>CM076578.1:1192383440-1192983440 GCA_034641835.2 Pinus albicaulis | reverse complement strand
AAACCCTAGAATCCAAAGCTCTGATACCAAATGTTGTGTAACCAACTCCAAAAATAGAAGAAATGAGATATCAACGCCTTAGAAATAAGCCACTTCGAGGGGGCAACCTCCAATACATTACATGAATGAACAATTTTTGGATGATACAATTTACAAAACCTCCTTTCTATATATAGGAGTACATGGGGCCATAATGTAATCCTAGTGGGCCACAATGTAATCCTAGCCGACCTAACAATAATTATTTAAGGGCACAATAATAACAAAATGGGGGTTACAAGGGTACAATAATAACAATAAGGGGGTTACACTAACAACAATAAGGGACTATACTAGTAATATAGGGACCTAACAGAGGGCGAGATAATACCAAAATACTATACGAAGTTCACTCAAATTTGAGATGAGAATAGAAGTGTTGGTGTGAAATTTTCCCAAGATGATTTCATGAGCCTAACACCTTTATGCCTTCCCAAGAGCTGGCACAACTACCAGGATTTGGTAAATGGGAGGGAGAAGTTACTAGAGTGGGAGCGATTGTGGTCCGAATTGGTACAAGAAGAGATAAGGTGGAACACCAAAGATGAGACCTATTCCAAAGACAAAGAAGAAAATTTTGCATTAGTTGGAAAAGGAAAGAAATCCAAGGGAAATAAGTCCCAAGGCAAATAGGGCAAGAGAGACTTGTCCAAGATCAAGTGTTTTCACTGTCACGAGTAGGGGCACTAGCACTAGTTACAGCAGCAGGTGAAGCTCTAGCTTCACAGTTTGAGCTTGATTTTACTCTCATTGCATGCATGGACAACACTATAATGGTATGGATTTGGTATCTTGAAAACGGTTCCTCATTCCATATGACAGGGAATAGAGATCTCTTCAGTGACTTGGAGGAGAAAGACCTCAAGCAGAACATAGATTTTGGAGATGAAAAGAGGTATAAAATGACCATCATAGGTACAATTACCTTTCAGAGGGAGTTTGGTTCCCCTCTCAAACTTACAGATGTTTTGTTTGTTCCAGGGCTAAAGAAGAATCTTGTTTCCGTAGCGGTATTGGAAGACTGTGGATATGATGTGATATTTAGAAAAGGAAAGGTTTTCCTTAGACACATCACCACATGATGGATGAAATAGATTGGTGTGCAAGTCAAGTACCTATATTCTCTAGAGGTTGAAGATGCATGAAAATCCTTGAGTAGCAAGGCAAAGGTTAGAGACTTGGTGGTTGAGAGGGAGCATGAATTACCTCTCAACATGTAGCCTCAAAAGCAACGTCAACAAGTTGTGGAGAAACCACAATTGGAGAAGTGGAGAGGACACCGATTGGAGACATCCACTCAACCAGAGACCTTTTGTAGGGGAAATTTAGAGCCAAATGGACAAAGGGAGCACATGCAGACATAAATCCAGGTGAGAGGTGGGGTGATGTGAAGTCATAGTCCCAAGAGTGCAGAAATTTGGGCAAGGTCCATTGAGATGTCTTGTCTCATGGATCATTACCTTACTACGGTGGCCCACAATACACAGTAAGAGGATGGATCAGTGGCGATTGATGCATTCAGATGTTAGAGTGACAGATGCAGCTATTAGCAGTAGTCAAATACTGGGGAGCGCAGAGCAGAGTTGGAAACAATGTAGGTGGCATAATGTAGAGTCAGCAACAACACAAAATTTTCAGTAGATAGTGCAGTAGCTAGTAGCAATCAAAGACTTTGGTGACAGATGCATCATAATGATTAAGTTTGGATGCTTTTCAGTTTCAGAAGTTGCAGTATCAACAACACTAGAGAGAAGTGTTGCATGTAGAACATTCCAAAGGTACCAGATTGAGATAGAGTTGAATTCATTTCTTGTTGAGAGGGAGTGTTGAAAATGGAAACAAGAAATATTGAAAATGGAATCAACAAAGGCTTCTAATTTAGTTTTCCCTTAATTAAATTAGGAGTAAATTTTAATTCCACATCACATGATAACTTGTACGAGTTAACTGTTTCAGGAAGACTTAGCTTAGTCAATTCGAGTTCAGGGTCAAAATGGAGGCATGTAGAGTTCGCCCTAAGTTTTAGGGGGTCTAGTTGCATTTTATTTTGAGTTGTAATAAATTAAATTAATTATTTGAGTTAAAATTAGTTTAACTAGTTCTAACTAATGTAGGAACTAGTGAGAGGTCAAGTGAATCAAATTGGATTTAATTCACATGTAGTGATCGACCAGATAAATGATAGTTAACTCATAAATAACTCATGCATGTAAATTCTGAGAAAGACCCAGTTGAGATTGGAGTTAAAGGGAAGTGCACTATCAATTGTATAATCATCCAAATTGTACAGGTGGTGCATACAGTGATAAGAAGACCTAAAATAAATCATTCATTAATTAGAGAAAATTTCCTTTAAAAGGAGGAATGAAGGCATACGTTTAATCATTTTTTTGGTGAGCATGAGTTAGTGAGACCAAGCAATAGGAAGCATAAGTTTGTGCTTGGAGCTTGTGAGAGAAAGGTGTGCCAAGAGAAGTTTGTGCACAGGTTTAAGTGAGACAATTAGAGATAGTGTAGAGGTTTCTCAGGAAGGGAAACATTATTGTATTGTTTCATATTCTTGACTTAATGCAATATACATATAACAATATTTTTAGCTGAGGCTTTCCCCAGATACATCTTTGTGTTGTGCAATTGAAATTATTTCTCATTCTTGTTCATCTGATTGTGCGATTATATTTGTTTTTTGAAAATTTGTAGAAATAGATTCAATATTTTGTTTTAGCATATTACAATATCAGTTGAATCTATGTGGATTTTCTACATCATTGTCTTCATGCAAGAACCTGCTAGTCTTCAAAATGCTTTCCTCAATACTTGCTGCAAAAAATTGTCTCCCCCTGTCATGCTATGCTTCATATAGATTGCCTCTGTTGAATATGGATCAAATTTCCATGTGATTCTACAATTTTGTACTGCTAACCTATTATCAATGCTAATGAATCCTTGAGTTCTTATAATGATTGATCACTATGGACCTGTATTCCTTTGATTATTTTTCTCCCTCTGAACCTACTATGGAGTTGACATATCTGACTTGAAGCTGCTATTATACCCATAATGTTTCCTATCTATTATCTGTAGATCTATATTGAAAAATGGGCCACATACTGCTACATATAATTCTCGTCTTCAAAATTCAAGGAGTAAACAAGCTAGCTTCTTTAAAATAATGTATCACCCATTTCTTCAGCCAGACCTTCTTGAATCGTGTCATCGTCTGAAGTTACTGTTGATTCATCATGACCTTTTTCCATTACAAAACTTGAAAGTATGACTATTGAGACTTTATTATCTACTTAATATTTTTGTACATGTTTTCTTCTCCAAAATTTCTTGTACCTGACATCAAGATTGTCATTCATGGTTGATTTCATCTTGTACATGCAGTAGTGAGTTATGTGACCATTATTGCAACAATTATAACATTCAATTTTTGGGTTATCATTCATGGGAGATTCCTCCTTGTATCTTCATTTATGAGATATATGGACATATTTATTGCATTTGAAACATTCAATGTTTTTCCTAGCTCACAATACTTTATGTTGAAAAATTCGTTGTGAAACTTGTCTCGTGATTCTGCAAACCTGTTTCTAGGGTTTTGATAATGCCCTTGATAGTTTTAATTGTCAAAAGCTTTACAATCCCTAGCCATATGTCCAAGGTTAGTAAATGAAAAATAAAAACCATTAAATGAATTAACTTACCTGGATGGTCTTCTATATTTGTTCTTCTTTGCAGGTGGCAATGTATTCTTTTGTTGCCCTTTGTCCTTGATCACTTCAACATCATTCTTTGGAGCTGCAACATCCTTAATATTCTTTGGTCCTTCAATTCAACGAGTATTATGCTCAATATGAATTTTCATAGTCTTGGAGCTTATGAACCCTTTTTCACATGGATCCTTACCTTATTCTTCTACCTTCATCTTCAACTGAGCCAATTCTTGATTTTTCTTGTCAATGACCCATAAGTGTTTTATGTTTTGCCAATCCTTGAACATGTTGATTTCATTAAGAGTTGCATCAAGTTCTTCTTTCTTTTGAGCAAGGTATTCTTGAAATTGGATTTTAAATATTTATCTTCTTGTTCCTTCTTCTGTATTGATAACTTGTATATGTTCCTTCTTCATTCCATTTTCCTTCCCGAGATTGTTTATTTATCCAAAAATTTTATCCAATTCCCTTTTATTTTGATCAACTTCAGATACATACATTTTACCGTATTCCTTTTGTTGTATTATCAAGTCTTTCTCTTTCTTATCTGCTTCTTGCACCTAGAGCTTCAATAGAGCAACTTCTTTTTTGAGTGTGCGATTTTATTTCTCTGCATCCTTCCATTCTTTGTTACTTTATTCAAGTTCCCTTCTAAGTGATGCTTCAAATTTTATAGCTTCTTCTAGTTGCACTTGAAGGAATATGATGATATCCTTTTATTCTTCATTCCTCTTATTGAGGATTCTGGCATGTTCTTTTGCTATTTTCAGTTCAGATTCCACAAATTTGACATTTCCCCTTTCAAACTTAAGCTCCTATATAGCTCTAATGATTTCATTTTTAAATTCGATCTCAGTCTTCTCTTCATCTTCTTCTTTAGAAAATTCCTTCGTGTTATCATTTTCTTTGTTAGTGATAATATAATCTAAAATCATTCAATACCTAAAAGTTAATTTGAATCCTTTGAATGCTTGAGTCTTTCCTTTTTTATTTTCCCATCTCTTCACTCTGAGATCTAACTTCTAGTTGTTAAGCTGCTACCGAAGGAACCTTCTCTGATACCAATTATTGGAAATACCGATGGGGGGGGGGGGGGGTGGTGCGGTTGAATCAATGTTTATTCTCAATTATAAATTTATGAATATTTTTCAAAGAATTAGTTAATATTCAAAAATATTATTATTATTCAGCATGAGAGATAAATAATAGTAAACAAAACCATATGACAATGCACAAGATTGAGACAATAAACACATATATTTTTAGGTGGAAAACCCCCTCCGGGGAAGAAAACCACTGAAAAATTCTTCCATAAAAATAATAATTACATCAAATTTTCAAATCTAATTGAAGGAGGCTCGAAACCCCATATTTACAAGCTCCAACCTATAGG
Source organism: Pinus albicaulis (assembly GCA_034641835.2). Classification (NCBI taxonomy): domain Eukaryota; kingdom Viridiplantae; phylum Streptophyta; class Pinopsida; order Pinales; family Pinaceae; genus Pinus; species Pinus albicaulis. The sequence continues at coordinate 1,192,978,289 of CM076578.1, read as the reverse complement.
ATGATCCAACACCCTGTTTTACCAACTTCAACTGGGAGGATGCTCCAATGCACTAGATATCAGGCTCCAACACCCTATATGATAGCTACAACTGGATGGACGCTCCAACTCCCTGTGTTTTATCATCGCCCTCTGAAAGGACACACCAATTCCTTGTTGCTGGCTAAGACCTACCCTAGCACCACCCTTCTCCCTTGAAGTGTTCTTAGGATACAACCTGAAGGTGACTCCAATAACCTTCCTTGCACCGCCCTACCACCCTGAAGAGTCGGCAGATCACATTTCACAATTTTTAGTCTGGATCCCCCTGTTTTATTAACCAATATAAGAAAAATGTAAAGAAAATTTTGTTGTTCTTACTCGGTAATAATATCAATGAGAAGTCCTAACAACCACACTACTCAATAATGGTCTAACTGACCATTGTAAATCAATTTTCACCAAACCGACATCTGCTCAATTATAATTCCAAACCAAGCCACTATACAAGTTGCACATCAAATCTTAATTGCAAATATTGATCACTACATAATACATTGTCACTATTGATGCCACTGCACTGCACATAAATGAATAAGAGTTCGATGGTTCATGAATTAGTTTGTCCAAAACATTATGCCAAGCTGATAATGATGCTACAAGTATCAGACACTTCATTCTTATAATGGATTAAACCAATATGCCTCAGGTTATCCTTATGACCTGCTTGTAATGCTCTCAAAATCTACCCAAGGAAGGTTAGTAGCACGTGTTTTATAGCTAGCTTAGATATGGCCATGAAACACGTTCCAGAATGTCATACAATGCTTCCAATTCAAGTCAAAACATCATATTGATATTGACAAATAAAATCACTACAACATCACTGTTGTACAACAAATTTCTTCCCACTGTCAGGAGTTATGTCAATATTCTTATGTGCATCGATGTCAAATATATGTGTCAAGTCACTATCAAGTCAAGTCAAGTTTATATGTCAAGTCTGTGTGTCAAGTCATTGTTATCTAAATATCAAGTCTATTCTTCAAGTCATTGTTAAGTCTAAATGTTAAGTATATTAAGTCTGAGTCACTTATTATTATACCAAGGTCACACACACACACACACACACACACACACACACACACACACACACACACACACACACACACACATATTTCACTAAGATCACTTGTATGTATAGGTATGTCTATACATAAAATTTATTACCTTCACGACTTGTATTGTAGATGTGTTTTTCTCCTTATTAGTCTAGCTTACTCATGAAGTGAATATCTAACACTGCAATGATGAAGCAATAACCCTGTACATTACTATTTATAACTATAAGAGATAAAAATTCAACGCAGATATAGTCCTAAAAGGATGTGCCAATTGTACCTCCTGAATGTTGTATAGTAGTATATACTTCTATGTCTCTGGACTCTTACAAACTAAGCTTGATGTATCTACCTCTTAAAAATGTCAATGATGTTTGCAAGTATCATAATCAAAACATACCTCACAACAAAATTTGAATTCAATGGTTGGCTTAGTGCATTTGATGCTTGAAGTTGTTTATTGATACAATGAGATTACTGCCACTATCTTATGGTGAGACTAAATGTCATATATTGACAATGGTATGTCAATGTCTTACTGCAATTTTGTAGGTCACAAATATCTTCCCAGAAACCAATTAGGAAAGAGTTCAAGTATTGTTATCTCAAATGAGCTTAAAACAACTCAAATATAGGTCATGTATTGTAATCTTAAGATCGTTGTTATAAAAGTAAATTCCACACTATAATAACATGCTACAACATACTTAAAAGACAAGAATTCATTAGTTAAATAATTATAAATAATCTTACGCTCAACTTGAATTTTATACCATATTAATGTTGTATAGGACCAAGGTTCTTAAGTTCTGAAAGGAGACCGAGGATTGCAAAGAACAAGGTGACTTGCAACAAAACAAATCTTCAAATAAAGGAAAACAGTTAAAGCATATATCTGTACCCTCAAATAAAAATAGAAATGTGAATCCCTTATCCAAGAAAATGAAACAAATGAAGCTTGTACTGACCATTTTCTTTTTTAAACCGGAAAGAATATATATATTTGTATGAAAACGCGCTCACATGAGATAAAAAAAGCGGGATTTTTACAACAAAAAATGTGTTTTCCCTTGGCTGTGAGTAATAAACTTTGTCCAAATCTTATATGAGTTTTTACATCATCCATCCCATTTTCAAAATTTAGAGCTAATTGCTTACTACCATATACCTTACAGAACTACAATAAGAGATATATACATGTATGGTTAGACATAATACAAAATTTGCAGGTGCCAAAGGATTTTATTCTTCCATTGGAGATGAGGAGTTGAGGTCCAATGGCTTCAGAACCTACTCCATCTTCTTGTTACTGTATGATAGTTTTAGCTCCAGCCCATCAATTTCTAGTCTAAGGGCTTCCACTTTGTCTTCAAGCCTTCAAATTTTTTCGTTCTTTTCTAGTTGTCGTTCCTTTCTCTCGATAGCATCATTATGGTCCTAGTGCACACATATCTCCAAAATTGCAATTCCATTTTGAAATTCTCCATGTTCCATGGTACAAGTATCACAATTAAGCTTACTACTCCCAGAACCATGAGCCCAATCTTCCTTCCCACTCCTGGTCCTGGGCTTGTGGAGGCCCCAGAATCTCGAGCCAATGCTCTCAAAAGCATAACTCACATTTCCACTCACCATGTCAGACACAAGAGACCTAGAACCAAATACAGATGCCAGGACACCAATAACCTTCGACCTCCTAAGAGACCCAAAACACCAGAATTACATAGAGTATATAAAGGAGCCAGTGCACAGGAAGGTCAAAAGGCTCATAGAATCCACAGCTTCAGAAATCACAATGGCCAGAACCCAAATAATCCCTGACTTCTTATAAGACCCGAAACTCTAGCAGTAAACAACACAGTTACCTAGGTCAGTGCACAGGAAATTCGCTACCACCTCAATTCCCATAGACAGATTAAAAATCAGACCCTCCTTGCCAATTCCCCAGGTTCCATTATCTACCAAGAGAAACCAAAGGCCTCTGAGCAGTACTAAGAATCCCCAGAGCACCACCAGCCAACACTTCATCTCACAAACCTTACCCTTTCTCAAAGCGTTACCGTTTCTCTTTAATTTCTGTTGCAAACATAGGGAAAGCAACCAGGAAACCTCCACCTCCATGTCATGAGGCTTTATAAAATTACTCAGATTATAATTCGTTAAATAGCCATCAACACTATGCTAGTGAAGGAGGAGCGACGTCATGGTACATGTGGTGTTGGAATCCCAATCTTGATCCATTATTTCCAAAATTTACACTACTTCTCCAGTCTCCATAGCCACCATCATCCCATGCTTCACCTGCCTATTCTAGGGCCCAGGGAGTAAATTATTTTCCCACGACATCATGATTCCCACGAACCAGGTAGCAAAGTGCCGAGGAATGTAATTAGAATCGAACAAGGGGAAGTATAACCACACGTTTGAGATTATGCACGGACACAGGTAGTAGGTTTTCAAGCTACATGATGACACTAATTCGATTAAGTTCAGTTTACGACTTGCCACAAGAGCCGAGGGTGAGTGTTGGCTTGAGGGGTCTTGAACCAGGTTTGGAGTTGAGGTTAACCAAAAAAACCCTCTTACTACTGGCATTTTCGGTAGTGAATTTATTGTGCAAGTCAAAGTCTCACTCGAAGCAGTATAGGGGGGTGTTGGATCCAGGTTTCCGCACCTTGAGAGAGGTTTGAATGATGTGGGTGCCTTAAGATCCCAAATAACCATAAAGAGACCTTCACAATAAAAGCCCTAACCAGGAAACCATTTTAGATAGATTTAGGTCACATATGCAGAATACGTTGCACAAGTTAACACATCATCCAAAATCAAAGTAATAACCCTCAACACATAATATCATAACCTTATATCACTAGATCCATCCAATAAGCATTCATATAAACTCAAACAAAGTTGTGCAATATATCTATTTGTAGAAAGTACAAAAATTAGAAATCAAATGCAGAAATAGTCATAACATAAACAACAGATGCATATAAAACTCAGGGATCTGTAACAACATTCCTTTATTAATATAAGTTAAGATCCTTCATACACAACCCTTCAACAACCCGCACACACAAACAGTAGGGTCCACACATAGCAAGACTAAGGTCCTTGTGCACACAGCCAGCAGGAGTCTTCTACCTAGACAAATCCACACAAAAGTATCACAAAGTCACTAGATCTAACATCCACATTTAGACTTATCCAAAAAATGCCTTCTTAGACTCAATCTAGACATCTATTTATATTATTAGCCTACACTACTCTATGGTTCACAAACCGTGGTTTGTGGATCCTTGATCTACCCTTTTGACCCATTACAATTCATGATGGGCTTTGACCCGCCCCAAAACCCTCGTGCATGACTACACTATTACAAAAAATAGCAAAAACGATCTTCGAACTTAGGGGACCTCGCTCCAACAGGACCCCAGAACAATCTTGTGACTCGTACCGAGTCACACTGGTATTGGATTCTTCATTTTTTCCTGGAGCTCCTCGATAGAAGCTAAAAATGGTGCCAAGACACCTGCACTTTGATCTGCTATGCTCTGCACGGTCTCCACCAGTTTTTTTGAAGTCAGCCCTTCAGTGGCCAAAGTGATGCTCTGCAATGTTTGGTTCAGGTTCCAGACTACTAGATCAAGGTCATGAGATAGTTTCATGGCCTCTTATGCCCATGGATTCATATGATCTGTGACTATTTTCTTCTTGCGGTGGAGCTCCTCCACCTCGTCCCGCAATGCCTAGCTAGTATGAAGGCGTGCCATTCGCTGAGTAGGGATGAATGTAGGTAAAGCCTCCTACAAGTCATCAAAATCCTGCTCTTTCACGCTGTTAGGTACCTATAATATTAGTGTATCCCCTTATTGTTATTAGTATAGCCCCCTTATTTTTATTGTTGTAACCCTGTAACCCTTGTATTGTTATTATTGTGCCCTTACATTATTATTGTTATGTCAGCTAGTTATATTATGGCCCCATGGACTCCTATATATAGAAAGGAGGTTTTTTCATTTGTATCATCCAAGAATTTTTCATTTATGTAATGTAAAAGAGGTTTCCCCCTTGAAGTGGCTTATTTCTAAGGCATTTATCTCTCTTTTATTCTATTTTTGGAGTCGGTTTCATAACATTTGGTATCAGAGCTTTGGATTCTAGGGTTTCGCTGCTCCAAAAAAGTCATCATGGAATTTTCGCTATAACGTTTTTTATATGACGGCTCAGAAGCTAAAAGTTTTACAGAGTGAAGAAAAAATCCTTAGGAATGGCATGCAAAAATTTTAGATCTTGTTTCACAATATTTTGGGAGATATGATCTGTGGAAGTTAGGGTTTTTTCACGCTCCCGAATTTAACCTAAATAGGTCATCGCAGAATTTTAGCTATAAAGTTTGTTCTGAGAAGGTCCAGAAGCTAAAAGGTTTATAGAGAGAAGCCAAAATCCTAAGGAAAGTCGTGTAAAAAATTTAGATCTTGGTTTGCAATATTTTTGGAGATATGATATGTGGAAGTTAGGGTTTTTTCAGGGTCCTGAATTTCATCTCAAAGAGGTGACCGTGGGAAAATCATCATAACTCTCTCTTTGAGAATCGGATTGGAATTATGTAAAAAGTGGCTATAAGTGCACAAACTTTAGTTTCCTATGTATCAATTTGAGAGCCAAAGGGGAAAAAGTGACACATGGTACGCTGTACAAGTTTGATCTATTGAACCAGTCCATAATTAGGTCATTTTGGGAGATTGGACATAACTTTGCCTTGAAAATACGAAATCCGGTCAGACTTGTGGCATTCAAAATAAGATTCTGAGGGCTAATAAAACATTGAATTTTAGATATGGAAGATCCAAAATAACAGAGATAATTCAATTTCAATATCGAGTTTCGCAAAAACAAGAAAAATGGTGTATTTTTTAAACAAGTTTGCATAACATTTGTTTGAAAATTAAGTTTTAAGTGCTCATAAGGACATATTGAAGCATAGATATCAGTACTGAGTTATATAATGCCTCCCAAAAATAATTCCACATCCATTAAGCCCTCAGAAATCTATACTATGATGCATGAAGAGGAAGAATTGCAGTATGAGATATCAAAATGACGGTACCAAGTGCAAAAAATTTCGATCTTACAAAGAGAAATCAAAGATGACATAGATGGTTTAAAAGAAAAAATGGAGGCTAAGTTGGAAGGTTTGAAGGATCAAATGAAAGCTAATATGGATTATAAAATAATCGAATATCACATTGAGCATCGACAACAAGTTCTCCAACTCTCAAAGGATAACCTAAATTTTGTGCAGAATCAAATGAAACAACAAGAATATCAACATCTCAGCAAAATAAGTTCTGAAGTAGTCACAGAAACAAGAATTCGAAAACTACAAAATCGATCAATTTCAGTGTAATGTTCCTTTTTTAGGAACAACTGCAGATTGGGAATAATATGAGTTATTGCCAATGTGGATATATAGAAATATGTATGATAAAGATTTAAAAACACTTAAAATTCAGTTAAATATGCAACAAAAACCTTATACAATGTTTTATGGGCAAAAAGATGGGGAAAAGTGATGATTTTGGCCCTAAAATGAGTATAATAAGAGATATGCATAAAAATAAGGGAAATGGCGGGATATTATTTCAGATTAGGTCATGAGGGACCTATTTTTCAAATTTCATCTCAAACAAATAATTCTATCTAAGTTAAACAGTTCCTCCTTCCCAAACTAGGCTAGAAAACCCTGATTTCCCAAGACTTAGACTATGCAGAATTTTCTAAAGCTTATGCAGTGTGGGTTTCTGAATATGAAATGTGTAATATGATCTGAAAATCAGTAAATCAGATTATGTTCATGGCTTATGCAAAATATATGAAAAATACAGGAGATTTCCATGAATAAACCCTCAGTTTGAGGTGCAGCAACACATGAGATTAACCAGGAAATTCTTCAGTGTAATTTTCAGGGGATGAAGCTTCATTTAATTATAAATCAGATCTAAAATAGATATATGCATGAAAACAGAGATCTAAAATAGATATGGAAGCCAAAGAGGCTCTTTATTACACTCCCCTTGGGGATCTCAGCAAATGATGGACAACAGTGAGTAGATCTGAGATCTAAGTAGTAGATACATAAGAAAATAGATCATATCTGAAGGGTACATGGATTGGTTGGCCAACCCATGGATCACCACAGTGAAAGGAAGGATCCTTTCGACTAGAGATCTCTCCTCCAGAAGAACTCTAAGACACCTGCAACTTTGCTCTTCAGAAATTACACAGAGCAGGGAGAGAAACTGCGCAGTATACTAGAAATACACCTAGGCCTGATGCCAAGATCTGAAATGAGGCTCCAATCTTCCAATACAGCCCTTCAATGGATTAGAACCCTCCCCCACTAGAAATAAGTACTGAAATGCTCTAGATATGAAAAGATCTATCTTCCACTTGCTGCAGCTCACTTAGACAATGGAAACCCTTACTATATTTATGCTGCCAAAGAGATATGGAGCTTGGACATATGCCAGATAGTGGATCAATGCAGCACAATCTCCTCCAAGAGACCCTCAAGGAAGAAGAGGAATTCCTAAACAGGAAATCCCTCTCTCTCTAGCTAAACAACCAAGAGAGTTTGACTTGCTCAAGCATCTCAAAATCAAAATATCATCAACAACCCTCTCCTTGAGCCTTTTCCTTTCTTTATAAGATTAGGGTTTGCAAAACCCTAAACCACCTTCATTCATTTGTCCCTTTTCACATGGAGGACCTCCTCATGAAACTACGCTGATCATCTAGGAGGTTCATTGTATCTGGACTACGTTATGATTTGGTCCAGTTGACCCATTCAAACAACTTGAACCTATTTCACACACAAGTGGATTTTATTGAGCAAGCCCTGATTTTACTCTGTTCACATTGGGCATTGATTTATTCTCATGTTTAGGAGTTTTTATTTGTCCTCTACATTTTATTTAACAACTGATAAAAATAAAATGAAGTTGAATGTTCCTATTAGCTTGGGCTAATTAGGAAAATTACAGTCCTCCCCCTTCAAAATGTTGCTTGCCCTCAAGCAACTGCATGGAAGAACCAAAATTCTCCTTTCCCTTTCTTGTGGCCTCATCAATGGATGCCACCATGGATGAAAATGATAACAAATAAATCTGCCCTCCAATGATCCTCTCCAAATGTAAGATGGCAAGTGTACATCATGAGAAAATGGAAGGTACAAGTGGTGAAATTATTGTTTCTCAATGGCCTCCTCAAGGTAGGAGTGATGAAGAGCATGGGGAAAATTTCTCCCAATGAGTGGCTCCCACACCCATGCTATCATCCAAATGAAGTGAACTACCTCCCAGCTTGGTAGTTCATAGAAAAACTCCTCTCCAACATCAGTGAGAGGCATATCCCAAGTCATATGGCTCACCTCATGAAGAAACAAATGTGTGAGCGTGGTAGCCATATCATTTCTCATGCTCCCTTTAGAGCATGCATTGCAGAAAACATGGGGATTCTCTCCCCCAAAGGACACATTCAACCAATGTGTCTCTCTTCCACCTATTCTCCTCATAAAAATAGAAATATCAGCAACATGAGGAGCAAGAATAAAAATCATGTTGGCTGCCATATGTAGCATTTGTGAAGGGCAATGATCCCTCATATGCAACCAACACAATTTGGGTATTAACTGCAATAGAGACTGATGAAAGGTGTGGTCTTCCAACCACTTGCTTGCTGCCCCAATCTCTTCATAAGCTTGGAGGAAATGAATGATGGATGATGAAATGTGAGTATGTCCCCAAAAAAAAATTCCTCCCCAAGTCCTCCTAGGGAGTAATTATCAACATTGCTCATGGCCTCAAGTAGACCATGCAGCCTCAAGGTAAGAATGCTCCTCCTTGGAGCAACATCCTGCACATATATGGTTAAGGAGTCAATATGTAAATCTGCAAGTAAACAAACAATGTCCTTACCATATATTTTTCTCATGCAAGGGGAGCAGCTCATGGATGAGCCTCCTTCCATCCTCAAAGAGAAGAGAGGAGACTGCATTAACTCTTCCAAAGAGTCTTGTGCAGGCACAACTCCCATGCCAAATGTAGATGTGGAAAGGCTGCTATCATTCCCCTGATTCTCCTGCCACAATGCAGAAACTGAAATGAGAGTGGGTGTGGATGATGTTGAGAGACTGCTTCTCTCCTCCTTGAGCCTACCCAAGACTCTCAGCTCTACATCAAGACCTTCCAAGGTCTCCACTCCTTTGAAATCAATGGGCAATGCCTCCACATGTGAAGCATTCACCTTCTCTTGCTGATCAAGTGGCTTCCTTGGTGCAATGTCTCCAAGAAATGAGACATCATCAAGTGGATACTGAATACATGAATGGAGAAAACCCTCCATGCTTCTACTACACAATCCAATCACCTTCCTAGGTGCATCAACCTTCTACAATGGATAGGAATGAGATTGGCTCTCCTTCCTATCTCCTCCTTGTGCCTCCAAGGTTTCACACCTCCTCAACAATGGCACAGATGAGTCATTAGTTGTGCCTTGATCTCCACATATGAGATCCTAGGGATTTACTTTCCATGCCACAAGAATCCCTCTAGTTGGAGCAATAGCTCCCTTCTCATCTGCTTGAGGTGGTAGAACAGATATAGATCCAACAACGCTGTTTCGCTTTATCTCTGCAACAAAATTGGGCAACCACCCAATGGAATGATCCACCTTTGAAGAAGAGATATTTCTATTGTTTAGTGCAAAGGTGTGGAAGGGTAATCTTGCCTCTATCAAGGCATGATGCAGAAATTCAGCCTCTTCCATGGGCCTCTGAATTGGATCTGCGTTTTTATGCAGGGCCTTCATTTGAGTCCTTTTATTTGACTTCACCATATGTGTTTCATGGGCTTCTTTATCAAACCTTTTCACTAATGCATTAGTGAAACTCATGTATGATGAAGTATTTACATTTCTGCAAAAGAGGAACTCAAATTTCAACCAAGCATAGGCCTTACCTCCCAAATGTAAGGCTGCAATTCTGATGGCTTCTTCTTCAGGAATTTGGTGCAGCTGTAGGAAGATCTCTAGCTCTTTCACCCATTATTTGGTTGAACATGTAGGTGACCCTTCAAAGGTCGATAGAGTGAATCTATCACTCTGCTTTCTGCTCTTCACCTTGGCCTTGCAATGCTTTGAAAAACAGAACTGATTTCTGAGTTCCAGGGCTTGAGACTCATCTTTCTTCAAGAAATCACTAAGAGTTCCCCTCTTAGTCACTTCTCCTTCTTCTTCTATCTGTCTCAGGGCAGATATAGGCTTAAGAATGTGATGTATATCACAGTGTGTGGCTGCATGCTCACACTCACTGTGTGAAGATCTAAAGTTTGACTGAGGCTCAAACCCTTTTGGAGATTCTTCAGACATCTCCCTTCTGATTTTCTTGAGATCTTTAGGAATGCTCTGAATAGATTTAGGAAGAAGATTTGTGAGCCTATCTTCCTTATTTCCTCCAAAAGTTGGAGTCTTCCTCCTGCTTCTTTTTCTGTCTTCTTGATTAGAATAGGAAGTGCATGGTACTTCCTCTTCTATTTGCTCATCCTCTTTGGGGAGGTTATTCATGGATTTGAAAATTGATGAGAGTAATCTCATCCTCTCCATCATTCTGATCACTTGCTGATAGCTTGATCTCATAGGATGGAATGTCCCCTTTTCAGGAATACCAAAATTCTATTCCAGAGATTGACTGCAGGGGCATTTACTAGATATGTCACCTTTGAACAAAGGATGAGATCCAGAGGCTACCTGGCCATCTGAAGACTCTGTGTATAGAGTTTTAAATCTTCCTCCTTCAGGGATTCATCACTTTGGCTTGAAGCCATAGGCTGAGCCAAAGATCATGCTCTGATACCACTGTAATGTTCCTTTTTCAGGAACAACTGCAAATTGGGAATAATATGAGTTATTACCAATGTGGAGCTATAGAAATATGTTTGATACAGATGTAAAAACACTTAAAATTCAGTTAAATATGCAACAAAAACCTTATACAACATTTTATGGGCAAAAAGATGGGGAAAAGTGATGATTTTGGCCCTAAAATGAGTATAATAAAAGATCTACGTAAAAATAAGGGAAATTTCGGTAGGTTATTTCATATTAGGTCATGAGGCACCTATGCTCTGAATTTAAGCTGAAACAAATAATTCTAGCTAAGTTAAACAATTACTCCTTCCCAAACTAGGCTAGAAAACCCTGATTTCCCAAGACTTAGACTATGCAACACTACATTAAACACTTAACCTTCATAAGCTAATATAGTCTTATGAGAAATTCCCCTAACATAAAAAAAATAAAGGTTACGCACGTTGAAACTATCCCTCCTGCTACGCCACCATTAAATTCCCGCAGAGGTAAGAATCCTCCTACCCCACCACCCCCACCTGTGAAAGATATGGCTGCGCATATTAAGTTACCCACCTTTAAGGGTGCAAGGGATGAGGATATGGATTGATTTTGGTTTGTGGTGAATGCAGTGTGGACTGCACAAAATTTCAATATTGATGCTGTCATGAGAGTGCAGCTGGCTATGGCCTTTGAAGGTCGTGATTTAGATTGGTTCATGGGATACCTTACTCAACATGTAGATCCCACAATTCAGAAAATTAAGGATGCCCTGAAACAACAATTATGAAAGCCAAAATACTATTCTCAATGCATAATATAATTGAAAGATATCAAGCAAGGGCCTACGTAATTAGTTTGGGAAGTTGACCAACGACTAAAGCAAGCCATCAGTCATAGAGGATTTTCTTATGATGATAAGCATCATAAGGAATGGTTCATTGACATGCTATTTCCACCTCTATGTGAGCCTATGGGTCAATAGAAGGTTGATTCTCAGGAAGAATCTCTCGAGATTTCCATGAAATTAGAAGCTGCACCGAGGGACAATGCTCAATTTGGAGCACTGCAAATTCAGAGCCAATTAGAAGCTATGCACTCGAAAATTCAGAATTTATGAAGAGACGAGGGTAAGGATTATGCCGCAGACGTCTGGTGCATACGCTGGAAGGGAGATGGCCACACCAAATATCAGTTCCCTTTGCTGTTGGTTTATATGCAAGCTGGGGGACCGAGTCCACTGCACCCGAGAGATGTTGCTGGGCCTAGTACCCCCACACTGTGGTGTGCTAATTTTTGAGTGGATGGGTGACATGATATAGAACACTGCCTGCGGTTAGGAGTGTATGTACCTGAAATGAAGCAAAAATGGTGTATATTATACTCTTCAATTGGTCACGATGAGCACAACTTCTGAATGTACAACCTGATGATCGACAGTGAAAACCTTTACAGAGTGGAATTCGACCCTTTGTCACTAGCATCTCCCTCCAGACGAGGAGGATCCCCAACAAGATGATTGGGAGGGGAGAGAGGTGGAGGTGCAGGTCGAGGGAGAGTGAAACTAATTTTTTACAACTGTGGAGATGCTAGACACTATGCATGTGACTACCCGAACTATGCGCGACAATCTTACTGGTACGGTAGGCAATTTGATGATGTAATTGAAGATTTTCTGGTGTTGATAGCTAAAATGCAGGAAAATCAGCAGACACCAATGCAAAACATATAGATGGTTAAGGCTAAACTGTGCGAAGATAGTCCAAGTGTAAACATAATTACACGCAATGGTGTTTCCACTGGAGGAAATGAGGAAAAGGCTGTCACAGAGCCACTGATCAGAAACACATCTGACAAAAAGGAAAGCCTCAACCTGCAAAAAGAAAAAGATATTTTCATTGAGGCTAGGAAGGATTTTTCTGATGTGGGAGCATCCTCGTCAAGGATTCCCATGGAAACAAAAGCTGATGATGAAGTTAAACCATTCCTACAAGCCTGCATTAAGATACTGCACAATCAAAAGGCAGTAGATAATATCCAAGCCCTGATAGATAGCTGTGCGAAAAAGGAGGTGCCTCGGGCAGAAACCAAAGTCATGAACAAGTTTTATAAGAGGAAAAAGAGAACATGTAGGGAGATGCACATGACTGTGCAGATTGGAGACTATGAGATGGATTAGGTCATCTTGGATCTTGGGTTTGATGCAAATGTCTTACCTAAGAAAACATGGCAGAATATGGGAGAGAAAAAGTTGGAATGTTCCACCATTCAACTACGCATGGGCAATCAACAAAATATCATTCCACTTGGTAGGCTTCCGCAAGTTGTGGTAGACATTGCAAGAGTGAAGGTATGTGCAGATTTCAAAGTAATAAAAATTGTGGATGATGCAAAACCCTACCCTATGCTATTAGTATTAGATTGGGCCATTGATATGGGAGGCATCATTAACCTAAAGCGTAGAAGTGTGATATTTGAGAATAATGGTACATAGGTGATAGTCCCACTAGATCCAACATAAGGAGAAAGATACACAAAACTAGTGCACAAAGGGGATGATGTTGACCATATCTACAAAATAACTTCATGGGACGAAGACTGGATCAACCTTACAGAGGATGGCATGTTGAACTGGGAGAAGGATAGCTCCCGTTTTTCTGATTTTGATGGCGAAATGGAGAACTGTTAGAATTGGTTGAACGATGTCTCTGCACTGCGCTGCCTCAATATAACAACAAAATTCTGGTGCATCTCCTCCGAGGTAAGAGAACTACCCCAATTTGATGGTTATAGTAGTGTCAAAGTATTTTTGGGAGCATTGGAAAAATATTTCTGAGAGGAATGAAGGTTCTGGGTGCTTGAATTGGCTATGCGTGCAACCCCAATGCATTGTTGGAAGACACACAAGGGAAATTTTCAGGACTGGGGGGAATGTAGAAAAATGATGACACTGCACTTTGAACCTCTAGCCACTCCACCAATTGAGTTATTCCATGGTAGGGGAGATCCATGCAAGCACCTGGCTATGTGGATGGAGGTATGGGATGAAAAGACATGGAATGTGTGGGTTCATAGTTTTGTTCGCTTGTTCGGGCCAATACTCACCACCTGGTATCTAGAGGTTGAGCTACACCGAGGTACTCGAGACTGATTTAAAATGACTGAAGACTTCTTGGCAACCTTTGGCTTGGTTGGGGGCTTGGAAAAGTTGGATGAAGCCCTGCAGGACATAGATGCTCTAGTATTTGACAAATCCTGGCCCCAAAAAGAGTGTGCTGCATTGGCCTAGGATGCGCAGATGCAAGACATCGTCAACTGTAGAAATCTGTCGATCAAGGATAATGAAGATGACCCAAGGAATTTTAATATCTTGGTGTTGCGTGTTGGTTTATGGTGGCCCACAGTACACAGTGATGCACAGGCACACTGTCGGGCCTATGATGCATGTCAGAGAATAGAGAAGCCTTCATGCAGAGATGAAATTACCCTGCAACTATAGATGGCCTTGTATGAATTTGACAAATGGGCTATAAATTTTGTTGGACCATCAACCCTCTTGGAAAGAAGACTGGAGCACATTATATCATTACTGCAACTGATTATGTAACTAGGCAGGTAGAGGCAAAGGTGGTTAAGGATTGTACTATAGATACTGCTTACCACTTCATCTTTAAGCACATTTTGACCAGGTTTGGATGCCCGAAGATTTTGATGAGTGATAGAGGTACGCACTTTGTTAATGAAATAATTGAAGCTGTGACAGAGCAATTCTAGATCCATCACAAGAAGAGTACACCCTATCACCCACAAGAAAATGGCGTAGTAGAAGCTTTCAAAAAGATTATAGAGAACACACTCACAAATATATGTAATTCCAACTGAGATGATTGGGACGTGCACATCCCTTCTGTTGGGGTTCCCATGTTTTGGCCAGATTGGCAAGACCAAAAGATGAGAAAACATCAAAACCACTTTCAGACCTCAGGATCTAGCCCTCCGGGGTCCAGAGAGGGATATCTCTATATGAGCAAAGGTTTATGCCAATGAAGCTCAAAGTTTAATATGTTAGGCTAGTTATAAGGCTCAGGGTTTGTTTGTTTGATTGTTTGTTTTGGTTGCTGGTTATCAGGAAAGAAGGGTTCAATGTAAGACCAGGATGAGCAAAGAGGGATAAGGCAGAGGTGAAAAATTCTAGGAAATATTCAAAACCATTGGGCAATGGAGTCAGGACAGGATTTTCTTACTACTCAATAGACAAACTTTCAATTGGGCTAGTCATCTGAAACTTAGGATCTTCAAGATGATTATGTGATATGGAAAGGTAGGAGGGGGGAGGTAACACAGATTCAGGGCACAAAGTTAAAGATCAGCTGGTCGTACAAGGATCCTAGTGGATAGGGCTAACTCTAATCCCCAATGTTCCCAAATCTTCCAACTAAATCTATAACAAGAAGCATCTAAGAACTGAATTCATTTAATTCATACATCATAGAACAAGCAATAACATCCTCTACACTATTTAAACCAACTAAAATCATTCCTTAGATAATACATTCAGAAGAGAAACATAAATGGCAAGGAGAGCAGTAACATAGGGTACCTAACAAGGGTAAATCCTATGCCAATATTCTGATGCAAGCCAGTAGAAACGAAATGAATGAATGTAAACACAGAGATAGGAAAAAATCACCACTGCTTTAGATCAGGATCCAAAGAAATGTGTTTTTCATATTAAATAAAAATTCCAATCGAGTACAATATTGCCAATAGCTGAATACTCAGTCTGAAAACATCTCCTTCAACCTATCTTACAATCTTTACACAGAGACTGTGTCTCAAAGAAACTACTTGCAGTTTCTCTGATAACTGATCAACAACCATTACAATGAGTTCTCCATGAACTTATAGCTCTGGGGGAGCATAGGAGGTAGGTGGAAAACTAAATGCAGTATTAAACTTCTGAAAAGAAAGAGGGCCTAGGCCCATTCTGTATAAATCCTGTGCATTTATCTCTGGCGTTCTTTGGGTGAACGAATGATATTTTTCAGACCGAGGATTACTCTGATATGACTCTGATGTGTTCTGACTGCAGTACTGTGTGGTGCTATTGGTGAATAAACAAAAGATAAAGAAATGATAAAGAGATCTGCCATACTGATGAAGTAAATGCTCTGATAGTACTGGGGCTGTTTCAGGGTAGAAAATCTCTCCAGAACACATCATAGATTGAATGTTGCATGGGCGCTCTGTCCTTTGTGGAAGAAAAACATTCTGCTGGTGAAAAAACCCCTGATATGCATTGATTTCTATGTTCTGTACCTTTGCATGATCTGTGGGATCATTGATCTAGTGCTTTGCCTCTAAACTGTTGTATTAAAGCTCAAAACCCTCAAATATGAATGCTGGAATCCTTGATCATACGCTGGTCTTTCTCCACGGCTTCATAAATGTCTTGATCTACAAAATATGGGCTTTAATTGCGCCGGATGGATTTCTTGCGAAGATTAAACTGTCCTTTGGTAATATTCATGACGCTGCGATCATTTTCGGGCATTTCCATTGTAGTACTAGCTTCCATATTTAATTCTGTCTGCGCAGCACGCCATTGAAGTAGTACATATTGAACCATGGCGTTTCTTCGCCTCTGATCACCCTGAAAAAACACGAAATTTGTTAAGAAAACAATGGCTGGGAGCGGGTGATGTGGATGACAGTGGGATTGCGGAGAAATGGCGGAAAATTTCCGTGGAATGGTGGAGAACAAAGATGGCGCAGGTTGGCGGAATGCAGAGGAGATTTAAATGAAAACCTTAATAAACCTGAGCTATGAACAGATAGATGAAACAGGAGGGTGGATGCACAGCGAGACACGTGGAGGTGACATGGTGGGACCGGGTGGCGACGGAAGAGTCAACAGCGGGAAGAGGATTCTAGACCGTCGGATCTGAGAGGAGATCGACGGTGGGAAACACAGCAGAGGGCAGTGGAACAGTGGGCCAGGGGTACGGTGATCGTGGATTAAAACCTATGCAACTACGTCGAGCGATGACCGTTGGATGGGAAAATGCAGATCTGACGACTCGTATGAATATCGCTGCGTGTCCCATGCCAAATGTTAACGCGAGATGGGAGGGCGGTTTTGCCGTCGTACAGGAGACAGGTGTCAAGCACTGTATGGAATCGCTGGGAAATGGAAAAATACCGTCTGACCCCCGTTAGTAGTGCGATTTAAACCGGGGTGTTTTATGGTATGGCGTGCGGCGGGGACCACAGTGGCGGATACACTCCGAACCGTTGATCTGGCGGTGAATGGATGACGATGGCGCGATCAGTGGTTTGAACGGGTGAATCACGAGCGCCACGGGTTTAAACGATCGTCGTTCGATCTATATGGATCAACGGTGGAGAAAGTGCTCGATAAACATATTGAACCAGCGCCTTCGGGGCTAGCGCTAGGTCACAACACTGGGTTCTGTGGGAGGAAAAGGTGCGAGGGTTAGTGGAGAAGGGGCTGAGGCCTATTATATGGTACGAAAGTGGGTTTTTAACCATTTTTAATGCATTTTGAGGCCTGAGGGGGGTAACGATAGAGAGATAGAGGGGAATTTTGAGGAAAAAAAGGGCAAGGGTGGGACTTTATGGAGATTTTGGATGAATTTAGGAGGTTGATGGGGATATTAAAGGGATCAAAGGGGATTTAGAAGAAGGGGAAAAGAAGGATAAAATGGGGTAACAATGCAGGGAAACAGTTACAAGGTAGGGCACTACAAAAGGCTGCAAGGATGATGTGTTTTCAAGGGAAATGCATTCCGTGCATGCTTACAGAACAAAATAGCCCCTTTCTTGCTCATCAAGGAATTTATAAGGGGCTAACACCTTCTATGCTATAGGCTTATAGGACAATATGCAAAAAATTGATGGTAAAAACACCTTTCATGATGGTATATGGGCAGGAAGCCATCATGCCAATGGAGTATGTTATCCCAATCTTGCACATTGAAACTTTCACTAATATGGCCGAGCTTGACATTAGGGAGGAACAGTTAGCGCAATTCATTGCCTTACAAGAAGACCAGTTTATTGCTAACTTCCACTAGCGAGTGCAGAAGGCGTGCGGAAAATTCTGGCATGATAGGCACATTAGGCAGAAGGTGTTCAAGTAGGAAGAATTGGTCTTGCTATATGATAGTAAGTTTGCGCGCTACCCAAGGAAGTTCAGAAACCATTGGTTGGGGCCATACTTTGTGAAGGAGATCACTGATGGCATGCGGTGTGCTTGGCCATGCAGCGCAGAGAAAACCTTCCTGGGCATTTCAATGGAAGTCGTCTAAAGATGTATAGGGACAATCCGGTGTTGACCAAATGACTATATGTCTGGAGCATCAGAATCAAAGGGTCTACATGTGACATAGAGGAAGGGCACAGGTAGGTGCGACAAAAACACAGGTTTGACATGCATGCTAGAAAACTAGCCGTTGGAACAACGAAACTGGGTGAAAAAGTGAAATTACCATTGGATGAAGCAGATTTATCGCATTTAATTGGGAAATCTTGGAGGATTTTTTTCTATTTCTGTGAGGGTAAGTGGAAATTAATGATAATCTAACTGTTTTTACCATGGGTGGCTTATAAAAAGGCGTGCGCGAGTCTCGATTGGTTCCTTTGCTGTTTGAATATTTTGCGCCCTATGATTGTCTGTAATCTCTGTTATCCTGCTGTCTGTGAGTTCTGTATGTCTGGACGCGAATATGCTTCTGACATATGTAATCTCAAGTTCATATTATGCCCAAGAATGACAACCAACAACCCTGCAAAGGAACATTTGGTGCCTCTAACTGCTTCTATGGAGATGGGCTTAGATGAGATCAGAGAAGTTGTCCCAGAGGTGGAAGAAGTTGTGTCCACTCCGGGGAAAGATAAGGGAAAGGGGAAAATTTCCAAATGGGATAGTTCTAAGCTGTGCACCTCTTCGCGGAATGTAGCATCCCCAAGGCAAGACTCCAAGGAGTGATCCCCCATCGGTGATCCATCAAAGTGCCTGATGAGTGCTAGACAAGAAGTGATGTTCGTGGAGCCCATCTCATGGTGGCCACCCTATGTTGAGCCGTGGAAGCCCTCTACGCATAAGCCATAGAACATCGATACTGTTCGGGAGTATTTTTAGATGTCGTTGATCCCTCAGTATGTCCCTCTGATTGGTGAAATGTTCAACAAGATCCCTCAGATAAAGTTTGATGATTATGATCTCGCAAATGAATCAACATTCCCGGAGCTTGTGACGAAGAATTAATTGGAACGGGTGATGCACGAAAATGTGCCAAAGGTGGAGCCGATGCCCTGGGCACACAGGCTGTATAACGCAGGAGTCCTCAATATGCTAAGAATTCCATATTTCAGGAGGTACCCCATCATCAAAATTTTCATGCGCCAATTGTTTGCCTTGGTCCGTAAGGGTTCCCTGTGGATTCAGGGGAGAATTCCTATAGATTTCGCGCTGATCCATCGAATCACTGGCCTACCCAAGAAGGGGTCCCATTAGATGAAGGGGTTTGGGAAGAGAAACGAGTTGAAAGCAGCGACGGAGGTGAAGGAAAAATACAAGGTTAGATGGGATAAGAGGGGCTTTCTGGTTTAGACCATCACTGACCTAGTGGTGCGCATGGGCACCCTCATCCTTGGATGTAAGCTTATGAAGAACTATTGACCGAAAACGGTCCCCACGCACGTCATTGCCTTGGTGGGGCAACGTGAAAAGGGGATGTTGTATAAATGGTTGCATTTTTATGTGAGGAGATTCTGGAAAATGTGCGCGAGGTGCAGGAACTAGGGAAGCAGTTCTGCTACTCATGGATTCTATTGTTGATTGCGCTGGTGGCATGGGAGACCCCAGCTGATTCAGTCCTTCCTGAAATCGAGCCAGGTGTATGTGAGGGGGCGCATTACGTGAACTTATGGGACTCATCAAACCCTCGGCGAGTTGAAGAAAACAAATTTTTTTCTGTGTAATTTTTGAAGGTGCACTTGCGCAAACTATCCATTCCAGACAAACAATATCACCGATAGTGCATCATAAATACAAAAGTATTGTAGAATTTCAGGTGACCATGCACAATGTCCTGATCAAGGCACACAAGGACTCAAACTGGTACACCTTTCCTTATATGGCCACGGAGTCAGAAGTTGACAATGTCATCGCAACATGGCCAAAGACATGGAATATCTGGCTTGGCTCCACCCATCCCATTACACCATCCACATTAGGAAAAGACAAAAATCCAAAATATATGGCTCCAAAAGACACAATAGATCCGCGCATGAAGATAAGAAGAAAAGATACTAGGGATGACACAAAGAAGGACCCTGATGCAGAAAAAGACAAGGATCAAGAGTTGGGAGGTGACCATGAGGAGGTGGACCGCAGTGGTTTGGATGGGCTTAATGGGGATGGTGCTGAGTCTCCACGCGGCACCAAGTGAGGCAAAAAAACATCTAAAGGGCCACACAAGAAGAGGAAAGGGTCTAAGGTAGGAGGAGAGAAAGAGGTTACTCTAACAGAGGAGGACCTAGAAAAAATTGCAGATGCAGCCGCTTCAGCATCAGAGGATTGCTGGAACACCATGGAGACCCAATATAGGGCTGCAGTGGAAGCTTTGCAATCGAGTTTGCAGGTTCTACAGTTGAAGAACGATACATTACAAGTGAGCGTAGATTAAGTGAGGCTGGTGCAAGAGAACCTCCTATCTACTTCGATCGCTGCAACTGTAGGAAGCAGAATCTGTCCCTTCCTGGGTGCACCAGTGTCCATGGAGAAAGCAGAGTTTTACGTGCAGGTTCAAACCTACCCCGAGGTCGACATCAACCTGGCGAAGCTTCCAAGTGGGAAGATCCATGATTTACACATATTCATATCAATAGAACTGCAGAGTAGAGAAGCTCATTCACAACAACAGATTAGTGAGGCCGAGCAGATTGCAGCAATAATGATGATAGAGTATAGCCAGGCTCAAACATCGCAACAGGCACCCGTAGCTCAGTGCGCAGAGCTAGAGAGCTTCATCGGAATTCTATGTGGCAAGATTCCAAACGTAGTCATCGAGGCCTCTGTAGCACCACAAGACAAAATTGAGAGCATGGTCATAGCCCTCAAAGATTCCAGGTCCAAAATTCAGTCCGTTAAAGCATATTTTGAGCAACATATTGCTGCATTGAAGGAAAAGCTGTAGCCTGAGACCCCCCCCAGAAGGTGCGCGTGCAATGGGATGCACTAGTAAAGACAACATTTGCCAGCATCTACATGAATGTTGAGAAGGGTTCAGAGCTCCTAGAGAAATCCATAGGACTATGGACCTTTGTGCAGATAGATCCATTTGTGAAGAAAATTACCCAGGGGATGCGTGCGAAAGAGCAGGAGTTTGACGACTTGCAGGAGGCTTTGCCTACATTCATCCCTACTGAATGCATGGCCCACCTTCAGACCAGCCAGGAATTACAGGACGAAATGGAGGAGCTCCACCACAAGAAGCAAATACTCACAAATCATATGAATTCATGGGCAGATGATGCAATGAAACTATCCTAGGACCTTGATCTGGCAGTCCTGAACCTAAACCAGGCGTTGCATAGTGTCACTTTGGCCATTCAAGGGCCGACTTCAGAAAAATTGGTGGAGACCGTGTAGAGCGCATAAAATCAAAGTGCAGGTGTTTTTTCACCATTTGCAGCTTCTATCAAGGAGCTCCAGAAAAAAATGAAGAATCCACTACCAGTGTGACTTGGGATGAGGCACAATATTGTGTTGGGGGCCTGTTGGAGTGGGGTCCCCTAAGTCTGACCATTTTTGCTATATTTTGTAATATATTAGTTGTGCACAGGGGCTTTGGGGAGGGTGAAAGCCCCTCATGAATTGTAATGGGTCAAAATGGTAGATCAAGGGGCCGCAAACCACGGTTTGAGGACCCTAGATAAGTGTAGGATAATAGTATAAGTAAATGTCTAGATCGAGTCTAAGAAGGCAATTTTTGGATGTTTGAATGTGGATGTTAGATCTCGTGACTTTGTGATACTTTTATGCAGATTTTTCTGGGTAGAAGGCTCCTTATGGCTATGTATGCATAGACGTTACTCCTGCAGTGTGCAGACCCCGCTGGTTGTGTGTGCGTATTGTTGAAGGGTTTTGTATGAAGGATCTGAAATGATATTAATAAAGGAATGTTGTTACAGATATTTGAGTTCTATATGCATCTTCTGTTTATGTTATGAATTTTTCTGCATCTAATTTATGATTTCTGTATTGTCTGCGAATATATCTCTTCCGCAACTTTGTTTGGGTTTATATGAATGCTTATTGGATGGATATGATGATATAAGGTTATAATATTATGTGTTAAGGGTTATTACTTTGATTCTAGATGTTGTGTTAACTTGCACAAGGTATTCTACATATGTGACCTAAATCTGTTTGAAAGGGTTTCCTAGTTAGGGCTTCTGTTGCAAAGGTTTGTTTATGGTTATTTGGGATCTTAAGGCACCCACATCATTCAAACCTCTCTTAGGGTGCGGAAACCTGGTTCTAGCACCCCCCCATACTGCTTCGGGTGAGACTTTAACTTGTGCAAGAAGGTCACTACCGAAAGGGCCAGTAGTAAGAGGGTGTTGCTGGTTAACCTCAACTCCGAACCTAGTGTTAGTCATCCATAATTTTGACTTTATCCAAAGATGACGAAATTGAAAATATCAGATTTCTAGAAATAATATTTGCAGAAACATTGTGAGTTCGAGAAATCTCACAGCCTTCATTATCCTAATTCTATAAATTTACTAAAACCTTCATCTATGCCTTCTAAAAAATCACCTTCTGTTTCAAAAGGAAACTTGTTTCAGGCTATATTCTCCATTTTTTATCTCCATCTCCTTTGCCAATTTTCACTCATTTACTCCTATCCCAACAGTGATTTTCCCTTCCATTAAATCTTCATTTCCCCCATTTTCCCTTCTTTCCCCTTCTCATTTACCCTTAATTTCCCTAAAAAACCTTCTAAACCCCTTCTAAACCATCAAAACTCCTTCATTGGGTTTAAAAAAATCTTATTTTAACCTATCGAAACCCTATTTTAGGCCTTAAAAACCCATTTTGGCCTATTTTCTGACCCTTTTTACATATGGGTCTTAAGCGCCTTGAGCTTAAGCCCCTTTCCCTTTTTCCTCCATATGCCCCGGCCTTGAAACCAAGCACTTAAAACTTAGCCCCTTCCGACATTCGCCCCTGGTCCTATCTACCCCCCACCAGACCGGATCTCCTCTCTTCCCTTAGCCCTCTTCCCCTTTTTCTTTCTTTCTTGCTCTATTGTTTTATTGGCGCATTCTTGATCGTGGATATTCGAGATCCAATGGTCCTCATTCAACTCCGCCCTCCATTTTCCACTCCCCACCTTTCCATTTCATTTTTCCTCCGCTCACTTCATTGTTTCCTCAGGCCATCTCAACCGTAGATCAAAGGCCTCAAGCCCAGATCCAACGGCCTTCAGATTCCCATTCCTTATTCTCATTTCCCGACCCATCATTTACCATTTCATCCCTTGACAAATCAGGACCATTGATCATCAAGATCTAACGACTCCTGTAAGATCTTACCATTTCACCCCGCTTATTTTCCCATCTGCTACCCGAAAAGATAGCCGACGTCAGCTCGACCCCACCTCACTCTTCCTCCCTCGCAACTCTTCCCCCATTGCACTAAACCTCCACCATGGATCTCTATCTCCCGGATCCAACGACTATTATTATGTTTCGCGCTCGATTCTTCCAAACCCTCCCAACGCACGATTTCAATGTGAAATCTGTGGTTTTGGAGGTGATACATGTCGCCCTCTAGCATGTATCACGTTCCCCCAGGGAAAAACCATAAACCACCCATCGGCAGCTCGAAAACTGCCGGTGGTATTCCCGAAATCGCCTATCCCCATTTCGCGCCATAAATCCATTTTCAAACCTGGTTTCTTCACTGTTCCACCATGAAACCTTTCCACGGATTGTCCTTCCTCCTCACTGCTCCTTCTGCCTCCTTTAAACCTCTACAAAGCAGTTATACCCTAATTCGCAGGATTTTATAATGTTTTATGTTTAATATGCAGTTTTAATGGTGGACAAAGGTCGAAATGTCATCCCACAGTCATATTCAGTGACTGAGGCCTCAGGATGATGATCTAAGGCTCTGTAAGCAAAGAAGAAAGGGATTAAGGGTTTTATATCAATGCTTGATTGATGCCTCATGAGAATTGATCATTTTTAAACCCTCCAACACATCAAAGAAGCGTCCTACACGCAGAAGCAGAGAGAATTAATGAAGTTTGGGGACCAAAGAGGCAGATAGAAGATTAAAAGCTTGATTGGTAGATTAAGGATAAA
Organism: Pinus albicaulis; assembly: GCA_034641835.2. Taxonomy (NCBI): domain Eukaryota; kingdom Viridiplantae; phylum Streptophyta; class Pinopsida; order Pinales; family Pinaceae; genus Pinus; species Pinus albicaulis. Next base: position 1,192,953,879 of record CM076578.1, on the reverse strand, counting down.
ACACAGTTAAAGAAAAATGATTATAAAGGCTTAAGGCAAAATCAAATCCTCAAAGTAGAGAATTAAAGTCTAATTAAGGTTTTAAAGGATAAAGGCTAAAGGTCGAAAGATAAAGGATCTAGGATAAAAGCAGCTATTTAATAGAAACAAAGAAAGGCAGTGAAGAAAATTAATTAAAAGACAGATCAAGACTAAAGGCCTAAAGCATAGTTTAATGATGAAATTAATGAAACTTAGGCTAAAGTAGCCTTGGATAAAATCAACACAAAGCAATTATTCACTTGATAAATCAAACTGCCACCTGTGGCCTACTTTCTGTCCCAAAGGGAAAATTAGCAGTTATTACACAGTCAAAAGATATTTTAAGCTGCCAAAACAGTTATTGTAAAGATGAAGATAGGCCTCAAAGTCAAACTTTTCACCTATCTTTCCTTAAGAAGTTAAGACAGAGTTATTAAACAGAGAAGTAGTTGCACACGTGTTCCCACCTTATGCCTTGCATGGTTTTTAAGGTCAAAAATGCATTTACTCTGTAATTAATGACACTTGGACCCTATATTAGTTCCACCTCCTCATTTGCAGCATAAATACTGCATTCGAACTCATTTTAGGGTGGGAATTTCGATAACTCTTTGAAGTAATACATAGTTCCGCTGAAGTTGAAATAATTTGATGCTCTGGAACCTGTGGATGTTTTGACTTGTTTGTTGATGGAGAAAGATCTGTCATTGGATCCCTGAAATTGGCTATTGGTGAAGTATTCTAATCAGTTAATGTTTTTCCTATTTTCCATTCTGTTTCATCATTTCTTGCTTGCAGCAGAGTAAAATTTTAGCCTAATAAATGTCTCCTAGAAGCACCTTAGGCCTGTTTACTCTTCACTGCCTTTATGTTTTCATCTGCTGAAGGTTTTATTGAGTAGTTTGACTGATTTTCAACCCTTAAGCTTGTTTATTTCAGAAATAGTTCAAACAGTTGGTATCAAGAATGATTTATGGTTTTCCCTGCTTACTTGCTGCCACTTGAAAACTACTTCTGAAGTCTCCCTTTAAAGTACCATTGTTTACAGTCTGCCAAAGAGGTTTGTTTTGATCATACCCTTTGTTTTTGCTCAAATAATTGTTTTGAAGGTATTTATATCTATAATCAAAGATGTCTAGGAGTTCCCTCTTCTATGAATGCAGTTATGTGTGAATCTTGAATGTTTTCTTATCCTCGAAGTGAAATCTTTGGATGAAATAGAGAGTTCCTCGACTCCTATATCTCATTTGAAAAGTTTGTCTTGAAATTGTTATTTGCTGAAGTGTGATTTGTAGAATTCATGGTTAGCCCTGTCTATGGAATACTTCTTCATGTTCAGATAATGTTTTAAGTCCCTTTGTTGAGAAGTACATATAATTAAGGATTCTTAATTGCCCTTAGTTCTACTTTTCATTCTAAACTTTTAATGTCCATTTCATTTCAATTGAAAAACTTTGTAGATCCAATAGCCAAGTTAGATTTTCCCTTTGATATCCTTGATTCATTTACAAACTTGTTACAAAATTCTACTTGACTCCATTGCCCAATTACTTAGAGATTTCCATTTTCTATCTATGCTACCTAGATCATCATGTCCCACCAAACAATCAAACAAAATCATGCTTAATAACTAGCCTAAAATCAACCTTTTACAAGCAAACAAGTCATATCTTTGCAAACAATTGAGATATCCCTCTCTGAGACTAGGAAGGCTAGGTCCTAGAGCTCTAAAGACTGGTTAATATGTTGCCTTGTCATTTGGTTTGCCAATCACCCAAATCATAGGACCCAAACTTTCTGGAAATCACGGTGGGACCTTTTTGAGTAAAAGTCCCTAAACAAGACACTAAGTATTAATTCAAGTGAAATATAGCTTCTTCAAGCACTGCCAGCATAATGGTAATCATGATAGGATCTATTTGAATTAGTGGCAATCTATGTAACCCTTAGGATTCTAAGAGACCCTTATCAAACCTTGAAGAAATTAGCTAATAAGCCATTATGTAGACTCTGTTTGTTTCACCACCTTAGCTAAGTGTTGAATCAGGAATAGGAAAATTTCACAACCATAGAACTACAAAAACTCAGAAAACCCAAAAACATTTCAGATTGGTCTTTAAATAAATAATTTGTGGTGGACCACAAAACATTTTACCTTCAGAAAAGCTAAAAATTTCCACTTGGCGACTCCACTAGCCCCAGTAGCCCTATTACTCCTCTAGATCTCCATATTTCCTTAAAAATGTGTTAGCCAGTCTTGGGGAAGTTTAGAAACCTAGTCCACTCTTATAGAAATCACTGTGAGGGGAAAAATATTGAAAAACAGTCCTAAAAACCTCAACCTCTCTAAATTTTGGAAACTGAAATCTGGCTTCACGTAGGGTCAACACTAGATCCCATCCAGATCCTAATCCTCCTACCATAGTTGATAATACATAAATGATTTTGTGGCAAACTTCTAGATCTGAAAAACCAACTACTAACAGGACTATCCCATGAACAAGATCTGTCCCTGAAAATCTTACAGTCTTGAAATATCCTCACTTTGACTTACTTTACACAAAGAACCTATTCAGAAATAAGTCTCAAAGTGATTTAAATCAAGCTGGCTTTGAAACTACAGATTTGCAACAGAGCTTTAGCAGAGAAGCGTCACCTTGTACTCCACCTGATTCTCAACTTCTTCATCATTTCAGCTCCTTCCATAAAAAATCTTCTCATCATCAGTTTGCTGGTCCAAGTGCTTCTTCCACTCCTGTACACACATACACTATTCAAAGCACTCCAACTCAGCCCACTTTCCCTCTTGTTAATCCACCTCTTTTAAATCCCCCATTATTTCTTATCATGGTAGCATGGTATGCTCCACTAGTGTTACCACAACCTCTGGTTCCCTTACCCAATGATTACCAATCTAAAATTCCCCATTTCACTGGAAATGAACCTACTACTGCCCAAAAGCATGTAGATAAAATGAATGATGCTTTTGATTACATGGAAATAGAAGAAGAGACCATTAAGATGAGAATTTTTGCTCAAAGTTTAGGAGGAGAAGCCAAGAAATGGTTTAAGGGCTTAGCTCCTCACATCATTAATGATCTTCCTTATTTATATCAAACATTCATAAAAAAATGAGAAATTAGGAAGAACCCTCTCCAAATCCTTTCAGAATATAGCAACCTCAAAAGAAACATTAGGGAAAGTGTCCAAGATTATTGCACTAGATTCAATAATGTTTATAATGCACTTCCCCCAGACATGAAACCTCAATTAGGCTTAGCCTTGGCTAAATTTCCAGAGGGCTTTGATCCTAAAATGGCCTACCAGCTAAGAGAAAGAGACCCCTTGACTTTAGAAGATATGCAGAGGGGAGCCTTAAGTGTAGAAGAAAATATGATTGAGAAAAGAGCTAGGTTAAGAGCATAGAAAAGAGTTACATACAGGGATGATACAATGTCATCAACCTCATCATCATATAATAAAATTGATAACTTAATGAAGGTAATGGAGATAATGCTTTAAAAATTAAATCTAAATGATAGAGTGCCCCCTAGAGAAAACCAAAATAACCCCCAAAACAGAAATAGAAACCCAAATTTTAGAAGAGACCCTAATCAAGTTAGGCAAAGAGACAATGGCCAACAGATTAGGCCTCCCTTTCAACAAAAATATGTTGATCAAGAAGAAGAAAGGGAAGTTGAAAGGTTGGAAGAAAATCATGTAAACTTGATAGGATCTGACAGTGAGATAGATGTTTTTCTCACTGAAGAAGAACAAGGATTCTTCTCTGCAAAACAAATTGAAAAAAACCATGAAGATTCTGAAGATTACAGATTGGGGTTTGAAAATGCAATCATGGAGGTACAAAAACAATATAATCTTAGAAGCAAATGGAGCCCAGAGATTTATAATGACAAAAACACTAGTACTGATGTTAAGAAAACTTCAGAAAATCAACCTAAGAAGACAACCAGTAACACCAACACTATGACCAAGAAAACTGATCTAAATAAAGACAAAAACATTCAGCAAAGTGTTGAACAAAGCTGCCCTAGTACTTCTGCTAGTGGCCTTAACAAATCTGTCCCAAATAATGGTCCAAATAAAGTTCAGCAAATCAGAATTGTTGAAAGAGTTGTAAATGACAAAACATATGTAAATATGTCAAGAACAATAGTTCCTTTCAGCCTTGAAGGGGAAATTGCCAAGATCAAAATCACCATACCCTTAGCTAAACTAGTAACTCAGGATGTATATAAAAATCAAGTTTTGAGAGCTTTGAATATAGGTAGTGACACTGATACTTTAAACTTGACAGATGATAAACCAGAATTATTGTTTGGTCCTGAAGTTGAAGGAAAGGGTCTATCCCTCCCTTCTATGTCAGCCTGAATATACATGATAGAATCTTGCACAATGCCATGCTAGACTCATGTACTTCTCACAATCTTATGCCCAAAGTAGTAATGGAAAGCCTAGGCTTAGAAATTACTAAACCATATAAGGACCTATATTCCTTTGATTCAAGCAGGGTAAAATGCTTAGTCTTAATCAAAGATTTGTGTGCCAAGTTGGCACAAATTCCTGCTAAGAGTCTAGTAATAGATGTAGTAGTAGCTGACATTCCCCCAAAGTATGGTATGATTTTATCAAGATCATGGGGAGCCAAGCTTCAGGGGAGCCTTCAAATGAACATGTCTTATGCCACCATCCCAGTATTTAACCAAACTAGAAGATTATACACGGAATCCCACATGAAATACATGGTGAGAAATATATATAGGCCAAACAATTCTCCTATCTACTCCATCCATTCAAATTTGGATTCCTTTATCTTATATAATGAAGATGAAATCAATCAACAAGGAAAGGAAAAAAAATAAAAATTTAGTCTACCAGAACAGTCAAACCTGCCATCAACTCAAGAAAAGAATAGTTCAGACTTTAGCAGCCTTGAACAGTAGAAAGAAAAAGAAAATGAGATCGAAATACATTGGAAAATAAACTTTGATGGCTCTGGTAGAAAATTAAGTTCAGGGGCTGGTGTATGGATATAGAACACAAAAAATGATTTTCCTATAAACGAGATTTTCCATGCACAAATAACATTGTTGAATATGAAGCCCTCCTTATTGGCCTACACTTACTCAAAAATTTAGGAGTTAAGAAAATATCAGTCCAAGGGGATTTTGAGTTAATCATTAGACAGATTAAAGGGGAGTATTCAACCAAGAACCCAAAACTCAGAGGATATAGAAATGTTTCCCTTGATCTCCTAAAAACCTTTGAAAAATATGAACTCATTTTCATCCCAAGAGCTCAAAATCATCTAGCAAATGAACTTGACTTTGCTGCTAGTAATTGCCAGATACCACAGACAAATGAACAATTCAATATAAAGGTAAAAAGCAGGCCTGCAATACCTGAAAATGAAGATTATTGGCAAGTGTTTGAAGGAGACAAACACATAGATGATTTTCTGCAATCAAAGAATGACTTTGCCATATCAACATCTACTTCAAGCCATGAAGAAAACTGTTTAAATGAAGAACAAATCCATGAAACAGAGCTATCCTTTTCTGCTGATATAAACCATTTTGAACCATTAGGGGAGTTTTGAGGTCTAAAATGGGCCTCCTAAGGAAATAATAAAATAATAGCTAAACCAATAAAATAATATTTATGAAATTTCAATTCACTTTTTGCACCAAAATCCATGTAACCATAGTTAAATTCAATTCAAAAGTTGTACCAAAATAAAATTAATAAAAAAATTGTATTGATGTGACTATAAATAATAATGATATTTTCAAGAAAAAATCATTATCATTGAACAACTAATGCATTTGCCCTTTGTACTTAAATAACTTAAAATAAAATATAAATATAAATTTATAAATTCTTAATTATATTATATGCTATTAATTAAAATTTATATTTTTTGAATTGTAAAATAACATGTAATTAATATACTATATAAAAATAAAATAAAATAATATAATAAATGTAAAGAGATATGCATTGTTTCTTTCAAGAAATATGAAATGACAATAATATTATTTTCTTCAGAAAGTGTGAAATTACATTTATTATGAGTACTTTACTTTGACTTTAAAAGTACTTAGAGCACTACCATGGTTAACCTGAGTTTTTATCCACCATTGAGAATGTGACAAGTAAGTACCTTTAACTCAAGCACCTCAACCATTAGGGATGATGTCATCCCCTAAAATGTGATTGGTTCTCATAAAGTGAATTTTGATTGTACATTTTCCTTAGGAGGCCCATTTTAGACCTCAAAATCCCCCTAATGATCCTTTTAGAGCATAAATAGTTGACAATACAGATAAAAAAGCCCTGGAAGTTTTACAATGTAAAAATGATACAATTCCAAGAGGTCTTGCACCATTAGAACAACAATTTGACTTCAATGATGTAGCCAAAGAACCAAGGATGGAGCCTATAGAAACAAACATAGAAGAACATAACATAGGCAACCTAGCAGAACCCAAAATGATCAAGCTATCTAGCACTCTTCCAGCCCATATCAAACAACAATACATAGAAATTTTCAAAGAATTTAGAGATGTGTTTGCATGGGGATACAAGGATCTCAAATCATATGATACCAACATCATTCAACATAAAATTCCTCTTAAGGAAAATCAGAAACCTTTGAAACAAAAACTCAGAAGAATAAACCTTGTTTTATTGCCTTTAGTTGAGAAAGAGATTAAGAAAATGTATGATGCTGGGATCATAGTTCCCCTCAGGTATTCAGAATGGGTTTCCAACTTAGTATCTGTCAGGAACAAGACTGGGGAAATCAGGCTCTGCATTGATTTTAGGAATCTAAATAGAGCCTCCCTTAAAGATAACTATCCCTTGCCAAAAATGGATCATATACTACAAAGGGTGGTTGGGTCTAAAATAATTTCATTGTTGGATGGGTTCTCAGGTTACAATAAGGTATTAGTACTCCCAAGTGATCAACATAAAACTGATTTTACTACACCTTGGGTTACATTCATGTATGTCAAAATTCCATTTGGTTTAATGAATGCAGGGGCCACCTTCTAAAGGGCCATGGACATAGCCTTCTCAGAAGACATAGGCTATTTTATAATCATATACCTTGATGACATTACTGTTTTCTCCAAAACTGATAAGAACATTTGATTCATTTAAAGAAAGTTTTTGAGAAATGTAGGAAATATGACTCATCTTTGAATCTCAAAAAGACACTCTTTGGTCTCCAGGAAGGAAATATTCTTGGCCACATAATTTCTGAAGAGGGAATCAAAGTAGACCCTAAAAGGATTGATGGCATATTGAAAATCAGCCATCCTAGAAACCTCAAAGAATTACAATCTTTCATTGGGAAAATAATTTTTTTAAGGAGATTCATCCCCAACCTTGCTGAGCTATTAAGAAATATCACAAACATGCTTAAGAAATAAATAGGTCTTAAATGGACAATACAAGCTAAACAATCATTTGAACTAGTGAAACAAGCTCTTACTCAAACACCTGTTCTCATAAGTCCTGATTTCACCAAAGATTTTTATATCTTTTCCTTTGCATCAGAACATACAATAGCTGCAGTATTACTGCAAAAGAATAACATGGGGCATGAACAACCTATATCCTTTTTTAGTAGGGCCTTAAGAGATGCTCAACTCAAGTATAACATCATGGAGAAACAAGCCTTAGCCTTGGTAAAAGCATTGAAAGACTTTAGAGTATACATCTTACATTCTCACATCATTGCTTTTGTCCCACACACTGTTGTCAAGGATATTATAAGTCAAGGCCCTGATGGTAAAAGCGGAAAATGGATTGCTATTATTCTAGAATATGACTTAGAAATCAGGCCTACCCAACTAATCAAAGGGCAGGGATTAGAAAAAATCATGGCTGAGTCAAACTTCCAAGCACTAGATATGAATATGGTTGATGTTTTGGAAGAAACAGAAGAATTCACAGCTCCATTTATTGAAGAAAATTTTGTGAATTCACCTTGGTATGCTGATATAATATATGTGCTACTTTATCTGAATACCCCTCCCTCTCTGTATAAAAATAAAGCTAGATTTTTGAAACAGAAGGCTTTAAATTATTGCATATTAGATGGGGTTTTATATTGGAAGAATGATGTTGGAATATTGCTTAAATGTTTGCTTGAGATTGATGCAGAAAAAATCATGCACGATCTGCATGAGGGAGAATGTGGAGGACATATTTACTGGAAGACTACAACAAATAAAATCCTCAGATCTGGTTACTATTGGCCCACCATTTTCCTAGACACTTGGAAACATGTCAGGTATTGCCATAAGTGTCAAATTTTTTATGGCAAGAGAAAACTCCTACCTTTACCTTTACATCCCATCAGTGTTGAGGCTCCCTTTCAACAATGGGGCTTGGACTTCATTGGGGAAATCCACCCATCTTCTTCAGCCCAACATAAGTGGATCCTCACTGCCATTGATTATTTTACCAGGTGGATAGAAGCCATACCTTCTAGGAATGCTACTGATTTTGCCATTATCAAGTTCCTTGAAACCAATATACTATCCAGATTTGGTTGTCCTAGAAAAATTATCACAGAAAATGCTGCTGCCTTCAAGTCTAAAATAATGTCTGACTTCTGCTATAAATACCATATAACCTTGCGTCATTCCACTGCCTACTATCCTCAAGGAAATGGATTAGCTGAATCCTCCAACAAAAGACTTGTCAATATTATCAAAAAACTGTTGGAGTAGAATCAGAAATCATGGCATGGTAAGCTTATTCATGCTTTATGGGCTGATAGATTAACCACCAAAAAGACAATAAATATGTCCCTCTATCAACTGGTTTATGGCATGGATGCAGTTTTCCCAACATATTTAGGAGTTCCTATCATAAAACTCCTTCAAGAAGTACAAACTGAAGAAAATGATATGCAGAGAAGGATCAATCAGACCATTCATTTACAATAGTCCAGAGAGGAAGTGTACGAGAGAAAAAAAATAGTCCAAGAGAGTATCAAGAAATTATTTGACAAGAGAAATAAAGAAAATGATTTTCAAGTTGGAAATATAGTTCTAAAGTGGGATTCTAGAAGGGAAGAAAAGGGAAAACATGGAAAATTTGAGAATCTGTGGAAAGGGCCCTACATTATTCATTCTATCAGGGGTCATAATGCATTCTTTCTACAAGAGCTGAATGTAGAATATTTATTCGGAGGTCCTGTCAATGGTAGGATGCTCAAGCACTACTTCTGTCAAGAGTCTTAGTTTCAAAGTTTTTTATTCATTGTACATAACCCAGTTGAAAAGAAATCATGAAAAATGCAAAAACAATAAAATGACAGAAAAGGAAAAGAGGGCAGATTCAAAAGAGGTATAGCTCCATACCAAAAAGAGGAAAAATATGAAAGTGTGCAAGTCTAAATGCCACTGCTTGAAAAATGAACTATTATTTAGTCATACAGCCTAATCATGACTAAGTAATTTTCAATTTTGTGCTGATAGGTTAGTGAAAATATATTTGTCAAACAGTGTAATCCTGGCTTATCAGTATAATATATTAGGATAGAGAAAGAATGGTTCTAACAAGCTTAAAATCTGAACCAAGAAAAGAAAAGAGAAATGGCTCCAAAAAGATCAAACTTGAGCCAAAGAAAGGAAGAAGGATTTTATTAATTTTCAGATCTTAAGCCTTCACAATTTTGTTTTAATTTTCTGCAAATAAAGTCTATGTGCAACTTGTACATACAACCATTGATACCATAGAAAATCAGACAGTCTAATCCTAATTTGACTGTGTTTAAATTTCCTGTCTTAGAAATAGAGAATAAAAATTTTCAAACAACCTAATATTGACAGATAAATAGTTAGGTAGAGAAATAAAGAGTTCAATAGTTTAATCTAAACTCTTGGAAGAAATAAGGATAGGATTAGATATTTTATTTCTGTTTTCAAAAATAAAATGTCAAAGAGTTTGCTAGTTCAAATGCACTCAAAGGAAGAAAAAAAATGCTAGGACAAGTAAGATTGGGTAGGTAGAGATGCTGTTTAAAAGAGTTTTCATGCTGCAGGTCATTGAAGAATTGTCAAAATGCAAAGAAAATCAGCAAGAAAACAAAAATTTTTTGCCTAATGGATAAAGCACTGATCTATTGAAACTCAAAGATTTCATAAGCTGAGGTTCTAGACACCTAAAAGGACAGTTGTCCTCCCCAAGTGGAGCCACTGTTAGTCATCCATAATTTTGACTTTATCCAAAGATGACTAAATTGAAAATATCAGATTTCTAGAAAGAATATTTGTAGAGACATTTTGAGTTCTAGAAATCTCACAGCCTTCATTATCCTAAGTCTATCAATTTACTATAACCTTCATCTATGCCTTCTAAAAAATCACCTTCTGTTTCAAAATGAAACTTGTTTCAGGATATATTCTCCATTTTTTATCTCCATCTCCTCTGCCAATTTTCACTCATTTACTCCTATCCCAACAGTGCTTTTCCCCTTCAAAAAAGGACCATTTCCCCTTCATTAACTCTTCATTTCCCCCATTTTCCCTTCTTTTCCCTTCTCATTTACCCTTCATTTCCCTAAAAAACCTTCTAAACCCCTTTTAAACCATCAAAGTTCCTTCATTGGGTTTAAAAACATCTTATTTTAACCTATCAGAACCCTGTTTTAGGCCTTAAAAACCCATTTTTGGCCTAATTTCCGACCCTTTTTACATATGGTTCTTAAGCGCCTTGAGCTTAAGCCCCTTTCCCTTTTTCCTCCATATGCCCCAGCCCTGAAACCAAGCGCTTAAAACTTGGTCCCATCCGACATTCGCCCCTGGTCCTATCTACCCCCCACTGGACTGCATCTCCGCTCTTCCCCTTTTTCTTTCTTCCCTTCTCTTTGTTTTATCGGGGCATTCTCAACCATGGATCTTCAAGATCCAATGGCCCTCATTCAACTCCACCCTCCCTTTTCTGCTCCCCACCTTTCCATTTCATTTTTCCTCCACTCACTTCATTGTTTACTCAGGCCATGTCGACCATAGATCAAAGGCCTTAGGCCCAGATTCAACAACCATCAGATGCCCTTTCCTTATTCTCATTTCCCAACCCATCATTTACCGTTTCATCCCTTGACAAATCATGACTGTCGATCATCAAGATCTAATGGCTCCCGTAAGATCTTACCATTTCACCCCGCTTATTTACCCATCTGCTACCCGACAAGATAGTCGATGTTAGCTCAGCCCCACCTCACTCTTCCTCCCTCACAACTCTTCTCCCGTCGCGCTAAACCTCCACCGTGGATCTCTATCTCTCAGATCCTACAACTGTTATTATGTTTCACGCTCAATTCTTCCAAAGCCTCCCAACGTGCAATTTCAATGATAAATCGGCGGTTTTGGAGGGGATATGTGTCGCCCTCTGGCATGTATTGCATTCCCCCAGGGAAAAACCATAAACCGCCCATCAGCAACGTGAAAACCGTTGGTGGTATTCCCTAAACCACCTATCCCCATTTTGTGCCATAAATCCATTTTCAAACCTGGTTTCTTCACTGTTCCACCATGAAACCTTTCCACGCATTCTCCTTCTTCCTCACTGCTCCTTCTGCCTCCTTTAAACCTCTACAAAGCATTTATACCCTAATTCGCAGGATTTTATAACGTTTTATGTTTTATATGCATGTTTAATGGTGGACAAAGGCCGAAATGTCATCCCACAGTCATATTCAGTGACTGAGGCCTCAGGATGATGATCCAAGGCTCTGTAAGCAAAGAAGAAAGGGATCAAGGGTTTTATATCAATGCTTGATCGATGCCTCATGAAAATTGATCCTTTTTAAACCCTCCAACACATCAAAGAAGCCTCCTACATGCAGAAGCATATAAAATTAATGAAGTTTGAGGACCAAAGAGGCAGACAAGATTAAAAGCTTGATTGGCAGATTAAGGATAAAACACAGTTAAAGACAGATGATTATAAAGGCTTACGGCAAAATAAAAGCCTTAAAGTAGAGGATTAAAGCCTAATTAAGGTTTTAAAGGATAAAGGCTAAAGGTCAAAAGATAAAGGATCTAGGATAAAAGTAGTTATTTAATAGAAACAAAGAAAGGCAGTGAAGAAAATTAATTAAAAGACATATCAAGACTAAAGGCCTAAAGCACACTTTAATGATGAAATTAATGAAACTTAGGCTAAAGTAGCCTCAGATAAAATCAACACAGAGCAGTTATTCACTTGATAAATCAAACTGCCACTTGTGGCCTACTTTCTATTCCAAAGGGATAATTAAAAATTATTACACAGTCAGAAGATATTTTAAGCTGTCAAAACTGTTATTGTAAAGATAAAGATAGGCTTCAAAGTCAAACTTTTCACCTATCTTTCCTTAAGAAGTTAAGATAGAGTTCTTAAATAGAGAAGTAGTTGCACACGTGTTCCCACCTTATGCCTTGCATGGTTTTTAAGGTCAGGAATGCATTAACTCTGTAATTAATAACACTTGGACCCTAGATCAGTTCCATCTCCTCATTTGCAGCATAAATACTACATTCGAACTCATTTTAGGGTGGGCATTTTGATAACTTTTTGAAGTAATACATAGTTCTGCTGAAGTTGAAAGAATTTGATGTTATGGAACCTGTGGATGTTTTGACCTATTTGTTGATGGAGAAAGCTCTGTCATTGGATCCCTGAGCTTGGCTGTTGGTGAAGTATTCTGATAACAGGGAAGACCCACAGTCCCGTTTTGCTCTGGCTTTTCCAAATCTAGCTGTGCATAGTGCCTTCATCAGAATGGCTCATACTTAGACTATTCGGCAATCTCACAACATTTCGTTATTTCACCAACCCCGCATATTCAATCCTTATATGTACTCTATAATATGTCAATGTATATAATACCGTCTCCATTCAAGAGCTAATTAAAATAACAATGCTAATATAGATCTGTCCTACCTTAAGGAAGGGTCAACACTTATAATGTTGAAGTTCTATCAACATATCACCATGTTTCGTATTAAAAAGGGAACCATGCAACGTATATCGGCATAGACCACGATCTTCTTAACCTTGAATTGGATAAATCAATGGAATTATATAGATCATCCCACAACATTCGAATGTTGACACATATGCACCTTCGCTCATACAAATAACTCGACATCCATAAGGATTGACCGCCACGATTAACCTTTGCCAATGTGACCAATTTACACATACCTCGGTTAACTCCACGGCCTTAGTGTAACAGTCTCGATTATCATAAATTTGAATTGGGGCCCAGCGCCGATGGCCATTCCACATCCAACGATGGAGATCACGTCTCCTTGCTCCATATGATCCGATGGATATCGCTCAAGCTACTTGCACGAATGATAACGCACGATGAGGGTGGTTTCACAACGCTGCTCAGGGACACGTGTTGCCCAGCGTATGGAATCGCTCCAAATTTCTAATTACCGCTTTCCCGATGAAGGTGGTGCGATCAAAACCAGAAACCCACCTTCATTGTTCACTTTGGTCACGGTTCCACTTCTTTCCTTCCAGGTTCCATTCACGTCTGCGCCTTTCATCTATCGACCCCAACGCAGAGTTCCGCCCCTTTTGCTTGGGTTTTGCCTGTTCAAATTAACATAGTTCTTCCACGTTGTCAATAATATGCCTTTTCTCCTCGTTATACAGTGCTCATTGATGAACATCACTATCTCTTATGCGTGGCTTAAAGCCATACCTCTATTCGTGGCATATAATCAACAAATATATAGCTCCACTGTCTATCAGTTCGAGACACAGTATCGACAGTATTAAAATTGATTCCTCCAACTATATACAGAGAAAAATTAGCCCCAACTTGCAAAGTACATTTTTTTCTGCATTATCATACAATCTCCTTTCTAAATACACAGGTAGACTCTTAGCTCGATTTATAGAGTCCTGCTCCTACAAGAGTTTAAGGCAATTTCACGCAGGAATTTCACCAACAAATGCACAACTACACTGAGACAATTTCCCCATATGATTCAACCAAGAAGACATAAAATCACACATGGAACTTATAAACAATTCTCCAAAATAGATATATATATATACATACAGGCGATCAATCTCAAAAGCAAATTCTTACAATTTCATGGCAGGCCAAATATTCAGTTCAGTGGCCATTACCTTCCTACTCTGTTGCTGAAGAAGTTCTCTACCCCCTCTTATCTAAACTCTTTAGGATTACATTTATACCACAAGGATGAACTGAATCGATTCAGGTCTCCAAACAGTTCAGCAACTCTTAGCATTCCCAATTCCTAAAATTAGACTCAATAACTGAACTGATCCTAAACTGACTCTTTGTATTCCTATCTTAACCAATTTCTCATGTTCTCAAAATGACTTGAGAACAATTACAATTCCCTACCAAATTTATTAAAAATATTAATATTTACAAGAAATTTAAAGAACATGGAACCCCCTATGTCTACTTATGTACAAAGTAAATTTTGAGCCTAATGCCCCTGCATCAGACTCCCAAGCTTCAAATTGTTCATGATATCCTGATCATGTGCTCTTCATCTCTGCCTCTAGGATCCCATACTTGGTTTTGCTGCTGTCCATCAGCTGCATCATCTTTCAACTGATCTTCTCCAGGCTTCTAGAACTTTTTTTGTAAGTCACCTCCAACTATACTTTCACTATCTGCTTTTGTCCTCCCTATACAAAAATCCTTTTGTTTCCTTGCTGCTGTCTGCTGCTTCGGAGACACCCTTACCATCATTCTTCTGATGTATTCAATCTCCATGTCCAGCTTATCCTCTAGCTGGAAATTATCTTGCCCTCTGCTGCTGCTTCCAATCTCTGTCGCTACCAATATTGCTGCTCTTGCAGTCTCACATGCTATTAACATGTTTACTACTGCTGCAGGTGTCATCCCCCATGTTGCGTCTACTGCCACCATGAGTGTTGCCGCTGCCAATGTTGCCTCCATGCAAACATCCTGAATATCCTTTAGGATATTTCCCTCTGCAACACTCTTCTTTTGTTCACCATCTACAAATTCATTCTCAGAAAACAATTCACTATTTTATTTCCTACCAGCAGTGACATACTCCTCCAGTATACTAGTAAACAAAATTTGATTTTGCAAGCTAGTATCTACTCCTCTCTTCTTCACAGCTTCAGGCATTTTCATTCCAGTGTTTGTAGTTTTTCTCTCTTGCATAATTTCTCCCAGCAAATAGTTCAGCCATCTCCCCCGTACTGGTTTTGCGTCTTCAACATGATGGAGGTTAAACTCAGCATTTCCTCCGTCTTTGTGGGCAATCTTCAGCAATTTCCTCTGATCTCCTTGGTCGACTTCAGCAATCAAATCAAGTTCTCTAGCCACTGTATCTTCATCTTCTGTCAGCATGGAATGCTGATTCTTCCTCACTTCAACAGCTTTTAAAATCTGCTCGTTAGGCCGGCTTTGGCCTATCCAACTAGCCAACTCTTTTCTATCAATGGTAGTGACAAATCCCTACATATGAGACATGGTTGTCTCATCCTCCTTCAGCAATAGTTTTTCTTCTCTCAAGACAAATTCAAAGGATGAATTGTATTCTGAATCACTTGAACACATAAACAAATTGTTAGTGTTAAAACCATGAGATCCAATGATCTCAATTAATGACCTAATCACCAATTCTTCTCCCGGCATTTCTAAGTCTGGTTCAAGGCTCAGAAATTCTTCATCATCTTTTTCTTCAGCTGTTAGATTCATCCCCACTGCACCAATCATCATGCCCAGATGCTGATCCTTCACTATGTTTTCAGCCAACACAGTTTCCTTTCTATTCATCTCTCTGACAACTTCCAACTACTGTTCTTCCTCTTTCTCTGCATGATTAACACATGAATCATCAGCAGTAAAGTTCCAATGCTTCAATGTATCCTTTTCCTCTGACAACACATCAGTATGTTTTTCAGATTGTCCTTCCAACCTCTCTGTCAGCACCCCAGCATGTTGATCTGCATCCTTCATGAGACTGTCAGCTAGTCTCACTTTTCTTCCATCATCTGCTCCATGAACTCCATCCATGAAGGTCTTCCTGTCTTGCTTTCCCAGAAACCTATCCAGTGCATAGGTCCTCTGCTTTTCCAATTCTCTTCTTCAGAAATCTAACCTCCTGTATAATTCAACAACTTCAATAGGAGTAGATTTCAGGAACCTTACACAACCCTTTATGCCTCTGCTGGTTCTTGACCAATCTTCTGCTGGCCCTTCTTTCTCAGCTTCAACATTTTGCTGGATATCCTCATTTGAATCTTCTTTCTTCATCTCTTCCTAAGATCTCACTATCTCATCATTGATCTGAACAGATTTCAGATTCAATGTCTCCTCCTCACCAACAAACTCCGAAGCTTGTTCATATTCCAGTAGTGTACTTGCAAACACACACAAATTTTTAGTTTTCAGATCACAAGACCTTTCATCCTTGGCTGCTTCCTCAAGCACTTCTTCTTGAACAAGTATGCACATGGGATCTTCAATTCCCATCCTTGCCTCAAGAACTCTGGGTTCTTCTTCCTCTTTGGAGTCTGTCATCACTTCAAATTTGTTAGACTCAAGAACACAAGCCCCTACATCATCTGGACTTGTCCAATAACTCAGGAATTCCTCAATGAACTCCTCTTCAGCAAGACAGTATTCTTGCTGCCTCGAGTCTTCACTATGTCTCACAAGATCTCTTGCAGGTCTCCACTCTTCACCTATGCTCTGTTCTACTTCATAAGCAGAAATTTCTTCTTTCAACTCAGCTGCTCTAAGTTATTCTCTTAATAAGGCAATCTTCTTCTGCCTCAACCTCAACTGTAATGGTTGCCATTTTACATCCTTCCTCATGAGCCAACCAACTCTATGGCTTTCTTCTATCCTTAGTTTCAATATGTTGAAATCTTCCCTGATCTCAGCAAATTCCTTCCAATACTCTTCATCAGTGAGTCTCTTCCTTATGCCATTTTCTTTGGAATCTTCACTCACTCTTTTGCTGTGGCTTCTCCCAAAACATCTGCAATCTCTGCAGTCTCTGCTATGTCTCTCAGTAGCCATTTTATTCTCTAGGAGTTCTTCACTTCACAAGCTGCACTAAGCCTCTGCAATAGCAAGCTCTCTTGCTGCAACTCACCTCACAAATCCCTTCCTCTAGATCCGACTTTTGGCAAGTATTGGTCCCCTTTCTGCTAGAACCTTCTAGGCTTCACTCTGCAACTTTCTCAAGAACACCTCTTTTCTTCTGTCATCCAACCTCTGTTGGGAATCTTTCAAGTTCTGCCACACTTTTCTTCTTCACTCAGAATCCCTTGATGGACTCTTCTATCACTGCTCTCAAAGCTTGTGATCTACTTCTGCTGAGATGTCTTCAATTGTCTACACTCTGACTTCTGCAAACAATCCTTCAACCAGAGTTAAACACTGCTCACCTTCTCTTGAGAACACTGGAATTTTCCTCTTTATCCAACCTCTAGCTGAATAACAGGCTCACTGCCTCCACCATCAAGCTCTGTCTTTAATTTTCCGCAACCATAATTCTACAATTCCAAATCAAGTTAATTACCTGTGAGATCATGATCATGTCCTCCACTCTCTCTGCAAATCCTGTTCACTGTGATTCTGTGTATCCTTGCTGCCTGATATTCCTTCTTCAAATATGCAGTCTTCAAAACTCTTGTCCTCCATTTGGACTCTGCAATTCTGCAATCACCTTCACTGTATCTCTGTACGCTGTAATTTCATCAGTTCCCACAAATCTAGTTTCTCTGTATTTACCAAACTTGGACTTTTCAAAAAGAGCTATTCCTGAAGCTCTGATACCACTTGATAACGGGGAAGACCACAGTCCCGTTTTGCTCTGGCTTTTCCAAATCTAGCTGTGCATAGTGCCTTCATCAGAATGGCTCACACTTCAACTATCCAACAATCTCACAACATTTCGTTATTGCGCCAACTCCGCATATTCAATCCTTATATGTACTCTATAATATCTCAATGTATATAATACCGCCTCCGTTCAAGAGCTAATTAAAATACCAATACTAATATAGATCCATCCTACCTTAAGGAAGGGCCAACACTTATAATGTTGATGTTCTATCAACATATCACCATGTTTCGTATTAAAAAGGGAACTATGCAACGTATATTGGCATAGAACATGATCTTCTAAACCTTGAATTGGATAACTCAACGACATTATATAGATAATCCCACAACATTCGAATGTTGACACATATGCACCTTCGCTCATACAAATAACCCGACATCCATAAGGATTGACCACCACGATTAACGTTTTCCAATGTGACCAATTTACACATACCTCGGTTAACTCCACGACCTTAGTGTAACAGTCCTGATTATCATAAATTTGAACTGGGGCCCAGCGCCGATGGCCATTCCACATCCAACGGCGGAGATAACGTCGCCTTGCTCCATACGATCCGATGGATATCGCTCGAGCTACTTGTACGAATGATAACGCGCGATGAGGGTGGCTTTGCAACGCTGCTCAGGGACACGTATCGCCTAGCATATGGAATCGCTCCAAATTTTTAATTACCGCTTGCCCGATGAAGGCGGTGTGATCAAAACTGGAAACCTGCCTTCACTGTTCACTTCGGTCACAGTTCCACTTCTTTCCTTCCAGGTTCCGTTCTCGTTTGCGCCTTTCATCTATCGACCCCAATGCAGAGTTCCGCCCCTTTTGCTCGGGTTCCACCTGTTCAAATTAAGATAGTTCTTCCGCGTTGTCGCTAATGCGCCTTCGCTCCTCGTTATATAGTGCTCATCGATGAACACCACTATCGCTTATGCGTGGCTTAAAGCCATACCTCTATTCGTGGCATATACTCAACGAATATATAGCTGCACTGTCTATCAGTTCGAGACACAGTATCGATAGTATTAAAATTGATTCCTCCAACTATATACAGAGCACAATTAGCCCCAACTTGCAAAGTACATTTTTTTCCGCATTATCATACACTCTCCTTTCTGAATACACATGTAGAATCTTAGCTTGATTTATAGAGTCCTACTCCTACAAGAGTTTAAGGCAGTTTCATGCAGGAATTTCACCAACAAATGCACAAATACACTGAGACAATTCCCCCATATGATTCGACCAAGAAGACATAAAATCACACATGGAACTTATAAAAAATTCTCCAAAATATATATATATACATACAGGCGATCAATCTCAAAAGAAAATTTTTACAATTTCATGGTAGGCCAAATATTCAGTTCAGTGGTCATTACCTTCCTACTCTGTTGCTGAAGAAGTTCTCTACCCCCTCTTATCTAAACTCTTCAGGATTACATTTATACCACAAGGATGGCCTGAATCAATTCAGGTCTCCAAACAGTTCAACAACTCTTAGCATTCCCAATTCCTATAATTAGACTCAATAATTGAACTGATCCTAAACTGACTCTTCGCATTCCTATCTTAACCAATTTCTCATGTTCTCAAAATGACTTGAGAACAATTACAATTCCCTACCAAATTTATTCAAAATATTAATATTTACAAGAAATTTAAAGAACATGGGACCCCCTATGTCTACTTATGTACAAAGTAACTTTTGAGCCTAATTCCCCTGCATCATATTCTAATATGTTAATGTTTTTCCTATTTTCCATTCCGTTTCATTATTTCTTGCTTGCAGTAGAGTAAAAAGCTTAGGCTAAGAAATGTCTCCTAGAAGCACCTTAGACCTGTTTACTCTTCACTGCCTTTATGTTTTCATCTGCTGAAGGTTTTATTGAGTATTTTGACTTCTTTTCAACCTTTAAGCTTGTTTATTTCAGAAATAGTTCAAAAATTTGGTCTCAAGAATGATTTATGGTTTTCCCTGCTTACTTGCTGCCACTTAAAAACTACTTCTGAAGTCTCCCTTTAAAGTACCATTGTTTACAGTCTGCCAAAGAGGTTTGTTTTGATCATACCTTTGTTCTTGCTCAAATAATTTCTTTGAAGGTATTTATAGTTGTAATCAAAGATTTCTAGGAGTTATCTCTTCTATGAGTGTAGTTATTTGTGAATCTTGAATGTTTTCTTATCCTTGAAGTGAAATCTTTGGATGAAATATAGTGTTCCTCGACTCCTAGATCTCATTTGAAAAGTTTGTCTTGAAATTGTTATTTGCTGAAGTGTGATTTGTAGAATTCATGGTTAGCCTTGTATATGGAATACTTCTTCATGTTCAGATAATGTTTTAAGTCCCTTTGTTGAGAAGTACATATAATTAAGGATTCTTAATTGCCCTTAGTTCTACTTTTCATTCTAAACCTTTAATGTCCATTTCATTTCATCTGAAAAACTTTGTAGATCCAATAGCCAAGTTAGATTTTCCCTTTAATATCCCTAATTCATCTACAAAATTGTTACAAACTTCTACTTGACTCCATTGCCCAATGACTTAGAGATTTCCCTTTTCTATCTATGTTGGCTAGATCATCATGTCCCACCAAACAATAAAACAAACTCATGCTCAATAAATAGCCTAAAATAAACCTTTTACAAGAAAACAAGTCATATCTTTGCAAACAATTTAGAGATCCCTCTATGAGACTAGGAAGGCTAGGTCCTAGAGCTCTAAAGACTGGTTTATATGTTGCCTTGTCATTTGGTTTGCCAATTAGTCAAATCACAAGACCCCAACACCTAGGTCAGGACCCCTCAAGCCAACAGTGAGGCAGGGATAATTGAGATCGACATGACAAGGCATAGTAAATAATTCCATGGGGCAACCAAGGCTTGGCCACTTGTTGAAGTATGGGAGGGGGAGGCTGTCGAGCCAAATTGGAGGGGTATGGGAGAGGGGGGGGGGGGGTGAGGTGGAAATGAAGGGAAGGGGAAAGGGTGGTGGATTGAGAGTTTAAAAGGGGATAGGGAGAAGGAGAGGGATCCAATGAGGAGTCCAAGAAATAGACCAAATTCTCTAGGGGAAGGTGGAGAGAGAGAAGGCTAAGGAGGAGGGAGGGGGGGGGGGGGTGGAGAGCTCCAGAGGTAGTAGGGAATAATGGATTAAAGGACGATCAAACATATTCAACAAACTGAAGGGACTATCCATATTCCTATTTGTGTGGTTGGAACAATTATTTGTCTTAGGCTTCCTTGTTATAGTTAAGGAATACATAGATGACCTTCAATCCCATTGACCTCCGTAGCTTCTTTAATTATACAAGCCACATTAGCTTATTTATCTGCCTCTTTTTTATTTCCCCTTAAGATATGGTAGAAATTCACTTCATCTAGAAGAGGGATCAAACTTTTATTTCTATTTATGAATTGGTTTAGGAGGGTGTTATTAGCTGGGGTATTCTTTCTCATATGGTTTATTATTATCATGGAGTATCCAAATATTTGGAGCCTCTTGATTCCTTTTTTGATGGCTAAGTTCATGCCAAAGAGTAGCCGATAATCCTCATCTTGGTTGTTAGTTTTTCGGCTTAAACTCCAGGCATACCTATCTTCAATGTTTCCATCGAGATTTATGAGAATCCCCCCCCTTTTTCCACCCCATGTACCCACCATATTTTCAACAAGAATGTACTCCAAAATAGGTCTAAAATAGTTTAGAAGGATGACCTCAGGTCCAAATGGTTTATAATGTACAAAATTTTAGCCATTAATTTTTCAATTTACTTACCTAGACCTTTTATCTTCTCTTAGCAAGGTAACCTACAATAAGAATGAAACTACAAACATAAAGACACCTAACTGTAAATTCTAATGATTTCTTCATTCTTGCTCCTCTAGGGTGGCTGAAAATTCCTAAGAGCCCTTTTTTTCACAATATCATTTGTTATGTGCATGCTTTGGAGGATAATAGGTCTTTCCTTTTATATATGAAGTATGATTTATAATGGATGACAGTTGAATATTTAGAAGGGGATTTATGAGGAATTTAGGACATTAAAATTCAAGTAATGCATGCCTTTTATTCTAAGTAAGGAAGGTTGTTGGCCTTGATATGGATGAATGTGGGTTTCTTCCTCTTTTAAATGGTGAAGTACACTTCTTTTTTTTTCTAAGGAAAAATCATAATTTTCATTTATGAGAGAAAATTACATGTTGTATCAGCATCGTAGTCATCTATGTAAAATTCAAAAATCACTTATAGTCATATAGTTCAGATGTTCATAGATAAAATTTAGTAACAATACTGTGCATATCAAAATAAATATCCACATAATCACATGTGAAAAGAAAATCCGGCCTGAATCCCTGCCAAAAACCACCCAAAAAACGACCTCCTAATTATATTTCCCCCTGACCCTTTGAATTCGCTATGAAGGGTCTATGGAAATACTGATAATCATTCTATCCATCTTGTTCGATAATGAACCAGTGACCCCAATATAGCTGCAATGCTTATTTGGATAGTTGATCAACCACCTGGTTCCTTTGCCTGTAAATGTGAACAACAATAATGGAATAAAAAAGGTTTTTAGCGCCATAACCTCATCCAACAATTCTCTGAGAATATGAACATGGCATCGCGCTTCATTGTTGCCCTAGTTAATAATAATTTTGGAATCCCCAAATATTTGAATCCTGTTGTAACTCTTCTCTTAGGCGAAGGTAAGGAGGAGTCTGAGACTATTGAGCTCGACATAGTTGTTTGTACCTAGGCCTAATCCCATTTTGATCTTATAGTAGTGAGTTTTGGAAAGATAGAAAGTAGCCCCCCTTCCACAAACATGGATGTTTGATTCACCATAGAAATAGGCCCAAGGGTAGTGTTAGCGCAAGGAGTCACTCCTTGAATGCAAAAGGAGTAAGCCTTACACATCTTAGTTCATTGAAAATTTTAAAGGTTTTTTTTTGAGTGATGGGATGGCTTCTCAAAGATTTTGAAATGATTTTTGTGTTCTTTAAGACTTTAATGCATTTGGAAATATGTTGCAAGTATAAATTGTATGGATACATTGGTAGTATAGGGAGCAGAGTGTAATAAATGAAGAATATGGATAGCTAGTACCTATTCTAGGAAATATTCATATTCTAAATCAGTCACACAACTATAATGAAGGCTCTTTACAAAAACTCTGTTTATGAAAAGTAAACAACATTCATAAATTAGATTTCATGTATAAAGTATTCCACAAATCCTTTATGAAATTTTCACTAACATGTTCTACAACACATATATGATTTGTAGAAAGCTGAAAGAAGATAATTTATTATTAAATCCTTTAACATTTTCTCACTCACACCTTACTAGCTGCTGCAACTCATAATTAAAAGAAATTAACAAAGAAAGAAGACACACCATACATTATATGGTCCTTGAGTCAAAAAATCCTCCACCATGAAGTATAAAGGATTTTCTTTATTATATTCAGTCTTTAGGTAGACTAACATCCAACCTGGAAATGGTATGAGTCTTTATCCTTCCTTAAGTGGCTCATAAAATTTGCTAACAGGTGTCAAAATTCAGTGAAAACAGGTGCTACTGGAAATTTCGGTAAAAACCTATAACTGCGAAAAAACTTGATAGCTACTAGAATTTCCGGTAGTTCTCAGTTTCTTTTTAAAAAATGCACAGGAAAATTTGAAAAACCCTTGCAGACTTATATTCTTTAACATCCAACCTGTTGTTCAAAATTTTGATTGGTAAGCAAAAATGTGTTTGTATCAAAAAACCTTTTTACCTTCCTTCCATGTGAGATAGAACTTCAAAAAGTTTATCCAAGCCTGTCTTGCTGTCAGAAATTGATTTTGATCTGGTTGTTCTTGTGGATGCTTCCTTGACAGTGAACTTCTCCTACTTAGAACCCTTTTGGATCTTTCTTCTTTTTGAGGGTTCTGGGTGCTGCGTTGAAGGGGTTCTATGTTTATATTTCTTCTTGGATTCCTCTCTCATTGACCCTTCAGATTTACCTTCTATATCAATGACCTCTGTCAATAAACTTGGATTGTGCAGAGCCTTGGACTTGAGCCTGAACTTGTTGCTGTATCTGGTATGTATTTTTCTGGTACCAACAACAGGTTTGGCTTCTTCTTTATTCTTCTTTCTACTAATATCATACCCTACATCCTTGAGGTGTTCTTCATCAAAATTTGTGGGATGATAATTTTTCTGCATTTTCTACTGAATATTTGCTTCCAGAATTTCTGGTAGCATCTGTGCTTTAGATTTATCTATAGTTGCAGACCTTCCTCTTCGAGCTCTGGTGTAGACATTAGGAAAAGGAGGAATGGGGGGGCACCATTTTCATAGACTTGGGTTTATCAAATGAGGAGCTCTCTCCTTTCTCCAACTTTCTCTCTACCTTGACTAAAGAAAACTTTTATTTTCTGCTCTTAGCCTTATGGATGTTATCCTTTTTAGCCTTCCTTTTAGTTATTTTTGTAGGCTGAGGGTGTTGTTATGAGGATGGAGGTGTAGGTGCAGGTTGTCCTACCCTATAAAACAAGAAATGGTCCCATGTCTGATTTCTTTTCCATAACTCTTCTTCAACTAACACCTTCATGAAAGCTTGATGATACAAGCTGTATTATGAAGCAACGGTGTGAGTTTGGATTCTTGCTAACATCTTTGTCAGACTCTTCAGAAAAAATTATGGTGAATTTAGGGTCTTCATACCTACAACATGAAAAATAAATATCATATGATAAAGAAACAAAATTGTATATCTCCTTTCAAAAGTGAGGTAAATCTTGATGATTTTAACAGCTTCTGCCCAGTCATTTTTGAGATAGCTGCTTTGAATTCCTTTGGCCCAGTTGGGATCTCTATGTGCATCCTTGGGGAAACTGTTGAGGTCTCCTCCAATGATAACCTAAACTTTAAACCACCTCTCTCCTTCCTGTGGAAGGTTAAATGCCTCAGCAATTGAATCTGATGAAACCTGCAATGTAAGAGCATAGACTATGGCTTCTTGTCCACTAAAAGAGTTTTCAAAATCTTGAGCTACTCCTAAGTGAGAGCTTCCTATTTTGGTGCACAAATAATACCACCCTGCTTGGACAAACAATATTCTCACCTTCGAATTTGTAGAAATTTTAATACAATTATGTATTGCCTGGATCCTCCTGATTTAACAATTATATGCCACTATTAAATACATAATCCTTCTACTAAAATATTTGCAGAAATTTAATCGCTAATTGCAAACACATGAAGAAATATCAATCAAACATAACACATATGTTTTTACCGGGAAATCATAAAGCTAAAAACCCCACTATCATATATTATGTATATATCATGGATCATGAAACAATATCATACAAAACTCTAATCCAAGAGCTCCCAGTACAATATACAATAGTCTCACAATGTCATACAAAAATTGGAAAATACATGTGCCAGTTTATTGCCTCTTGACAGCCTACCTTCACTGCGCAATCCCCACTGATCACAATCCTTGAATGAATGAGATCCTGCCTTGCCTTGATTGCACAATCCTCATTGGCATCTCCAATGTGTGTGTGGTTGCATGAGTGCACCCACTAATGTCACAACTGATAGTCAAACTATCCCTTTCACCTATCTCTCAACTGAATATCCACTGGATCTGGCATGCATGTAGTTAACAGTAGTAAATATTAAGTTGCATGTGATATCACTCCATGTGAATAAATTTAATATTTAATTCATTGATCTCTCACTAGTGTATCTTTAGTTACAACTAGTTACAAGTAGCACAACTGAGTTTAACTCCCTTAATTGAGTTAAACTACTTTACAACTCAAATAACTACGCATCCAACTCTGTTACAACTTCGAATCACTCAGTTACAACTAAGTCCACTTGCATGTCCCACCAACCAACCTTAGAACTCAAAATTCCTTCAAATAACTGGTTTTCCACATCAGTTAACTGAAATCAAGTACTTCAAGAGAATAGATTAATATTTATTGTCCAATTATTATTAAGAGATAATAATAATCGACATGCATTATATTTTTAGACATGTAATCTATAAATAGACTTCGCCCATGCATCTAAAAATAGAAACTCATCTATAAATAGAATTTTCTCAACCCTCTATAAATAGACTCTTGCTATAAATAGAATTTTCTCACCATTCTAAAAAAAGACATACACTTAAAAATAGCCTGTGGGCCCCACCTAATGTGGGTGCTTAATTTTCACTAGGATCATCATCTTGTTGAATCTAAACACTCCCTCTAAAAAATAAAGGGATTATACTTCACCCCGATCCCATATCTATGGTATTTTAATTTTCTCCTGGTGAGCGCCTTTGTCAGAATATCTACATCCTGTTTTTTCATAGGAATGTACTGAAGCAACATGATCTTCCGCTGCACACAATATATGATATGATGATACCAGATATATATATGATTAG
Organism: Pinus albicaulis; assembly: GCA_034641835.2. Classification (NCBI taxonomy): domain Eukaryota; kingdom Viridiplantae; phylum Streptophyta; class Pinopsida; order Pinales; family Pinaceae; genus Pinus; species Pinus albicaulis. Next base: position 1,192,927,484 of record CM076578.1, on the reverse strand, counting down.
ATCTATCATGAAATACATGATTATTAGAGATTTTAATGCAATTATGATTATCACAATGAATCGCTATAGGATATAAATGAGAACCAAACAAACCAACTAGGATCTTTCTCATCCAGATAGCCTCACATGCAACTTGAATTACTGCCATGTTTTCCGCTTCCACTGAACTAAGTGCCATGGATATCTGTTTCCTATTGTACCAAGAAACAACTGCAGATTTGATACTGAAAACCCCTCTTGATGTGCTCTTTCTGTTCATTGGGCTGCCCACCCAATCTACATCCATGAAGCCATGCAAGTTCACCTCATCCGTCTGTCTGTAACATAAGCCATTCTCAAATGTGCCCCTGAGATATCTCAGGACATGCTTTCCCGCCTTCCAAAAGAGCTTAGTAGGCTTAACAATCGCTTGACTAAGATGGTTCACTGCATAGCATATGTCAGGTCTTGTATTTACTAAATACATTAGCAAACCCACTAACTGTCGATAGACAGTAGCATCCACTACCTCTTCAGATGTAGCATCCTCTTTCCTCCAGTTTCTTGGAAGAGGAGTATCCATGGGTTTGTAGCCCTCCATGTGAAACTTACCCAGTATCTCCCTTGCATACTTTCCTTGAGACACAAAAGTACACCTTCTTGTTGCCATATTTCCAATCCAAGGAAATAATGAAGGAGGCCCATATTCTTCATCTCAAACTCCTTTGCAAGGTCCTCCTTGCATGAGTGTATCAACTACTCATCACCAGTCAGTATTAAATCATCAATGTAAAGAACAATGATTAAAATATTACCCTCCACCATAATTTGGTATAGGTTTGCATCTGCCTCACTCTTGGTGAAGCCAAGTCCAGTGAAATAGTTTTCGATCCAAGTGTACCAAGCACGGGGTGCTTGCTTCAGCCCATACAACGCTCTTTTGAGTCTGCACACATGCGACTCACTGCTGAAGATCTCAAATCTTTCAATCTGATTAATGTACACTTCTTCCTTAATTATCCAATTAAGGAATGTGGTCTTCACATCCATCCGATGAATGTGCCAACCCATATGCACTGAGAGAGTAAGGATGGTCCTTATGGAAGAATACCGTGCGATAGGTGCAAAGGTTTCTTCATAATCAATCCCCTCGATCTGTGAGAAGTCCCAGGCCACAAATTTGGCATTGTATTTCTCAACACTCCCATTAGTAGCTTGCTTTACCTTGTAGATCTATCTTGAACCTACCATTGATTTATCAACCAGCCTTGGAAAAATTTCCCAAGCACTATTTCTGACAATGGAGTCATAATCCTCCACCATTGCATCTACCCATGTGGGCTCTTGCACTGCTTCCTGAAAGTGTTATAAAAAAATAGAACTTGATTGGCTACTAATCAAGCAACTCTATGTAATTGTTTCAAACCAGCTTGTGACTGAAGCTTAGCCTCTTCAGTCTAAGAGGGCTCTCTTAGATAGGGTTTATGATATTAGATAATGATGAAACTAGATGGATAACTCTATTTGAAAAATAACTTGATTGTGATGTATGTAGGTTGAAAAGAGTATAGGTCTGCAACCATTAGAATTATAGAGTCAAAAAATCAGTAGGTTTAGTGGTCAGGTCTCTTGACATGGTAACTGAGGTAGGTAAAAGTTTTTAGCAAAGGTAAATCACACATGAAACATAAAGCAGCAAAACCATTTCATCAATAAAGGAAGTCAAAGCATACACATATGAATTCTAATTAATAAAGATGAAATACACTGCAAGTAGTACACCTAAAAATATAGATCCGAAAAGCACTAAAAACTCCATGAGAATCTCAGGCCTGTCAAGAAAAATTCCTCTTTATTACTGATATTAGTGAACTTACATAAAGCTGCAGTAGTGCAAAAAATCTCCAACAACTTTACAATTTCGAATATCTACCCTTTAATAGACCTTGTTAAATTAGAGATGATCTGCCTCTTGGATAGATTCATCGAACTCTTCCTATGACACCTTGCATAACAGGAAAACATGTGCTTTAATGAGAAAATGACAGCTACACTATAAAACAACCCTTTTCCTAATAGGACTCAAACTTCTACTTATTACATCAACTACCTTATCTCTTAAAAAAAATTACATATCTGAAAAATAATGCTTCACATGTTCGAATAGGATTTGATAGAACTCATCACTACTTGACATTTTAAATACCCTCCTCAACATATTGAAACAAACCCTATTTTTTAGGAAAACAGAGCTCTATCTTCAATGAAGTATTCAACTGATAAGATGTCTCCCTTTCATGGTCTTCAAGTCATGGATGATTGTTGGAAATGTCCCTTGACCTGTTGAATATTTCCACCTATCCAAAACTTCTCTTAAACCTGCTCATAAACCTTCAAAACATCTCGCTACGAAAGCATGGCAGTTTCGTAGCATCCAAAAAGTGATCTTTGCAATTAAAATTTCTGCTTCTTTGCTCTTGCATGGTGTTCATCATAACCTGACACATTATAATTACCATTTACTCTCCTTTAAAACTACCAAAATTGGTTTTATAAGCCAAAATAAAGCTACAAAAATTTTCATAGTGTTTTCCTGGCTTCAAGCCTAGGAAATGATACGAAACTGTGGAAAACTGTGCAATTTCCATATTTTTATCTTGTTTCAAAAAGGTACCTTCTAGCTGTACAAATTTGGTTTTCAACATGCCCTTGACCTCTTTAAAACATAAACAAACTCATATTAAGAGCCTTGAGGTGTTTCTTCTTCATTAATGATGAGTTGAGCTATGGGTTCCTCAACTACAGTCATCTTTAAACCCTTTTTCTCCAACTCCTCATGGATCAATTCTAACTACTCTTAGAGGTCTTTAACTTGGTCCTTCAGCTTTCTTTTGGTAGATTTCAAGTGCAAGTTCATTCTTCTGACATGCTTCACCTCTTTCCTCAATGGCATAGTCCATTTGATTAATTGTTGTGTGTTATCTAAGGTCTTTAATACACTATCAACTTGTTTTTCCCAAATCTCTTTCATCTTCTCAAATTTCACTTTTTGGGAATTATGCTTCCTTGCCTCTTTCTTCATGACTGATATTTCATGATTTTCTATCTTAAACTGTTCCTTTAAGACCTCAATCTTTGTTTTTTCAATAATTTTCTCCTTTCCTTTCCTTTTCTTGATGATTGGATCTTCTTCTGCAGGAGATGAAAGGTCAATAATGCTTTGTGGTGGCTGGACAGTGTCAATAGCTAGATGAAATTCTTTACTACTTTCCAAAATTTTTATAGCATGTCTTGTCATAGGTTTCCTAGCCTGAAACATAAAAATTGCATCCTCACCTTCAAAATTTAACTTCTTTGCTGATTTATCTTTCTTGAGCTTCTTTCCTCTCTCATCTATATCCTCAGCCTAGACTATAAGAATCTCTTCAATATCAATAACATGTAGCATGTCTTCTAAATTTGGCTTAGCCACTATTTGGCTCCTTGTAATACTTTGCTTCCATTTTTACTCACAGTTGGCTCTTGTTTTGCAGGTTTTCTCATTGTTGACTTTTGTTTTGAAGGTGAAACAATAGGTGTATCAAGTTTCTGCAAATGCTATGTTTCCATGATTACTAGTTCACTTTTCTCTCCCCTACTGGTTCACTTTGTTTTGCCACTAAAGTTGATGATATACCTCTAGGTTTAGGAGTTCGTTTAGGGGTAATGGTATCCACTTGAAAACCACTAACAAACAGAAAAGAAGACCATTCTATTCCTAGTATTTGTAACTCATCTAAAACCAGCAATTTTATTAAGCCATGATGAAAAAGTGAGGTTTCACTTCCTTCAGATCTAGCTTGAACTTTATCTACCATTTTTGCTAAGCTTATATGTAAATAAAAAGGTAGATCAAGAGATATCTTACCAAAAAAATGTAGAAGAAGCTTGAAGTGGTAAGAATAAACTTTATGATATCTCCCTTCACAAGTGAAATATTTATGAATGATAAGTAGTATCTTTGAGAAATTCTCTTTCATGTAGCTCCCTGGAATGACATTTGTAAGGTCAACCTCACTATTTTATGGCTTGACAAATTATTTACATTCCTCCATGTTGAATTTGAAACCTTTGAACCATCTTTCTTGTCCTCTTTGAATCCCTGTTGCTGTTGCAATGGTCCCTAGTGTTATAGTGAGATTCAACATTCCCACTTTTGTAGTTGTTCCATTGGAATTTAGGGCAAATTCTTTAGAAACCTGTACATGGCATCCTTGCAATATTTGAAAAAACTACAAATACCATGTTCTTCAGAAAAATTCTATAGTTGTTAGGTCTTCATTTATCAGATTCATGTCTGATGGCTCATATCTAAGATAATGGCCACCTTTGTTGGTCTTCCTATTTGTAGCCATGGTGCTTTAATGTCTTTTCTTCCTTGCTTGATCAGTGATACCTGCAAACATTTGAAAAGACCAGCCATAGCTTGGGCTCAGTGAAATAATTCTTCAGAGCTCAATAACACGCAAAGAGGGAATGTAGAATGACAAATGTCAATTTGGAAATATTTTTAAGTTAGATGACAACTCATGGCATAATGATGACTCATACATGCTTAAAATGGTGATAATGACTTCAACCATGACCATTGTACCTTGATCTTAACCCTAACTGACTCGAATGGCATCTACCCTATACCTTTCAATCATTTACTGACACCTAGCAGCTATTTTGACAAGACAGACAGGAATCCTTACTTTCGTAGCGTACCTAGTGTATTTCTGGGCAGTTTCGCTACGAAAGTATCAACAGTTTCATAGCGAAAAGTGCATTTTCTCTGTGTATTTCGCTACGAAAGTAGGGAGTCTTGGCTAAAATGACTCTTTCAGTGCTATAAACTTGGGAAATGAAAATTTCAGAAAATACTGATTGATGTGACATGAAAGGATTTGAATGAGGGTGAGTTTTGGATTTTAGGATAAGATAATAAGAAAAATTTAAAATTTTCCTTAACCAAGTAAGAAAAATGAATTATATGACCCTATCTCTGACACATGAACCTCTAAGACTTTGTCAAATGATGCTTCATTTTTTCTGAGTGATAACAAAAAGGAAGATGGCTCAGTCACAATACCTTTTATCATGAGATCCATGTATCCAGTGAATAGGTCAGGAGACTGTCTCTGTCTGCACTGTGAAGTAGGGACTCCTACATTTTGTGCCACATCAATATTCAGCCTCTCAGCTTCTGTGGTATGCCTTCTGACATTTCTGATGTTTGGCTATGCGTGAGTGGACTCCTCCACTCCATGAACCTCCTTCTGTGGCTGATCCACATCTAGAGACTCATCTTTGGGAACCAAAAGTTCTTCCTTTGCATGTAAATCTAGCTCCCTCTCAAGCGACAACTTCATGGCTTTCTCCTCATTGAATTTTATATCCCGTCACACCATAGTAATTCGACTATTTGGAAAATACACACGATAATTATGGGGTGTTTTTGTGTACTCCACAAATATCCCAACTTCATTAGTCAGCTCCAGCTTCTTCCTGGCGTTCTTGGTCACATGCACATAAACATATGAGACAAAAATATTAAAGTGAGAAACATCCGGTTTCTTACCAGTAAAAGATTCTTCGGGTGTACTCATGCCAAGTACTCTATGAGGACAATGGTTTTGTACATAAACCACAATATTGCATTCTTCCACCAATAAATGCATTGGTAGGCCCTGATCATGAAGCATAGCTCGTGCAACACCCATGATCGTTCTATTCTTCCTCTCCATGACCCCATTTTGATATGGGTTATGAGGCGCTACGAGTTCTATTCAAATTCCCTCCTTGCTACAGAAGTCTTTGAATTTGTTCGAGATTTATTTTCCACTATTATCACTCCGCAGAGCCTTCAATTACTTCCCCGACTCTTTCTCAACCAATGCCTTAAACTAACAGAACTTTGAGAATGTTTGATCCTTCTTCTACATGAAGAAGATCCCACATTTACGAGAAAATTCATCAACAAAAATAACATAATACCTGTGTTTTTCTGTTGAAGCAATCGAGAATGGTCCACACACGTCTGTTTGAACTCTCTCCAGGATCACTGAAGCACAGTTCTCTTTTTCATGAAAGGTGGACTTTGCATACTTCCCCATGGTGCAACCCTTACACTGATCTAACTGAGCAGGTGTTCCCATTGGAAGTCTAGTAGATATTTGCTGCATGAATTTCAAAGCTCCATGATGAAGATGGCCCAATTTCCTATTCCATAATTCACCCTCATCCCACCTCACCACTTTTTCTGCCTTGCCCATCATTACAGCGCAGGTTTCTACCTTCAGCTTGTAGAGATTATTGAATCGAACCCCTATCCTCTTGGCTTGACCCATTGTTTTATGTTGTAGGAAAGATTTTCCATCGCTGAAAACAACGGCATAGCCTTTGTCCTCCAACATCGCAATTGAGACCAAGTTTTTCTTCAGACCTGGAACATGCATACCATCTTTCAAATGAAATGGTTTACCTGACTCCCTCTCAAAGGTAATGGTACTAATGCCAGTCGCACTGTATCATCCATCGTCGCCCATCTCTATATGAATTTGGAGATCTTTCTCCTCCAAGTCACTGAAAATATCCTTATCTCCCGTCATGTGGAAGGAAGCACCACTATCAAGATACCACACTGATCCCATTGCGCTTGAAACCAAGCATGAGATCAAGGAGAAATAAAGTTAAAATTGCGAGGGAAGGGCCTCACCAGCTGTAGCTCTAGAAACCTTCTTGTTCTTATTTTTCTGTGGGCAGTTAGTGGTGAGATGCCCATGTTTGTGACAGTGAAAACAATTCACCTTGGACAAATCTAGCTTCTTGCCTTTAGAATCAGATTTTGAATGGGATTCTTCCCCTTCCCTTTCCTTGCCTTGGTAGCCAAAGCACAATTCTCTTCATCATCATGCTTTGATGGAGAGCCATCTCTGGTGTTCCGCCTGAACTCCTCCTGCACTAGATCTGACCACAATCGTTCCCGATTTGACAGTTTTTCCCATCCGTTGATAGAGTCTTGATAACTGTGCCAACTCTTAGGAAGTCCCAAGAGAGCCATGCTCACCAAATAATCATCAGAAACCGTGATTCCCACACTCCCTAGTTCATCCTGACATTTGAAAAACATTTTGAGATACTTGGGAATATTTTCGCTCTTCTTCATATTGATCTTTCTGAGTTTATCCTTCAACACCAATTTCCTATGGTCCCTGCTGCTTTGGAAAAGATTCGTCAAAGCCTTCCACATCGCAAATGGAGTGGATTTCCCATGAAGGATTGAGACAATATGGTATCACACACCTTCCAACAGAATCCTTCTTGTCTTCGCTAATTTATTTTTCCAGGCGTCAAGTAATGCAACATCCATCGAAGTGGGCTTAGTAACATCACTGCCGATGAATTCCTTCAAGCCATTATCTTCAAGCACCACCTCCATCCTGTCCTTCCATGAAATGTAGTTCGAGCTACCCTCAAGTGCATAATCTAGCTGCAAAACATTGAAATCCATTTCGATGTTTACTCAATTGTCACACCAAGAAATTCTTGCAACAAATTCAAATTGTTCCCATCAACAAACTCAGCTACTACTTCAAAATTGCAATCTTCTTTGCTTCAATACCATGTAGAAATTTTAATACAATTATGTATTGCTGGTGTTATCACTCATAATTTTGTGAAACATTACTTGACATGGTCATATAGTTTATTTATCAAAAGGATAAGGTCTCCTTAAGCCTTTCAAGTTGGTATAGGAAAAATTCATTTTTTTACATGTTTAACCTATCCTAAGGTTTAAGGCCACCTCCATTTAGGTCATGTCATGTCCCATCATTCATCATATGATGTTAGTTTTCATTCCCCAAGAATTTAAATTCAAAAAGAGCCACTAGCTAGTTTTACAACATTTCTTAGCGAATTCAGAGTAAAATAGGCAGAAAATGCTACGAAAACACCTGATAATTCCGTAGCGAATATGAAGCATTTCTTTATTTTTTGACTTTGAACAGTAAAATTCAAGGGAGGTTTCTGGGAAAACAGAGAATTATTTGAAGAAATGGAGAGAGGTTATTTTCAAGCACATATCAAATAATAATAATCTCTTTCACTTTTCTCAAAGGTGCTACAAATTGGGAGATACATGGATGTCTTTCGGTCCTATTTTCAGAAATTGTTTTTTTCTTGTTTTATACATGTTTGGAAAATGTAGATTATGGATAGTTGGAGATGGTATTTAAAAAAACAAGAGAGGTTTTTCTTAAAAACATGTTTATATACAAAAACCTCCTCCAGGTTTGAAAAATATATTTTTAATTCGGAAATATGAGTTCATTTCTAAACTGAAAATTCTGTCTTTTTTAGGAGTTTTCGTAGCGTGCTTCAGGCTTGAAGCAGAAAAACTCTACGAAAATTCTTGTAGGTGCTTTTTTGCATTTAAACTCAGTTTTGGCATGTTTTAAGGAGGAATATCGATGTTTTAAAGGTGTCATGACATTATGAAGGTGTTGGAATATCAAACAAGTCAATAAGATTGATGTAAAAGCCAATTTTCCCACGCTACTAAAGCACGCTACGAAAATTTCTGTATATGATTGTTTTAGATCTCAACTTCAATTTTTATTTAAGACCAAATGAAAAATTATTTTGGAAATATGAAAGAGGTTTTTCTTCAGCACAGGTCCATATAAAAAAACCTCTCTCATTTTCTACAAAGCCATCAGGGTTTGGAAATTATACACTCATATTTGAAGCCTATTTTTTATAATTTTCACTAACCAGATTTATGAAAAAATTGTAAAAATTCGACTTGGAGGAGGTCCAGCTCAACATACACATGGAATAATGACACATCAGCACTCTAGCACACTCAAAAAATTAGTTTGTTGCAGTTGATAAGGGTTATTAAATTGATTTTTTGAACTATTAATGAAAGAAGAGTCCTTTTTGTATTCAAACTATGCAAAACAGAAATATCCCTAGGAAGTCTCCAAGTGATGGAATCATGTTTGAAATAGGTCTCTGAGGTGGGAATTCGAAGCTAGAAAGGTGGCATATCATTTGTATGAGTCCTCACGCTATAAAGGAGATTTTTTTAGAGTTAGAAGGGGGTTGGGAGATGGTTACTTGACACTACCACTATTGTAATAGTTTGATATTAGAAATATACAGTTGCAACATGCTTATTTCAAACCTGAGATTCTTTTATGTATTCTTATGTAAGTTTGTTCTATCAGTCCTTTAATTTATCTCCAGTGTTCTAGTTGTATAATCACTTGGAATTCATGATCACATGCTACAACTTCCTATTTACACCTAGGCTGCTGTTTTGTCAAGATATATTAGTTTGCTTATGTATAATCACTTGGAATTCATGGTGACATGCTCCAACTTCTTGTATGCATATAGCTTGCTGTTTTTTCCTTCATGTATGGTTTAATAAGAATACAATTTCCTCAAATTCCATGACATAAGTTTACTTGTGACTTAGTTTTCATATTGACTCCATGTCCAATGGTAGTTACTAGTTTACATCTTTCACCTATACAAAAACATCACATTCAATCCAATTCAGAGTTAGCCATCTGCTTTAAAATTCATTGAAAATAATTTATTCTTATTTTGAGAGAGCCCTCTCAGACTAGATATGATAATTTCCAGTTTCAAGTGGTTTGAAAGAGTTACTCCAAGTGAACCATTGCAGTGGCCCAATAGGACTCAATTTGGTGATAACATTTTGGCACCATTGCTGGGGACCGAAGGTGTAAATTTTCCCTAGGAAGAACGACAAAGTTTCAGTTCTAAGGTCTGAGAGAAAAAAACACTTATGAACATATTAGCTGTATTTATGCTTTGGTGACTCCACACATAAAATAATCAAATGGAAGGTGACTCCATTGCTTGAGGATCAATAGCTTGATGAAGTTCCAAGATGAGTTCCATTGCAAGAATAAATGCCAGGTATGTCCCCATGAATCAGTCTCACATCCCTGGTTTTCAAAATACTATGCCAAAGGTCGATTGGTTAACTGATCTTCCTATATTTAAATATGAAAAGAAAGACAATTCCTGCTCTTCATTTGGTTAGATTCCATATGCATGTACATGGAATTAAGGTTTAGTTCCCTGAGGATTGTCTCATGAAGATGTTTATGGTCACTTTAGAAGGAAAAACATGGTCTTGGTACGAAAGCCTACCAAATGGTTCCTTATATTCTCTTTCTAATTTCCATGTTGCATTTTATGAGCTGTATAAAGAATTTCATTCTTCCTTGTTGCTGGTCAAAAAATGCTGTAAAAATTGTGTGAGTTTTATTGAATATTTGGAGAATTGTTATGAAGATGATGAGTTCATGGATGAGGAAATTTTAGATTCCCTTCATGAAAATCCCTTTCATCACCAAGAAGAAAAGATAGCCTCTCTCTTGGATGAAAATGAAACCTAGTAGGAGTTTATTTATGACAATCATGTTACATCCTCTGTGTTTGATGAAAAGTTGCAGTAGACTTAACAATCTTTTGATCATCAAGAATATGAGAGCCATTTCAAACAATAAGAGGAAATAATGGAAGATAATTGCTATAATCCTCAGGTAAAGGAAGAAGTTTATTCTTCATGTCATTCCTTGCATCAACCTACATCAAATGAAGAAAATTTTTAAAAGCAAATTTTAGACAATTAGATGGGTATGCTTGTTGAATCATATGAAGAGTTACCTTTAGAAATTTTTGTGGTACATGCTGAGGTAGTTCCTTTTGAAAGTGTCCAAGAGTACTCCAAGTATTTCTTCCTCTCAAATGAAAATAATGATCAATTTTTTTTTCTTGTTTATTTGAGAAAGGTCACAAGGGTTATATTGAAGAATCTGAACAAGGAACACCATCAAAGGATCATATTTACTCACACTTTCTTGTTGATCAACAAGAATTATTCGTGCATACTCTCAAAGATCCTTTCACAGCTCTGTTGGAATCTCCTATAAGAATGAATTTCAATATGATTTTTAGTTATGTATACAAATTCAGATGGTGGAACAAGTTGTCATCTCTCAGGAATGGTTTTATGATAAGAGAAGTGGAATGCCCATTCCAATCTAGTACTCAAATTCTTGATTGGATTCGTTGGAAGTTTGAGATCACTTGATTTAGTTTTTATGCTAAGTAAGTAGAGTAGGATCATTTGTATATAAATAAGCTTGAAGATCAAGCATTTTCTCAGCTTCAGTTTCAAATTCAGCATGTGTACTTTCAGTTCTTTAGAAACTACTGGTTTTTTTCAGTGTCAAGGTTACAGGTTAGAATAGGTTGCAAGTTTTCATTTTGAATATGGGAGCAACCCAATGGAGGTGGCACTGAAAATTCATCTTATCAAATCCATTGGAAAATTTCAGAGTTTTTTATTTCCAAAAAGATGGATGGCACTGGAACTAAAGGTTCTTTGGTGTACCACAAGGGAACACCATCCCAAGTGGACCCATTATTATCTCTCATAATTTTGTGAAACATTAATTTACATGGTCATACAATTTATTTATCAAAAGGATAAGGTCTCCTTAAGCCTTTCAAGTTGGTATAGGAAAATTTCATTTTTTTACATATTTAACCTATCTTAAGGTTCAAGGCCACCTCCATTTAGGTCATGTCATGTCCCATCAGTCATCATATGCTGTTAGTTTTCTTTCCCCAAGAATTTAAATTCAAAAAGAGCCACTAGCCAATTTTACAACTTTTCGTAGTGAATTCAGCGTAAAATAGGCAGAAAACGCTATGAAAACACCTAATAATTTCGTAGCGAATATGAAGCATTTTTCTATTTTCTGACTTTGAGCAGTCAACTTCAAGGGAGGTTTCAGGGAAAATAGAGAATTATTTTAAGAAAATGAGAGAGGTTATTTTCAAGAAAATATCAAATAACAATAAAGTCTTTCACTTTTCTCAAAGGTGTTACGAAATGGGAGATATAGGGATGTCTTTCGGCCCTATTTTAAGAAAATATAATTTTCCTGTTTTATACATGTTTAGCAAATGCAGATTATGGACAGCTGGAGATGGTATTTAAAAAAATAGGAGAGGTGTTTCTTCAAAAAAATTTGATATACAAAAATCTCCTCGAGTTTTACAAAATATATTTGTAATTCGGAAACATGAGTTCATTTCTAAACTGCAAATTCTGCCTTTTATAGGAGTTTTCGTAGCATGCTTCAGGCTTGAAGGCAAAAAAACGCTACGAAAATTCTTGTAGGTGATTTTTTGCATTTAAACTTAGTTTGAAATGTTTTAAGGAGGGAGATCGATGGTTGCAAGGTGTCATGACATGATGAAGGTGTTGGAACAACAAATAAGTCAAGAAGATTGATGGAAAAGCCATTTTTCCCATGCTACTAAAACACGCTATGAAAATTTATGTACATGACTGTTTTAGCAGTCAACTTCAAGTTTGATTTCAGACCAAATTAAAAAATTATTTTGGAAATTTGAAATTGGTTTTTCTTCATCACATGTCCATATACAAAAACCTCTCTTAGTTTCTGCAAATCCATCAGGGTTTGGAAATTATACACTCAACTTTGAAGCCTATTTTTCAGAATTTTTACTTACTAGATTTGTGAAAAAATTGTAAAAATTAGACTTGGAGGAGGTCTATCTCAACATCCACGTGGAATAATGACACATCAGCACTCTAGTACACTCTAGAAAATTAGTTGGTTGTGTTATTCATCAGTAATTTTTGCCTTTGTGGATGACTAAATGCTTATCCTAGATTTCTAGAAACAAAATTCAAGAATCTCGTGAGTTCTAGAAATCTCATTGCCTTCATTATCCTTAGGATAAATTTTTCACTGTTCTAACACACTATCAAGGCATGGCCAGTATATCACTCCCATAAGTTCAAATCATGGACTTATGTCACTCATTCTCACTATGTTTGCCACCTCTGACCTTACCACTCTATTTTGACTAGTCTAACCCTTCTACCTACACCTTGAATTTCCAAGTAGCCCAAACCTTTTCACATATTCATCAAGTGCCTCAAGCAGTGGTGATTTTGAAATACCTTTCTATGTTCTTTAGATAAATCAAATTTATCAGTTTCTAGGATTGCAATGCATAAAACTTGGTCAAAACTCTATTTTACACCTTCAAATCTTGATTCAAGTATTCAGCCAAAGACCAAGTCCATAAGGCCTCCAAGTAGGTCATGTAAGGTCTGCTAGGTTATTAAATATTTTGGTTTTCCACAACTCATTGTTTTAAAGGTTCCCAAATATGAAATCAAATAAAAAAATAAGGTGATCTCATGATTGTCCAAAGGGTATCAAAAAGCCTTCAAGGAAGGACCTCCTAGATTAGAGCATAAAGTCTGCGAAAAAGACAGTTGCCTATCTTAAAGAATTTCTACAAGAATGGTTTATGATGGTTATCAGCAAAAGAAAGGCAAGGTGAGAAGCCAAACTCCTCAAGGACAGTCACAGTAGAAGAGAAACAACATGCCTAAGTAAACAAAGAGTATCAGTGGTTTTTTTTGTAACTAATTGGCACAACAGCTGTTGCCTAGTAAGGAATCCATGCAAAATATCACAAATACAAAGTTGCAACAACAACACATAACATAAATTGAATATTTATTTTGAGAGACCTCCTTAATGATGAAAAGCACAGGTTTGAAGGATGATGTCAGATGGTCACCTCTATTGCTTGTCAAAACAACAGTTTCAACTGCACCAAGGGAGAAATTCTAAGAATATCAGTGAAGGATACTTAAGTTTTTCAAGTACAGTCAAAGGATTGTCAAAAGTAGTAGGAAGAAGCAGAAAGTTTCCTTTTCAAAAAACACCCACCAAAGAAAAATTTTTATGCTTAGGGTCATCACCTGCCAAAGAAAAGGAAAATATTAGCAAAATAGATGAAGGATCAAAAGTAAACATTAGTTAAGGTGGGTTATTGTTTTTAGTTTTTCAAGGGTATAAAAGCATCACAAGTATCATCGCTCAACACCATTTTTTCATCTGCAAAAGGAGTGGAAGGATTTCAGTATTTTCGGAGTTTCCTGGTAGATATTCGGGCCAAAAACCTTTGCGCTGTGCTCCTCAAAGGCTGTGCTATGCACCTGTGCACATTGCCTGTGTATTTTTCAAAGGGACACTGCGCGCTTGTGTAACAGCACTGTGCACAGGGCCATAGCTTGACCTGAATGTGTGGATGACCGCTCGACTCTGCACTCTTCTGTGTGCAGAAGCTGACCCGATAGCCTGGGCGCTACGCATAGGGGCCTGCAGGAGCTTCCCGACAGCGTAAAGCTGCGCATTGGTCCATTCAATGACGTGCACAACTGCCCGACACTCCATCTGCCTGACACCTCGTGCTAAGGCCACTTGACCCAATAGTCGCGCTACGCTCCTATCCATTCAGAACTGACCATGAGGACCCGACTACTCATTCAGGCCTCGCCCATGCTACGCTCCTGCACTGTGTTCAGGGCAAACCTGACAGGTCATGCAGAAGCCACCTGACTAGCCCATGCTGCGTTCCTGTGTATTGTGGCTTCATCTGTGATATTTTTGAGAGATATTTAGAAATTTTATACCTTTTCCTATTATCTAAAGGTAAAATTATAATGAAATGTGAAGGGTGAACTTAAAGAAAGAGGAAAAAACCCTAAAGGAAGAAAGGTTAGGTCCCCATGTTTGCAAGCATTTCTGATTGAAAATCACCCATCCATCTACACACTGAAAACACATCTAGGCCAAAGGTGTCCTTCTTCACTCCTCTTTTCCCCTCCAAATTTGCAGATCATTGCCTTCCTCATTAACCTCTCACTTGCCCTCTCCATATCCTTTGACAAACAGTTTGCAGGGTTTGTTTTCAAAGGTAAGAGTAAAGGAAAAAATGGCTAGAGAAGGCAGTGTTGATAGTGGCGAGAGAGGCCAAAGGCCTAGAGAACAGTATAAGAAGGGTAGGAAAGCAAATAGGTTCGAGCCTATAAAAACTAAAGAGTTGACAACCTCTCTTACTACACTTTCATATTTCCAAGAGGTAGGATGCTATGAATTCTGTGAAAAAGTAGAAAGAGTCAAAAGTCACCCTGAGTTGACCAG
The DNA here is from genome assembly GCA_034641835.2 of Pinus albicaulis. Taxonomy (NCBI): domain Eukaryota; kingdom Viridiplantae; phylum Streptophyta; class Pinopsida; order Pinales; family Pinaceae; genus Pinus; species Pinus albicaulis. The sequence continues at coordinate 1,192,912,389 of CM076578.1, read as the reverse complement.
AATTTTCATCCTAAACCTCCATGGTCACCAAGTACATCTAGCTGGAGTAAATTTTGAGTTATCCCCCACTACAATTTCCATGGCCACTGGGATACCTTGCATGGGAGAAAAATGGTTCAAACAAGTGAGTTTGGATTTAAGCCATTACCAGCCCTTTTTGAAACCAAGGTACCAAGATGATTGCAAGACCATTTTTCCTTTCTCCCATCTCTTGGAAAGATATGCCCCTCTAATGAAAGTCATCATGAGGTACTTCACCTGTGAGGGTAGGTTTTCCAGGATCTATTCGTACCACATAAGACTACTCATGCATTTCACTAGGGCCAAGCTGCTACATTTTCCCTACTACCTTTATAAAAGTATTGATAAAATGTCATCCATTGTGCAAAGGAGACATCATTTATAGCAAATGCAAAGTCTTTTCCACCATTCCCTCATCAAAATGATTGTGTTGCATCAATTAGAGCAATAGGGTATCCCATGGGAAGTTTTTGTCGCCCATGGTGTTTTCACAAATGTTATAGGTCAATTTTGGCATCATTCCCAATGACTTGGTTAGCTGGGAATCATCTCTAGGACCAATGTATAGGGTCTATCATCCCCTAACATTTAAATTGCTATATTCCCTAAGACAAAGAACAAGACAGATCAATCAAGGAATTTCATCTGCAAAGGTTTCCAAGATTTGAAGTTTATAACATATCATATGAGAGCTCACCAACGCTGCCTCTAAAGGGACCAAGTGCATTGCATATGTAGGTAGCCCCATGCAAGGCTGCTCTGCAAAGCACTTCCCGACATCTATGGGTGCGTTGGTCACATTGGGGGTGAAATTATCATTGTTCTGGAATCTCCACTTGGCCAGTGCCTTCTAGAAGAGTTCACATGTGTCAAACTTCGAATCCATGTGTCCATTTGACATCTACAAGATTGGGAACATGTATTGCCTATTATTGGAAATTCATTGATTGTAAAACTACCTCAACCACTCTATAAATTGAGCACAAATATTAGTGTTTTACAAGGAAGAATTTGTGTAGAGAAATGCTAATGGATTTTACATTGAGGAGATTGATTTGAATGACAGTTTTCTAGAGATATCTGCATTGTGATGAGGTTGGGATGCTGCTGGAGATGGTGACACAAAATCAATCATTTGGTTGTAACCTCCCCTTCTATCATTAATAAAGAATACACATTAATTTCCCCTATATGAATCTGTATTGGCTTTGATTTTCCATATTGCAGGATCTTAGTTGATGTATATGGTTTATCCTTCATTGATTTAGCAAAATAACTTGAATAGACATCTGTATTATTGCTATCTTCTGCTCTTTAGTGTTCATTCTTGCAGGAAATATTTTTCACAGCCGGATGGGAGTTGAAGCTACAACGAAAGTGATAGAAGGAATCATTTGGAGGTGCTTGGGCTCCAATTAAGAATCTAATCCATTCTGTGTGTATGTTCTTAGTTAGGAAAAGTAGTCGTATAGTCTTTAACCTGTTGTTCTAGATTAGAGCATGTCTAGGGAAGTGTGTTTTATCCATAATTCACAATTATGTCCAACAAATTGGTGACTCCGCTGGGGAGATTACTCTTTATCCTAGGTGTTTTAATCTCTAAAATTCTCTATTTATTCACCTAGTAGTTGTTACTCACAAAGATTAGGATTTTTAAGATCCAAATTTGCAAAAGAAGTGTGTTAAACAGCTGTGTTTTTCCTTTGACATTGTTCCCAATGCACTCTTAGATAGGACACCGTGCTTTGCATAGCACTGTCTCCCTTTCAGGCCTACGTTGCAAAGCACTGTCTCTCTTTAGAGATTGCGTTGCCTCCTAAAGCCATCCAGATTCCCTTGAATTTGTCTTTGCAGTTTGTTTCAGACTGTTTTCTGATGTGTTTTGAAAAGCCTGAGCCTCATATTGACTAGTGAATTCATCTACCTATTCCTCCTTTGAAATAAAATTTGTTCAATGTTTTTTTAAAGCATTTTTCTTTATCATTGGAAAGTTAATTTCAAAGGATTTTTATTGTTGCATTAGATTTGAAAAGGGAAATTGTTGTAAAATCTTCATTTCCTGATAGAAGAAATTTTTTTTCATTCCTCATTTTTCCTTCAAAAGAGAAATTGTTGTTTGTATTCCTCATTTCTCAAAGTAAAAGGCATTTGATTTTGTTGATTTAGTGCACTTAGTTTATTTTCTGCATTCATAACATTAAAGGAACTGAAAAGAAACATCTGCATTTGCATGTAGAGGTTTGCGTTTTTTGAAAAAAGGAACAATTAGGAAATCTGCATTTAGTTTGTGTTTTCTAATTTGTTTTCTCACAAATTGACCGCTCTTTCCCTCTAGTAGCTAGGATTTTCATTGAAAAACCAAAAGTGAAAGATTTCTTATCATTCTTAGTTTCATTTTAGGAATTTTGTAATACATCATCGTGGTGAACCTTTGAAAGGAAAATTGTTAAGCAAGATCAACATAAAATTAATATCAATTTACCTAACAAAGCATTGGAACCATAATGATAATATTTAGAAGGTATAGGCTAGAGACATGTTCTGACATCGTAAAACATAGCAGCTGTCGTTAACTTGTCTATGATACATTCCGAGTATGATGCCTCACTCCACGTACGTAAGTGTATAGTAGCTCGTCCATGTACTTTCGGGTATATCGGGCGGTGTTATAGTACAATAAGTATAAAGGGGTGCTCTCACTGTGCGGTTTTGCATTCAGACAGCGCTAATACAGACTTGGGCCTCCACGTACCTTCGGGTATATTTGGGAGGACAAATTTTAGGTGCTATCCATCCATAGTGAACCGAGTTGATTGCCTTGTAAATTTTGATACACCAAACACAACATTCGGGGAGATTGCCTGCTCGTACTTCTTGGTTCGCTAGGATGTATTCTGCAGTTCACAGTTTCTTAGTAAACCCTTTTGCCTAGCATTACCCTTTTATTTTGTTTATTTGTTTTTGGTTAAAATAAATCAGTAATCGTGGAAGAACAAAATCCTTTCCCTCGTCGTTCACGTAGACTAGCGTTAAAACAAACTTTACCACCAGAAGTTACTTCTGGTAGGCGAAGGCAATCACGATCTGCTGAATCAAGTGCAATTTTTTACTTCTGGTGAAACATCATTTTCCCATAAACCAGAGTTAGCTCAAGTTGTTTCTACACATCTCGATTCGTCTACTATTGTTGAAACAGAGTATTCAAAGCTACCTGTGGTCACGATCCATCCAATTAGTGAGACCATACCTCCTGGACCCGATGTTGTTCAGCCAGAAATTGATCTAGATCTTGTCTCTTCTTTGCCAAAATATCTGAATCCTGAAGTCGTACAACCGAAAGTTGTTCCTACCTTGGTCATCCCACAAAGTTCTGTAGCTATTGAATCTCCCATATCACACAGTCAACCACCTGAAATATACTTTGGTCCTGATGGTGAAATACTTCCCCCTAGTTTAATTGTGATTAGATAAATCCCACAAGATGATACACATTTAACTCCAACCCATTTTGGGGAGGACCTTTACCTCTACGAGTCGTTTTCTCAATCGACACCATCTACTTTTGTTGATCCTTCTCCTTTTCAAATTATCGTTGATTCAAAAGGGTATACATTTGGTCAAGTAACCATGACTGAACCAACATCTTCGGTTGGGCCATCTATTCCAATTACTTCAGCTCCCTCCCTAGCTACCCTATCGATGTTTACTAATTCACCAGGGTCATATTTTCATGGTGGCCCTTTGGTCCCATCAGGTTACAAATCATTATATGGAATTTTCTCTGGTGCATCTTCAAATCCATGGACTTTACCAATGTCATCATCTTGTATTTTAAATGGTAATCCTATCATAAGTACTGAATGACTTAATTCATTATACACATCTTCAAGGATATATCAAGCCGGTGTTTCTGGGTCTATTCCTTCAAGTACCATATCAACTGGACTCCCAAAATTTGGAGAGCAATATTTTCTGTCTTATTGTCCTCCTCATGCTGGGGGGAAACCTTTGGTCACCCAATATGACAGTACTCCGTCACTTTTTGGTCAATCTAATGTCAAAATGAATGTTTGTCAATGGTAGCCCACTTTAATTATCCAACCACAAATGGTTCTATAATCATATCAACCGGTTCAACCTGTTACACCCACATCATTACCACTTGTTAATACATCTTTACCCCTATTACACAATCAAAATGTTGTAAAACCTTATCAAGCGGGTCCTTCAACTACATATCATCAAATGTTGGGTTCACAGGCTCAAAATCCTTTGGTTAATTTACAACAACCTGTATCTAGAATCATCTATTGACAAGCTGGTTTACCATTTTATGGGATGTCACAACCGCAACCTGGTTATATTTATCAACCGAATCCAAGTCATTTTAATTTGGGTTATAACATTGGTGGACAGACCCCTTGGCAGCCATAGGCACAAATGCCTCAAACTTCATTTCAACAAGTATCATATCTAGGTTTTGGTCAATAGAATCCTCAAGTGTTTTCTTTTCAAAACAACCCCTATCAGGTTACCAGCAGCAAATTCCTTTTGCTAGTGCTCAAAGGCCTGTTGTTGAAGCAATTCCATCTTACCCTGGCTATGCTCAACCTGACCTTAATTGGCAGTTGCCCTTTGTGGCAACTTTAGAGTTACCAGATTTAAATCGACTAACTAATGATCCAATTAATTATGCTGCTTGGTGGCCAGTGATACCTCACAAATTACCCTCAGATATTCCTAAGTTCAATGGAAACCCTAGAGAAGATCTGTCGAATCATGTCATGACTTATAATTTATGGTATTCATAAAACTCCCTAAATTATGATTCTATTCGACTATGTCTTTTCCAGCGTACACTCACAGGTCCGGCTGCAAGAATGGTACATTGAATTACCTATAGCTTCTTTTGATAATTTCACAGCCCTAGATACTATCTTTTTGAATCATTTCCAGTTACCCATTAGATATGAAACTGGAACAAAACTCTTGACAAATTTCAAATTGACTAATGCTACTCACATCTCTAATCATATTCATGAGTGGCGTCGTCTTCGTCGAATGGTTAAAACCTTTGTTCCGGATCAGCTCCTTGTTGAAAGGTTCATTAAGTCCCTATTACCATCTATAAATGAGGATGTGGTTAAGGGTGGTGTCGTCACAGAAGAGAAAGTTATCACTCATGCCCAATATTTAGACTTGATTTATACTCAGTCTGGCACGCCCTATGAAAAATTTCCTAATGCGCCGAAATCTAATTTTACTGTTCCTCCTCAATTAAAGGACTCTCATGCCGGAGATGGTTTTATAGGCACTGCAAGCACACATCACACTACTGCATCTGATCCTGCTCCTACTTCCGAAATTAATGCCGTGTCATTTGACAAAGGCAAAAGTGACAAGTAACCTGGAAGTAAGAAAAAAGGGGAAATCTAAGAAAAAGCAAACTTATAACCCGCATGAAAGATCATCTGATAAATTTTCTGGACCTAGGAAACCTCGTTATCCATGCATAATCTGTAATGAGGAACACTTTGTTAGGGATTTTCCTCACCGCGCTGAAATCTCAAAAATCATCAAGAATTCCCATGCGTCAGCTGTGTTGACAGACCCATTTCCAAATCCGAACACAGACATGGTTGCTACGGATCTAGATCCTAGTTCCAAAATGTTAATGTTATCTATCACAAAACCTTCAATAGATATTTTGGTGTTAATGAAAAATAAAGATTATGGTAGTCAGGCCACTGATCAACCTACTACCTCGACAACTAATCCATCTACAGAATCAAGACCTCCTACTGTTATTCCTGAATTGAAAATCAAGCCACCAAAGGGAGTAATTCATAAATCGACATATAATCCTCAATCAAGAGCTGCAAAAAATTATAATATAGTTGAAGATTTGGCTCAATCCCCTTCAGCTATGTCTGCTCTTGAGGTATTACAAAATTGCCCCTCCAAAAAACAGGCTTTATTGTCGGCTATTGGTGGAATTGATCCAACTGATTCTAATCTTGTCGTCTTTAATCATATGGGCTATGTGCCGCAAATACCAGCAGAATTGGCATTCTCCATATAAGTAAATGTTCTCAATCACCTTGTTCATTGCACTATTATTGATGAGGGAGCATCTACATGCATTATGTCTCTAAATTATTGGAAGTCACTTGGCTCGTCGTGCTTATCAAAATCATCAACGACGTTGAAGGCATTTGATGGACGTACATATAAAAATTGTGGTATTATTAATAACCTGCATGTTGAACTAGGGGAAAAAAAGTGAATATTGATGTTGAGGTTGTTGACGGACCCCTTGACTATAATATTTTACTTGGAAGGCCATGGGTATATGCAATGACTGCTATTGTTTCTACATATTTTAGAATGATTGCCTTTCCACATAAAGGTACAATTACAGTCATTAATCAACTATCCTTATTTTCCTCTGCTTCACAGGTAACTGGAAGCGTTTCGTTCATTCACATACCCCAAATAGAACTTCAGAACATTGGTGGAGGACTCTTAAATTATTCCACTCTTATGGGAACCTTTTCACTACTGTCGCCTGTGACGTCGACAAAAATTTCAAGTATAGAGACCTGCTACATGATCTCTTCCACTCTATCTGGATTAAGGGAGAGTACGGGTGATTCTGATATTTCTATGTTGGATGAGTTTTTTCTGCCCAACCCTATTGAGCTGGCATAGAAATCAATCTATCTGGCTTGGGCGGAAAATCTGAAATCAACGTCGTTGAGTGTTTGGGTTGATCATTCCTTAGATTTTGGTACTCCATCTAATCCATTTTCCTCAATGTTCTTGACAAATGAGAATATTTTGGAAGCCATGATGGAAGAAGGAGAACCATGGGAAGATTATCATCATTGTTCCCATCTTCCTAATTATGATGAAAATAATCTTAGTGACCTATATCACCTGTCGATCAAAAATTTCTTTTCGAATTCTTTTCCCATTAATGAAATCGATTCCGAGTGGAATCTGTCAAATATTGAAGAAACCATTTCTATCGATATTTCGACCAAACCTGGTGTTGTAGAGAATATTTATGTCGATGTATCTTGTTCTCCATTAGAAATCGAATCATATCACTCTCTATTTCATGAATTCCATGATGTATTTTCTTGGTCTTATGAGGAAATTCCAAGCATAGACACTAGTATAGTTGAACACACTATTAATATGTATCCTGATGTCAAACCGGTGCATCAACGGCTTCATCCTGTTCATCCGAAGAAAGCCGCTTCCATCAAAGCATAAGTTGAAAAAATTTTGCGTGCTAGTTTTATATAATCCGTTCTGCTAACTAAGTGGGTTTCCAATATCGTTCCTATCATGAAAAAGCAAGGAACCATTAGAGTGTGCTTCGATTATTGGGATGTCAATCTTGCTTGTCCAAAAGACAACTATCCTACTCCCTTTATCGACCAAATTATTGACGATTGTGCTAGATGTGAAATATTTTCGTTCATGGATGGATTTTTCGGCTACAATCAAATCAATATCTACCGAGATGATCAAAATAAGTCATCATTCATCTATCCCTAGGGCACATTCGCTTATAGGAAGCTTCCATTTGGTATAAAGAACGCTGGGGCAACTTTTCAGAGAGCAATGGCTTATGATTTTAGTGACATCAAGCACATTTTTCAACTGTATGTAGATGATTTACCAGCACATTCACGAAATCAAACTGATCACCCGATGCATTTGAGAGCCATTTTCTTATGTTGCCGACACTAAAAAATATGCCTCAATCCACATAAATGTGTGTTTTGTATTGGTTCTGGTCATTTTCTTGGATTCGTAGTCTCAAAAGAAGGAATTTGAATTGACCCTTTGAAGGTTCAGGCCATTCTTGATTTTCCTGCACCATAAAACTTACTTCAGATACAAAAACTTCAAGGAAAGGCTAACTTCCTAAGAAGGTTCATTCCAAACTACACTGAAATGGCTAAAGGATTTACTCAACTATTGAAAAAGGGGTTCCCTTCCATTGGGACCAAGTTGCATAAGCTTCTTTTGATGCTGTCAAGGAAACTCTTTTTTCTGAGCATCATTAATGTATCCCCCTAATTATCAAAATGATTATTTCCTATATATCGCTGTAGCTAAAACGACCATTGCTATGGTATTGGTCCAAGTGGAAAATGGAATTGAACATCCAATCTATTATTTGAGTCATAATCTTAATGATACAGAAGTTAAGTATTCATACCTAGAAAAGCTTGCCTTGGCAGCTTTTCAAGCTGTCCAAATATTTTTCCATTATATCCTTCTCCGAAAAACAACTATAGTTTCAGATTGCAACCCCATGACTTATATCTTATCACGTCAATTTCTGGGGCAAAAATATTCAAAATGGATTGTCATTTTGCAGGAATTTGATTTGGAATTCATCAAATCCAAGACAAAGAAGTCTTTAGTTTTGGCTGAGTTTCTCTGTGACCTTCCCTTTGATAGTACTGCAACTTTGTCGAAACCATCAATTCCTCTGTTTCTGATCAGATCATCTGATCCTTGGTATGGGGATTTCATCATTTATCTCCAAACCCGAAATTTTTGACCTGATACCTCTCACTCCGAACAATGACGTATTTGATACCTAGCCAAATATTATCTGATCGTCAGTGATACACTTTATCGTTGTGGTGTTGATACCATTTTAAGGAGGTGCCTCACTCATGAGGAGGCCAAAAAAGTATTAAATGATTTTAATGCTGGGGCATGTGGTGGAAATTTATCTGGTTATGCTACCAGCAGAAGATACTCCATGTCGGTTACTTTTGGCCTACTATTTTTTGAGACTGCATACTCATGGTTAGAAGTTGTCATGCATGCCATATTTTTGATCATAAAATCCGAAAACTGCCAGCGCCAATGCATCCTGTTGTCTCTGTGGGACCATTTTTGAAATGGGGTATTGACTTCATAACCTATAACCCTCGTTTGTTCGAGGGGCACGGTCATATTATTGTCGCGTTCGACTATTTTACCAAATGGGCCGAAGCGATGCCTACATTCAACAACATGGGACAAACAACTGCATTGTTTTTCTTTAATCATGTTATTGCATGGTTTGGGTTCCCACATGCTATAGTTACAGATCATGGGAAGCATTTTCGCAATCACATGATGGCTAAATTAACTACCAAGTTAGGATTGTCACATCATAATTCTACTCCTTATTATCCACAATCAAATGGACAAGTTGAAGCTATCAACACAATTCTTAAACATATGCTTCAACGAATGATAGGAGTTCGTAAAAGAAACTGGCATTTGATCCTATACTCCGCCTTGTGGTCGTATCGAACCTCGGTGAGAAACGCAATTGGATTTACTCCTTTTTAGTTGGTGTATGGTCTGGAAGCTATCTTACGAATCCAATGTGAAATATCGTCGTTAAAATTCATGATTGACTTTTTACTTGACACCTCAGAAGAAGAAGCACGTCTCCTTAACCTCATCCATCTTGATGAAACGCGTTGTGAAGCCCAATTGGCCAATGAAGTGCACAAGAGACGTATAAAGGTGCAATATGACAAAAATATCTAGCCTCACATTTTCTCAGAGGGCGACTTGGTCCTTCTTTACGATCAAGAAGATGATGTAATAGGTACAGGAAAGTTTGAGCCATTATTGCATGGCCCCTATATTGTCAAAAGAGCTCTTTCTAAGGGTGCCTATGAGTTGGTTGATTATGATGGAATTCTGTTGGCGCAACCTAGAAATGGGTTGTATTTGAAATGTTACTATGCTTAATCATGAGCATAGAAATTTGTTGTATTATATTGTATATATATGCTGTTGATTTGCTTCACTATCTTAATTTTTTTTTTAGAGTTTTATTGACGTTAGTAATCCACTTTAAATTTCATCGCAGATGTCTAAATATTTGGAATCCTTTGTTGGATATGCTGATGGTGCTAGTTGTAGTACACAAAATCTATCCTCTGCAGCGTGGGCCATTTTTGCTCCGAACGACGAGTTAGTTAGTTTTCAAGGGATTTGTATTGGTAGATCGATGAACAATATAGCTGAGTATAGTGCATTCATCGAACTTCTCTTTGATGCCATTTCATTTGGTATTAATCGTATCATCATAAGGTTAGACTCATAACTTGTGGTATTACAACTTACTAGTGTTTATACTGTTAGAAATCCAACGTTGCATAGATTTTTACTTAGAGTTCGACTTTTGGAAAGACACTTTGATTTTATTCAATATCAACACATTTCCAAAAATTTGAACACATTGAGTGATTCATTAGCTAAGTTTTAGACATACATTTGCAACATATGTAAAGAAAACATTCAGATCATTGAATAGGATTGCACAATAAACATAGGAAAACATTGAAATCATATAGATAGATAGTTATAGGTTTTTACAAAATTTGTGCCCAATACACATTGGCCATCTGACCTCAAAATGTATGAAAATTTTCACAAGTAAACTAGTGGTGCTCGTGGTAACATGCTATAGATCTATCTATCCTATGAAGTTACCACATCCAGTGGTTAGGAACTCCAATAGTGTGTCACTGCAGTTGCATAGGAAGCTTTTCGATCCGGCAATCGGGAGTCTAGAAAATCAGACCCTCTATGTGCTGCTAGAGCTCAGTCAGAGTCTCAGGCATATCAAGGTCCTGAAGGACTAATCTCCTGACATCCCTCTCTACTGGCATATCTAGTTCATGCTCTGGTTCCACTATTGGTTGAACACAACCAACATCTGCATTACATCAAACATTTAGTTTAGTCTTGGGAAAACATAAAAATACAAAAACATTGTATAAACCTTAAGAAAATAAAAAACATGGTCAAAACATTCTTACCTATTTCACCCCATTGAGCACCTTCTGGTAATGCTAAATTTGGATCCCCTTGAAAATCGACGCTTGCGTATGCATATTCATCGATGGCGAAGATTTTTCACCTGAACCAGGAGAAGAATGAAGTCTAGAACACAACAGTATATTGGCCTGCATTCCGACTCATGAGTTCTACCCATCTCTGCATCTGAGGATCTCTAGGACTAGCTATATCCAGTGTCACATGTTGTGTCTACATCAGTGGAATCTGTTCCAAGGCGAAGGATATAAGGATAGAACCATAACTGGAATTCTTCTTCCTTCCTGCCTTTGCTTTATTCAGTTGTTCCTTTATCTGAGATAGAACAACTTCAGACCAATTGAAGACTGTTGGATCCATACACTCTAGCGCGTACTGCATATACGATCTATTCGCTACATGTAGTGTAACGGTGCCAACAATTTTTGCGATTGTGAAAAGAATAGTTCTCAAGGGAAAATATCTAACATCCCAAATGTTAATTTTTCCATATTTTCTTGGCTCTGACCTTCGATAGCAATATTACAAAATATAATCTCTCACTGTCTCTCCTCCAACTATAGACCCTGAGAGTGAAATGCGCAAGCCTCTCCTCGACAAACTTGTGAGAAAGTACACATCCTTGACTGTTATAGGAACTACTTGGTTCTTAATATGAAATGCCTCTATAGTTGGATCCCATGCTCGAACTAAGAACTCCAATAGTTCTATTTGTTGCCTCATCCCAGAAAATTTGAAGTACTTAAGCAGTCCATAATCTCTTAGGGCTATTACTGTACCCAGATCATTCAAAGAAATCATATCCTGTTCTTCATGTTCTCTTTCCCTCCATGTAATCGTCATTGTAATCTGATGGAAACCTAAAATAAAACCATAAAATCCATTAGATTCCATTCATTGCAAAAAAACTAGGTCAATTTTGGGCATAATGAGAAAATCAAAAACTTGAATTGCACCCAACACACTCCCTAACAAGAGACAGTGATTTGAATATTCAGGTACCCTTCATTGTACCTGCTATGCAATGCAAGTTTTGACATTTAGGGGTACGTTGCCCTCTTTTTGGGCAGAATTTACCCTAGGGGCCTTAAAACCATAAAAATTTGTAGGAATTGGAAATGAAATGAATGCTAAAAGGAAGAGAAGGTTTATATCACTAACCTGGATCAAACGAAAACAAAAACCGTCCACAGAAATGATCGCAATCAGCAGCTAAAGTTCGGGGGAAAAATCAAGTTCAGAGCTCCAAAATGCCAATGATAACTATGGAATGGTAAAAATGAATTGTGAAACTACTTTTAATAGTCATTTAATTACTTGCAAAATTAAATTTATTTCTATGACTATAGTTTTATTATGTTTTTATCATGAAAAAAATATTTTTAATCCATTTCATGTTGTTCTGAACAGGACATACAATTGACGAATAGATTAGTCGTGCAGATTTATTTCAAAGAATGACTTGAACACAAAGCATACTTTTTCTCCTTATTTTTCGAGCTTTGCTAAAAATGAAAAAGGATTTGAAGCGCACTTTTATCTCTTTTTCGAGCTTTGACAACAACAAAAAAAGAACCCCTGGAGTCTTCTTTCTGCTCTTTTTAGACTCCGATAATATGAAAAGACTGCCGAGCACTTATCTTTTCGAGCTCGTAAAGTAAATTAATTGATATCTACTCAGTATAAGTTTAACCCTTTTCTGGACTGAGATATATTATTTACGAAAAAGGAATACCTTGGTTAAACATGACCAAAGAGGTTCTATCAGATATTATTTTACACTTTTTCGGATTTGAGTGACAAATTTACGAAAAAGTACTTATGGAATTTTCTTTTGTTCAATTTTTAAAACTCTCTAAATATGAAAAAGGACCGGGCTATCATTGTCATTAAGCTCGTTAAAACATAAAATAGTGATGGGCTTGTTGATCATGGCAAGAATCAAGTTTCATTCATCGCTAGACTCATTAAATTATTAAATAGCGATACTTTGTTCGCCCGAAGGGTTGAATTATAGATCAAGAAAATGTTATCCTCCTCAAGCTTGTTGAAAAATAAAGAGGTACTAGTCGACAAATGACCGGGAAAATTTGGGAAAAGTGAGCAAAATTTCTTTATGGTAGCAAGACTCTCTTGAACATGACACTTCCTTTACTCCATGTATGTGACTGTTTGGGTTGGGTAATCATCTTAATGGTTCATTCATACCTATGGTTCATCATACCTTCACTTCAGTTTTAGGTCAATGATGCCAACTCATCACAGTGTCGCCAATATGTTCAAGAGAAGTCATCCAGTGAATAAAATCATCCTTCTGCAATACTCGTAAAACTTCATTCTCATGACCGTCATCCCTGAAAATTTCTATATCAAGTCATACCCTTGTCTCCGAAATTACTAACTCTCGTTTCCCAATAAGGTGACTTCCTGTCAACAACAAATCATTATCCAAGAAGTTCACTTAGAAACATCATATTCCAGTACCATGAGGCTTGTTACAACATCGACAAGATCCTCACTTCCAGACTTTTGACCGAAATATTTTGTTTGGCGTTCGACATCAAATCATCTATTCATGCATTATGAAATGCACTACAGTACCTTGAGGGCCATTGACATCAATGGTGGTTCTCTCGCGTTTTTTAACAACTCACATCATTGGCTGGTAATCAAACGATGTCTTTCCATGTTTGACAACAAATCATATATTCACATGGCTAGACTTGTACCCGAATGATTGAGTGAACGAGATAAGAAGACCCCGGATCTAGTTTCAGCCATTCATGTTGCGATTTCAGGATTGTTGTACAAATCATCTGTATGGTGACTTTACATACAGATCGTCATCTGAACATGGGCCTATATCTGTAGGCATGTCTACATTGGGCAACATTCCAATGTCGACGACTTTCTAAATTATGTACATGTTATTAGACTATTTATGTGCTGAAAATGGGAATGCCTACCCTCAGCAATTATGATCAAAGAGGATATATCATGATGTAATGTATTGTAAGATTGATTTAGGTGGCCACTCCACTTCATCTCCAACTCATCACAGTGTAAAGCATATCAATCAAAATATTGTTGTTATTATTATGACTTCATGCTTTATGTGGCAATTGTTATAGGTCAATTTGCGCATCATTACCAATGACTTGGTTAATTGGGCATCATCTCCAGGACCAATGTATAGGGTCGATCATCCCCTAACATTTCAATTTCTATATGCCCTAAGACAAAGAACAAGATAGATCAATCAAGGACTTTCATCTGCAAAGGTTTCCAAGGTTTGAAGTTTATAATATATCATATGAGAGCTCACCAACACTGCCTCTAAAGGGACCAAGTGCATTGCATATGCAGGTAGCCCCATGCAAGGCTACTCTGCAAAGAACTTCCTGACATCTATGGGTGCGTTGGTCACATTGGGAGTGAAATTATCATTGTTCCGAAATCTCCACTTGGCTAGTGCCTTCTAGAATAGTTCACATGTGTCAAACTTCAAATCCATGTGTCCATTTGACATCCACAAGATTGGGAACATGTCTTGCTTATTATTGGAAAGTCATTGATTGTAAAAATACCTCAGCCACTCTATAAATTGAGCACAGATCTTAGTATTTGATAAGGAAGAATTTGTGGAGAGAAATGTTGGTGGATTTTACATTGAGGAGATTGATCTGGGTGATAGTTTTCTAGAGATATCTGCATTTTGATAAGGTTGGGATGCTACTGGAGATGGTGATACAAAATCAATCATTTGGTTGTAACCTCCCCTTCTATCATTAATAAAGAATACACATTAATTTTCCCTATATGCATCTGTATTGGCTTTGATTTTCCATATTGCAAGATCTTAGTTGATGTATATGGTTTATGCTTTATTGATTTAGCAAACTAACTTGAATAGACATCTATATTTTTGCTATCTTCTACTATTTATTGTTCATTCTTGCAGGAAATATTTTGCATAGCCGGCTGGAATTTGAAGCTACAACGGAAGCGACAGAAGGAATCATTTGAAAGAACTTCGACTCCAAGTAAGCATTTAATCCATTTTGTGTGTCTGTTCCTAGTTAGGAAAGGTATTCATCTAGTATTTAACCTATTGTTCTAGATTAGCACCTGTCTAGGGAAGAATTTCTTATCCGTAATTCACAATTCTGTCCAAAAAAAATCCATAGCCTCTTCCTCTGCAAATTTTACCCTCATCATCCCATCCACCTTCGTCCACTCATCCATCAACCCCCACTAACCATGATTCATCCTCTTCACATGAATCCTCTCCCCAAACAAACCTCTCTCTTTCACCTTCTCCTAAAGCCTCAGAACAAGAAGAAAGTGTTGAAGAACATGAAGAAAGTAGTGACAAAGAGGAACATGGAAGTCAAGAAGAAAATGATAGTCAAGAGGAAGAAACAAGTAATGAGGAAGAAGAAAATGAAAGTGAATAAAGTGATTATGATGAGGAAGAAGACAAAGAATAAAGTGTTTATGGGGAATAAAGCAGTGACAAAGAGGAAAATCACAGTCAATACAAAGAAGACAACGATAAGGAAGAGGGTAGTAACAAAGGCAGTGAGCCTAATGATGAAGAAAAAACAAATGAAAGTCTAGGGATAGAGGTAGATTTTGATGAACAAGACAGTGATAAGGAATAGGGCAGTGAGCCAAATATTGATGGAGAAAAATATGAAGAACAAACCAAGACAAGTGACAGTCATGAAGAAGAAAATGACAGTCAAAATGAAGGAGAAACTAATGAAGATGTCTCTAACAATGACCCCATAGAAAATACAAGCAATGATACAAAGATTGAAGCTGATGAAAAAACAGGGGTAGATTATGAAAATAAATATAGTAGTGAAGAAAAGGCAGATGAAAGCAGAGACAATGAGGAGTCAAATTATGAAAACAATGAAGATGTAGAGACAAAGGCAGGGTTTGAAAGTGAAGACAGTGGGCCGAACAATGAAGGGGCTAATGAAAGTCATAATGAAGAAAAACTAATGACTAATAGCCCTAACAATAGTGACAACAATGATCCCATGAACTCAAAGGGCAACCAAGAGGATGAAAATGCACCAAGCAGTGATGAAGAAACCTCTAACCATGAAAAAAAATAAAATGACAATGTAAATGATAATGTTGAAAACATAGAGGATGAAAATGCAGAAAACATGGCAGAGGATGACAATGATGAAGATTAGGGCAGTGATACTAGCATGGGAGTAAATGAAAGTGCCTCTCAAGAAATTAGTCAAGAAAAAAATGAAGAAGACACACATGCAGGGGTCATTAATGAGTAGAAAAGCAGTCTTGAGGTCACCAAAGATGAAATGAAACATGTTAAATCTTGTACTCTCACTTATCAAAGAGGATCACGGAAAGTGTTTGCTACCTTGAAAAGGTAAGGCACCTTGCCATCTACTTAAGCTCAGCCACTGGACAAAGGGAAGCAAAGGGTAAAGG
Source organism: Pinus albicaulis (assembly GCA_034641835.2). Taxonomy (NCBI): domain Eukaryota; kingdom Viridiplantae; phylum Streptophyta; class Pinopsida; order Pinales; family Pinaceae; genus Pinus; species Pinus albicaulis. The sequence continues at coordinate 1,192,896,015 of CM076578.1, read as the reverse complement.
GTGAAGTAGAAGACCATGAGGTGGAGAGGGATTTTGAGATCATCCAGGTAGATAGTGATGAAGAGAATGAGGCAAGAATTACAAACATGCTCCTCCATAATATAAATGCACAAATCAAATACCTCCAAGCACATTTAGGTAGGGCCAAGAGTATAAATGATGTCCTCGACTTGGAAAATAGACAGCTGGGAGCACAAGTGGAAATATATGAAGCTAGAGCACTCAAATATTGGAGAGAGGCTCAAGGTGCATAGGTGAAGTTGAAAGATTTCATGGGCACTTATGAAGAGAGTGAGGATGAAGAAGGTCAAACTAGAAGGAGACCTAGAACTATGGGTCTAAAGAAAACATTGGAAAAGTAGAGGGAAGAAGAATCAAACCAAGCAGAACAACTTTCTCTCCATGAACTACTTGAAATGGAAATTGAACATGATAGGGAATCATGGCTTGAGAGGCCAACATACACCTTGAGGCCAAGTTGGAGAAGGCTAACAAAAACTTGGATTTACAAAGAAGAATGACCAAGCATTATGCCCAAAGAAACCAATTTGCAAGGGAAAAACTCAAAAAGGCCCAAATTTAGATCCAAGCACTAAAAGAGGAAAAGAGCCAAGATAACCTTAGTATTTTGGCTCAAGCTTCTCTACAGGTATCCCAAAATCCATGTGGCATACTTCCACCAAATTTGGGAGAATTTTGACAAGTTTTTGTTTTTTTCAAATTTTGGGGCTAGGAGCGCAACACACCTGGTGCTACGCTATTTTTAAGAGCATCTTCAAGAGGAAATACTTGCATTTTTGGGTTCCTCATCACTCATATAACATTATTAAAATTTTTTATATCAATTGGAGTTGTTTTGGTCCTCCAAAAGGGTAAAAAACACCCACTTTTTCATCATTCTGCCTACTTTTTAGGATATGTGCTGCACTCCTACCAGTCTTGGAATTTTCACTTTTTAAATACGTCTCAGAGGTTAGATCAAATAACCAAGGGTAGATCTGGAAATTAGACTTCAAGGGATTTCCAACGAGCCATCATATAACCTTTTCTGACATCAGGAAGGCCTTCAAAACACTGCTATAAGAAGACCCATGTTTCTTGTTCCTGTGCTGCGCTCCTGGCATAAAATTTCATTTCAAAACACAGTGCTACGCTCCTGTGGTTGAAAATTCAAAATGTGTTTTTGGAAAGTTTTAGGAGGTTTTTCAGATCCTAAAGGTTAATTTGTTTGCTAAAAATGGCCGAAAAGATATTTATTTTAGATATTTTTGTGCCTTGGACCTTGCAAGGCCTCAAGGACAATAGAGATACTTCTGATTAGCCAATAGACTTCTAGATACTTTATTAGGTTTTTCTCCTACTTGATTTTTATATAGAGCATGAGGATTCATTTTAAAGGTTGGCATTTGATGAGTTTTGATAGCAATACATGGTTCTTTGAGGTTGAAGAGCAATCTGGTGTTGTGGAGCTTGTGGATGATTTGCCTTGATTGATGATGATGAAGGCTTGCTTGCAGGATCTCTGAGTTTGGTTAATGGTGATGTGTCTCTTATTTGTTCATGTTTTATAGTTTATAATTGTGTTCATCCTTCTATGTTGCAATAGCTCAGAAAAGTATAGGTTGGGAAATGTTGTTTGAGGCACCTCAATCCTCCTGTTTGCTATTGCCTTTATGTTTTCCTCTGCTAGGTTAGTTTAAGGAATTATTAGTTGCTCCCTAGGCCCACCTAAGCTTGCTTATTTCATCATTGGATTTATATGCTAGTTTACAAATATGATTTATGGTAAGCCCTTCTTATTTGATGCTATCTAAACTCTGTCTTGAAATCTCTCTTTGATGTATTGATTGTTAGGTTAAGCCAAAGAGTTCTCATTTCGATCTTGCCCTTTGTACATGCTTATCAGTTTGCCTCAAAGTTCTTTATATCTTGGTTTATGATGTTTAGGAGTTCCCTCTCCATGGATTAAAGTTATTTGTGATCTTAAATGTTTTCTAAATCTTGAAGGTGGAATCACTAGAAGTTAAATGAGTTTCTCGCCTTCTATATTCATTGGAATTGTGTATCTTGGATGTTTATTGGTTTAAGTATTGTCATTGAGTAAATGGTGTGCCCTATCTCATGATTAGTATATTTTCTTATCAGTATTTAAGACCTTCTTGTTCATAGGTATTTGACAAAGGATTCTTAACTTCCCTTTGCCCTACCTTGTTTTCCCAAACTTAATGTCCATCTCACCTCACCCATAAACTTTAAAGATCCATTTACTACACTATATTTTCCCTGTGATGTACCCTGATTCACTATTGAGATATCAATTACTTCATAGAATCCATAGCCCAATGTTTGATAACCTCTCATTCCACCTATCCTACTTAATCATATTACCCAACCAAACAAGCAAAAAAACCCTAAACTTCACAACTAGCCTAAAATCAACCATCTAAAGCAAACAAGTTCACATCCTTCACATACAATGGAGAGAGCCCTCTCTGAGTCTAGGAAGGCTAGGTCCTAGGACTCCAAATAATGGTGTGATGTTACCCTGTGCATTTGGTCTACCAATCTGCTAAATCATGGAACTCCAACAAGTTGCAGTTGATAAGGGTTATTAAATTGATTTATTGAACTATTAATGAAAGAAGAGCCCTTTCTGTATTCAAAATCTGCAAAATAGAAATATCCCTAGGAAGTCTCCAAGTGATGGAATCATGCTTGAAATAAATCTCTGAGGTGGGAATTCGAAGCTAGCAAGGTGGCATATCATTTGTATGAGTCCTCACTGTATAAAGGAGAGAGTCTTAGAGTTAGAAGGGGGTTGGGATATGGTTACTTGAAACTACCACTATTTTAATAGTTTGATATCAGAAATATACATTTGTAGCATGCTTATTTCATACCTAAGATTCTTTTATGTATTCTTATGTAAGTTTGTTCTATCAGTCCTTTGCTTTCTCTCCAATTTTCTAGTTGTATAATCACTTGGAATTCATGATCACATGCTCCAACTTCCTGTTTACACCTAGGCTGCTATTTTGTCAAGATCTATTAGTTTGCTTATGTATAATCATTTGGAATTTATGGTGACATGCTCCGACTTCCTGTATGCATATAGCTTGCTGTTTTGTCCTTCATGTATGGTTTAATAAGAATACAATTGTGTTGGCTTCCATGAGATAAGTCTACTTGTGAATTAGTTTTCATATTGAGTCCATGCCCAATGGTAGTTATTGGTTTACATCTTTCACCTATAAAATACACATCACATTCAATCCAATTCAGAGTTAGCCATCTGCTTTAAAATTTGATGAAAATCATTTATTCTTCTTTTGAGAGAGCCCTCTCAGACTAGATAGGCTAATTTCCAGTTGCAAGTGGTTTGAAAGAGTTACTGCAAGTTGACCATTGCAGCAGCCCAATGAGACTCAATTTGGTGATAACACCTGGATTCTCTTGATCTAACAATTATATGCCACTGTTAAATACATAATCCTTCTACTAAAATCTTTGCGGAAATTTAATTTCCAATTGCAAACACATGAAGAAATATCAATCACACATAACACATATGTTTTTACCAGGAAAGCATAAAGCTAAAAACCCCACTCTCATATATTATGTAAATATCATGGATCATGAAATAATATCATACAAAAATCTAATCCAAGAGCTCTCAGTACAATATACATTCGTCTCACAATGTCATACAAAAATTGGCAAATACATGTGCCAATTTACTGCCTCCTGACAGCCTGCCTCCACTGTGTTAGGGTCCTATAATAATAGGATTCATAATTTTTGAATTGACTATGATAGTCTTGTAAATTTGTACATAACTTGATTTCTGCAAGTTGTTTTCCCATATTTTGAAAAATGAGAAATAAATAAAAAATAAAAGAGGGAAAAAAGTTCAAAAAGAATAATCGAAGGACTTAGAAAAAGATATACCCCAAAAGAAAAAAGAGATGAAAATAAGACCTGAAAGTGAGCAAGTCAAAGTGCCACTACTATTTACTTTACTGCAAGAATAATGATTATGTGCAGATTGTCAATAAATTCCATAATCCATGATTGGTTAAATAGTTTAAACTTAACTTTTCATGCTTTAAATTTTATGTTTTAGATAGAGAATAAAGATATGTCAAACATTATAAACTTGAAAAATCATTAGATTAGATAGAGAATATATGAGGAGCTCAACAGTTTAATCTGAGCCCTCTGATGGAATAAGGTTAGACTTAGATAGATTTCATGCTTTAAAAGAAAAATTGATTTAGGGTTGCAAGCCTAAATGCACCCATGAAAATGAAGAAAAAATGTTATAAATCAAGATGGGTAGGTGGAAAGCCATTGTACAAGCATGTAATAAAGGCATCATCGGGAAAAAATTACTAATTTACCCTCCCTTACTAATATTCAGTATTCTAAACTATCAATCAAAGAGGCTCAGAGCATTTCCCTGACTTTTGTTGGGACCGAACCCAAGGCTCAATGACTGATTGGTTAAAAAATATTGAATTCCTACACAAAACCCACATTCATCTGCATTTATCCTTCATTTCATAAACATAATCCCCTTTTCCTAAGTAAAAACCCATTTTTACTTAGTAAAAGTAAAACCCTAAATAACTAATTCCATTCCTTCCAAAAAAAATTCATAAACCCTCAAAAATACATTTTTCCTAAGTTAAAAGTGTGAAGTAATACAACAAAGGAAAATTATGTTATTTACACTTTATTTAGAGTTAAAGCATGTGTTTTTCATATCCCCTACACTTCACCCTTTATTTCATACTAACTACTAACTATATATATTAATTCCCTAAGATACACCCACCCATATATTATTAAATCCCTTTATTTAAATAAACCCACAAAACCCTTTATTTTACGTTAAACCGATGCTTTTATATCCCATGTGTGCAATATTATCCCCGTCATATCCCATTGGTTTTAAACATATCTATATATAAATATCCCGCCCCTATAGTTTTTAAACAACTGTTAAAAGTTGAAAAAACTATATAATAAAAAAATTCGCACACATATGAACAATTAAAACATTGGCTAAAGTTTAAATTGACATATAAACCTTATCCCGTTACATCATATTAAAACCCAAGGTTTTTTAAACTTTGATTAAGCGAATATTTTTAAAGTTTTAAAACCCAACACCGCCGCCTATAAAGACCCTGTCCCCACTCCAAATCCCGACGCAACTTCCCCGATTGATTTGGACCATTTGTAGTCCAATCCCAGGATCTGGCGGCTGAAAATGAATTTTGCAAATAAAATTTCGCCTATTTTCCCCGTTCCATTTCTGTGTGAAATGGGTGGTATTCCCATTTCATCTCTCCTCCACGTGCCCCCTTGTCATTTGATCGCATTCAATCACCCCAAAACTACTTACCACTGAAATCATGTGCGATAACAGCTTATGGTTGTGATCCATTGAAGCTCGAAACCATTCCTGCCTGACTTGACCTGCATTAAATGCTGGCGCTGTTAAGCCCTAAATATGCCTAATAAACATATGAAAAGCGTTCATTTCCATTTCTATTGTGCATAAACTCTTTATAAGCCCCCGACTGTTAAAACAAACCTTTTTACATCGTTTCAAGCCAAAAAGCCTACCAGCAGCCATTAAAGATTACTAAGGAGCTCTGTGTTGCTCCAAAGATCAGAAGAAAGCCACCTGACATGTTCAAAACCTCAAAAGCCACCTAGAAACCTTATACCTGCGTATAACAGGTATTTCTCTGAAATTTAAACCTGTTTTAAACCTAAAAGGCCCTATTAAAAAAAACAAATTTCATTCATAAGTCCAAATTAATCACAAAGAAACCTGTCAAAAAGCCCAAAAAACAGGCCAAACCCTTTCAAATTTTCTGCAGAAACCCTGTTTTATTGAATATACTATTTTAAATGGAATTCACGAGTTTTTAATAGTTTCTATGAACTGTTTAAACTCCAAATTTAGCCAGAAATTCTCTAAAGGTATCCCAAAGCCTCTATGCTTAAATTCAAAAGATTTTTAGCCCAATTTCTTAGTGAAAAAGCCCAAGAAACCCTATTTCATGTGTCTAAACAAGTAAAACTCTATAAATCCTTTTGAAGAATCCAATTTGAAAAGAAAAACCCACGAGAAGCCCATATTTCACCCATTTTTATACAAAAAACCTCTGCTAAAGTAAAAATACCTCCACAAACTGTCTAAACTTGAAAAAGTAGCCAAAATTCCTAAAAAGCAGAGCTCAAGCAATCCCGAAGGTTCCAAAGTGCCTACATCAACTCCAGCTATGACTACTAAGACTGCTATTGTTGTAAATCCTTTGCAACCCCCTATAATATACATTGAGCATATTCCATTAGCTGATACTATTTACAAGATAGCAGACCCAGTTGTTGAGTTCAATCTGATAGATATTCATAACTGGAGCTATGAGAAGTCCTTATATAATCAAGAAGAAGTCCATATTTGGGAATCCCATTTACCTAAGTATGTTGTTCCATTAACTCATCCATGCCAAGAAGTCATTAGGTTATGTCAACAGTATTATGTGCCTGAACAGAGAGCCATAATAAATGCCAATAAAGAAGTTCTTCTTACCATTACTGCTGAATCTATTAACCAAATGCTACAACTATAGCCTGATCCTCAAGCAATCCCTTTATCTATAGAGGCCCTCACCAAGTTGTATATCGGCCTAGATTTTCCCAAGAAATTCATGATTTTTCAGACATTTATGCCTTTGCATGTGGAAATTCCTAAAATAAATCCCCCATATTCCACTTCCAAATTCCCAGAATGTTAAATACATGTGATTTCCATGCTTTCCTTCATCCTAGGGTACTTTACAAATGAAAACACAGATGAATCCATCTTGGGTTTCTTATCTACATTTACCCCAGGACAACCCCCATCCATAATCTTTGACTATGCTGGTTACATTGCAGACAATATTCATCATTAATTGACCAATTTTCCAATTGAAGGAGTGTTTAGATACACATCCTTCCTCTTCCATATGTTTCTATATTTTCAATCAGATAATTTTCTAGGTACTCTTCAAAAGCTTGACATAGAGGGAAATCCCCTCTCTGTCATTTTATGGACTACTTTTCTTAGGAAAGAATGTGCAGATTTCACTTACGTAGAATTTTCAGAATTTTTCATACATCCAGTGATCAAAATGTTAACAAAATCAGAGCAGCCAAGGATAAATGAAGAAATGAAGAAAATATTACAGTTATCACAGCAGAATAAAGTGTGTGATTGGTACATATATGAGAAACATATTGAGATCAGAGTTTTTGGGTCAAATTTTTTACCTTACAAGTTACCCAAACATATTTCAATGAGGATATTTTCCTTGGAGTATATCAAGAAAATCCTAAACTCTGATTCTATAAATTTCATGGCAGCAAAAAAGAAAACTCAGTTCAAATTAAAGAATCAGATAGGGCCTTTCATATGCAAACATAGGGATGCAAAGAAAGAAGCAGCAAAGCAACTATTTGAATTCATATTTGAAGAAAGTTTTCCTTGGAATTATGATCCACAAGCGATCCTAAGAAAACTAAGGGTTAAATGTAAGTTAACACCCTTCATTCATGAAACAAATCCAGAGATAGAAAAATATGCAAATCAGACTGTGTGGACAAAGAATACCTTAATAGATGAGTAAATAAAAGTGATACTAGTCACACTTTAGAGACTCCACAACACCCAAAAAAATCTACCAAGAGAGTAAGAGAAGAAGGTGCCTATGTTGCTAAAAAAAACTGAAACTAAGTTCAAATAAATATACAACAAAAGGCCTAAGTTAAATTCAGTAGGTAAGGGGAAGGTAAAAATTGATGTGGAAGAAACATATCTTGTAAATACCAACACTGATTTGCCAGAAACAAATGTTGCTACTGTGATCATCAATGAGCCAGTTACTAAGAATCATAATGAAGAACAAGTTAACAATGATGATGCACAATTGATAGAAAGACAACAGAGCATGGAAGCCTCTTCCTCATAGGCAGCTGAGGAGAAAGACCTGGACATCAAAGAAAAATACAAATAGATCAAGCTAAATAATGAAAATATCGAAAACAATATTTATTCTCAATATCTCAAACATACACCAAGTTTACAAAACATACTTCTGTCTGCATTTGATTATTGAAATCAAAAGCTAATTATGTCAGTGTTTCAGCCCACAGTCAAATCCCCAAATATAGTGGCAGATTATAAGAAGGTTGATTTGGAAGTTCAAACAAAAAACATTCATGCTCTGGATCAGATTGAATTCCATAAGAAGACTTCAGAAACGTTGCACTCCACTGTTACAACTAAATCCATGGGTGCTCAGAGACTCCAAAACACCATCTCTAACATGAAAGATCAGATGAAAATGGATAAAGCATCTTTGTATGCTAAGAATCTCAGGATAAAATCCTTGGAAGAACTATTTTTGCAGGTGGGATATGACCCTGCTAATATAAAGGAACAGAGTTATTAGTCAAAAAGAAAAATGAAGATATTGCAGCTTTGAGGAAACAACTTAAACTTCCTCAAAGTGAGCATCCTCAAACAAAAGAAATAATAGGATAGAAAGAAAAATATGACATGATGAATTTAGTTTTTCAGTTGACAGCCCAAATCAAGGAAATGGAGATTCAAATGGACAAGCTTGTCCAAGAAAAAGAAACATCAAAGACACAAGAAGCACCTACAGTCATCCCTATGGCTTCTACAGCTGTGCCATCTACTTTAGCTGCAGAGTTGGCACCTAAAGTCCCACTGGCTACTGCAGTGCCAATAACTTCATCCACAACCTTAGCTACATAATCATTTACAACAACAGTTCAACATACAGATGAGTCCAGAAAACTGGTAAAGGCCATGGAAGAAATGTCTCTTAAGACAAATGAAATTAGCAGAATAAAACATATGGTATAAAATATTGAGAATTCAAACAAATTAGCTCAGATAAATGCAAAGACACATGAACAAAAGGCCATCAGACTAAATGAAGAATTGAAGAAATTGCAAAAGGAATTGACCTTGAAAGAAAAAATTTCCTATGTAAAAAATTACGTGGGGAACAAAATCATAGAAGCCATCAATGATGTATGGCCCTCCATCCAAGTGATTTTTGAACAAAGAGACTTATTGAAAGAAGATTTAGAAGATATCCAAAAGACTAAAGAGGAATTGGATAACAAACCAGAAGAAGCTCTAGAACTGATAAATTTCCTCAACAATAAGAACATGCAAGAGTTAGACGAACTTGAAATTACTGGTAGAACTAAAACTATCATTGAGATAAAGAAGTTTATAAGTAAAAAGAACCTGATGAAGAAGTTGGAGGAAAAGTGTGAAAACATGAACATTTCTATAACCAGGTTCATGGTTAAATTTCAGAACTTAAGGCAAAGGATTTTGCCAAATATTTTGGTCATCAATGACAAGTTGATGCCTCAGGAATATTATAACAAAAATATCAGAGAATATGCCAAAGAACAAGTTGAAAAAGCAGGTAGTGGACAAGGAATTCCAACAGTAAAATTCATACTTAGGATTTTTGAGGACTTATTCTATTTATAGCATGAAATCAAACACTTGTTTGTCGTCAAGACAACTTTCTATAGGTACACAAAAGTAGATGAAAATTTCAGAAAGTTGAAGAAAGTACAAATTCCAAATGCTGAAGTTTGGCAGTCGTTGTCAGATTTATTATAAAAAGTAAAAAGGAAGAGAGCTAACAGTGAAAACAGTTTGCTGATTTATCAGTGAAAACAAATTTTTTACATCATTAAATATCTTTTACAGAGTTAAAGAGTATCAGAGGTTAAAGAGTATCAGTAGAAGTGTGTCAGTCAAGGCAGATCAGATTTCTAAAATGACTTAAAATATCTAAAGCCAACAAGGAAGACAACAAGACAACCAACCGTTTCTTATCCTAAATCAATTACTATTTCTTTTGGATAGATATGACAGCTTGCTGATTTGTTAAGCAGTTGTCTCTATTATTGTTGTAAATATATTTTATTTTCCTTAGATAATTCCTAGAAGCATTCTAGGATATTTTGTAAACAATTATGTATAAATACTTCATCTTTAGAAGTATTCTTGTGGAATAAATTGCTGAAGATTTCTATAGTTATTTTTGTGGACTTGAAGGCTTTTTGTGTTCACATTTCTAGTAGTAGACTAGATCAGATCAACTAGCATCATATTTCAGGATTCATGTGATGAGCTATTTGGAGTGAATTATTTTCTAAATTTTTCATTGTTATCTTTCATTGTTACATGCAATCCATAATATTTTCCAAATTTGAATGAATGAATAGGAGGATTACTTTAGGATTTGTTAAAAGAACCTTGTCTTAACTATTTGTCATTTCTATGTTTTCATCTGATTTCCAGTGTAGGGAACCCTTAATTGCTCCCTCTCTCGTTTGACCTCTGCCTACTACTTCTCTTTTCCGGATCAAAGAACCCTTCATTTCTCTTTATCCCGATCATACCATCTCACAAAAATACTTTCCAATATCTCCAAGGGTTATCTATCTTGCCATGAAAACATTTGACTTTTTGACCTTGATCCCAGCTTTGTACGCTTGAATTTTGACTCCTTAGCCGAATGGACAAATAGATTTCCCACTATCCATCTCTTTCAATGATTTTTCCCACCAAACCAATCAAAACCAAAACCAATTGCACAATCATAACTAGCCTAATATTTTATAAAACAAACAAAGTTAAATCTTATAGAGAGATCCCTCTCTGAACCCTAATAAGGCTAGATCTTAGAGTTTAAAAGTTGGTCTGTGGTTACCTCTAGTTTTCTCAACTAAAAACCAAAAGTATCACAACTAGACAATTACTGGAGTGATAACATACTGGCAACCATACTGGGGAATAAAAAATCCTCAATTGTTAAATAAACCTTAAAGGAAATCATTCCTTATCATATTTTTTCCTTTAAAGATTGTTTAACTAGTTGTGAGTATAAAAATTTGTAATTATGGCTTCTAGGAAATTTTATTATACCAGGTCTGATCCGGACCCTAAACCTACTGTTATAGTGGAAAACCCAGACAGAATTGGAAGAAAGAAAAAACAGAGAGAAGATTTAGATGCTAAAGTTTCATTAATAAGAGTCAATTCATTGCCCTGAGAATTATTGGGTGTGGAGCCTAATTATCTTGTTTATTTTGTATCACAACATTGGACCCCTGTACCTTAATGGGGCAGCTGTTGGACATTGGGTTCAACGCTCCCTGTGTGTTTCACAACATGGACTAACCACTTCTCGTGGATCCTAACTCTGGCGATTGTAGCGAAGACTAACGCCTGTGGGTTTTGGTCTAACGACAATCGTGACTCCAACAAGTGGTATCAGAGCAATGGGTCTCGAGTTTGAAACTCACCTAGCTCGCGTTGGGGGAGATATTGTTGGACATTGGGTTCAACGCTCCCCGTGTGTTTCGCAACTTGGACTAACCGTCTCTCGTGGATCCTAACTCTGGTGATTTTAGCGGAGACTAACGCCTGCGGGTTTTAGTCTAACGAAAATCGTGATTCCAACAGCAGCAACGCCACCTGTAATTAAACGCTGCCTGGGGGGTCCAAGGGGGGGCACCTACAACTTTATGGAGCCCCCCCCCTGGTGGGGGGTTTCGGGGGTAGCGCCCCCGAAGCTAAAAACAAATGTAAAATTGCCTTGTAAAAGTATAGTAATTTCTAGTCAATCTAGGCCGCTCATTAAGCAAATGATCTGACAGTAGAAGTTGTGTTTAGTTTATGGTTTTTTTCCCTAGAAGGCAACCCCTCGCTTGTATGAGGGTATTGTATTGCGGTTGTGTATTGTATGTGTATTCTCAGAGCGAGAAACAGATAGGGAGACTGTGAGAGAGAACAAAGGATATTACAACGGATCTGATGTAGGTTGTGTCTCTTCATTTTGTTGGATAATAGAAAGGAAGGACTGGTTGTTCAGGGTGGACGTAGCGCAAACTGGGTGAACCACGTATATCTGTGTCTCTCTGGTTTTTATGAGTTTTGTGTTTTTGTGTTTTCCACATATTTTATGTGTCACATTTCTCTGTAATATATAATTTTCTAACAATTGGTATTAGAGCCAAAGGTCTATTTTGCTGATAATCTTGCAGGAAAGAAGGGTTCTTGGTTCGAGTAGGAGCAATGGTAGAAGATGGTAATTTTAGGGTAGAGAAGTTTAATGGCCAAAACTTCCTACTGTGGAAGATGTAGATGGAGGATTATCTGTATCAGAAAGATTTGTACCTGCCATTGAGTGAAAAACCAAAGAATCCGATGGCTATGACAGACGCAGAATGGGAGATTCTCGATAGAAAGGCACTCGGAACAATACTGTTGTGCCTCGCGGCGTCGGTAGCCTTCAATATTTCGAAGGAAACAACAACAGAGGTTTGATTAAGGCATTGGCGAAACTATATGAAAAACCCTCAGCCTCAAACAAGGTATTTCTTATGAAACATTTATAATATGAAGATGTTGGAAGGTGGATCTGTTGCAGACCAATTAAATGATTTTAATACAGTTACTAGTCAGTTAAGTTCTGTAGGGGTAAAATTTGATGATGATGTTAGGGATCTTTTATTTTTGTGCTCATTGCCAGAAAGCTGGAATGGTTTAGTTATGCCCATTAGTAACTCTGTCTCTGGATCTAGTACTTTAAAGTTTGATGATGTTGTTGGTGCTATCCTTAGCGAGAAATGCGACGGAAAAGCTTCGGTGAGACATTGGGTAATGCTTTGAGTGCAGAGTCTAGGGAAAGAAAAATGGTAAGAGGAAAAAGCTCAGGATATTGTAGTAAATCAAGGAAAGGCAGATCCAAGTCCATATCGGGGATAGTGTACTGGAATTTCGGAAAGAAAGGACACTTGAAGAAAGACTATAGATCTCGGAAGGGAAAATAAGGAGACGCACAACAAGAAAACAATCATGAAGAAAATGTGACAGGTGATGTGTTACAAGATGGTTTGATTTTTTCTTTCGAAAATGTTACTGATTCCTGGGTGGTAGATTCAGGGGCCTCATTCCATGCCACATGTTGTAAAAATCAGCCCCTCCATTTGAATCTTGGCCATAGTCTCTTCTTTCCCCTTTACCGCTGCCCGTTCCCGCATCAGAAATAAATTGAAAAAGGGATAAAGTCCACTTTAAAGGGTTATATAAGGTTTAGCCCCTTTTCCTCCTAGCTCCACGCCTCCTTTGTTGCATGTAACCAAGCGCTGCCCCTTTGAGCGTTTATCGTAGATCGCATGTCCGCCTCATCGCAAAAGCGCAGTTTCTCGTGCGCGCTATCCCCCGCCATCGCATTTTTCATTTTTGCGATCCGCACTCGACTGACCACGCCCATCGCATAGCGCAGAGCGCGGAATTTTGGTTATTCCATTCTTCTTCCATCACATTTTCTCCTCTTGCGATTTTGCGATATGCGCTCCGGGTCCCACCTCTTAAGCCTTGGCTTCATTGTTTTGTTATGTCTTCCCTTTGTAACTCCCCCAAAAATTAATCCTTGAAGTTTTCGTATCATCAGCGTTCTTCCGCCATTTTTCATCGTTTGCCTACATGTCATCCACTGTTCCTCCACTGTTCTCATATTCCGGTTATGTGTCATGCTTCAACGTTTTTATTTGAAGTCTCCACCCCGCGTCGTTCCATCATCCTCTCATATCTATGTCACCACTTCCGTTAGTCTCGTTTCGTCCACTATCTCTGTCATTAGTTTTATTCAACAGGCTTTGGTTTTTGCAGGAACTTGTGGTGGGAACAAAATTAGCGGAAAAGATCCGGAAGTCACTATGATGTGACCTCCATTAAAGAAGGGTACTTCGATCCATGGAACTCTCTAGAGAAAAATCAAAAGGGACGCATTTTGGCGGATGAAAACATTAATGCAACAACAGATTATTAATGAAGAAGCAATGAATTCAGGGTCCAGCTCGAAAGAGGTTTCAAATTTAAATTCAAAAACAGAAGATCGAAAGTACCATTCATGGAAACAGGCGCCTCAAGGTTTTATTGCCGCAGATTTTCCTCCTCCAGAAAAAGGCCGAATGTTTACATATTTTATTATTTATGTCTTGTGTATAGGTAGATTTTAATTTCCAGCATTCATTCCAGAAATAAATTGTAAAGTACATACAATTATGTTCAGTCGTTTCACAGTGTGGGCGCGAATGTTTTCCGCTATTTGATTCAAAATAAGTTATTAAATGCTTTCTATCTACCTCCTCCTCTAGAATTCTCTGTCTCATCTATAAAAGCAAAAAGAAAAGATATTGTAAGGGTTCCAGATTTCTATTAGCAAACTATGCAGTGAAAAGGCTTTTGTATACATTCTGTAATATTTCTGTATGAAGGTTCAGAGCCCGTAGGGTCTCAGTGAGGAGGGGTTTTAACTGTAATGAGGATTCTGGTCTCTGGTATCTCACAGTATGTAATTTCTCTTATGTGTTAATACAATATCTCTTTTCATGCTACTTATCTTCTTGTATCATGTTCTAGAATGCGAGTGGCTCACTAGTTTGCAGTAAGGATTCATCCTTGGTGATGCCCTTTCTGGAATTAGTCAAGCGCTTTAAATAGGCCTAGTCATGGTATATTGTTTCATGTTCACTTCATCCATATTTTCTGCTATATTAGTTGCTTGAGGGGGGTGCTTTTAAAACGCCATTGTCATGTAAGGATTCATAAATTGGTATGCCCTTATATGGTTCTGTTGTGTATCTGGGTATCAATCTCATGTCAGCTAATATCTTCTTTATGTTTCCTCACTACACTCACTTCCTGATATTTGATTTCTGTGATATATTATCTGAACTGGCCCTCTTTACAGTAAGCGGTCTCTTAACTGTCTGATATCTTTGTATTGGAGTTTTACTTGATGTCCCTACACTGTTCTTATCTTTGTACCAGTTTCTGAGAGAGATTGGTCCCATTCAAAACTAATTTCCTTGTTCAAAACAAGAGATAGTAAGTGAGTTCTTGGACTGACAACCCAAACTATAAAGGGCTCCTTTCTATATTAAGATGTCCTAGGCACTGGTCTATGGCAACTCTAGACTGTCTCTAGGAGGGTGACAAAATCATCCACAACACCACACTTGATAAGAAATATTTTCATGATTATGTTCAAGGAGATTTTGGACAAGTTCATTTGGGTGATGATTAACCTTGTAAAATTGTTGGAATGGGTAAAGTTCTTATAAAACAACAGAATGGAAAACAATGGCTATTAAAGGAGGTAAGGCATATTCCAGATCTTAAGAAAAATCTGATTTCAACAGGGCAGTTAGGCGGTGAAGGTTGTGTGACAACTTTCACAGATAAAACTTGGAAGGTCACCAAAGGAGCCCCGATAATAGAAAAAGGAGAAAAGGTTGGTACATTGTATTTATGAAATGGTATTTCTAACTCTGTTAATGCTTTAACTTCCAAAGGAGAAGATGCAACATTATGGCATCATAGTCTCAGACACATGAGTGAGAAGGGGATGAAGATTCTTCACTTAAGAAATTTGTTGCCAGGTTTGAAGAATGTTGATTTCGATTTATGTGAGAATTGCATTTATGGAAAATAGAAGAGAGTCGGATTTCTCAGAGTTGCAAAAGAAAAGAAGAGCGAAAAATTAGAGCTTGTGCATACGGATGTATGGGGACCTTCTCAGGTATCATCTCTTGGTGGCTCTCATTATTATGTTACTTTTATTGATGATGCAACTAGAAAGACTTGGATTTATTGTATTCAGAATGAATCTGATATATTTGATACTTTCAAGAAATGGAAAGCTTTGGTTGAGATTGAGACAGGAAAGAAGTTGAAGTGTCTCAGATCAGACAATGGAGGTGAATATTGCAGCAAAGATTTTGATAGGTATTGTTCAGAGCATGGAATTCGCAGAGAGAAGACAGTTCCAAGAATGCCACAAGAAAATGGTGTGTCAGAAAGGATGAACAAAACAATCATGGAGCGTGCAAGGTGCATGAGATTGCATGTAGGATTGCCTTTACAATTTTGGGCAAATGCTATAGATACTGCTGTTTATTTAATAAACAGAGGGCCTTCAAGTTCCTTGGATGGTGGTATTCCAGAGGAAGCATGGACAAGTAAAAAGGTAAACTACTCTTTTTTAAAGCCTTTTGGTTGTGAGCCTTTGTCCATATTAATAAAGAAAACAGAACAAAGCTTGAGGTAAAATCAAAGAAATGTACCTTTATTGGATATGGTGTTAATGATTTTGGTTATCGCTTATATGATTATGAAAATCACAAAATCATTGGGAGCAGAGATGTAATATTCAATGAAAATGTATTGTATAAGAATCAGTTTCAGGAAAAGAAACAAGAAAAAGAAAATAAAGAATACACAGTTTTTGATGAGATCACAGAAAAGGTTAAGGTGCCTGAAAATAATAATAATCAACAATCACAACAACATCAACCACCACAACATCAACATGCACCTCAAACACCTGAAAGTGGTGTCAGAAGATCTACCAGGATAAGTAGACCCCCTGAACGATACTCTCCTTCATTATATTATTTATTGTTGACTGATTCTGGTGAACTCGAATATTATGAAGAAGCAATGCAGGTTGAAACCAGGAAGAAGTGGGAGCTAGCCATGGAAGAAGAGATGGAATCCTTAATGCATAACCAGACTTGGGACTTAGTCAGGTTGCCTGCAGGTAAAAGATCATTGCAGAATAAATGAGTTTATAGGCTGAAGGAAGAAGATGGAGGAAAACAGAGGTACAAAGCTAGACTTGTGATGAAGGGGTTTGCACAAACAAAAGGTATTGATTTTGATGAAATATTTTCTCCTGTTGTTAAGATGACTTCAATCAAAACTATTTTAAGTCTTGTAGCAACGGAAGATTTACATCTTGAACAGTTAGATGTAAAGAAAGCATTTCTCCATGGAGATTTGGAGGAAGAGATCTATATGGAGCAAATAGAAGGATATGAGGTCAAAGGGAAGAAAAATTAGTGTGCAGGTTAAAGAAGAGCTTGTATGGCTTAAAACAGGCTCCAAGGCAGTGGTATCTAAAATTTGACAGGTTTATGTCTAAACAAGGTTATACTAGATGTCATTCTATTCATTGTGTTTATTTGAAAAAGAAAAATGATGGAAACTATATTATATTGTTATTGTATGTAGATGACATGCTTGTTGCAGGGTCTAACATGCAGGAAATAAATGTGCTCAAAAGAAAATTGGCAAATTCATTTGCAATGAAGGATTTGGGAGCTGCAAAACAAATCCTTGGTATCAAAATAACTAGAGACAAGAAATATCGCAAATTAACACTATCTTAGAATAAGTACATACAAAAGGTGTTGAAAATATTTAGTATGAAAAATGCAAAACTAGTTAGTACACCTTTTGCTAGCCATTTCAAACTTAGTAAGGAGATGTGCCCCAAGACCCAAGAAGAAATGGACTATATATCTAAAGTTCCATATGCATTAGCAGTTGGAAGCTTAATGTATGCAATGGTCTGCACAAGGCCTGATATTGCACATGCAGTGTGAGTTTTAAGCAGGTACATGAACAATCCAGGAAAATAACATTGGATGGTGGTGAAATGGATTCTCAGATATTTGAGAGGTACCACAAATCAAACATTATGCTTTAGTGGTTCAAACATTTCTCTACAGGGGTATGTTGATGCAGATATGGCAGGGGATAGAGATAATAGGAGGAGCACTATAGGATATGTATTTACTATAGGTGGAACAACTGTCAGTTGGGTTTCAAAAATCCAAAGTGTTGTTTCACCTTCAACAACAGAAGTAGAGTATGTTGCTGCTAAAGAGGCTAGTAAAGAAATGATTCGGTTACAAAGGTTTATGGATGAATTGGGTAAGAAGCGTGATATGAGCACGTTATACAGTGATAGCCAAAGTTCCATTCATCTTGCAAAGAACTCAACATTTCATTCCAGGACTAAACACATACAACTCAAGTACCATTTCATATGGTCAGTGTTGGAAGATGGACAATTAAAGCTGGAAAAGATACACACTAGTCAGAATCCTACAGATATGTTAACAAAAATTGTAACTAGGGAGAAACTGAGAATATGCTCAGTTTTAATTGGTCTTCAAGGAGGATGATAAATATGAGAAACAACCAAGTCCAAAGAGGAGTCATTGTCCAGCAAATGAAGCATTGGTGGAGTTTCTACAATCAGTCTCCAAGTGGGAGATTGTTGGGTGTGGAGCCTGATTATCTTGTTTATTTTGTATCACAACATTGGACCTTTGTACCTTAATGGTGCCGCAACGCCGCCCATAATTAAACACTGACTGGGGGGTCTAGGGGGGGAAACTGCGACTTTATGGAGCTCCCCCCCTGGGGGGGGGGTTTTGTGGGCAGTGCCCCCAAAGCTAAAAACAGATGTAAAATTGCCTTGTAAAAGTATAGTAATTTCTAGTCAATCTAGGCCGTTCATAAAGCGGATGATTTGACGGTAGAAGTTATGTTTAGTTTAGGGTTTTTTTCCCTAGAAGGAAACCCCTCACTTGTATGAGGGTATTTTATTGCGGCTGTGTATTGTATGTGTATTCTCAAAGCGAGAAAAAGATAAGGAGACTTTGAGAGAGAACAAAGGATATTACAGTGGATCTGTTGTAGGTTGTGTCTCTTCATTTTGCTGGATAATAGAAAGGAAGGATTGGATGTTTGGGGTGGATGTAGCCCAAATTGGGTGAACCACGTATATCTATGTCTCTCTGGTTTTTATGAGTTTTGCGTGCTTGTGTTTTCCGCATATTATTGCTCTGTAATATATAATTTTCTAACAAGAATTAGTAAGTTTGCAGGATATAGAGTTTGATTTGAAATTTGAAAATTGTTTATTCAGGACCAAATCTGAAAGTAATTTAAGAACTGTTGTTTTAGACCCTGTTTTTATTTCTTTTTTGGAATCAAAATAGAAAAATATTGCAGCCAATTCTAAATTAAAGAAAGTTAATAATCAAAACAGACTTGAAGAAATTAATTCTACTATTCTTAAAGAAGTTAATGAAGCCATAGAATTAGCTCAATTGATAGCTTATACATCTAAAACTTTTATTCCCCATTTAGAAACCACTACATCATCTATAGTTTCTACTGCCATTCAATCCATAGATCCATTTAGTCCTAGATTACCATTACATCCTAGAAATTTATTTCCTTCATCTTCTTCATCCACTTCATCCACTAGTTTCACCACTGATTTTTCAAGCACATCATTTTTATTTCCTAGTAGTTCCATAAATATTCCAGTTTCACTTCCTAGTACCTCAGCTTCAGCCTTTAGTTCTTCAACTACTTTTTCTAGTTCATTACTTTATAATCCAGTTTCATCAGCCACTACTTCTAGTTCAGCTCCAAGTACCTCTACTTTACCTCCTAGCCAAGCTAGAATTCAAGCTATGGCTGCTAGGTATGCTCCCCTTGTTTTTCCGGGACAACTTCATGATATGCCCCAAGAATATCAAAGTAAAATAACTGATTTTGATGCTACTACACATTATACCACACATCAACACATAAGCAAAATGACTGATTTCTTTGAAATCCATGAGATAGATGAATCAGATGTACAAATGAGGTTGTTTGCACAAAATTTAACAGGAGAAGTAAATAAATGGTTCAAAGGTCTTACTGCAGGTAGTATCGCTGATTTAGCCATTTTCCATAGATTATTAAATGGGAAAATAAGAAAAAACCTCTGCAAATTTTGTCTGAATTTGATGCAACGAAAAGAGATCCAAATGAATCCGTACAAGGCTACTGCACTAGATATAACAATGTTTACAATTCAATTCCTGCAAATATAAAACCCACTCCTGAATCTGTCTTACTAAAATTCCCATATGGATTTGACACTGACATGGCATATCAGTTAAGAGAAAGAAATGCAGAAACATTAGAAAGAGTGCAAACAGATGCAGTAAGTGTAGAAGTAAACATTCCAGCTAGAAAGTCAAGATTAAGAAATGAGAGGAGAGTGACTATGAAAGAAGAAGCTTCTAGTTCAGACACAAAAATAGATATGTTAGCTAAAACCTTAGAAAGGATGATGGATAGGTTAGATAACATAGAAATAAGACCTCAATGGGATAATCAACAACAAATTAGAAATCCCAATTTTAGAAAAAACACAAATTCAGGAAAATCAAAAGACTCAGCCCCAGACCAAACAATAAGACCTCCCTTTCAGGAGAACTATGCTGAGAGTTCTCACAACAATGATGATGATGAAGATACCATAAATTTAATGGGAATAGAAAAAAAGAACACTACCTTTCTCACATAGGAAGATCAAGAGTTATTTGAACTTCAACAACTCCAATTAGATTCAGGGGAATCCTTTGATTACAAATAGGGTTATGACTTTGTCATCAATGAAGTACACAGTCAGTATAACCTAAGAAGTAAGAAAAACAATGAGTCTTCTATTAAGAAAACTTCTCAAATACCAAATAAGAAAACAATAGAAGCTCCCAAGACAAAAGTTCTGCAAATTCTCCCTAGGGAAAATAAGCAAAAATTTGGTTCTTCCCAAAAGGTTTCCAACCCAAATATTTCACCAAGCCCTAAGATTGTGGACATAACTGATGAATTTTCCCAAGTTGCTAAGGATTCACAAAAATCTGCTGCTCCTAAAGCATCTAATTCTGATAAAAAAAACCTTAGATACTGAAATGCTCAATGTTGATCCTAAAACAGCAGATCCAAAAGCTTCCACTGCAAAAACAACTTTTGACAACTCCAAATCTGAACAAACATCCACTGCTTCACAAACCACTCCTAAGAAAATAAATAGCAATAAGACTCAAGACACTCAGACTGAAACTAAAAATATAGCTGTAGAAAGACAAGATAAACCAACACAAACTACAGTTACCAAAGAAGAATTGATTCAAATAAGTAAATCACAACCTACATTCAACATACAATCTGAAATTGCAAAGTTAAAAATACCAATTGCACTGGTAGAATTGGTAAAACATGACTTGTATAAATCAACCATAACTGAAACATTAAACTTAAATGATGGAGAAGATTCCATAAATTTGAATGATGATCAACCAGAGTTGATTTTTGGCCCATATGTAAATGGAAAGCATTTAGATGGAGTAGTTCGTCCATTTTATATTAGTTTAACTATTCATGATCAGATACTACATAATGCAATGCTAGATTCAGGAGCTTCACATAATTTAATGCCCAAAGCTATAATGGAAACTCTAAACTTAGACATCACAAGGCCCTATAGAGATTTATTTTCATTTGACTCAAGTAAAATAAAATGCCTAGGTTTAATCAAAGATCTGTGTGTAACTTTAGTTCAATATCCTGGTAAGAGAATATTAATGGACATTGTAGTAGCTGATATCCCACCTAAATATAGAATGTTACTTTCTCGCTCATGGGGAGCAAAGTTACAGGGATCTCAACAATTGGACATGTCTTATGCTACTATATCAGTTTTTGGTCAACCTAAGAAGTTATATAGGGAAAAATTAATGAAATATATGGTAAGTAGTGCTGAAAGGTCAATAAATTACCCAATTTATACCACACCTACTGATCTAGACTCTTTCATCCTATGTAATGCAGAAACTGATAATGAAATCAAGACAAAACTAAGAGAAGAAAAGAAAACACCAGACAATGATAATATTTCTCATGAATCTTTATGGAATTTAGACTTTGATGGTTCAGTAAATAAATTAGGAGCGGGAGAAGGAGTATGGATAACAAATATAGAGAAAAATCATGCAGAAGGCCATGCTTTCAGACTGAATTTCAAATGCACAAACAATATGGCTGAGTATGAAGCCCTCATTCTAGGACTCCAAATAATAAAAAATTTAGGAGGTAAAAGAATAGCAATAATGGGAGATTCATAATTGATTGTTAAACAAATTAAAGGTGATTATTCTGTTTACAATCCTAGACTTGGCCGATATAGAGAAACTGTACTAGATTTGATTAGTGATTTACTGGAATGTAATTTCTCTGCAATAACAAGAAGGCAAAACTTAAAAGCACATTATTTAGCAACCTTTGCTAGTACTTATAATTTATCTTTTCAGCCCAATCATATGTATACTACAGAAGTAAAAAATAGGCCAATAATTCCAGACAACCTCAAATATTGGCAAATTTTCTCACATGACCAACAACTTTATTATTTTTTGAATAATGAGGGTGAATTTCAGAACTGTAAGATAGGCACTGATTGTACCATAGATCAAGATTTAGATAGTGAGATTGATGTAAATAATGTAGATGTAAATAAAGTAAAGTTTGCTAAACCCACTAGATTTAGTCAATCAGATATAGATAAATTAGAAAGAGTAGAAATTGATGAGATAATTGATGAAGAATCTGAAATATTAAATCTCAAAGACAATTTCTTACCCAAAGGTCTAACTCCTTTAGAAGATCTATTTGACTCCAATGATGTTTTTAGAAAACCCAAAATGGAGCTAGTTAGATTTGATATTGAGGATTGCAATATTGGTACAGAACTAAAACCCAAAATGATCAAACTTTCAAAAGATTTACCTCAACAAGAAAATGAAAAATATATTGCTCTTTTTAAGGAAGTCCAAGATGTTTTTTCTTGGAGCTATGAGGACCTTAAATCCTATGACACCAGCATAATTCAACACCAAATTCCTCTAAAAGAAGATCAAAATCCCTTCAGACAAAATTTAAGGAGCATCAACCTTGTTTTGATGCCCTTAATAGAAAAATAAGTGAAAAGAATGTATGATGCACAAAACATTGCACCAATCAGTTACTTTGATTTGGTTTCTAACCTAGTTCCAACAAGAAAGAAAACATGAGAGATTAGAGTATGTGTCGACTTTAGGAATCTAAACAAAGTATCCTTAAAAGATAATTACCCTTTACCAAAAATGGATCACATCTTACAAAGGGTAGTTGGTTCTTCTAGGATTTCACTGTTAGATGGTTTTTCAAGATACAACTAGATGTTAGTCTAACCAGAGGATCAACCCAAAACAACTTTTACTACTCCTTGGGGCACTTTTATGTATGTAAAAATGCCTTTTGGTTTAATGAATGCAGGGGAAACCTTTCAAAGAGCTATGGATATAGCCTTTGCAAAAGAAATTAAAGACTTCTTAGTAATTTACTTAGATGACATAACTGTATTTTTTAAAACTGATTATGAACACTTGGATAATCTCAAACAAGTTTTTATAAAATGAAGAAAGTTTGGCATCTCATTAAATCCTAATAAAACCTTATTTGGATTAGAAGAAGGCAAGTTACTAGGACACATAATATCAAAATAAGGAATCATAATAGATCCTACTAGGATAGAAGAAATTATTAACATCACTCCACCAAGAAGCATAAAAGAGTTACAACCCTTTCTAGGTAAGATTAACTTTTTAAGAAGATTTATATCCAACTTAGCTGAGATAATCAGAGAATTAAATAACATGCTAAAAACATATTCAATTCTTAAATGGACTATTGAGGCTAAACAGTCATTTGAATCCATCAAATAGGCCTTAGCCAAAACTCCAGTCCTTATAAGTCCTGATTTCAAAAAATATTTAATCATTTTCTCATTTGCTTTAGAACACAACATTGTTGCAGTTTTACTGCAAAAAAATGACCAGGGTTATGAACAACCCATAGATTTATTTAGCAGAACACATACAGATGCATCTTTGAAGTATAATATTATGGAGAAACAAGCCTTAGCTTTGGTAAATTCCATTAAAGACTTTAGAGTTTACATTCTCGATTCTCACATCATTAATACTCAGGATGGTCCTGATGGAAGAAGAGGGAAGTGGATTGCAACTATCTTAGAGTATGAAATAGAGATAAAACCCACCAAGTTAATAAAAGGTCAAGGTTTAGCCAGACTAATGGCTGAATCAAATTGTAATGCCCTTGACATAAATTTTATTTCCCAAGTAGATGATCAGGAAGAGATGGTGACTCTAGAGATTAGTGCAACCTTTTTAGACTCGCCATGGTATGCAGATATTATATTTGTATTACTAAACTTACAAGATCCTCCTGGTTTATCAAGAACAAAAACAATATTTCTAAAGTTTATGGTAGTAATATTTTGTATTCTAGATAATGTACTTTTTTGGAGAGATCATAGTGGGATTTTATTAAATTGTTTGTTAAAAGAAGAAGATGACAAAATATTAGAAGAATTTCATGCAGGTGATTTTAGAGGACATATTTACTGGAAGACTACTGCAAACAAGATTCTGAGAGCTAGTTTTTACTGGTCTACCTTGTTTGCTGATGTAAAAAGATATGTGACCTCCTATCATAAGTGCCAAATCTTTGACGGTAAGAAAAAGCTGTTACCCCTACCCTTAAAACCCATCTCTACTGAAATGGAATTTCAACAATGGGGTCTTGAATTCATTGGAGAAATTCATCCCCCATCATCAGCCCAACATAAGTGGATTCTGACAGCCACTGAATATTTTACCAAGTGGATTGAAGCCATACCCTCAAGGAAAGCCACATATATTGTCATTATCTCCTTCCTAGAAAGTAACATTCTTTCAAGATTTGGATGTCCCCAAAAGATAATTAATGACAATGCAGTAGCATTCAAATCTAAGAAAATGATTGACTTTTGCCACAAATACCATATTACCCTAGGCCATTCTACTGCATATTACCCTCAGGGTAATGGTCTAGCTGAATCCTCAAACAAGAGCCTTGTAAACATCATCAAAAATTTACTTGAAGATAATAAAAAGACTTGGAATAAGAAGTTAGTCAATGCCTTATGGGCAGATAGACTTACTACTAAAAAATAGACTTATGAGAAATAGTCCGAGGTAACCACAAACATACTTTAGAAATTAGGATCTAGCCTTCCTAAATTTCAGAGAGGGCTCTCTATTTATGATTTAACTTTGTTTTTGTTTAATTTTTAGGCTAATTATGATAGAACAATTTGGTTTTGTTTTAAGACATTTGGTGGAAAATAATATTACTTGAATACATATTAAAGAGGGATCTACTAGTCCATTGGGCTATGGAGTCAAAGTCGAGCAAGAAGAACTAGAAGGCAAGGCCGAGAGGATGCTAATGTATTTAGGGCAAGGTAGATAACCCTCAGAGATTTGGATAGATTGTTTTGATGAGATGGCTTGATTTAGGATAAAGGGAAATGAAGAATCCTTTGATCCGAAAAAAGAGGAAGGAGGCAGGGGTCAAATGGGACTAGGAGCAATTAAGAATTCCTAAATCTAGAAATCAGCAGAAAACATTTAAATGATTAAGTAGTTAAGACAGGGAGTTCTAACACTAATCCTGAAGTAATACTCCTATTTAATCATTAAGATTGAACAACATGTATGAAATGAATGGAAATTAGAAAGTAAACAATGACAAGATAGATGCACTTTACTCTTCAAATTATCGCATGAATCCTGAATTATGAAGTCCAATTGGCAATTGTCTAGACTGCTACTTTGGAATCAATAGATGTGACCCTCCAATGTACCAGCAAAAAGTCTATAATGTTCTTAGCAATTTTATTCCACACTAAACACTTCATAAAATGAAGTATTTATACAAAATGTTTATTACAAAATATCCTAGAGAAATATAGAAATAACTCTAGGAAATAAAAATATATTTACACATTAAGAGGGACAGCTGCTTAAAAACTTAGCAAGCTGTCCTTTTATCTAGAAAAAATAGAACTAACATTATCTAATCAAAACATTTTGTTGATTAGGTGTACAGGCTTGCTAGCATATTTGGAAAATATCTCTTTGAAGATTTCTTGATTGATACTCTTTTCACTTTACACCCTTTAACGCTGTCTTTCTTCCTGATACTCTTTCACTCTGTTCATTTGTCATTTTACTACTTGTAAAATAGAGAAATTACAATAGTAAAAAATGAGTTGGATGTTTCTTCTCTGATACTCTTTGACCCTGTTCTTTATCGTGATACACTTTCAACTGATATATTAACCTTTTAGCAGCTGTAAAAGGAATTTTTACTGTGGTAGAAAAGTCAGTGCACTTCCTTTTGAAAAATCTATACCTGTTCTTCAAGTATTTTTGCTCTTTGTTCATGTCCCTTTGATGTAATCAATGCATTCCTGTTGGATGATTCCAGAGTTTGAATGGTCTTTTTCAAATTGTTTATCTCATTATTTTTTTTAGGGACATCTCCTCCATGGCTTTCACTATCTCTACTGCTCCACTTGTTTGATGTACCTGTGTAGTGGACGATCCTATGGCTAAAGTATCAATAGATTGCACTGACACTGTAGTTTCCAGTGGCACTTTTGGTGCTAAGTGTTTTGCCAATGTAGATGGGACAACAGTGCTAACAGTAGGGATAACTATGGGAATAGAAGGAAGGGGGTAGCCTATTTCTTAGTCATCTTGTAATAACTTAAAGCAAGTTTATACAGTTTGCTATGGTTAATTTTCAAAAATAAAGGGAAATTGAGCAATTGTTGGGAAAGGATTATCTCCAAAAAGTTTCTTATTGCTCAATTTGGGCTTATCAGAGATTAAGATAGGAAACAAGCGTTTCCTGAATGTTTGAGCCTGTAAAAAGGAGTTTGGTAGGTCTGAAAAACCTTTTTGTCTTGGAATTGATCTTCAGAGATTTTAAACTAAGGAAATTGGCTCAAACAAAGGATTTTATGAACATAGTAACTTCTGGGAAAAATTGGCTAGGGTTTGGCCTATTTTTGGGCGTTTTTGGGCAATTTATCTAGTGGATTCTTCTAATTAAAAGCCTTCTTTAATTAAAGACAATTTCATAATTGATTACAGGGTTTTAATTTGAAAAATAACTCAATTCGCAGGTATTTTTATGCTTTGACAGGGTTTCTAAAGTTTTGAGGTTGAATTTGAGCTCTGGTTCGACTTGTTGGAGTAGAAAATCGCTTTCCAGGTCTTTAAACAGGGGATCTATGGTGAAAATGGGATTTTCTCGGGATATGAGTCTAAAAATTGTGCAAAAGATTTTTTACATAGTCGAGAAGAGTGTTTATCAATCGGGAATGCACGAATAAACATAAGAAACGATATATCAAAGGTTTTAATTTTAATATATGAATCATCTTTAATAGATTCAATGCAGGTCAAATCCACTGGCGGGAGTGGTTTAGATTTTCAAATTGCAAAACCATCGATGGTTTTCACATTAAAAAATGGTGGTAAGCTGTTTTTCTCCAAATGAATGCGATGCAATGAAAATGCGCCACGTCGCAGGAGGCTTGAACAGTAAAACCACCCATTTCACGTTCATTTGGGCTAAGGGCGGCCGATTAGTTTTTGGACGTGAAACAGATCTTGCACTGTTGGATCATCGGGGAGGAAGCGAATGGCTGAGATAAATTGGGAAGTTGCGGTTGAAATGGATGTGGGACTGGGATAAATGATATGTGTTGGTGGAGTTAAAAATGCAATGAAAACCTTTTTATAATTTTTTATTATAACCAAAGTTTTCTTTGTAATGGGTTTATATATATAAGTGGAGCCTATATATATAGAACGTCATAAGGTTAAATGTGCATGAGGTAGATTATAAAGTTTAACCGGGGTTAGGTGGTGATACATACGTATATAACAAAGTTATATATATATATAGGTGAAGGCGCAATAAGGCGGGGTTACAAAACCTTGAGTTGATTTTTATATAAAACGTGAGGTTTTGCATAAAGGGAAAAGGGAAAAGGTAACACTTTAACCTCGGTTAAGTCTATGCGGGGAGGGATGGTGAATGTATTTATAAAGGCGCGGGGGTTGGAACCTTTATAAAACTTAGGGTAAAATGGGATAGGTCAGGAAATGTTTTTACGCTTAGACGTACATAGGATATGCATAAAAGCCTTTTTGTAGTTTTAATTTATTATATAGTTTTAGACTCTTTAAAGGCCTAAAACCATAGGGGCGGGATATTTTTGTTAAGGTTAGATTTTAGACCAAAGGGAGTGTAATTTGGGCTTTTAATTTACCATGTAGATAATAGCTTTGGTCAGAAAATCTTATAATAGTGGGTTTTTAGGGATATTTAAATAAATGGAGTTATAATAATAGGATAAGGTCTTTTTAGGGATTTAATAACTAAGTTAGAAATTAATATGACAAGGGAAAATGAAATATACAAAAATACACTAGATGAATAAGTAAAGTGAAAACTTAAAGAAAAGCAAATCTTTTTATAATTTTTCCACTTTTACTTAGGATATAATGCTTTTTGAGGGTTTTTTTATGTTTTTATGAATGAAGGAAATTAGTCGAGTGAGGTATTATGCTTCATTAAGTAAAAAGGGTTTTTACTTATGAATATGAGTTAAAATGTATGGATGATAGGTAAATAGTGGTAAATGGGGGTTTTGTTATAATAAATCAACATTTTCTACTATCCAGTCACTAAGCCTTGGGTTCGTTCCCAACAAAAGTCAGAGAAATTCTCTGAGCCTCTTTGACTGGTAGTATAGAATATTAAATACTTACGGGGGAAGGGAAATTAGTTACTTTTTCCCAGTGATGAATATTACATGATTTTTCCCACTTCTTTCTACCTACCCAATATAAATCTAACATTTTTTCTTCTTTTAGCAGGTGCATTTGAGCTAGCAACCTTGAAACATTTATTCTTTTGAAAGAAATAAAAACTATCTAATTATACCTTATTTCATCCGAGGGCCCAGATTAAACTGTTGGGCTCCTTATTATTCTCTACCTATCTACTGATTAGTCAGGATTAAACTATCTGACCAATCTTTATTCACTATCTAAAACATGGAAATTGAAAACATGACAAGTCAAGTTTAAACAGTTTAACTCATCATGGATTATGGCATTTAGTGACACTCTGCCATAATCATTTGCAAAAAAGTAAAAAAGTAGTGGCATTTGGACTTGCACACTTTCATGTCTTATTTTCATCTTTTTATTTTTGGGTCTATATATTTTTAAGTCCTTTGATCTTTCTTTTAGGACTTTTTACACTCTTTTTTATTTTTGATTTTTTTGATTTTTTTCAAAATATGGGAAAACAACTTGCAGAAAGAAAGGTATGTACATATTTACAATACTATCAAAATTCAATTCAAAATTATGAATCCTATATTTATAGGACCCTAACAGGTACCTCCCCTTACCAACTTGTTTATGGAATGGATGTTGTTTTTCCATCCTCCCTAGGTGTACTAGTGATGAAGATTATCCAAGAGTTACAAGTTGAAACAAATGATATTCAAAGAAGGATTAATCAAACTATTCACTTGCAACAAACAAGGGAAGAAGTTTTTATCAAGTCTCAAGTCATTCAGGATAAGATCAAGAATTTTTTTGATAAAAAGAGTAAGGAAGATGATTTCTACATTGGAGATAAAGTGTTAAAATGGGATTCAAGAAGGGAAGACAAAGGCAAACATAGAAAATTATATTTTCTATGGAAAGGGCCTTATGTCATTTATGGTTATAGAAGTAACAATGATTTATTCCTAAAAGAAATATATGGGTCAGAGATGTCAGAAGGAGCAGTAAATGGAAGAATTTTGAAGCGTTACTACTCTCCTGAGTTAACAAATAGTTAGTTTTCATTTATTTTTGATCATTGTAGATATACATTGCAGATTTTAGATTGGATTGGATGTTTTCCTAACAAAGTTGAAGCCCAGATAGAAGGCCCTAAGCTTTGAGAGGTAAATATCATAAGCATGAATAATTGCAGATATCAGAATACATTTACAAGGTCATCACAGTCAAATTCCTAAGGCTACTAATCTAAAAGTTCTTGAAATTTCACCAAGAAATGCCATCCCCAAGTGGAGCCACTGTTAGGGTCTTATAATAATAGGATT
The DNA here is from genome assembly GCA_034641835.2 of Pinus albicaulis. Taxonomy (NCBI): domain Eukaryota; kingdom Viridiplantae; phylum Streptophyta; class Pinopsida; order Pinales; family Pinaceae; genus Pinus; species Pinus albicaulis. Next base: position 1,192,866,091 of record CM076578.1, on the reverse strand, counting down.
CATAATTTTTGAATTGAATGTGATAGTCTTGTAAATTTGTACATACCTTTCTTTCTGCAAGTTGTTTTCCCATATTTTGAAAAATGAGAAATAAATAAAAAATAAAAGACGGTAAAAAGTCCTAAAAGAATAATCAAAGGACTTAGAAAAAGATATACCCCAAAAGAAAAAAGAGATGAAAATAAGACCTGAAAGTGAGCAAGTCAAAGTGCCACTACTATTTACTTTACTGCAAGAATAATGATTATGTGCAGATTGTCATAAATGCCATAATCCATGATTGGTTAAACAATTTAAACTTAACATTTCATGCTTTAAATTTTATGTTTTAGATAGAGAATAAAGATATGTCAAACAATATAAACTTGACAAATCATTAGATTAGATAGAGAATAAATTAGGAGCTCAACAGTTTAATCTGAGCCCTCGGATGGAATAAGGTTAGACTTAGATAGATTTCATGCTTTAAAATAAAAATTGATTTAGGGTTGCAAGCCTAAATGCACCCATGAAAATGAAGAAAAAATGTTAGAAATCAGGATGGGTAGGTAGAAAGCAATTGTACAAGCATGTAATAAAGGCATCATCAGGAAAAAATTACTAATTTACCCTCCCTTACTAATATTCAGTATTCTAAACTATCAGTCAAAGAGGCTTAGAGCATTTCTCTGACTTTTGTTGGGACCGAACCCAAGGCTCAATGACTGATTGGTTAAAAAATATTGAATTCCTACACAAAACCCACATTCATCTGCATTTATCCTTTATTTCATAAACATAATCCCCTTTTCCTAAGTAAAAACCCATTTTTACTTAGTAAAAGTAAAACCCTAAATAACTACTTCCATTCCTTCCAAAAAAAATTCATAAACCCTCAAAAATACATTTTTCCTAAGTTAAAAGTGTGAAGTAATACAACATAGGAAAATTATGTTATTTACACTTTATTTAGAGTTAAAGCATGTGTTTTTCATATCCCCTACACTCCACCCTTTATTTCATACTAACTACTAACAATATATATTAATTCCCTAAGATACACCCACCCATATATTATTAAATCCCTTTATTTAAATAAACCCACAAAACCCTTTATTTTACGTTAAACCAATGTTTTATATCCCATGTGCGCAATATTATCCCCGAAATATCCCATTGGTTTAAAACATATCTATATATAAATATCTTGCCCCTATAGTTTTTAAACAACTTTTAAAAATTGAAAAAACTATATAATAAAAAAATTCGCACCCATATGAACAATTAAAACATTGGCTAAAGTTTAAATTGACATATAAACCTTATCCCGTTACATCATATTAAAACCCAAGGTTTTTTAAACTTTGATTAAGTGAATATTTTTAATGTTTTAAAACCCAACCCTGCCACCTATAAAGACACCGACCCCTCTCCAAATCCTGACACAACTTCCCTGATTGATCTGGACCGTTCGCAGTCCAATCCCAGGATTTGATGGCTGGAAACAAATTTTGCAAATAAACTTGCGCTTGTTTTCCCCATTCCATTTCTGCGCGAAATGGGCGGTATTCCCATTTCATCTCTCCTCCACGTGCCCCCTTCTCATTTGATCGCGTTCAATCACTCCAAAACCACTTACCACTGAAATCACACGCGATAACAACTTATGTTTTTGATCCATTGAAGCCCGAAACCATTCCTGCCTGACTTGAATTTCATTAAATGTTGGTGCTGTTAAGCCCTAAATATGCCTAATAAACATATGAAAAGTGTTCATTTCCATTTCTACTATGCATAAACTGTTTATAAGCCCCTGACTGTTTAAAAAAACCTTTTTACATTGTTTCAAGCCAAAAAGCTTGCTAGCAGCCATTGAAGATTATTAAGGAGCTCTGTGTTGCTCCAAAGATCATAAAAAAACCATCTTACATGTTCAAAACCTCAGAAGCCACCTCGAAACCTTATACCTGTGTATAACAGGTATTTCTCTGAAATTTGAACCTATTTTAAACCTAAAAGGCCCTATTAAAAATAAATAAATTCATGCATACGTCCAAATTAATCATAAAGAAACCCATCAAAAAGCCTAAAAACATGCCAAACCCTGTCAAATTTTCTACAGAAACCCTGTTTTATTGAATATACTATTTTAAAGGGAATTCGTGAGTTTTTAATAGTTTCTATGAACTATTGAAACTCCAAATTTAGCCAGAAATCCTCTGAAGGTATCCCAAAGCCTCTGTGCCTAAATTCAAAATATTTTTAGCCCAATTTCTGAGTGAAAAAGCCCAAGAAACCCTGTTTCTTGTGTCTAACCAGTAAAACCCCATAAATCCTTTTGAAGAATCCAAATTGACAAGAAAAACCCAAGAGAAGCCCATATTTTGCCCATTTTTATCCAAAAAACCTCTGCTAAAGTAAAAATACCTTTGCAAACTGTCTAAACTTGCAGAAGTAGCCAAAATGCCTAAAAAGTAGAGCTCAAGCAATCCTAAAGGTTTCAAAGTGCCTACATCAACTCCAGCTATGACTACTAAGACTGATATTGCTGTAAATCCTTTGCAACCCCCTGTAATAGACATTGAGCATATTCCATTAGCTGACACTGATTACAAGATAGCACACCCAATTGTTGACTTCATTCTGCTAGATATTCATAAGTGGAGCTATGAGAAGTCCTTAGATAATCAAGAAGAAGTCCATATTTTGGAATCCCATTTGCCTAAGTATGTTGTTCCATTAACTCATCCATGCTAAGAAGTCATTAGGTTATGTCAAAAGTACTATGTGCTTGAATAGAGAGCCATAGTAAATGCCAATAAAGAAGTTCTTCTTACCATTACTGCTGAATCTATTAACCAAATGCTACAACTACAACCTGATCCTCAAGCAGTCCCTTTATCTATAGAGGCCCTCACTAAGTTGTATATCAGCCTAGATTTTCCCAAGAGATTCATGATTTTTCAGACATTTATGCCTTTGCATGTGGAAATTCCTCAAATAAATCCCCCATATTCCACTTCCAAATTCCCAGAATGTTCAAGACACGTGATTTCCATGCTTTCCTTCATCCTAGGGTACTTTACAGATGAACACACATATGAATACATCTTGGGTTTCTTATCTACATTTACCCCAGGACAACCCCCATCCATAATCTTTGATTATGCTAGTTACATTGCAGAAAATATTCATCATCAATTGACCAATTTTCCAATTGAAGGAGTGTTTAGATACACATCCTTCCTCTTCCATATGTTTCTATATTTTCAATTAGATAATTTTCCAGTTACTCTTCAAAAGCTTGACATAGAGGGAAATCCTCTCTCTGTCATTTTCTAGACTACTTTGCTTAGGTAAGAATGTGCAGATTTCACTTATGCAGAATTTTCAAAATTGTTCATACATCCAGTGATCAAAATGTTAACAAAAGCAGAGAATCCAAGGATAAATGAAGAAATGAAGAAAATATTACAGTTATCAGAGTAGGATAAAGTTGGTGATTGGTACCTATATGAAAAACATACTGAGATTAGAGTTTTTAGGTCAAATTTTTAACCTTACAAGTTACCCAAACATGTTTCAATGAGGATATTTGCCTTGAAGTATATCAGGCAAATCCTAAACTCCGATTCTATAAATTTCATGGCAGCAAAAAAGAAAACTTAGTTCAAATTAAATAATTAGATAGGGCCATTCATATGCAAACATAGGGATGCAGAGAAAGAAGCATTAAAGAAACTATTGGAATTCAGATTTGAAGAAAGTTTTCCTTGGAATTATGATCCATAAGAGATCCTAAGAAAACTAAGGGTTAAATGTAAATTAACACCCTTCATTCATGAAACAAAGCCAGAGTTAGAAAAATATGCAAATCAGAATGAGTGGACAAAGAATACCTTAAGATGCAGTAAATAAAAGTGATACTAGTCACACTTTAGAGACTGCAGAACACCCAGAAAAATCTACCAAGAGAGTAAGAGAAAAAGGTGCCTATGTTACTGAAACTACAACTGAAACTAAGTTCAAATTAATATACAACAAAAGGCCTAAGTTAAATTCAACAGGCAAAGGGAAGGTAACAATTGATGTGGAAGAAACAGATCTTGTAAATACCAACACTGATTTGCCAGAAACAGATGTTGCTACTGTGATCATCAATGAGCCAATTACTAAGAATCAGAATGAAGAACAAGTTAAAAATGAAGATGCATAGTTGATAGAAAGACAACAGAGCATGGAAGCCTCTTCCTCACAGGAAGCTGAGGAGAAAGACTTGGACATCAAAGAAAAATACAAACAGATCAAAGTAAAGAATGAAAATATCAAAAACAATATTTATTCTCAATATCTCAAACAGACACCAAGTGTGCAAAATAGATTTTTGTCTGCATTTTATTATTCAAATCAAAAGCTAATTATGTTAGCGTTGCAGCCCACAGTCAAATCCCCAAATATAGTGGAAGATTATAAGAAGGTTGATTTGGAAGTTCAAACAGAAAATATTCATGCTCTGGATCAGATTGAATTCCATAGGCAGACTTCATAAATGTTGTACTCCACTGTTACAACTAAATCTATGAGTGCTCAGAGACTCCAAAACACCATCTCTAACACGAAAGATCAGATGAAAATGGATAAAGCATCTTTGTATGCTAAGGATCTCAGGATAAAATCCTTGGAAGAACTAGTTTTGCAAGTGGGATATGACCCTGCTAATATAAAAGCAACATAGTTATTAGTCAAAAAGAAAAATGAAGATATTGTAGGTTTGAAGGAATTTTAAACAACTTAAAATTCCTCAAAGTGAACATCCTGAAACAAAAGAAATTATAGAAGGATAGAAATAAAAATATGACATGATGAATATAATTTTTCATTTGACAGCCCAAATCAAGGAAATGGAGATTCAAATGGACAAGCTTGTCCAGGAAAAAGAAACATCAAAACACAGGAAGCACCTACAGTCATCCCTATGGCTACTACAGATGTGCCATATACTTTAGCTGCATAGTTGGCACCTAAAGTCCCACTGGTTATTGCAGTGCCAGTAACTTAATCCACAACCTCAGCTACAGAATCATCTACAACAACAGTTCAACATACAGATGAGGCCAACAAACTAGTAAAGGCCATGGAAGAAATGTCACTTAAGACAAATGAAATCAGAATATTAAAACAGATGGTAGAAAATCTTGAGAATTCAAACAAATTAGCTCAGATAAATGCAAAGACACATGAACAAAAGACCATCAGACTGGATGAAGAATTGAAGAAATTAAAAAAGGAATTGACCTTGAAAGAACAAATTTCCTATGTAAAAAATCATCTGTGGAACAAAATCATAGAATCCATCGATGATGTATGGCCCTCCATCCAAGTGATTTTTGAACAAAGAGACTTATAGAAAGAAGCATTAGAAGAGATCCAAAAGACTAAAAAGGAATTGGATAACAAACCTAAACAATCTCTAGAACTGATAAATTTCCTCAACAATAAGAACATACAAGAGTTAGAAGAACTTGAAATTACTGATAGAACTGAAACTATCATTGAGATAAATAAGGTTATAACTAAAAAGAACCTGATGAAGTAGTTGGAGGAAAAGTGTGAAAACGTGAACATTTATATAACCAAGTTCATGGTTTAATTTGAGAACTTAAGGCAAAGGAGTTTGCCAAATATTTTGGTCATCAATGAAAAGTTGATGCCTCAGGAAGATTATAACAAAAAGATCAGAGAACATGCCAAAGAACAAGTTGAAAAAGCAGATAGTGGACAAGGCATTCCAACAAGAAAATTCCTACTTAGAAGTTTTAAGGACTTATTCTATTTACAACATGAAATCAAACACTTGTTTGTCATCAAGCAAACTTTCTCCAGGTACACAGAAGCAGATGAAAATTTCAGAAATTTGAAGAAAGTACAAATTCTAGATGTCGAAGTTTGGCAGTCATTGACAGATTTACTGTAAAAAGTAAAAAGGAAGAGAGGTAACAGTGAAAATAGTTTGCTGATTTATCAATCAAAACAGATTTTTTACGACAGTAAATATCTTTTACAGAGTTAAAGAGTATCAGACGTTAAAGAGTATCAGTAAAAGTGTATCAGTCAAGGTAGATAATATTTCTAAACTAACTTAAAATATCTAAAGCCGGCAAGGAAGATAATAAGACAACCAACTGTTTTTGATCCTAAATCAGTTACTATTTCTTTTGGATAGATGGGACAACTTGATAATTTGTTAAGCAGATGTCTCTATTATTGTTGTAAAGATATTTTATTTTCCTTAGATAATTCCTAGAAGCATTCTAGGATATTTTGTAAAAAATTATGTATAAATACTTCATCTTTAGAAGTATTATCGTGGAATAAACTGCTGAATATTTCTATAGTTATTTTTGTGGTCTTGAAGGATTTTTGTGTTCAAATTTCGAGTAGCAGACTGGATCAGATCAACTAGCATCATATTTCAAGATTCATATGATGAGCTATTTGGAGTGAAGTATTTTCTAAATTTTTCATTGTTATCTTTCATTGTTACATGCAATCTATAATGTTTTCCAAATTTGAATGAATGAATAGGAGGATTACTTCAGGATTTGTTAAAAGCACCCTGTCTTAACTATTTGTCATTTCTATGTTTTCATTTGATTTCTAGTGTAGGGAACCCTTAATTGATCCCTCTCTCATTTGACCTCTGCCTACTACTTCTATTTTCTGGATCAAATAACCCTTCATTGCTCTTTATCCTGATCATGCCATCTCACAAAACAACATTCCAAGATCTCCAAGGGTTATCTATCTTGCCCTGAAAACATTTGACTTTTTGACCTTGATCCCAGCTTTGTGCGCTTGAATTTTGACTCAGCCCAATGGACAAATACATTTCCCACTATCCATCTCTTTCAGTGATTTTTCCCACCAAACCAATCAAAACCAAAACCAATTACACAATCATAACTAGCCTAATATTCTATAAAACAAACAAAGTTATATCTTATAGAGAGAGCCCTCTATGAACCCTAAGAAGGCTAGATCTTAGAGTTTAAAAGTTGGTCTGTGGTTACCTCTAGTTTTCTCAACTAAAAGACAAAAATATCACAACTAGAGAATTACTGGAGTGATAACACACAACAAAATCCCTCCTGATCAAAATCCCTGAATGAATGAGATCTTGCCTTGCCTTGACTGCACAATTATCATTGGCATCTCTAATGTGTGTGGTTGCATGAGTGCACCCACTAATGTCACAAATGATAGTCAAACTTTCCCTTTCACCTATGTATCAACTGGGTATCCATTGGATCTGACATGCATGTAGTTAACAATAGTAGTTCTTCAGTTGCATGTGAGATCACTCCATGTGAATTAATTTAATATTTAATTCACTGATCTCTCACTAGGGTATCTTTAGTTACAACTAGCACAACTGAGTCTAAATCACTTAACTGATTTAAAATACTTTACACTATTCTTTTTATGCTCAGTTGATAAACAATGCCTTCTACTAATTACTAGTGTATGTGATGACATGCACAACTAGCAATTTATTGGGAGACAACTTGCCACTTCATGTCCTAAAATTGCAGTTGATAAAACTACACTGTGACTACTTGGGAGATTATTGGTACCTTCCAACACTATGTAAAACCTTCAGTACCTCTCTCATTTGGATTCCATATGATAATAATGTCATATTCACTTTATATGGAATGATATGGGCAAGAACCAAAGAGTGGATCTTGAAGACCCAACTTCCTTTTTGCTTCATGAAGGTAACATCATTGCAGCCCAAATTCAACAAAAACTCTACACTTATCATAAGTGGAGAGAGAGAGACAACGTGGGGTAGGCAATTTGGTCTACCATGTTCAGTTATGCAGCCCACCTACATTGCAGGAGCCAAAGGTGGATGAGATCTTTCATGAGTTTCCATGTTGGTGGGTGACTAACTTCTTGTGGATGATATATTGGGGATGGAGGCTTCACATGGGAATGATAGTTCCCAATATACTTCAGATTCCATGACTTAATAAGGCCTCTAGACCACATATAGTTTCTTCCATGGATATTCCACTTGTTCATGATGAGAGCCATTTGGATTTTTCACCAAAGGCATACTTATACACTTGGGAGGAGCAACTTGGAGACTTATTGATGAGACAACATCTTGTTCAATGGAGAAAATTATCATATGAGAATGATATAGGAGGAAGAGGAGAGGCTCTTCAGCTCTATCCTTACAGTTACTTGAGGAAAAGCAACATTTGGGAGGGGAGGACTGTAATATTCCTAAATTAGCACACAGCTAATTGGAATATTAAATTTTGATTTTTCTCTTAGATAGAGGAATAAGAGGGCATGGAGACCCATAAATATCCTTAGTAGGAATAAAAGACACTCCTAGTGTGAATCGAGGTCATCTAAAAGCTATATTGAAGAGCCATAGGTGTGAAAAGCGGCTAGAGCATGAAGACTGGGTCAACTTTGACCAAATCAAACAACGTTGTTATGGAGGAGTGGCATTCATGGTGGGATAACGCAGTTTTGGAGGGAGATTGATTACATGGAGGTCGTGACCTAATTGAGTGGGGCTAAGGGTGAGGAAGCTCATAACTTATATAAGGAAAATGATGGCAACCATATGGATATTTTTATTATTATTATTTTGATATGTCTGTTTAGACTTGTTTCTCTCTTCAGTTGTTTAGCTAAGATTGTAGTGTTGTTTAGCATAGGGTGTTCCCGAGCGAGAATCCAACCTATTTCCTTGAGAGGCCTCTTGGGAGAGTATTGTACTACCTTGTCCACTATCCGGCATCATGCCAAGCTACATCATTATTGTACAACGTAGTTTCTACAAAGTATTGTGTTGTGTTACAGGGTGAAGCAATGGAGAATTGATTTGGGTCATTTCCTTGCTTGATTTCAGTTGGAGGAAGGTTTCCTTCCATTGGGAGACCAAAAAAGGGAAACCCTGAGCTTTATTTCATCATCCAGCATTAGGATAAGGTGCTGCTATCAGTTACAGTGTATTTTTATGAAGGACCTGCGTTATTTCTGGGTGCAGTTGCAGTAAAGGGTTTGGAGCCTTAGTTGGGGGAGATAGATCTTCAGTGAGGGGATCAACCTCTCATTTGGAGAATATATAGGAGGATTTTTCATACATTTCTATATCATAGGAGAAAACTCCTATCATCTATCCAGTTGTAGAGATGATTCAGCCCTAGGGCCATCTTTGTATTTCTTCATCATCTCAGGAAACCCTTTTCGGGTTACCTTGGAAATGTGCTTGGGAGCTTAGATATCTGTTCCCAACATTATTTGAGTTATATAAAAATAGATCTATATGATATATCATTTCTGTAGCAGCTATGCCCTAAAAATGCGTTTTCATGGATCATGGCACTTTTATGGTAGTATTTTTACATGCATTGACAAATTTTCTTAGAGGAGGCTTGTTTTTTATTGCTTGAGTGACTAGATCCTCAAGATCTTGTGCCTAATATTTGCTGATATGTGTAATAATATGGTTGTACATTTGTATCATATCATGGTGTGTTGATTTATTCACTGCTATTTCCATTATTGTGTTCATATATTGCTGCTTCCCCATTTGAGAATATTACAGTGGTATCAGAGCATAATCTTGGCTCAGCCTGTGAGTTTCAACCAATATGCTATAAGAAGAAGAAGAGAAGAAAACAAGATCTAAAATGATGGAAGGAATGAGATTTGTTTCATCACTTTTCAGATCTATGAAGAACCCCTCCAAGGAGTTCAAGCAGATGAAATAGGAGAGATGTAATGAGACCTCAAAAGGGTTTCAAGAAGAGGAAGGCCCATGTACTTCCTATCAGTAGAAGAAAGAACTAGTGCTGCATAGAGCTCCAAAGCAATACACTATGCCCTTTTTTTTTGAGGAAGAAGACAAAAGGCATGGAGATGGAGGGCACTTGGATCATGAGATTATAAGTGAGTATCTTGCAGAATATAAGTCTCAACCTAGAGCTTTAAAGGAGAATCTAACTCTCCCACAGTTCATTCAACTCAAAGAAGAAATAATACCTTGCAGCAATAGATTTCTATTACCTACACTTCATGGGTCATCCACATGTACAACAAGAGCTCGGGGAATGAAGTTGGATGCATTTTTCCTGATACATCTAGTAGTAGAGAGAGAGGTTGTTGAGATTGCAGTGCTGCACCTTAAGGGTGAAGCAAACATTTGGTGGTTCAGCCATTTGAGTCATGGAAGAGTGACTGCATATGCAGATTTTACTCAAAGGTTGATCAAGAAGTTTGACAAGAAGAAATCATATGAGAAGAGGCCTTCACCACCACTTGCTGTAGGAGCACTTGCATATGGAGAAAGAACACTTGCACCTTTGAAAAGTGGTCTTGATCTCTTGACATTTAGAGTCCCATGCACCATTCTGGAGATGCACGAGGAGGAGGAGACTTGTACCAATGCTAATGCAGCCATAGAAGAGCAACCATCATCATCAGCAGTTGGAGAAGGAATCACACCGGAGGAAGGAACCCTTGTAGCAGTACAAGATGTTCCCAAGCTTTACCAAGGTATGCACATGTTTCCACTTTCAATTATTTCAGCACATCCTATGGAAATTTGTGGGAATATACCTTTGCATGGCCTAGGGTAAAAGTACATTACTGATTTGGAGCAGCAGACTATCATTGCGTTGAGGATCCTTGATTTGTTCAAGGAGAAGATAAACAGACATCTTGGTTGTTCATTGTTGAGCTGAACAAAACTCTTGGGGTTGGAGAGTATATTTTTGGAGGATAGGATGAGTATTGTCCTAAACAATGCAATGCAAAACTATGTGTTCAGCATTGAGCATGATCTTAAGATAGTAGATGCACCATCATGGAGATCAACAGCGCTGTCATGGAGCAGGAGTGATGGGTTGGGGGCCCAACCATTATTGGAGCATTGCAATGACCTTTATACATGTATAACAAAGGATAGGTAGATGGTTGATGGGGGACATCTTGTGATGGATGACATCTTCCATTATTATGATGGATACTTCTTGATGAGCACTTCATATTTTGATGAAAAGTTTTTGCCTACATATTATTTAGATCCTTATGGGGTCAACTTGGTCATTGATGAGTTGTATTCATTTGGAGATCTCCAGGAGATTGCATTTCAACATCCCATGAAATGTAGAGATAGAAATATGATTCAGAAGGATGGTATTCTTCATTGGAGGGATGTCAATTTTGGGCATGATGATAGACACTCACCATTGGTTAGATGGGTGATGTTGATGAGAAAGAGGTTGGAAATCCACTTGCAGATCTATGACACAGGGCAATAGGAGGCAAGGCTACATTGGCTACTCTTAAAAGAGTTTGGTCATCATGGACCTCATTCTATTTCAAGGAGTATGGTGGTGGATGGAACTTGCCATGGAACTTGCATCATATGGTAGCATGGGGTTTGGGTGTATTGGGGTGATGTGATATCTTTCATGTCAACCATCATGTTGTTGCTCCATAGTTTATATGATGATGGTTTGGGGAGGAACAAAGAGTTGTTGTTGCTTTGGAAGTTCTTGGGAGAATATGGGCTAAATTTCTCCCATACTTTGCATGATGTTGCATGATTAGGTGATGGTACTATCATGGTGCAAAGGGGTTACTCCTTAGCCTTGGAGGATCAAGAGGTACTTCCACTTTGGAAGGAATCTCCCATATATCTCAGCATTATGGTAGATGACTTTGACATTTGGCATATCAAAGAGTGGAGCTATGAAATGACAGGAGCCTTATTACAAAGGCCAACAGTGCTGTCACTTGGGAGCTTGGGTTTGTTGATGGAGTGTTCCCAGGACCACTTCACATATGATGCACTTGATGGACAAGTAGGAGGTGAGAGTGATGGATCAGTGGATGGAGACATCTATTACCATGATATGATCTTTTTGACTTGGATTTCCAAGCATAAGAAGAAATATCTTCATGCAACACATAGTTCATTCCTCTTCATGGGATTATATCATACCACTATTGATTATCTAACACAGTATTTGCATTCTCTTACCATCTCTATACAGTTCATTGCTCCATAAGAGGGAAAGCCTCTATTTGGGCTTCATGGTCATTTTGGGACCAACATCTATGATGAAGATGGCCATTTCTGGTATGGCTTTGAGCAAGTGTTACACTATTCTTTGTATGCTTAGTTGATAAACCATTCCATATACTATTTACTAGTGGATGTGATGACATGCACAACTAGAAATTCGTTGGGAGAGAACTTGCCACATCATGTTCTGAAATTGCAGTTGATAAAACTGCATTGTGACTACTTGGGAGACTATTGGTACCTTCCAGCACTATGTAAAACCTTCAGTACCTATCTCATTTGGATTCCATATGATAATAATGTCATATTCACTTTATATGGGATGATATGGGCAAGAACCAAAGGGTGGATCTTTGAAGATCCAACTGCCTTTTTTCTTCATGAAGGCAACATCATTGCAACCCAAATTTAGTAGCAACTTGTAATATTCCAAAATTAGCATGCAGCTAATTGGAATATTGATCTTTGCTGTTTACACTTAGGAGATGAATAAATGGGTAAGGAGGCCCATAAATTTCAGGAATAAGAATAAAATACCTCATAATGTGAAAAGGGATAGTCATAGGAGTTGGATTTCACACCCTTATGTGTGAAAAGGGGCATTTGCATGTGGACAAGGTCAAGTTTGACCAAGTCAACATCGCTGGGATAGGAGGTGGAGACCATCTTTAGAGGAAGCACATAGATAGTGGGAGGAAGATTCCTTGGTTGAGGAAACCATAATGAGTGGGACCCAAGGATGGAGGGCTTCCATTTGTATAAAATGAGGGAAAGGAAGCCATAGCAAAACATGTTATGGATTATTGAATTTGTGGTTTGTATGACTTTGTGCTTTCTTCAACTGTTTAGTTGAGATTGCTGTGCTGCTTAGCACAAGGCATTAATGTTTAGGAATTCCTTCTCCTTTCAAGAGAGGCCTCTTGAGGGAGCTTGCACTTCATTTCTCCACATTCAGGCTTAAGGCCAAGCCACCTCCTTCAACTACAACGTTATTTTTGCTGAAGTATAATGTTATGTTGCAGGGTGTTGCAGTGGAGGTTTCACAACACCACTTCCAGAGCCTGTTTTTTAGAGGAGGGAGCTTCTATTCCTTGGAGAGATCAGTAAGGAAGATTCCAGAGTAGATTTCAGATCTTAGCACTTGGCCAATACATTTTCTGTCTCCTACAACGCAATCCCTCTCCTTGACTACGTTATTTTCAGTGTGCATTTGTAGTAAGGGTTTGCAGTGAATGTTGGAGGGTGAGATCTTCATTGTTAGGATCAGCCTTTCACTTGGAAGATCCATTGGAGGAGGCCTATTTTTCTTGTGCAGCATCTTCAACCATATCCATCCATTTCTTCAGTTGCAGCTATTACTTAGCCTTAGGACTACAACTCCGACATTTTTTCCATTTTGCATATTTTAGGAAATCCATCCAGGATTGACTTGAAATAGTGTTTGGGAGCTTAGATCTTCACTCCCAACATTGTATGAGCCATATATTTGCAGATTTATGCTATTTCATATTCCCATGTAGCAGTGTACCATCTATGACTGCGCTGTACATGTTTATGAACATTCTACAATGTAGAAGCATTTCACTTTTCGCATATGTATTCATGGGAGGCTTGTTTGCCTTGATTATTTGAGTTGTATTGCACCATTTTAATACTGATTTACTTAATAAAATGGCTCCATGGTTTACATACATTTTGGTATGATTTTATTCACTGCTACTCCAGTTTTTATGTTCATGTATTGCTGCATCCCCATTTTGGGATATTACACAACTCTACACTTATCATAAGTGGAGAGAGAGACAACCTGGGGTAGGCCATTTAGTTTACCATGTTCAGTTATGCAGCCCACCTACATTGTAGGAGCCAAAGGTGGAAGAGATCTTTCATGATTTGCCATGTTGGATGGTGACTCACTTCTTGTGGATGATAGCTTGGGGATGGAGGCTTCACATGGGAATGATAGTTCCTAATATAATTCAGATTCCATGCCTCAAGAAGGCCTCTAGACCACATATAGTTACTTCCATTGATATTATACTTGTTCATGATGAGAGGCATTTGGATTTTTCACCAAAGGCATACTTATACACTTGGGAGGAGCAACTTGGAGACTTCTTGATGAGACAACATCTTGTTCAATGGAGGAACTTATCATATGAGGATGCTACAGGAGGAAGAGGAGAGGCTCTTCAGTTCTATCCTTACAGTTGCTTGAAGACAAGAAACATTTGGGAGAGGAGGGCTGTAATATTCCTAAATTAGCACACAGCTAATTGGAATATTAAATTTTGATTTTTCTCTTAGATAGAGGAATAAGAGGGTATGAAGACCCATAAATCTTCTTAGTAGGAATAAAAGACACTCCTAGTGTGAATGAAGGTCATATACAAGTTGGATTTAAGACTTGTAGGTGTGAAAAGGGGTTGGAGCATGAAGACTGGGTCAACTTTGACCAAATCAAACAACGTTGTTATGGAGGAGTGGCATTCATGGTGGGACAACACAATTTTGGAGGGAGATTGATTGCATGGAGGTAGTGACCTAATTGAGTGGGGCCAAGGGTGAGGAATCTCATAACTTATATAAGGAAAATGATGGCAACCATATGGGGATGTTTTTTATTATTATTTTGATATGTCTATTTAGACTTGTTACTCTCTTCAGCTGTTTAGCTAAGATTGCAGTGTTGTTTAGCACAGGGTGTTCCCGAGCGGGAATCCCGCCTATTTCCTTGAGAGGCCTCTTGGGAGAGAATTTCACTACCATGTCCACTATTCGGCATCAGGCCAAGCTACATCATTTGTTTACAACACAGTTTCTGCAGAGTATTGTGTTGTGTTGCATGGTGCATCGATGGAGAGTTGATTCAAGTCATTTCCTTACTCTATTTTAGTTGGAGGAAGGTTTCCTTCGATTTGGAGACCAAAAAAGGGAAACCCTGAGCTTTATTTCATCATCCATCATGAGGATAAGGTGCTTCTATCAGTTACAATGTAGTTTTTTGAAGGAACTATGTTATTTCTGGGTGCAGTTACAATAAAGGGTTTGGAGCCCTAGTTGGGGGAGATAGATCTTCAGTGAGGGGATCAACCTCTCATTTGGAGAATCTATAGGAGTAGTTTTCATAAATTTCCAGATCATATCAGAAACCGCCTATCATCTATCCAGTTGCAGATATGATTTAGCCCTAGGGCCATATTTGTATTTCTGCATTTTTGTATATTTCAGGAAACCCTTTTCGGGTTATCTTGGAAATGTGCTTGGGAGCTTATATATATGTTCCTGGAATTATTTGAGATATATAAAAATAGATCTATATTGATATATCATTTCTATAGAATTTATGCCCTAAAACAACGTTGTCATGGCTCATGGAACTTGTATGGCAGTATTTTTACATGCATTGACATATTTTCTTAGAGGAGGCTTGTTTTGTATTGCTTGAGTGACTAGATACTCAAGATATTGTGCCTAATAGTTGCTGATATGTTTAATAAGATGGCTGCACATTTTTATCATATCATGGTGTGTTGATTTATTCACTGCTATTTCCATTATTGTGTTATTATATTGCTGCTTCCCCATTTGGGAATATTACACAGACTTTCCGAAAAGGATAAAACAGGCGCTACCGAAAATTTCGGTAACGACCAATTTTTTTTTTTTTCAAAGTTTAATCCTAAAAAAAAAATTTAAAATGAACTCATGACTTAGAAAATAACTGTGCTAACATTGGCTCCATAGGGGATAGAGTTGTCCCTGCGAGGATCTAAGAATATTGTTGGCTCCATAGGGGATAGAGTTGTCCCTGCGAGGATCTAAGAATATTGTTGTAGTTTCAATTCCTTTTCATTGGGCTATGGATTCTTATTATGAAACAAACCGGTATTTACAGTGAAATTAGGCCACCAACAGCCTTAGTAAAATATTTTTTTGAGAAAGTGCCTGTTGAATGGGCCTCTGAACAGTTCTATCCCATCAAGATGTTGCAACTCAAAAGTGTTGTTCTGTAGGATATTTGAGATTCTGAAAGGACCAAGCCATAAAGCATCAAATTTGGAATGCTTACCTGGATCTTGATGCCATGCATCCCATTTCAACACCAGATCTCCAATTTAAAAACTTCTTCTTTAGTTCCTCTATCAAAAAATTTCTTTACAAATTGCTGATATTTTCTCACCAAATCATATTTATATTCTTGATTTTACTGCACTTCTATGATTTGATAAATTCTCCTGGTCATGTCATTTGGCTCAACTTCATGATATTGCAGAAATTTAGCTATAGGAATGACCAATTGGAATGGAAAAACAACATCAGTTCCATAAACCATTTGAAAAGGTGATGTATTAATAGACTTTTTGATTGTCACCCTGTCAGCCCATAAAGCAAACTTTAGTTTTTAATCCCAGGATTTCCTGTTTTGCTCCAATAGCTTGGTGATGATTCTTACCAAAATTTTGTTTGATGATTCAGCTAAACCATTCCCTTGGGGATAGTAAGATGTAGAGTTAGTGAGCTAAATACCATAATATTCACAGAAATTTACCAAAGGAGTAGCTTTAAAAGCAGCTGCATTATCTGCTGCTAACCTTGATGGACATCCAAATCTTGTTATGATTCCTTCCAGAAAATTAATGATAAATTTATGAGTAGCATTACTGGTAGGTATTTTTTCAATCCATTTGGTGAATTAATCAGTTGCAACAAGAATCGAATGATGATGTCAACTTGAAGGTGGATGAATTTATCCAATGAAATCTAAGCCCCATTGCTAAAAAGTTGTAGAAACAACTATGGGATTGAGAGGAAAATACTTCAAATGTTTCTTACCGGTGAAATTTTGACATTTTTAACATGCTCTCACCTCAACACATGCATCAGAAAATAATCTAGGAAAAAATAGCCAGCTCTCAATATTTTGTATGCAGTGGTTCTCCAATAATGATGACCTCCACACACACTACTATGCATGTCAAAGATAAATTTCTTGGACTCATCTTGATCAATTCATCTTAGAAAAACTCATGTAGGATCTTTCCAATATAAACAATTATCTTTAATGTAGTTTTTAACAGTTTTTAGCTTCAAAGATCTTATTATGCTTTTATCATAATTTGGAGAAGGTTTAAAATGCTGCAGAAAATAGTTGATATCTCTATACCAGCTGCACTCATAAATATTTACATCTACTGCCATGTTGTCAATAGGTTCTGAAATTTTCCCTTTAAAGTTGTCATCCATGAAATTCATGCCCCAAAATTTACAATTTTCTTCAGCTAGTAGTTTGGCTAATCCTTAACCTTTGATTAGTTTATTAAGATTTATCTCTAAATCAAAATCAAGAACTTTAGTCACCCAATTACTTATTTTTCCATCAATATCAGGCTGAACTAATATCTCTCTAACAATAGATGAAGGTACATAGGCAATAACTTGAGCATTCAGAATATAAACTCTAAAATAATTCAAATCTTTCACTAATGCATAGGCATGCTTTTCCAACATTTTATACTTGAATGCTGCATCTCTAAGAGATCTTCTGAAAAATGTTATGGGAGCTTCCTTATTTTCTGAATATTTTGTAAAAACGCAACAACAATAGTATCTTGATAGGCAAGTAAGAAGATAAAAAAAGGTTTTGAGTATTCAGGGCTTACTAGTTGAGGTGATTCAATGATAGTTTTTTTGATCAGCCCAAATGAATTTCTGGATTCACTTGTCTACTTGACTTCTTTGTCCTTTTTTAGCATGTAATTAATATGTTTCACCACTTCAAAAAAATTTGGAATGAACCTTCTTAAGAAATTGATCTTACCAAGGAAATATTGAACCTCTTTCTTGGATCTTGGAAGTGTTAAATCCTAAATTGCAGTCACTCTTTTAGGATCAATTTTCACTCCATATTTAGAAACTATGTGTTCCAACATCTTACCTTATTTGAGAGAAAAATGATACTTCTTTGGATTCAATGATATACCATATTTTCCGCATTTAGCAAATACTTGTCTCAAGTGTTGGAGGTGTTCTTGATTTGAAGCTAGAAAAAAAGTAATATCATCCAAATAGATGACCAAGAATTTGTCCTTTTCTACAATGAATGCAAATTCCATAACACGCCTAAAAGTAGCTTCAACATTCATAAGCCCAAATGGCATATTTGCATACATGAATATTCCCCAAGGAGTAGTGAATGCTCTCTTCTCTCGGTCTTCCAGCCAAATTGAAACTTGATTGTATTGGGAGAACCCATCCAACATGGAAATTATATCTGAATAAGTTACCTTTTGAGGAATATGCTCCATCTTTGGCAATGGATAATTATCTTTCTTGGAGAATTTGTTAAGATTTCTGAAATCTACACATAGTCTAACTTCACCGCTCTTCTTTCTTAATTGAAGTAGATTAGAAACCTAATATGAGTATCTCAATGGAATGATGATTTTGGAATCCAAAAGTTCCTTCACTTCCTTCTCCATCACTGGTAATAATAATGGATTGATTTGTCTTAAATTCTGCCGGAAAGGATTAGTACCATATTTCAATGGTATCCTATGCTCAATGACAGTTGTATCATATGTCTTAATATCCTCATATTTCTAGGCAAAAACATCAACAATTTCACAAAACAGCTTATGGTATTCAACCTTTCTTTCTTCTAATAAAGATTTTGACAACTTCACATACCTCGATTCCTTTTCTGTGCCCAAATTGAAATCTTCCAATTCTACTTATGTTTCAACTAACTATGGTTTGACTGAGACATCATTGTGATCAAATATATTCTCAAGTGGGATTAACCCGTTGGGAATGTGATTGGTAGGCAGTTGAATGATAAGCTGATCAACAATATGTTTTTGCATATTTTTGGTGTCTTGCAAATCAACATCATCCTTCATGAGATCTTCATCTTGATTTTTGTTTAGGACAACAAAATATTCAGTAGCTTCAATGAATCTTCTAATCTCTTGATCATCTTAAAATAATTTCTAATGCTTGACATTATCAGGAATGCTAAGTCTGAACTAACTTCCAATTCATATTTTAGCTTCATAGGTATTGGAATCTTGAATGAGCTTGCTGAAATAGAAAATGAGTCAGCAAAAATATTTATTTCTCTTCGAACAAAATAAATGTTAAAAGCCAAGAATGAGCCTTCTACAATATTCCATACCGCATTCCAGTAATCTCTGAGTCTGGGATGCTTAGTTTGATAAGAAATTCTGATTTACTGAATAATAAGTTCAACAACTTCAAAAATAGAAATTTCTGAAATATTCATCTCTTTTGCTATTTTTAAACCAATCAACAGAGCTTCATACTCAACCACATCGTTAGTTGCTTCAAATTCAATTTTGAAAGAAAAAGTAGAGCTCTCTTTCAAAGGAGAAATGGGAACTATTCCTGCACCAAATCCTTCTTTGGAACATGCGCCATAAAAATACATTTTCCATAGCTTAGAACCTTCATGACTGATCTGTTTTTCAGCAGGCTTCAAAATCTGATTTTTTTTTTGTAGATAGGAAAACATTATCCATGTGTAAAATGCTTGAAACAACATCATTTGTTCCAGCATAAATTGGATGATTAGTGGGGTCTTTGCTGTCAATAATGATATATTCCAGTTGAGCTTCTCTATAAAGTCTTCTTTGTTCTCCTCCACAAACATGGACATTGGCATAAGTGAAATCCATTTGCAAATTTCCTACCAATATTCTAATCCATGACCTAGAAAGTAACATGCCAAACCTAGGAGGAATGTCAGCTACAACAATTTCCATCACCATCCCTCTCATGGGTAACTGAAGAAGGCTTACTCCAAGATCTTTGATGACACCAAGGCACTGAAATTTCCTTGAATCAAAGGAGTAGAGATATTGGTATTCTCTAGTTACTTCAAGACCTAGTTCATCCATGACTACCTTGGGCATTAAATTATGTGAGGCTCTAGAGTCCATTAGGAAATTATGCAAGATATTATCATGAATATTCAGAGATATATAGAAAGGAGGGGTAGAGTCATATATGTCTTCTACCAATGGACTTAAAATAATAGCGGGCTTGCCGTATTGAAGGTTAACAAAATCAGAAGTTACTTCGGTAGGTGGAGGCTGAAGAGATTTCATAAAAGTATTTTTGAAATCATCATTTTTCATAAGCTCTACAAGAGGAACATGAATCTTTATATTTTGTATTTAATTTTCAAAATTGAAAATAGGGGGCAGTTTGTGAGAAATTTTTATCTCAAGTGAAGGAGGGTTAGCTGATACCAGAATTTTCGGTCTGCTTGTTTCAACAACTTTCTTTTCTGTTGGAATTTTAATTGCGTCCTTATTCTTCTTTGGCTGTGCAACAAGATTTGGATTGTCATTAATATTTTTTTCTCTGAGATTATATCTACTTTGGTGATCGGCTGCAATCATGGAATGATCAGGAATCTCTTCATTATTCTGAGTATATGACATGAAATCTTCATACTCTGCTTGTGTAAGATGAATCAACCATTCTTTATCTCTTAGAAAATTAATATAAAAAACTTTATAAAACCTCTCAACTTCTTCTTCATCTTCAAATATAGCATTCTGCAAAGGGGGCTGCAATTTTTGATCATCAACATCTCTCCTTTCTCGCTACAAAATTTTAGGAACAATAAGTCTTCTAAATTGCTGCCTATTAGAATGATCAAATGAAACATTCTAGTAGAAGTTGGACTTGCTTCCATATTGAGCTTGGACATCTCAGTAGTCAATGACTCGACCATCCTGGTCAGCTCATCTAACTTAGGATCTATGTCTGAAGTTCCTGAAGTTGAACTTCATCTTTTTTCTTTCGTTTTTATCTATCAATCCCTCCTTTGAGCCTATTAGCTGGTAACATATTAGATTCTACCTCTAGTGCATTGTCCTACGTTTGTGTTAGTGTTGTGGATCTTCTTTCTCACAATAATAAACAAAAATCAGGATCAAAGGCACCACCATAAGTGATTTTGGCTGAAGCTTCAGTAGGATTGATTTCAAAAGGTATTTTACTATACATCTTATTTAATCTCTTAGAAAAATTAGAAACCGATTCTCCTTATTTTATTTTTATTTCACCAAATTCAGCGATATAATACAAAAATATTTCTTATCCACCCATTTTATTAAAAATGTATCATCTAGGGTTTCAATTCCAGTGATGCTACCCACTCTTAAAGATCTAAACCATTTCCTAACATCACCCTCAAGACTCTGAACATAAACTCTCATCTAGACATCTTCATGCTCAATATTCAGATTGTCAGCATAGGCATAAAAATCAGCAAGGTGTTCTTCAGCTGTTACCTCTCCTCACCACTAAACTTAGGCATGTATTTGAGATAATCTCCTGCAGGTAATTTATTCATAGGTCGAGGCAAAAACAAAGGGGCATACCTTGCAACAACAATTTCATCCATTCAGTTAGGGGGTGGGTTTGGACCTGCCATGGTGTGGGTTGTTGGGATTTGTGGAATAAAAATTGGTGGATTGTGAACAACAGATGATGAAGCACAAAATTGTGATGCAGAGACTATTTGTTGGTTGGAAAACAAGGGAGGTACAAGATTTTCTGCAAAATCAGGGGATAAAGTTTGTAGGACTTCTTCAGGGACAACCTTTGAGAAAACAGTAGTAGAGGAAAAAAGTTTCCTTTACTCTTTTTCTTGATTAGCTTTTCATGGTCAGGGACTAAGATTATCAAATGGGAATATGGGTTAGCCCTGGTTATAGTCCTTCTATGAGCCATAACTTCAACAATGGTGTCACCATGTGTAAAGTAATCTAAAAATACAGTTGGAATTGTACACCTCAGAACCAGGCTTATAACTTTGTCATTCACACAGGGATAAACTTCAATTCACCTCCCTGAGAAAAATGCCAAAGATGTTAGTGCAAGGAGTCACTCCATGATTGCAAAAGGAGTAAGCCTTACACATCATACTTCATTTAAAATTTTAAAGGTTTTTTTTTTGAGTGGTGGGATGGATTCTCAAAGATTTTGAAATTCTTTAAAACTTTCATGCATTTGGAAAGCTATCGAAAGTAAAAATCTAGTGGGTAAATTGGTAGTATATGGAACAAAGTGTAACAAATGAAGAAGATGGATATCTGGTACCTATTCTAGGAAATATTCATATCCTAAATCAATCACATAACTATAATGATGGCTCTTTACACAAACTCTGTTTATGAAAAGTAAACAATATTGAAAAAGTAGATTGCATGCATAAATTATTCCAAAAATCCTTTATGAAATCTTCACTAACATCTTCTACAACACATATATGATTTGTAGAAAGCTGAAAGTAGATAATTTACTATTAAATCCTTTAATAGATTCTCACTCACACCTTACTAGCTGTTGCAACTCATAATTAGAAGAAATTAACAAAGAAAGAAGACACACCATACATTAGATGGTCCTTGAGTCAAAAAATCCTCCAGCATCAAGTAAAAAGGTTTTTCTTTATTATATTCAGTATTCAGGTAGACCAACATCCAACTTGGAAATGGTATTTACAAATGGTATATATAGAAAGAGAGGCACCAACTCCATATCTTATAAAAAGAAGGAAAAACTACTCCTATCATTACATAGGTGTCATAGGACATTACAAACATATCCCATAAAAATATAACTGAAAGGACAAATGTAGAAGAAAGAAGAGAAGAAATCTGGGCTGAATTGCTGAGTGTGTTGTCATGTTGCCTCTTTTTCTGCTGATTTGTCTCCTTATGTCTTTGGTCTTTAAATAGCCATGTATATTCTTTTAATATGACCTCCAACAACCTCATAACCACCTTTCACCATCACTTGTTATATCCATTTGGTTATGACTCTTTATCCTTCCTTAACTAGCTTGGAAACTTTGCTGACAGGTGTCAAAATTCAGTGAAAACAAGCACTATCGGAAATTCTGGTAAAAACCTGTAATTGCACAAAAACTGGAAAGCTACCAGAATTTTCGGTAGATCTCATTTTATTTTTAAAAAATGCACAAAAAATGCTGAAAACCCTGTGTAGAATTATATTCTTTGACATCTCAGTTGCTGTTCAAAATTGTGATTGATAAGCAAAAAGATGTTTATATCAAAAAACCTTTTTACCTTCCTCCCATGTGGGTTGCAACTTCAACAAGTTTATCCAAGTCTATCTTGCTGACAGCAGCTGATTTTGATCTGGTTGTTCTTGTGGCTGTTTCCTTGACAATGGCCTTCTCCTCCTTAGAACCCTTTTGTATCTTTCTTATTTTTGAGGGTTCTGAGTGCTACTCTGAAGGGGTTCTGTATTTATCTTTCTTCTTGGATTCCTCTGTCTTTGACCCTTCAGATTTACCTTCTATATCAATGATATTTGTCAATAAACTTGGATTGTGCAGAGCCTTGGACTTGAGCCTGGACTTCTTGATGTCTCTAGTATATCTTTTTTGGTACCAACAATAGGTTTGGATTCTTCTTTCTTCATCTTTCTACTAATCTCATACCCTTCATCCTTGAGGATTTCTTCATCACACTTTGTGGGCTGATAATATTTGTGAATTTTCTGCTGAAAATCTGGTTCCGTAATTTTTGGTAGCATCTGTACTTTAGATTTATCTGAGTTGCAGACCTTATTCTCTGGTGTAAACATTAGGAAAAGGAGCAATGGGGGTCACCATTTTCATAGAATTGGGTTTATCAACTGAGGAGCTCTCTCCTTTCTCCAAATTTCTCTCAACCTTGACTGAAGAAACCTTTTCTTTTCTGCTCTTGGCCTTATGGATGTTCTCCTTTTTAGCCTTCCTCTTGGTTCTTTTTGTAGGATGAGGGTGTTGTTGTGAGAATGGAGGTGTAGGTGCAGGTTGGCCTACCCTATAAGACAAGAAATGGTCCCATGTATGATTTATTTTCCTTAACTCTTCTTCAACTAACACCTTGATGAGAGATTGATGATACAAGCTATATTCTGAAGTAGCAGCGTGAGTATGGATTCTTGCTGACATCTTTGTCAAAATATTCAGAAAAAAATTATGGAAAATTGAGGGTATTCATACCTGCAACATGAAAATGAAACCTCATATGATAAAGAAACATAACTGTATACCTCCTTTCACAAGTGAGGTAAATATTGATAAGTTTAACAGCTTATGCCCAACCATTTTTGAGATAGTTTCTTGGAATTCCTTTGGCCCAGTTGGGATCTCTGTCTGCATCCTTGGGGAAACTCTTGAGGTCTCCTCCAGTGATAACCTAACCTTTAAACCAACTCTCTCCTTTCTGTGGAAGGTTAAATGCCTCAACAATTGAATCTGCTGAAACCTGCAATGTAAGACCATAAAATGTGGCTTCTTGTCCATTGAAAGAGTTTGAAAAATCTTGAGCTACTCTTAAGTGAGAGCTTCTTATTCTGGTGCACAAACAATACCACCCTTCTTGGAAAAAAAATCTTCTCACCTTGAATTTGCATCCAGTAGGTCAGCACCATGTGGTTCAATTCGTTTTATCTTCCCTCCTCTTTTAGTCATCTTTAGAAATTAATAACTCTGTATTTGAAAACTGATAGGTAGCAGAGCTATAAGAGCTTCACCTAACAAGTGTTTCTCATGTCTTCCTCTGAAATCCTATCTGAAATATAGACTCCTCCTCAAATTGCAACTCTAAGAAATTCGTTCTCAAGAACTAAGCTCACGACTGATACCGCTCCTGCTTTTTCGGTGGTTTTAAAATAACAACCATGGTTCAACACCCCATGAAATATATTTATGTGATGGAAAATATCCTTGACCATAATGTGTGCCATGTGATGGCCATCGTAATATTTAGTTGGATGCGTAACTTCAAATAGAATTCTAGAGATGGCTAGAGGCAAGCGGATCTGTGACTGGCAGTCACCTCCGCTGCTTGCTAGTTTATTGGCCTAAATTTCTGGCAGTGTCACTGTGCGACCAAAAAAATGGTCATTGCATTAAGTCTGATGATCCATGATCTTCTCCATTCGAAAAACACGTACCTTGACATGCGATTAAACTGACTCGACTAACAGACATGACAAGATTAACGGTTGGGTTTATTACTGCGGGTTGACACCTAGGCACTAAACATATTCCCTGACTTGAATTTGAACATAATTGACTGGATACGACTCCTATCACATGATATAAATCATTTAAAAAATATTTGAAATGTATTTACACCATAACACGTGGCTTGAAAAAAAAGCAGATGCGCTTTTTCATTTATTTTTAAAAACATGGGAAGTTACCAGAATTTTCGGTAGCATCGGAATAAAAGAAAAACAAACAGAAATATGACTATAACATACTGTTCGAAAAGGATAAAGCAAGCGCTATTGGAAATTTCGGTAGCGACCATAATTTAATCCTAAAAACAAAAAAATTAAAATGGACTCATGACTTAGCAAAGAACTGTGCTAACAGGTAGGATTTGTCAATAGCCTCTGAAATGAGTATTCTACCTTGAGCATTGGGCTCATCGTTTGGAATTGAGAGGAAAATAATCACAATAGTGTTACTTATGTGGGGCTAGTCAATCACAACACTTTGAAATATATACTGATTACAGGCCAGCTGGATGCTCCAGGATATCAAGAGGGGGAGATTTCGATCTTTTAGGAAGAAAAATGATTTCCACCATTTTGTCCAAGCCTCAGAGATAGAGCATCCATGCAAATTATAGGTGATGCCCAGGTTAAAAATGGTGAGTTTCCAGATCATTTTTCTAGTTGGTAAGGCGAGGAAGAGATGATCCATGTCCTCGGGCTGAGATTTGCAGAGACAACATCTGGAGGGGCAATGGATGGATCACTTGATGAGGTTGTCCTTCGTAGGGGCGTAGTTGGTGAGTATGCACCACATGAAAATTTTGGCCTTTGGTGGCGCCTTCAGCTTCCATGGGTGTCTCCACCACCACAGTCTGTTGTGGGGTTCAATTTATGCACTGAGAGAGAAATACCCCTCCTTTGGTGAGTATCTGCGCCTAGTAGATAAAGCTCATAAAATTTCATCCTACCTCTCAGTGATTCTGACATTGGTGGCATGGAGGGCCCTAATATAATTTTTCCAAATCGGATGCCATATATCTGAGATGTCGAGATCTTGTTCTGATCTCTAGGCCCATGTGATCCAAGAGGTATTAGCTCCGTCAGAAATTTTTGATATGGTTTGAATTCACGAGTCCATCAAGTGTTGTCTTATGGCCAAGGGTAATTGGTACATATGATCACATCCAGACCAAGCATTCAATCCAATATTTACTTTTTCTCCAGACCCAATGCTCCAATAAATGACTATATTGATGATGTGAATGGATCTTGTGATGGCTCTCCAGATAATGGAGGATCCTGGAATATGTGAGGTCGGGCCTATGATCCAATCTAGGGTAGTCTGAGGAGCAATATATTTATAATAAGTGACCTCTTTCCAAAGGCTTCTAGCACTGAGAAAATTCCACCCCATTTTGGCAGCCAAAGCTGTGGCAAAGCGATTAAGGTCTTTTAGCCCCCATCCACCCCAACTTTTGGGTTTGGAAATCCTCTTCCATTCTACCCATTCAAAAGTCTTTCCTTCTAGCTTCCCTCTCCAAAGGAATATTCTGAAAATTTATTATATTCTGGCCGTCACTTCTTTGGGAATCCATGCCAGTGCCATCCAGTATACAGGAATTTCCTCCATCAATGATTAGCACTAATCACCAAGCTTTGGAGAGCCATATTTGCTGCCAAATGTTTACTCTCCTCTCTACTTTTTCAATTAACCAATTCCAATCAGTAATGTGGTAGTCATTTGGATTTAGCCAAAAACCAAGATAATTGATGCCATCATTTAAAACCCTACAACCAAAATGAAAATGGGCAAGGGCATGTTTGCATTCTTGCTTAGAGCACTTCACCAATATGATAGTAGATTTACAGTGATTAGGGTCCATACCCGTGGCCTTTTAGAAAACCTCTAGAATATTTCTGAAGTTGTTGGTGTCTTGGATGGATTCATCAATAAAAATAAGTACATCATCAACGAATAAGAGATGGGTCAGATGTATAAATTCAGATCATTTGACACATTTTATAATCCCATCAGCCATGTCCTTTTCTAATAGTTTGGTCAGTCCTTCCATGATTAATAAAAATAGAAACGAGGATAATGGGCATCCTTGACGAAGCCCTATACCTGCATGAAAAAATTCAGATGCTGCCCCATTGATGAGTAGGTCGAATGAAGCATTTGTGATACATCCCATGATCCAATTGATGAAAGAGTGGGGGAAGCCAGTATGGTGAAGGATGAGCTGTATGTAGTTCCAGCATGTGTAATCAAAATACTTTGCTAGGTCAATATTGAGGATGGTTATCTTAAGACTTTTGAGCTTGATAGAGTGCAGGGCTTCTTGGGCAATACCTATAGCTTAATGAATTTGTCTTTGATTAAGGAAGGCAAATTTTTCCTTGGATATGTGCAAAGATAATATGGGTTTGATGCGATTGGAAATGATCTTGTAGATACAGTTGCAGAGGGATATGGGTCGACAGTCATTAAAGGTTAAGGGTTTATCAATATTAGGTATGACAGCTATGAAAGTAGCGTCGAATCCATTATAATGCGACCAGTCACCTTGCTCTCTTCGGTCACTTGTAAGAGGTCCATCCCAATGTCTTCAAATAAAGTGAGATAGAATTTAACGGGCCAACCATTTAGACCAGGGCTCTTTTCCTTCTTAGACCATTTTAATGTTGGAAATACTGAGAGTGGGGGGGGGGGGGTGAATCAATATTCCTTTCAATTAGAGCATTAGTTAATCTTCAATTATTATCAGTGTTTGTACGATGATAGCAGCAAGCAAGAGGAACAAAAATGCACACAGTTTTTAAGGTGGAAACCCACACCGAGACAAAAACCACCTAATGCTTTTCTAATAATTCTTTAATATAAATTAGTAGAAATTCTTTCGGTAAAAATCACATGCAAAAGAACGTGGTCGACGCGTTTCAAACCAACCAGTGTGGTTCATCATCAAGACTATGATGAACCACACTGGTTGGTTTGAAACGTGTCGACCACGTTCTTTTGCATGTGATTTTTACCGAAAGAATTTCTACTAATTTATATTATGGATCACAGAAGCTTAGATTCCAAAAATTCTTTAATATTCAACTCCAATTGAAAATAAAGCTCCAACTTCTTAGAATCTAGAAAAGCATTATTCTCCAGCTCCCACTGGATGGATGCTCCAATGCCCGAGATTCTTCAGTAGTCAACTAAATGGATGTCCCAACACCCAATGAGCTACAACTCACCCTAGCACCACCCTACCACCGTATAGACGAATAAAATAAGAATGGACTCTAGTACCAGGGAAAATGGTCCACTTTACGATGATATAGAATGATGTAGAAGACGAAGATATACTAGACCATAACCCCAACTTTGATACAACCATCTAATGATGATCCTAGACCTCCCAACACTGCCTCTTCAACCCTTGGGAGATAGACACTAGTAAAATTTTTACAATAATGTATTTATAATGACTTAGTACAATGATACTTTTACAATTATTGTATGCAGTGCTGCCCACTTGAATACTTCATATGATGAACTTCTTGCTACTGTTATGCACCTTGGTTGCTGCTCTTGTCATGCTACCCTCTTCTGCACCTTGCTTTGCTTTGTTTCCATATAAAGTCT
Organism: Pinus albicaulis; assembly: GCA_034641835.2. Lineage (NCBI taxonomy): Eukaryota > Viridiplantae > Streptophyta > Pinopsida > Pinales > Pinaceae > Pinus > Pinus albicaulis. The sequence continues at coordinate 1,192,837,289 of CM076578.1, read as the reverse complement.
GGTCCTTTGCAACCCTTGACAACACATGATCTAGATTTTTATTGCCTTCTAGGAGCTCGATATTGAATCTAGTGTATCTCTGTTATTTCAGATCCTCAATATCTGAAATAACAGAGATACACCAGATTCAATATCGAGCTCCTAGAAGGCAAGAAAAAGCTAGATCATGTGTTTTCAAGGGTTGCAAAGGACTAGACTTTCTATCGTAGCAAAGCAAAGCAAGGTGCAGCAGAAGTTAGCATGACAAGAGAAATAACCAAGGTGCATAACAGTAGCAGGAAGTTCATCATATGAAGTATTCGAGTGGGCAGAGTCTGAGGGAAATCCTATTTAAAGAGTTCGAAGGCCAAAGAGAAGGCATTCGAGTCTAGAGTAAGATCTGAGAAGCCTACGTCTCTATGTGCGAGCATAGGGAAGAATCTAAAGTGGATAGATCTTTAGGGTTTGAGTCTATTTTGATCTTTGGACTGAGTCTGCCTTGTGAGCTAGGTAGCCTACAGATTTCACTTGCTATGCAAGGGTATTCATCTGTTTAATGCCACAACAGTCTATCTCAGTTGAGATTGAATCTTTCTGAGTGTGTTGTAATATCTAGTTTTCAAAAGTAATAAAATGGTATCAGAGCCAAGTTGCATTTCGTTTTAGCATACTTTTGGGAACATCTGAGTTTGTTTGAGTCTTGAAAATGTTTGTTTCCTGTTAAGCCGAAGATGGCGTCTATGGTGTTTAAGTACTAGGAGATAAGAACTTCTTTCCAGGAGGAGCCGCGAAACCTGCTCTGTTTGCAATCGTATTTCTGATAAAATTGGTACACAACATTTCGAAGATTTCTGTCTTTACTCTGAAAGTTGCATAAGTTATTTAAAGACTTCCGCTATATCTGTATTTCTTCACGCTGCTATGGATTCATTATCTGCATCTAGTTCTCGTTATGAATTTGGTGATAAATCATTTGAAGAACTTTTAGAAGAAGAAAATGTTGAGAAAAGGAACTCAAATGTTACAAAGTCTATAGTTCTTGATAGATTTGTTAATTTATTCTCAGAACCTGTTGCTTCTGATTATTGGACTCTTCCTAAAGTAGACCCTAAAAATGTTTATAAGAATTTAGGATTATTGGATTACATCCAGTTCTGGAGATATAAAGTTAAAGAGGAAGTTCTGCAAACAACCTCTAATAATAATATTCTTCATTATTTAAACATCATAAATCAATCTGAATTTGATGCTGCTTGAAAAGCCGGTTATAATTTTTCCCATTTTGGCCATGTCCAAATCGGTATTCAGTCCTTACACAGGAAAGGTCAAGATGTAGCCTTTTTCTCTTGTGTTTTTGATAGAAGATGGAGAACTTTTCCAAAATCTCTCATTGGTGGTTGTCAAGGGACTCTTGCCTACGGTCTGGCTTCATGGTCATGCTTTCCTGACTTCTCCATAGAATTAATAGATCCCAATGTTGTAAATGATTTAATGCTAGGATTGCAAACACATGGTTATGATGATTTTGATAATGATAGTAAAAATATAGCCATCTGGTGGTCCTTAGTAGTCAAATTATACAAAAAGACTACTCCTTCTATGCTTAAATCTGTATCATCCCAGTCTGAATTCACTACCTTGATTACACACGACTATGGTATGAATCTCATAGCCCCACAGATGATTCCTAGATCTGAATTAAAACCCCCAACAGAATGGGTTACTAAATGGGAATCAATCAGAAAACCTACCTGACCATCTCCTATAAATTCCTCCACAATTTTTACTACCAGAGATGGTAATGTCCATACGATCTTTCCAGAGTCACAAGCTGAGTGTGATGGACCTTCTGTTAATATCTCTACTTCCGTAAATACTACTCCCACATTATCAGTTGATCCTATATTCTTATATGCTGTAAAAAAATTAGTCCTAAGTGAAATTACATCTTCCAACAACCCCTTAGCTACTGTTTGTGACCATCCTCACTGTTCTAAAACCTTCTGTCAATTCTCTTCAAAACCACCAAACCCACATGGAAATATTGAAGAAGACAGAAGAAGAATTAATATGATTACTTTTGTACCAGACAAAAGCAAAGTAGAAGAAGGATACACAAAGACACGTTTCTTCAACATCCATGAAGAAATAATTATTCAATCAACACAGAAAAATAGTCATAAGGGTTTAGGGTTCGCTGATGGATCAAAAATTCCATCATATAGAAAAAACCCCAGAAATAAAATTCCAAAGCATGTGGAGATTCCTTCAGATAGTGAAATCTCTGCATTTTTGAAAATCTACAAAGGAATTAGTCCATATGATCCCAAAGATCAATGGAAGAAGAAAATTTTTAACTGGGAAATTTCACTCATAAATATGAAAATAGGTATGTTGAAGAACTCAAACTATTGCCCAAAGAAGAAAGGAAAAACTTCAATAGCCAAAAAAATGAGGAATGGAAAAATTGGATGAAATCCAACAATCAATGGATTTCCTTTTATGAATGGTATTATCCTTCCTCAAATCAGGTAGAAGAATCTTTAAGAAAGAGTTTCTTAAATCAGGCTAGACAGAGAAGGATTTAGAATTTTGATAGTTTTGTAGCAGAAAATATGGAATCAAATTCTGTCATTATTCCATCTCCAATTATAATTCTAGATTTCTCTCCTAAAATACAAAGTATGTTATCCAAGCCTAATCTGCCCAGGGAATTGCATGCCATAAGGAATAAGGGAGAAAAACTAATAAGAGATATCTGCAGCTGCTTGCAAATAAACATGATTAGGTCTGGTTCCCCTGCAAAACATAAATGGGAACTCTTTGATGGACAGATCTATGAGACTGACAATGATTTTCCACCCTGGAAAAACTTTGTTATCAGAAAAAATGATGAGAAAATATTTAAACTCTTCCCCATCCAGACAGAGGACTCTGTGAAAGACTCTGTCCTTGCCACAAACTGGACTAATCTTTCCCTTTCCAGTTTGGAAAAATATTTAAGAGATCAGCATAAATCCATAGAAGAAATGAATAACATTCTGAAATATTTGATGAACAGAATGTTGCAAAAACAAGATTATGCCTTGGTTTGTTTAAATGATAATGTCAAGAACTTAGCAGAAAATGATAAGCATATAGCTGAAAGCCTGGATACACTCAGAATATCTACAGATAGGAAGATTTTTGATGCAGCTATAGTACATGGAAAATAAATTGTTAAGGTAAATTCCAGTCTTGATATTATCAAGAAACAGGTCTTGAATGTTTCCAACTCCATTGATTCATTGAAAAAGAAGCCTTCATCAGACTCTTATAAATCCACTACCTTTTTCATTGAACCGTCTTCTCAAATGCCATACACTATCTCTGGTTCAGTATCCAAACTCATAAAGCAACCTATGGAAATTGAATTTCCCAAACCTGGAGCCTCTTATCCATACAGTCTCTTTGCTGCCCCAAGTTATTTTGGCCATCTAAATTCAAATCCCATAACTTCCTCACAACCTAGTACTTCAACTAGTTCTTCTTTAACAGAATGGATTAAGATGAAGAATGCAGAAGAGGAAAGTGAAAAATAAGAAGAGACAAAAAAGAAGAAATGGTATGATGAAGAAGAAAAAGAAGATACAGGTCTGCACAAGATAGAGATAGATGAGGAAGAACCTTCCTTAAAAAAAATTGAGGAATATGTACAGAATTTTTCTCCTCAAGACAAAATTCAGTTTAACATTCCTAAAGATAATACAGTCCATGCAACCACATCCAGATCTACATGGAATTCTACTTGGTCCCCTGCCCCAGATAGAAGAGACTTGGTGAAATCTGAATATCATAAGGATTGGTCTGCATCTTCCACATATTCGTGGAATATTGATAATTGCACTGAGGCAGAAGTTTTGTCAGTCATGCATTCTATTCTTGTTTGTTACAAGACATACTTGGATGATGATATTGGACCCATTAATTCTACCAGAAGAATTATTGGTGGATTTGAAGGATCTTTAGATTCATGGTTAAAATCTGAAACCTTGAAAGATCCTACTTTGTTAAATACATGGGAAAATTCACAAGTTTTGAATGCAGATGGGAGTGTATATATGGATCCAACAACATCACTCCCTGTAAACAATATGATTGGTTGTTTACTTTATGGTATCACTGTAAATTTCATTGGCTTTCCACAAATTAACAATGATCTGACTGCTATTACTCTAGTGGCTATGAAACTCCATAATATGCAGCATTTTGATGAATATTTTAATGAGTTCTTACATAGATTGCACACTTTATCTCCTAAACTCATTGTTGAACTAAAGTGGAAAGAAATATTCATCTCTTCTTTACCATTATGGGTTTCACAAGCAATAGTCACCAAGCTTCCTGGAAATATTGGTGATTACAAATTTGGAGTAATCAGACAAGCAGCGAAAGAAATAATTGTTGAACTCTGCTCACAAATGAAGATTGCTAGAGCAGCCACAAATCGAAAAAAGCCACATGGCTATCAACAATTATGCAAACAATGGCATCTTTCTGCCCCTAAAAATTCAGAGGGGAGGGAACGAAGTGCTTACAAGAAAAAGAAGCACTCTTCAAAGAATTTTTCTAGCAAAAGAATCATCCATCAGAGAAACCTAAGGACTACAAGAAGACACAACTATATTCAAGGAAGAAAGAATTCAAATGTTACCATTGTAACAAGAAATGACACATCTCTCCAAATTGTCCAGATTTGGAAAAGGATAGAAAGAAAGGAAAACTAGAGAAAGGAAAGAAGAAAATCCTTTATAGAAATAAATCTGGAAAGGTAAATTATTTGAATTTTCCTGATAGCTGTGAAGAAATTACTAGTGAGGAAGAATCAGATTATGTAAATAGGTTTGATTCTGATTCTGAAGATGAATATTGCAATGATCCACATTGTGTAGAATGTTTCAAAGATAATTGTGATTGCAGTGACCCAGATGTCTGCCAATGTCATTCCCTAAACATGATGAAGCAACCAGAGGCAGATGAACAAACAAGAAATTTTTTTACTCAAATGATGGCAGCTACAGATCCCCAGTTGAAAGAAATGTATAAAGAATTGTTGCTTAATCAATTGAATTCAAAACCAGAAAAGAAGAGTAATCCTACTAGAGGATATGTGCCACCAGCCTCTCTTTTTTCAGTAGAGGCCTTGACAAGGCAATTCAGGAAAGAAGATTTTGGTGAAGTTCTTCCACAAACTTTGCCTAGCATTCATAGAGAAATAAAGGAGTTGAGAAAGATAGTAAAAGAGAATTGAAGACTTTGCATTGAAAGTCATCAATATTTTTCAACTCAGAAAAATGAAAGTTGAAAATGAACCAGGATCCAGTTCAACTCAACCTGTTTTCTTAGGTCAAACTCAGAACTATATTTATCATCAGAAACCTTTCAAAGGAGTAGAAATCCATGAGCATGATTCCGATGAAGAAACAGAAGATGACCGAAGTGGTCTAAGATGCAATCAAATTAGTGGTGATGTTATGTATTGCATTAAGCTTAAAGTAAGAATTGGTTCTAGATTTGAATATTGGAAAGTGCTTATGGACACTGGTTCAAGACTCAATATTGTAAATGATACTGTAGTAGAATCTCATATCAGAAGACCTACCAGTTGTCCTAAAGTCACGACAGCCAGTGGAGATATCAAAACCACTTCAGAAGTCTCAGTTGATATCTTTCTTACAGATTCAGTTGGGATAAAAGTTGTTTGTCCAATCATTACAAGAATGGATTGTGCAATGTATTTGGGAACACCCTTCTTTCAAAATTTCCAAAAGAATGGAGCAAAGTATGACCAACATACAAAAAGGTTCGGTCATTTTCTGGAATTAGAAGGTAAAGAGTTGTTTTTCCCTTTCATAAATTCTAGTTCTCCTAACAGGATAAAAAGGATTGAAATATTATAGAATTTATTAGCAAAGATGGAGAAAAAAAAAGAAATCCTCAGAATTGATGAAAATATTGAACAAGGGAAATTTGACAAAGAAATAGCTAATCTCAAGAATAAGTTTTTGGAATGTTGCTCGGAGGATCCTAATGCCTTCTGGCATGTACATAAGCATGAATTTGAGCTACCAATGAAAATGGATTTTAACGGGAAGCTCAGAAGATCAAAATCCATTCCTATGAATCAGGAGTAGTTGATTCTCTGCAAGAAGGAGATCAAGGATCTCTTACAGAAAGGTTTGATCAGAAAAAATAAGAGTCCAATAGCTTGTTTTGCATTCTATGTTAACAAGCATGGGGAAGTAGCCAGAGGAAAACCCAGGCTAGTAGTAAATTATAAACCTTTGAATAATTTTCTAGACTATGACGCCTATCCTCTTCCAAAGCCATCTACCATCCTGGCACAGATCTCCAAATCAAAGAGATTTTCTAAATTTGATTTAAAGTCAGGATTTTGGCTGGTGGGAATAAAAGAAATAGATAAGTGGAAAACTACCTTTTCAGTTCCAGAAGGCCATTTTGAATGGAACATAATGCCTTTTGGATTGATAAACGCCCCTTCAGCCTTCTAGCACATCATGGATGAAACTTTTGAAGGTATGGAAGATTTTCTTAAGAAATACATTGATGACATTTTAGTTCATTCAGAAGAGATTCCTGCTCATATCAAGCATTTGAAATTATTCCTCCAAAGAGTAAAAGAAAAAGGAATAGTTATTTCTGAATAAAAAATGAAGTTATTTAAAACAATGATAGACTTTCTGGGATACAATATACAGTTTGGATCTTACCAGGTAATCCAGAGAAGTCTAAATTTTATTGACAACTTTCCTGATGAAATTTTAGATAAAACACAGCTGCAAAGGTTTCTAGGAAGCCTTAATTATGTATCTAAATTTCTTCAGCATTGTGCTCAAGAGAGGAAACTCTTGAACTAGAGGTTACAAAAGGAACCTATCCCATGGAATGAAGAATGCACCAAAGCTGTTCAAAGAATTAAAGAAATAATTCGCAGAATCTAGCCCTTAAGTCCAATTCAAGAAAATTAGAAAAAATTTATCATGACAGATGCAAGTAATATTGGTTGGGGAGTTGTTCTTTGTCAAGAAAACCCAGAGAAAAAGAAAAGTACATTAGAAATTTGCCAATATGCTTCTGGATTATGGTCCACAACTCAGATGAACTGGGCAAGCCTCAAGAAAGAACTCAGAGAAATTTGTTTAGGGATTGAGAATTTCAAAGACTTTGTGATTTATACAAAGTTTTTAGTAAAAACTGACTGCCAAGCTTTGAAGTTCGCCATTCAAAAATGTGACTTTGAGGATGTAGAAATGGTAATATGGATGATGACACTCAGCCAATATAGTTTTGAAATTGAATTCATCCCTGGACATAAGAATTCTTTTGCTGTTATGCTGTCTAGATAATTTTTAGAAAATAATTCTATTCATTCTTTATCCTGTAATTTCATAAGAAGGGCTAAAGATTATGTTGAAATAGAAACCACTCATGGATGGGTCAGATATGAAAATATTAGTAATACCAGTCTTTTGGATCACGATGAAGACTGATATCCACTGAAAGAAATCAGGTGGAGAGAAGGTATTCCCAACCTCCGAACTTGGGATGATCAAGAAGTTGAAAATGATTTGGCCATTCAAGAACTTGATTATTTGGTTCATATTAGAAACATTTCTTATGAAATCTATTATGAATATGATAACAGAATTGGAAATTTCAGGCTCACAATTAGACGGTTCAATAATCCTTTTAGAAGGACTGATTATGATCCAGAAAGAAAAAGGTCTGCCTTTTTCCAATTGATGAATTTAGAAAAAATTTCATCTAACTTCTTCTATCATCTACAATTTGACTTCAGCTATGAATATTGGCCAACAGAAAGAATGAATCAAGAGGATCCTTTCCTAGAATGGTTTGAAAGTTGGTGGAAAATCTATGGACTTAGCAGTATTCTTACAATGCCTTATCAATTCACCCGATTAAAGATTGATGGATTTTCTGAACCTGGCATGCTTCATACAAGGGTTTTGTATAAAAATCTTAAAGATCTCATTGAATTAAAAGATATTGATTTTTAAAATGCAATGAGAAGATGTGGTCATACTCATTGGTTCATAGCCCAAAGAATCAATGCAAGACATCTTGTCCCCAGTATTGATGGAACCCAAATGGAATACAATGACTTTCACCAACAATCAGATCTAGATGCCAATCCTTTTGAACGGATTAATTTTCTCCTACCCCCAGAATACCATGAAAATAATATTTGGGAATTTGAAAAGGAAGTGACAGTACAATTATTTTCCACATATCTAATAGGTCATTTCCGACATAGCTACTATACCCATCCACATGTATCATTCTTTGTACTGTAAAGTCTTTCTAATCGACAATGGTGTTAGACGTTTCTTTCATCGGTTCTTCGTAAAAGAATCTCCATTTTGTACACACTTACACTTAGTACTTAGGCATGTCATGTAATCTCTGTGCGGATGTCACTTCGGTGTTACCCGAAATTAATGATTCCTGACATTTTACTTTATTTATGTCGCATAATAATCGTAAGGATTTTGATACTCTTGCATGGGACTATCAAATCCTCTTCGGACTATTTACTTTATGTCATAAGATGACTAAAATATTTGATATCCTTGCACAGATGATCAATCTTGGGAATCTTTACTTTTGAGTCATGGATTTCATGGAGGCAAGAGTCTGACGGAAATCCTATTTAAAGAGTTCGAAGGCCAAAGAGAAGGCATTCGAGTCTAGAGTAAGATATGATAAGCCTACGTCTCTATGTGCGAGCATAGGGAAGAATCTAAAGTGGCCAGATCTTTAGGGTTTGAGTCTTTTTTGATCTTTGGACCGAGTTTGCCTTGTGAGCTAGGTAGCCTACAGATTTTACTTTCTATGCAAGGGTATTCATCTGTTTAATGCCATATCAGTCTATCTTAGTTGAGACCGAGTCTTTCTGAGTGTGTTGTAATATCCATTTTTCATCAGTACTGCATATAATAATTGTACGAAGTCATTGTAAATACATTATTGTAAAAATTGTACTAGTGTCTATCTGCTAAGGCTTGAAGAGGCAGTGTTGGGAGGTCTAGTATCATCATTAGGTGGTTGTATCAAAGTTGGGGTTATGGTCTAGTATATCTTCTTCTTCTACATCATTCTATATCATTGTAAAGTGGACCATTTTCCATGGTACGGGAGTCCATTCTTCTTTTGTTCTTCTATAGGGTGGTAGGATGGTGCTAGGGTGAGTTGTAGCTCATTGGGTGTTGGGGCATCTGTTCAGTTGACTACTGAATAATTTCAAGTGTTGGAGCGTCCATCTAGTGGGAGCTGGAGAAGAATGCTTTTCTAGATTCTAAGAAGTTGGAGCTTTCTTTTCAATTGGAGTTGAATATTAAAGAATTATTAGAAAAGCATTAGGTGGTTTTTGTCCCGGAGTGGGTTTCCACCTTAAAAACTGTGTGCATTTGTGTTCCTCTTGTTTGCTGCTATCATTGTACAAACACTGATAATAATTGAAGATTAAATAATGCTCCAATTGAAAGGAATACTGATTCACCCTCCCCCCTCTCAGTATTTCCAACAATTGGTTTGAGAGCTTGGTTCCTTCAATAGTAGTTTAACAGTTGGAAGGAGGTCATGGAGAATACCAAGAATGGTGCACCTCTATTCAATGAAAATAATTATGCACTCTAGAAAGGAAGAATGGAGGTCTATCTCTTGGCGCAAGGTTACAAAGTATGGGACACTGTTCAAAATGGATTTACATCAACTACGGATGAACAAGGTAAGAATAATTTGGTAAATGATGCAAAAGCAGAGAATATTATTATCAGTGGACTTATTGAATCTGCTTATAATAAGGTGTTGGGTTGTAAAACTGCCAAAAATGTATGGGACAAGCTTGAGAATATATATGCAGTTGACTCAAATGTCAAAGAAGTAAAGCTTCAAATCTATAGAGCAAAGTTTCAGCAACTCAGAATGAAAGAAGATTGCAACATTACTGCATACTTCCAATACGTTGATGAAATAACCAATACTTTGGAAGGATTGGGAGAGCCAGTTGACGAGAAGACTATTATATGGAAGATTCTTAGAACGTTACCAGGGAGATTCAACCCAAAGGTATCGGTATTATAATACAGTACAAATCTGGACAAACTCAGCAAAGTGGAATTACATGGAGTTCTCATAGCATATGAAACAAGACTTGACGAAGAAGAGGGTACTTCGCATCTAGAAACTGCGTTCGTTGCATCTAAGAAAACCAATAAGGATAAAAAACCTTCAATTGAAAAGACATGCACCTGCAAGTGTGAAGAAAAGGGAGATGATGAAGAAGGTCTTTTAGATGAAGAATATGCTTACTTCATGAGAAAACTAAAAATTGGTAAGGGACAATTCAAAGGTAAACTTCCATTGATATGTTTCGGCTGTAATGAGGTTGGGCATTTTGCAGCAAAATGTCCAAACAAAAGTAATGGCAACTCAAAAGGAAAGAAAGGCTTTAATAAATTCAACAAGCAAGGATCCAAAAGGAACTTTTTCTCTAAAGAAGATAGCTCATCATCCGATGAAGACAATGACAGTGAAGAAGAAGCCAATGAGAGAGTATTGTTTATGGCCAAGCACAATAAACCCAAGAAAAATAAACAAGAGGTATCAAACAACGAAGAAGAAGGATGGACCATAGAATAATTTTATGAGGAAGCAATCAAGCTTATAAAATATCTCAAGGCGGAGAAGATCCGTTCCAATACTCTTGAAGAATAAGTTCAAGGTCTCAAAATTGAAGTTGAAGAACAAAAATGCATTGAAGAGTCACTTCAAAAGAATTTGGAAGAAAGTAACCAAGAAAGGGAAGAATTAGAAGCCGAAGTAGTCTCACTGTGTGAGGAAGTGAAGAAAGGAAAAACTATCCAAAACTATGCCAACAGCTCAAGGGCATTGGAAGAACTCATCAACAATCAACGATCTTACAACGACAGAACTGGCATCGGTTACAAATAAGAAGAAGCAGGACCTTCTACAACAAAATACAATGAACCTAAGAGATCTGACATGCATGTAGACTTCATTGGACAAGATTCACAAGAATAGCCTTAGAAGACAATTCCTCGACGAAAATTTCCATCCAGGTACCAACATATTTTTTATGGCTATTGTTATTCATGTGGAAAATTTGGTCATAAAGCTATAGAATGTCGCACGTACCCTTGGAACGAATACAATTCCAAGAGATCTATAAAATATGAAGCTCCCAGGGCTCAGTGAAACATCAATATATTTTAACATTTAAGAAATAATATTGAATGTTACAAATGTCAAAACCTTGGACACATAGCCAAATATTGCAGACTTGAAAATCCTCCAGAAGAATCTTCGAAACCACAGAACGAACGAATATGGAAGAAGAAGAAGAATGATAATTGTGCTCTCGCTTTCAAGACTCAAAAGAACAAAGATGTGCGGTATGTTGATAGCGGTTGCTCAACACATATGACTAGAGATAGAAATAAATTTGTATCTCTGAAAGAGAAGAAGGATGGAACCGTGTCTTTTGGAAATGATGGATCTTCAAATGTTATAGGATCAGGTACTGTCACTCTCGGAATAAAATATTCTCTAGCCAAGAATGTTCTATTGGTTGAAAACATGAATCACAATCTGCTCAGTGTTGGACAAATGTGTGATCAAGGACACACAATACTATTCAACTCCACAAAATGTGAAATCAGGAAAGGCGTGTATGGTGAAATTGTGGCTACAGCAGTTTGAGCTCCGAATGAAATATATGTTTTGGATGAAGCAACTAAAGCATGTCTAATAGCTAAAGAGGATGATACAATAATTGGTAGCAATGATGATCGACTAAGTAAGAAGTTTTCTACAAAGGTGCAAAGTGATTTCAAGATGTCTTTACTTGGTGAGCTGACATACTTCTTAGGGCTTCAAATATCTCAGCAAGAGAAAGGAATATTTAGATGTCAAGCCAAGTACATCAAGTAAATGCTAAAGAAATTTAAAATGGAAGATTGCAAACCCATCCTTACTCCAATGGTAACAGGTTGAAAATTGAGCATAGACGACTCATCTAAGGATGTGGATCAAAGGTTGTATAGATCTATGATTAGTAGTCTTCTATATGAAACAACCTCCCGACCAGATGTTATGCAAGCAGTTGAACAAGTAGCAAGATTCCAAGCAGCACCAAAATAATCACATATTAAATATTCACCAACATTGGAATATCTTTGCCAGAAGCTTGGGATTCTCCCAAGTTCTCATTATATTTTCCTTTTTCAGAATATAAAGGGGGAGTGGAAGTAGATTACAGGTCTGCAGGATAGTTGTGTGTTAGGGGGAGTGGAAGTGTGTACAGCTCCGCAGGATGGTTGTGTTTCAGGGGGAGTTACACTTTTCCATTGATGTCAAAGGGGGAGAGAATGTTGTAGGAAGAGGTGTCATGATCACAGGGGGAGTAATTTTGTTTCCATCAATGACAACCACTGATCAACATTTAATACTACTTCAACTTCCCCTAAAGTAACAAGTGCATTTAAGATTTCAATATCATCTTCCTCCACATATCTGTGCATGGTCCTGGATATCTGAAGTACTTCTGATATGTTGGAAACTTTGGGATCACTGTAGAGATGGGAGAAATTTCTAATACCCATATCACAAAGTTGTGAATGGTTATTGGCCACCCGTCTAGCCTAGTCCTTCAGTTCCTAGATTATGTTGATACTCTTTTTTCCTTTTTCACATTGCTGGAAGAATTTTGTGTTGTCATCTCCCACTTTGAGCCAAATGGCCCTACTTTTGAGCTGCTACGATTCCTCCTATTGCCTTAACATTTTGGATTTCTCCATTTCCAATTAAATGAGGTGGTCCTTGGCCTCTGTGGACTGAAAGCCAATGAAATCCAATCCCAGGAGGCTCTCTAACTCAATCTCAATCTTATTCAGTGTTGCTTCATCTTGTCTTTTCTTCTTTGTGGCCCATTTTATTGTATTGTCTTTTAATTTGGTCATGTTGTTGTAGAATACACGGGTCAGCTCAAAGTCAGGCACCTCTATTCACGGTCAATCCAAGAGATTTTTAAAAGGAGGTGGAAAGTAGGATCCTCCAGCCAACAAGAGTTGAATTTAAATGGGGAATGAGGTTTGATGTTTTCCCCATGTATTTCAAAGTAAATGGGAGAGTGATTAGATGATCCTCCCGACCCAACCCATTGTCTGGCCTTGTCAATTCTATCAACTAGCTTGGTCTTGATGAGAAATTGGTCTAGTCTTCATGCCAGGGTAGCCTCACCAGTCCTTCTATTGCACCATGTGGGGAATTTTTTGGGCATGGCCAAATACAACATAACAACATCATCGATCAGTTGTTCGAATTATTCCGACAAGGGGCTCGATACTGCATTAGGCCCCCATGATTTAGCTAGGCTAATGGAGAAGTTTAAATCTCCACTGCTGATAATATGATCCCCCTTCATGATGTTTGAGGCCATCATATTATCCCTGTAGTCTTGTCTATTGTGATAGGGGCCGTAGAAATTGATCAAACAGATGGGCATGTCAAGCCCATTTATAGTGATGTCGGCCCCAAGAATCCCTTCTCTACCCCACCAGCTTCCCACTTTGATATTTCTATTATTAAATCCCAAAGCACATCCTCTAGATATCCCTCTAGCATCTAGTGTCTGGAAGCTCCAGTCTGGGAGTAGTGAGGTGATAATTTTGTAGATATAATCTCCATCACCCAAAGTGTCTTGAATAAGAAGGGCGTCCACTCTCACAAGGTCCAACAACTTTCTTAGTGCCAGTTTTTGTCGGGACTGGCTAATCCCCTACAGTTAAATGAAAGGCAGATCATGGATCACCCATGTCAGGGGTGTCCTTTTCTCTAAGAACCCTATCGATAGAATATTGTTTCCCTAATGCTACCTCCATACCAGCCTGAAAGATAGCCTTATATAGAGATGATGGTCTGCCCTTGACAACTTTTGATTTGGATCCTATGGGGTCAGTGCCAAGACCATAGGCATGGGGTGTAGAGCCCTTAGATGAGGATCTAATTTTGTAATGGTGGCTAGAACTATTTCCAGAGAGTTCAGTAAGTGATTAGGAGCTAGTATCTACCACTAGGGTATGAGGGTCTGACCGGGAAATGGAGGGAGGGGAGGTTGCAACATGACAGGAAATGGTATCCAGATTGCATCTTATTAAATCAATTCTAGATGTAGCTAGTGATATAACAAGAGATAAAATGCGATTAAAATCATAATTTAAGGAATAAGGAGTAGTGAGAGGAGTACCCGGGATTAGAGTAGCATCCTCCTCATGAGGATGAGAGCCGAAGGCTTGTGGAGCTAATGGAACTTGAATGGATAGAGTCTTCCTAGGGGTACGTAGCGACACAAGCTCCGCCGAGGGTCTCTCCTAAGTAGAGTCCGGTTCGTTGAATATAACAGTTTGGGTCCCATTCTGCACCAAAAATTTTGCAGGTTCAATATTTTTCATGGTGATAAGAAAAAATTCCTTGTATAGATGCCCCACTTAATGAAAACGATGACACCGTAATGGTACCCCTTCATGATCCAGAATCTGGCATCTTGAGATATATTTGAGTTGTAGGTTGTAGCTATCCACCAAACCTTCCCGAATGTCCAAGTGGACAAGAATATGAGCTAATGAGATATTTCCTATCTCTAGGTAGGACCTGTCATGGTCCAGATAAATCCATAAGTCTTCTCCAATGAATCGAAGTGCTTCCTCTATCCAGAATTGCAGTGGAAGTTCTGGCAACCACACCAAAATAGGTCCTGCTCCCATATTTTCCTTATCAGGTTCAAATAGGGGATTCCATCGCTTGAGCATAAATGGTGTCATTTCGATATGCCAGTATTTGGTAAGCACCCAGTTCTCCATATTAGGATGGGGGGAAATTATGGAAAACTGCCCTCTATTCATCGTGAGCACCCCAAGAAGTTGCTCCAGAATGTTTCCCCATATTTCAGTGGTCCATATCTTGAGTTTGGAAGTGGTGTAGTTTCCCCCTCAAACACATCCAACCAAGATTGTTTGCGAGGTTTCCTCCAACTTATCCATACCAATATCTTCACCGAAGACCAAGTTCCTCTTATGTTCTCAGCTCTTTATGCACTTATGTTTCTTCTTACCAGTCCTATGGGAATTCCTGTCCAGTGGAGAAGTGATGACTCACCTAGCTCCATGTCCACTTGTTCTTTCTCTGCTAGGTCAATGCCTTGAAGCGTCCCAAATGTCCACTGAGGTGTTAAACATGCCCATATTTACGACGGTTCTAGGTTGTCAGAGGAGTAATCCAGCTCAACCTCTTCCATAATTCCATTCCGAGAATTTCTCCTTTGTTTTCGAGAGTTCCTGAGACTTTCCGCACAACCCTTGGCTGTTCCGAGGTGCTAACTTAGAGATTGTGACCGTTAGCCATATCAGATGGGGTCTAGAGTATATGCAAAGGTTAAAAATACTTACCCACTATTGGGTTTTAGGGGCCTTTGAGAAACTCCAAAGGCGTGCAGCTACTAGTATTCAGTTGTGGATTCCATGACCGTTGGTGTCAAACCTCATTTAATCCCGAGTATTGAGCTTCCCCTAAAATGGTTCTAAAATCATCTACACAGTGTCGAATAAACAGTCAGGGTCTCGTGTTGCCGGAATAGGGTAATGCATTTCACTACCCTGAACCATTCAATGTACCACCCTGAGCAGGTCATGCTCCCATGGTGTCCACCGTAGTTTAGTTTTTGTTCTAGCTAGGGTTTCCGTCATCGTTCTCGGTGAAGGACACTTCTTATGGGTGAAAAATAATTTAATACTTCATCTTAAGATGATATCTCCAATTCCAATAATAATAATAATAATAATAATAATAATAATAATAATAAATGACCCGTATGTTTTTTTCCCAAGAATAAATGACCCTTATGTTATATATGTAATGAGCACAAATGAATCAATGTGTGCCATGTCACCACCCCTTTGGGTTTTATCTTGCTAACTAGGGTCTCCAACTTCAAAAGTGAATATATCTCAAACCATGAAGAACTATGTGGTATTCCACATGCCACCATAAACATATCAACGAGGAGAATATATCTAGAATAATCCTAACATGAAATTTCATGAATTACCATGTCATTTTGATTGAAAAAATGAATGGAAACACCTAGTGCTTCTTGGGTTGACATCAATGAAAACCACCTATCAACATGATCTACACTAGCTTAATATTTTTATATTAAAAATCAATTATTTAATTATAAATAAATATTTATATGTTTTTTTTTCTCCTATTAAAATGTAATAGATAATTCACAAAATATGTATCCCTAATTCATTGACCGAGTTACCCTAACAAACACTTTTGAAGCTTACATGCATAGTATGTTGTTTTTTAATGGAAGGTGTTAGTCATTAGTATTTTTCACCTGTTGTTGATGACTAGATTCCTTAGCTAAGTTTTCTAGAATCTAATCTCAATATGTCAATTTTTCATCTAGAAAACACCCCAGACATTTTTTTATCCTCCTACCTCTCCTTTTCATCCTATGATCAGAGCAAGCTTAAGTTTTCAAGTCATGTCTTTCTTTAGCAAAAGATCCCTGTCTATAGCTGTCTTAGCCTTGCTTATCTGCTATCATTTTTCCCTTGTTTCTCATGAAATTCATTTTCCAATATGTGACAAATTTTTTCCTTTCCTATCCCTAATTTTCTTGTCAAAAACAATCAGAACCAATGAAATTTTCCCCTAAGTTAGATAGTGGTGTTTAGGAAGTCTTTTCCTTGGCAAAAACATCTTAAGCCAAAGAGCCTCTGTCTAGTACCAATCAGTCAGAGTTTGTCTTCCTTTTCTACAAAAATAAGTCTTGACACATCCATAGGTCGAACACCACTAAGAGGTCATTCTGTCTCTGTTCAAGAAGAAGTTTAGCAAAGATCCAAATCAGAAGAAGATAAGCATATTCACTATCTAAAAGAATGTGTTTAGATCAGGAAAACTCTCCATAAGACACCAAAGGAGCCATCCAAGATTCAAAGTCATATGTTTTGCATCTCTATAGGGGTGTAATTGAATGACAAATAGTATCCAAAAAAGTGCAAAGAGACAAGTCCAAATAGGTCTCTCATAAAGAAGAAATTTGCTATCAGTAAACAAATGGAGAGATGCAATGAAAGAGAGTAGGAGTACATGTTTCAAAAGTCAAAAGTTGCCCAAAGAGCAGAGGATATCTTTCAAAGTCACATAAATGCAAAGGACTGATATAATGATGATCTATGGTGTTTTCAGTATCTCCTTCAGAGGTAATGCTGCATAATTTTTTCAAAGGACATCATCACAGTACATAAGAAGACAACTGCTTCTTATGCTGCCTCGAGCCTGGGATAAGAACACTAGTCAAAGAGAAAATCCAATGTACCTCTGCAAACACAGTAAAAAAAGGTTAGTAAACGATGAATAGAAAGAAAATACTCTACAAATACAAGTCATGTAGCTTCTGGTTTAAAAGTTCATAAGGATATTTTGACAAAAAGATACATATCTCAGAGCATGCCTCATATAGTAGATTGTCAAAATTTCACTTTATTACCTATTGTGATATACCAAGCAGAGATGTATATTTCAAGGAAAGATGACACAGTTTTGGGAATAGATGAAATGTCATGACTGTGATGACCTCCTTCAAAAGAGAAAATGTTAGAAAACATCATGCTGATAACCTCCTCCAAGCAAGAGCAGATGGTTAGAAAGGCATGATGTGGCCTCCTTCATGAATAAGAAGAGGGCCAACATGTTTTTAAATGATTTCAGAGCTATTGTAGGCCACTTCCTTCCAAGGGATAAAACAAAGGATGCATCAACAAGTTTAGATCATGTTTAAGAAAGTTTTCAATTGGAAAGTCATAGTTGAAAATCAGTGGGAACAATTGAAATTTTATAAGTTGAATTATGGTGTTACATCATAAGAAAAGCAGTGATATTATGGTGTTGAAGAAACCTCTGGTTTCTGTATATAAAGACCTCCATTAGCAGATAATAAGAGAAGGCCCCATGATAGGCTTGAAAGGTCTTTTGAAAGGGCTGCAAATAGTGTCTTTGTAAATCTCCCTTGAAAACAAACTAAAGAAAAACACAGTCTCTTTAGGACCTTTTTCACTTCTTAAAAAAGGGACAAAGTCTTGGTAGACACGCAGTAAGATGGCATTAGAGTTCCAAAGGGTTACATTAGTGGTTTCAAAAGTGATGATATCCTTGATTCAAAAATAGAGGTTTTGATCATAGTTTAAAAAACTTCCTATAGCACAAACTATGAATTACCATATGATTTTGAAAAGCATTTTATTTTAGTGTGGTAGAGGTTTCAAGAGATTGTTTAAAAAGGGTGAAACAATGGTTAAAGGACTGCCCCAGATTGCAGAACACCTATACTTTCTATTCGAGAGGAAGTTTCTGTTTTAAGAAAGGATTTGGCAAAGAAAGTTCAATAGTACTTCTGGCTCTAAAAGATGAAATTGGTCGATTGAACCAAGGATATAGGCGAGGATTACATAAAAATATTAAGTGAGAATTTGTGTCCTACCATACGAACAAGCATTCCTGCCCTAGGAAGCTTAAATAGTTCTGCAATGGCCATGCAACAAGGAAGAAATTTTGTCCCATATCCCATTAAGGAATTTAATGTTTTAAAAACAACTTCTCAAAATTTCACAAAATCAAAAGATGAAAAGGGTTATCCAGCGGAGAAAATTTTATCTCTCATACCCCAGATGAAGTTTGTTTGGAGTAGGAAAACGAGTTATCTCCAACAGTGAGCACATGTCAGCCTACTTTCATGAAAATCTCTTCAAAAGAGATTAAAAATCAAGCAATGCTATATCGAGGAGATTTGTTGGAAAATTGTGAAGAAGCAATGCCAGATAAGGGAGATTTGTTGGAAAGGTGTGAAAGGATCAAAATTAAGGTTTCCAAAGTGGATAATACAATCCATTCTAGTTGTGCAGGTAAAGGGTTGTTATCTAGTAATTAGAGAAAATGCCTTATGGGGATAGGAAGCATGTTAAAACATGTGATTTGGAGGGTGTTAGCTCAGCTGTTGAATATTCTGCAATCCTTGAAAGGGGTAACTAGGAGAATAGTGCATCTATCCTTTCATCCAAAAGCAAAGAAAAAAAAACTTTGGCTGTTGAAATTGATGGTGACTTTGATTGCATTGAAATCCTAAGAAAGGATGTGCATAAAACACAGTTAATTCTAACAGATGTTGCGAATCAGATGGGTGTGCCATCGGATTTTATAACATCTTTGATTAAGGGAAATAAACATGATATCCCTATTGATCTACAGAAAAATATTAGTGGTTGGTTGTGCAACTTCCTATCAAGTCAGATTAATACCTCTCAAGCTATAATAAAATAGGACACTTTTTTTAAGAACCAAAGCATATCATCAAGATGATTTGGCCAGAGATTATCAAGCAAAAACATCATCTCCAAAATACAGCCTAAGGAATACAGGAGAGTGTTGTGGTAAAACAAACCCCCCCCATTTTTGACTTGTTCACTTCAAATAATGGGGACCCTTTTTATAAATTTTTGGCTAAGCACCTTTTAGGATTTTATTTAACTAATTATCCTACGCTTTTGTTAATTTTTCATTTTCTTTGGATTCTTGTTTTGATTGAATCAATTTTTGATAAGCCTCCCATTGACGCTTGTTTCTCCTCATTTGGTCAACTAGTATAAAAATGGTACTCCTTTGAAGTACCATCATTTTTCTAGTCTGGGTTAAAAATGCTATTTTTTTATTCTTTTTCGGAGTGGCTGTAGTTTAGAAAATTTCATAGCTAAACTAAACATCATTAAAATAAAACCAAAATAAAAATTAAAAAATATATATATATATATATATATTACATCATCGGATCCGTCGCAGATCGCAGATCGAAAATTTCAGATTCGTCGTAGATCGCAGATCGCAAATTTCAAATTCATCGCAGATCGCAAATTTCAAATTCATCGCAGATCGCAGATCGCAAATTTCAGATCCATTGCAGATCGCAAATCGCAAATTCAAATCCGTCGCAGATCGCAGATCGCAAATTTCAAATTCATCGCAGATCGTAGATCGCAAATTTCGGATCCATCGCAGATCGCAAATTTCGGATCCATCGCAGATCGCAAGATCGCAATTTCACAATTTCGGATCCATCGCAATTTTTAGAACATGCACATTTAAAAAACCCCGATCCAAGGCTCTTGCGATATGCGATGTGTTAAAAAAATTTTAATATAAATTTTTTGTTTCACCTCACGTCACCCTCACCTCACACTCCACTCACCATATCCTTCCA
The DNA here is from genome assembly GCA_034641835.2 of Pinus albicaulis. Classification (NCBI taxonomy): domain Eukaryota; kingdom Viridiplantae; phylum Streptophyta; class Pinopsida; order Pinales; family Pinaceae; genus Pinus; species Pinus albicaulis. Next base: position 1,192,816,888 of record CM076578.1, on the reverse strand, counting down.
CAAACTTACATGGATGAATTAATGAGTTTTGATTGATTTCAATGGTTTGTTTTATGAATTTTGGGTTTGGATTGATTCCAATGGTTTATAAATTAATTTTTATATTTTTAATATTATAATTATAATGATTATTATAATTTTAATATAATTTTAATTATAATATTAATCATATTTAAATTAACTTTTTCAAATCATTCGTATATTAATTTAATTTTGTAACTTAATTAATTTCTAAATTAGGTGATAATTAATTAGAATTAATTGTATATATTAGTTAGTTAATAATTAATTTATAATTAATTATTAGATAATTAGAATCTAATTTAGGATTAAAATTCTAATTAAAAATTCTGATTTTTAGCCCAGCAAACAGAATTTCCAGATTTATGCCAGATTTGACTCATCAACTTTGGAGGCTCATAGAATGAGTTTTAGTTGGCCAAATGAGGCCCAGGACGGTTCATTGGAAAGATAAAATCAAGGAGAACATTTCTGAGGAGGCTCCACTAATATATTTGGTCATTAATTGGGTCAAAAAATCATGCAAAAAATCAAGCTCCGAATTTCTAAAGCAAAATCAATTTTCTGATTTATTTTCTGCATTTTCATTTGTCCAAGCCTCTTCTAATTGTAGATTCGCTCATCAATGATATATTTGGCCAATTAAACTATCCTAGGCATCAATAGAGAGCTTATATTTTATTTTCAATGATTTATTTAAATTAAATTTGATTGGATTTGTTTTAATGCCAGAAATGATATTTTGATTTTATTGTTACATTTTAATTTATTTTGATTTCTTTTTGCAGGAAAACAGTAGAAGATATATGGAGAAAAAGACTTCAATCAATGAAAATGCTCCAGCAATTAAAAGATTGGAATTTTTGAGCAAATAAAAGTGATTGGGCAGATTTTCTTCAACAAACTTTCATCTCAAGAATTCCTTTGCAAATATTATAAATAGCGGATTGCAGAATGGAATAAGGGCTGCTCTCCTCTGCAATTCCAGACTTCTAAAAGCATTTCTGTTATAGGAATTTAGAGTTGTAGATGGGGAGGAGAGAAAGTTTCAGATCTGAACATTATTGAGGGTTTATTCTTTATATCTTGAATTATGCATGATGGGCAGAGTTTGCATTTCTGCAGCTCTAGTCTTGAAAGCAGAAATTCAAGTCATGTAAAGTACTGTTAGAGACCAGGATCAGAGAAGCAGATTCAATTAACTGGTATTTTTGGCATTTCTGTATCAAATACCAGTTTCATTTTTATGTTAATAAAATTGTTGTTTCATTTTATTCATGTTTTGGCATTTATGTTGATATGGATAATTTGTCTTAAATTGTTAAGTATCTCTGCTCTTATGAATTAAATTCTGATTTCTGAGTAACCATTACTCAGAAATCTGTCTTATAACACTGATTTATTAAATAGTAATGTGTTGTGAATTTCTTCCACATGTTATTGTTTAATTATTAGTTTGACTGATATGATAATTGATATCAATTTTTGTGAATTTCTTCCGGAATGTTATTGATTTATTATTTCAGTCAAATGGTGTCAATAGAATGTGTTTTGGTACTCACAAATGTGAGCTAATTGAATTTCTTCGTTAGCTTAACATTAATTTAAAACCAGACATATTTTAATTCTCATTATTTAATCATCTTGCTCTTAGTTGGGTTAGATTTTCATCTACCTAATTGAGATAGGATTTAGATTAGTTTCTTTTGCTTATATTATAGAATAAGTTTGCAATTAGATTAAATTTACATTCTTTTAAGTCCTCTTCTCAAAGAGGCAAAATCTTAGTTGTGGTTTGGCTGAACCCAAATCAGCTTAAGGGTCATTCTCTTGCCTGATTAGCAAGAAGAATTGATCTGATATCCCTGTCTATTGGTAGTTAACGATATATCGTAAACCAATAGCGATAGGAAAAAGGTAACTGGACCTAGTTAAACCAGTCGGAGCCACTATCATAAACGGAAAAGGAGCTGCATTAAGGTCCGGACCGGGTGGTTATCCCCCAATGTTGTAGCAGCGATTTTCGAGGCTTCAACATTTTTGGCGCTAGAAGGAGGGCCTGAAACTTGTTGTCTGTTGAAGTCTTTTCAATTTTAACATTTTATTTAATCACAATGGCTCCTTTTAAACTTCCAATTTGGAGTTGTATCCATGGACGTGCATCTTCCAATACTCCACCCGAAGTGGTAAGACTCTTGTCTCAGGTAAAGTTTAATGGTGAGAAAAATTCTTCTGCTTTTAATCATGTCCTTCAATTTATTCAAAATGTTTCAAATTATGATTTTCAAGGAATTGATGAAGGCATTTTATGCAGAATTTTTACTCTCACATTTACGGCAAAAGCTAGAAACTGGTGTAGAACTCTTCCGGTTGCCTCAATTCACAGCTGGGATCAATTTGTTAAAATTTTCGTTTGTAAATTTGACCACTATGATTATGATCAGGTATGTGATGAAATTGAATATCTACGAAATAAAAATGAGTCTGTTAGAGATTTTAATATTCGATTTCATTTGAATTGTTTAAAATTTAATGTCAAATATCAACCTATGAAAGAAGAATCACTAGATTGGTTTGAACATAATTATTCTCTTCCTCCTATTACCGATCCATATGAAATTAGTTCAAGCTTTGTTCCATCCCCTTCCAATATAAATGAGAATTCCAATTTGGGTGTGCAAATAAATTGTGATGAAGAGGTTTCAAAAAGCTTGGAAAATATTTCTAATCAAATGCAAGAAGACAAAAACAACAATTTTGGAGAAAGACCTGCATTGGAATCTGAAATTTTCTCTGCATTAAATTCAGAAAATCAGATTGCAAATCAGCAAGTGCAAGCAACAATCAAAGTAAGTAATAGCATGCAAACTGCTGTACAAATTTCTGAATCTTTTCATGATGAGAAAATGCTGAAATCAGAGCAGCAAAGCAATCTTCTTCAAAAAAGCATGAGTATGCAAAGGAATGATTTAGAATCTGAAATTTACAATGATCATAATGCACAAGAGTTCTCAAACCGAGACCTTTTTAAAAGCATTATTTCAGATTCACATTTTTTCCTTTATCCTGATATTTTTAATGATGGTAATTTTTCCCCTTTTGGTGTTAATGATATTTCAGAAAATACAGAGGCTGATCTAAATGAATTACCATTAAGTTTTTATCAAGATAGAAAAGCAATTAATGATCATTCTTTTGCCATTAATGAACATCAAATTCTTGTCCCTCCTTGTTTTGATATACTGGATGAGATTGAAGGGAAATCTAGAGAATCTTGTGAAGTCATTTATGATAATTACTCTGACATTGAGGATGTTGATTTCTATTTTTCTCAAGAGAATCCTCATGATAAAATTCAAATAACATCTGAGAATGAGGAAAATTTCAATTTAGAAATTATTCCAACTAATCCTCACTCTAAAGCAGATAACTGTCTTCATGATTTCACTATTCGAGAAAATATTCCAATTTATGATTCATATCATGATCAAACTTTCATTCCTGTTCATAATCATAAATCTCTTTCCAATTCACAAGTTGGAATTCGAAATTACTCAAATTCCATAATTCTGGCCAATCCTTGTGAAAAAGAAATTATTTCAAAACGATCCCAATTGTGCTGTAACATTAGTTGTACAAATAGTGATTTTATTTTATTTTTGTTTCCTCAATTATTTTGTATTAAATCAGATTTATTTTCAGATTTTTGATACATTACGCTGGCTTATTGAGCACTTTATTATCAAACATTCAATTGATACATTACCCTGTTGGAAAATTGAAGTTTTATATTATAATCAAAAGCATCAAAAGCTATTTCAATTTCAATTTCAATCAATGCTAATGTTTTATCAAAAGCTTCTATCTTCTCAAAGGCAATATCAACAAGAGAATGTATTTTTAGAAGTCTGCCAGCAATCCAATTTAATTAATAATTTTCCATTTCATTTAAAAGATTTCCATCCATTTTTCATTAATTCATTTGAAAAATATTTGGAAATTTTTCCTTCATGGAAGATTGTCAATAGCTTAACATTTACACATAACATTAACAGTTTCTTCCAGGCCTTTGAATCTAAAAGCTCATATCCACAATCTGGCCTTTCATCTCCTCTTTTGAACATTTCCCAATTATTAACAGAAATCCATCCAGATTTCTATGATCCAATTGGTATTCAATTGGAAAGAAAATTTCATGAGAAGGAGATTTTAGATAAGCTTCTAACAATAGTTGTACATTCTGATTTCAGGTTTAATTTTCTTAGTTCAATTAGATTTGTATTTTTATTACTAACATTTAAATTGTACATACATGCAGGGATTAAAATGAGAAAATGGTTACACTGGAAATATGACTATACCTAGTCATTTTTCAAGTATATGGTTAGAATAGGAGTAGAGTTAATGTAGTTAATTTATTTTCAACAGTTCTGTAGATTAAAAATAAAACAAAGAAATCAGCCAGTTTCATATATGTTTAGTGAAAACATTTTCTCCCAATCAGAAAATTTTAATTCTTCTTTTCCTTTTTTAAATTTCTTACAGCAATACCTCTACTCTGTCTATTTTGAATAATGTCTTGATTAAATTCAATTAATGTTGCACTTGGCATCAATCGCCTTAAAGCCACTTTTCTTAATTTCGGGATTTCCTTCTAAGATTTTCTTTTGAAATTTATATGATAAAGGTTTTGAGGATATAAAAGCTTCAGGATCTCATTATCCCATGAAATGTATGACTGTCTATGATAAGCTTAATTTTGACTCAATCATTATTAGTCAGTCTAACCTTTCGTGGTAATCATATGAAGTTCATAATATCTTCCTCGAAATTTGTTAAGCCGACTTTTAGGATGTCCATTTTGCTGTGTGCACACATTCAAATCTATTTTGACATTTTTCTACAATTAGTGGCTTTATCCCATTCAAATCTTTAGTTTATTATTTGATGTTGCAATATGCATCATATTCACTAACTAAAGGCATTATTGAACAATCACTATAACAATACAGATTTTTCTCAAGTTAATTCGGAATGTGTAGAGGTAATAAATTGTTGTTGCAATTCAAAAAGGAAGCATAGTTTCATATTTATTTCTGGTAAATTTTATATTTCATGAACATGAATAAACATATCTTATTTAGGCTGATTGCTCACTCCGATTTAGAATAAATAATGAGATGATTTTGAACAAAGTCAGAATTCTGATAAATCGAAGGAATAATTTGAAGATTCATGAGGTAAAATCTACAGAAAATTTCCTTCCAGGTATGCATTTACAAGTTCATTTTCATCTATTATTAGTTATATTTTCTTTAGTTTATTTTTGATTCTTTTTCTGTTTTAATTGCAGGTTTTCATTTGTTTTCAAAACTTGAAGTAAGCAGCAAACCCATTTCAAATTTGCAACAGGTTCAAGGAAATTTTATTTTGAGAATTTGAGCATTTTAAACTTTGCTTTCAACCATCAGAAAACCCAATTGAAATTTCAAGCAATATTATAGGATTCAACGTGATTTTCATATTGCTGATACTTCAGTGAAAATGTTTGCAATATTCTCAGCTTGCTCATCTTCGTCAATCATTTCATTCCGATATCACATCATCCACTTCACAACCATTTGTAGCGAAATGTTTCATCGGAAGTAGCTCTTAACAGTTTTGATAACAAATGGTTCATAAAAGATCTCCGATGTATTACTTTACTCATATGCCATATCGCATTTCGCATATCAGAGGTTTGCAGTTAAGTATACTTCCATTATCATGAATCGTCAATCTCCGATAAACGACTTTACCATATTGCGATGACCACATAATTTTGGACCCGATATAAAATTTAAATCAAGTTTATAAAATATCGCGTCCATTCAATCGCAAATAATGGTAGGAGCATAACTTTAAAAGGGTCGATGTCTCAGATCCGATATGTTATTAAATTTTCATCATAAATTTATTGGGTCCACTCTTCATCGCATATCGGCGTATCAAGAAATGTTACATCATGTGCTTTTGATCGCCGATTAGCATTGCCAATTAGAAATCGCCGATATCGCAATCACGTCATCGCATTTTTAATTATTCTCACATCACAATTCAGAATCTGCAATGTGCGATGTGCAATATGGGAAACACAATGTCAATATTCCCCGATCCCCAATATAATATATCTTTAATGATGTGATCGCTTCATTTCATTGCACATGTCCTCATTACATGTTTTCATATCGGCAATTTTCCATTGCAATCTCTGATGTGATAGCTTTCAATGCATGCCTCTGAGCCATTAACATTTAATCAATATATGGCATAGCAACAAAGGTGAAGTCTTGCAAATTAAAATTAAAGCATGGTGAAGAAACATATGATGTGATCATCCAATACGGCGATGTGTTATTTTAAAAGCGAGCTTGGATAACCACTATGGTAAGAAAGCGGCTGATGATAAATTTGTGGCATATTCAAATCATTTCGATTTCTCATATATTTCAGTTTTAAATATATAATTCCATAATTAAATATGGAATTCAAGACATCTCTATTTTCATATTTAAATTTTATTATTTTGGATTTGGTCTTGATTCTGGACAATTTATAAAATCATGGAGTTTATATGAAACTTATAATATTTTGAGAGACATTCGTTACTCCAAATTCGCATTCTCATTTCTGATGCATTTCTTTTAATTTCAATTCCCTTGAGCACTAAGCATTCCATTTTTTTTATTTTACTGCTTGCTTTAGTTTAGATAAAATAAATAATGATTTTGGGTTATAGGATTTTGGTTAGTTTGACTTCTTCAAGTTTTTAATGTTAATTAAAATAAGAAGTCAGCTAGTTTGGAGAAACTGATACCTTTCAGGTAAGATCAAAAGCAATCATCCAATAGTAAGATTCATGTACCCACTTTCATTTATTTCCATTTCGTTACTTTAGTTTCAGTTTTGTTTTTCTGATATATAAATCTATTTTGTAGCTCTTCATAAAAGTTTCCAATTCTTCGCCAGATCATATTTTCGAAGTCCATACTCTTCTCCTGGCTTAATTTCAAGAAGCAGCGATAATCCTCATTGAAATAGCTACCTCAGGAAGTTTCAGAACCTTTAGATTTTTCTTTAAGCATTCCTTTCATTAGAAAATGATTAAATTGATGCTTTGAAACAAGAAGATTGATATCAAACATAAAGTTTTCATTGTGGCTGAATTTTATCGTTACTGCTATCTAAAAAAAAAAAAAAACAGCCTAAAAATACTTGCAACTTGCAAGGTATGATTTTTCTAAATCTCGACATAAGAAGGATTGATTACACGATTATTTTCTTTCTTCATATTGTTGAGACATTGGTATAAACATTCTTGTTTGAGTTTATCTTGCGAAATTTGGATTTTCCTTTCCATTTTTAAATTTTCTTCATTTTTATTTTTGCTGATTTCTTTCTCATTTTAGCATAAGAATTTTTTTTCCTTTGGTTTTTAGTTTTGATTTTGGTGACTTTGTCATGATTTATATGGAAGGTCTTCTTGTTACCTAACTATGGTCAGTATACATGGAGAAAAATTGTTAATAATCATCTATTAACTTTTTCTTAAATCTCATAGTAAAGTTTGATTTTCTTATTATAAAGGTAGACATACTTAAGGAAGAGATTACCAATTTAGAAAAGTTGACAAAGTATCATAAAATCTGGAAAATTTTCTTTTTTCATCAAAATTGTAATCATTTTGAGATTTCGATATTTTATTAAGATCTTTCAAAGTTCTATTATCAGTCAAGAAAAGTTATTTTTAACCAAGTAAAGACACTTTACAGCAAAACACCTTTTAACTCTGAAATTGTCATTTTTAACTCTTAAGGAGTCAATGATTCTCCCTGTCCCAAAGAGTCTTATTTTTCTAGAGCATAATTCAGAGATATATTTAAACTTAAAAAATAAGAGGTCTCATCATGAGTCTGCTTACCATGATCATAGGGGAAAAATAGGCTGACATTACCAACACTGCTAAACAAACCAGGGTAATGGCTTATGATTGCAAACGATTATAAGACAAGGGGTCTCATCACGAGCCAACTTGTTTAGTCTAATTATAACCAGTGAATGGCATTGTCAACTATCTGGCTACCAAACCAGGACAATGATTTTTAAGATTTATAATAATATTATATTTAAAATAATAATAATAATAATAATAATAATATAAATGGATTTATCTCTAGGTCAATAATTCTTAAAGAGATGGGATTCTGAATCATTGGTGATTAAAAGGTAACCCTGTCGAGACTATAGATGTTTGCTGACAACGGTGGCTCTACCTGTGACAAATGAGTATATTTTAAAAAAGCTAAGCTGTAAAGTGACCCCTGCTTTATCTCTACAACTAATTAAGGACTGATATAGAGTTTTGAAATATTTTAATTTATGAGGAATTTTAAGAAAAATTACAGTTAGATGATTCTTTCTTTTATTCAAACTAATGAACCTAGTCAAGCATTTTAAGCATAATTCTCTTTTCTTTAATTATTTTTACTTGAATTTTAGGAAAATCTCATTCATATCAAACAGAGATAACTAGTTCTTCTCCCGTGTGTCGCCATTGTTGTGGTAAAACACAACCCCCCCATTCTTGACTTGTTCACTTCAAATAATGAGGACCCTTTTTATAATTTTTTGGCTAAGCACCTTTTAGGATTTTATTTTGATGATTATCCTACGCTTTTGTTAATTTTTCATTTTCTTTGGATTCTTGTTTTGATTGAATCGATTTTTTATAAGCCTCCCATTGACGCTTATTTCGCCTCATTTGGTCAACTAGTTTAAAAATGGTACTCCTTTGAAGTACCATCATTTTTCTAGTCTGGGTTAAAAATGCTATTTTTTTATTCTTTTTCGAAGCGGCTGTAGTTTAGAAAATTTCATAGCTAAACTAAACATCATTAAAATAAAACCAAAATAATAATAATAATAATTATTATTATTATTGCATCATTGGATTTGTCGTGATCGCAAATTTCAGATTCATCGCAGATCGCAGATCGCAAATTTCAGATCCATCGCAGATCGCAGATTGCAAATTTCAGATTCGTCACAGATTGTACATCACAAATTTCGGATCCATCGCAAATCGCAAGATCACAATTTTGCAATTTCAGATCCATCGCAATTTTTAGAACATGCACATTTAAAGAACCCCGATCCAAGGTTCTTGCGATATGCGATGTGTTAAAAAAAATATTTAATATAAAGTTTTTATTTCACCTCATGTCACCCTCACCTCACACTCCACCCACCATATCCTTCCACAAACTTACATGGATGAATTAATGAGTTTTGATTGATTTCAATGGTTTGTTTTATGAATTTTGGGTTTGGATTGATTCCAATGGTTTGTAAATTAATTTTTATATTTTTATATTATAATAATTATATTATAATTATAATGTTTATTATAATTTTATTATAATTTGAATTATAATATTAATCATATTTGAATTAACTTTTTCAAATCATTCGTATGTTAATTTAATTTTGTAACTTAATTAATTTCTAAATTAGATGATAATTAATTAAAATTAATTGTATATATTAGTTAGTTAATAATTAATTTAGAATTAATTATTAGATAATTAGAATCTAATTTAGGATTAAAATTCTAATTAAAAATTCTGATTTTTAGCCCAGTAAACAGAATTTCCAGATTTATGCCAGATTTGACTCATAAACTTTGGAGGCTCATAGAATGAGTTTTACTTGGCCAAATGAGGCCCAAGACGGCTCATTGGAAAGATAAAATCAAGGAGAACATTTCTGAGGAGGTTCCACTAATAGATTTGTTCATTAATTGGGTCAAAAATCATGCAGAAAATCAAGCTCCGAATTTCTAAAGCAAAATCAATTTTCTGATTTATTTTCTGCATTTTCATTTGTCCAAGCCTCTTTTAATTATAGATTCGCTCATCAATGATATATTTGGCCAACTAAACTATCCTAGGCATCAATAGAGAGCTTATATTTTATTTTCAAGGATTTATTTAAATTAAATTTGATTGGATTTGTTTTAATGTTACAAATAATATTTGGATTTTATTGTTGCATCTTAATTCATTTTAATTTCTTTTTGCGGGAAAAAAACAATAGAAGGGATATTGAAGAAAAAGATTTCAATCAATGAGAAGACTTCAGCAATTAAAGATTGGAATTTTGGAGCAATTAAAATTGGATTGGGCAGATTTTTCTTCAACAAACTCTCTTCTAAAAATACTTTTGGAAAGATTATAAATTGCAGATTGAAAAATGTAAACGAGGCTGCTCTCCTCTGCAATTCCAGACTTCTAAAAGCATTTCTGTTATAGGAATTTAGAGTTGTATATGGGGAGGAGAGAAAAACTTCAAATCTGAACATTAATGAGGGTTTATTCTTTATATCTTGAATTATGCATGATGGGCAGAGTTTGCATTTCTGCAGCTCTAGTCTTGAAAGCAGAAATTCAAGTAATGTAAAGTACTGTTAGAGACCAGGATCAGAGAAGCGGATTCAATTAAATGGTATTTTTGGCATTTCTGTATCAAATACCAGTTTCATTTTTATTTTAATAAAATTGTTGTTTCATTTTATTCATGTTTTGGCATTTTTGTTGATATGGATAATTTGTCTCAAATTGTTAAGTATCTCTGCTCTTATGAATTAAACTCTGATTTCTGAGTAACCATTACTCAGAAATTTGTCTTATAATACTGATTTATTAAATAGTAATGTGTTGTGAATTTCTTCCACATATTATTGTTTAATTATTAGTTTGACTGATATGATAATCGATATCATTTTTGTGAATTTCTTCCGAAGTGTTGTTGATTTATTATTTTAGTCAAATGGTCTCAATAGAATGTGTTTTGGTACTCACAAATGTGAGCTAATTGAATTTCTTCGTTAGTTTGACATTAATTAAAAGCCAGACATATTTTAATTCTCATCACTTAATTATCTTTCTCTTAATTGGGTTAGATTTTCATCTACCTGATTGAGATAGGATTTAGATTAGTTTCTTTTTGCTTGCATTATAGAATAAGTTTGAAATTAGATTAAATTTACATTCTTTTAAGTCCTCTTCTCAAAGAGGAAAAATCTTAGTTGTGGTTTGGCTGAACCCAAATCAGCTTAAGGGTCATTCTCTTGCATGATCAACAAGAAGAATTGATCTGATATCCCTGTCTATTGGTAGTTAATGATACATCGTAAACCAATAGCGATAGAGAAAAGGTAACTGGACCTAGTTAAACCAGTCGGAGCCACTATCATAAACGGAAAAGGAGCTGTATTAAGGTCCGGACCGGGTGGTTATCCCCAATGTTGTAGCAGCGATTTTCGAGGCTTCAACAGAGAGAAGGCTGACATAATGGCTGAAATATAATCAGAAAAATGGTCGAATCAACGGAGCTGGAAAAGGTAAATGCCAATCAACAAAAGGAGCATGACATCTTTCTAAATAGCTTTTCAACTACAATAGAATATCAAAGGGAACTAGAGCTGCAATAGAATATCAGATGGTTCTTCTCATGGTGAGTTATTTATAGAAGTTCTCTTATTTTTCTTATAACTATGGTCTTCCATAGCTAGAGCTACTTGCCTTGTTTACTTCTCTTGCATGAGATGTAGAGTATGCTATGTGTAAAATTGACAATGAGAAAATTTTGTTGGAACCAACTCACCCACTCTATTGGCAAAAGGAGATTCCAACCAAAGTATTCTCTTTCTCTGTCTGCAATTCATTGACCATGTTGCCTCTCTGTGTTTTGATAAATGATGGAACAAGGACGTAGGCTTTAGACTCATTTTCCTGTGCTTACAGATAAGGACAAGCAGTCAAATAAGTTCCCTCAAACTGCACTTGCTAACAAGTCTCATGCAGAAATTGGAAAGTGCTCCAATAAGTTCTATGGTCAAGCATTCATGTTCATAGAGAAAGGTCACGTATGTGTATGTATTCACCTAACTGCAAATGTGAACACTGTAAGGGAGGAAAAAACATTTAAACCCTCACAACCGTGTAAAAGGGGCTCAAACATACAATTTGCCATTATGCCAACACCTCACGAGAAAGAAAGCAACAAGTTTTGGTCATCTTCTAGCTTGAATAAACACGCAGAACGCCTAAAACTTGGCACGACGTGCCTGTAGGAGGTCTTCAAAGGGATTTCTTCACAAGCGCGGCACGCCTGTAGAGTGGCGTGGCGCGCCTGTGCCTGGCACCCAGGTCACCAGCAACCAAATTTTCCAAAGTGCCCAAAACGTTTTTCCCCACTATGATTTCACATCCAATGCATCAAGAATGTTTTGAAAAATGATACATCTAGTCTACCACAGAGAGACAGAATTTGTTTAGGGAGTTTCAAATTCATCTTAAAAAGGTCTTTTTGTGTTGAGAAAAGTTAAAATATACACAGTTGCTGGAGGAAAAAGCAGACTTACATTGAAGGATCTCAAATCAGTGTGAAAGGTGTCTTAATAGTGTTTGTAAAGGGAAATTTGTTTGGTAAAACTCAGTGAAAAATAGTGGCTAAAAGATAAGGTTTTTTCAATTGCAAAGAGTCTTTAAAGAATTGTTTTCAAATGTGCCATTGCCAAATCAAAAAGAGAGGCAGTGTTTGAGGGGAGGCCATTTCCAAAACAAAAAGAGATTCTTTTTCAACAAAAAACACAAACTTATCTTGTTTAAGATCTCTTGCCCAAACATAGTGATAAAAAGTAATTTTTGTTTTCATTTGACAAATGCTTGTTTGCTAGTATCCAAGAAACACAGTGATTTAGAAAGAAAAGAGAGATGGTTAATGAGAAAATCTGAAAGAGTTTTTATGATGTGAAAATCTGAGAATACATATAGTCCTCCAAAGGAAAAGCAGAGCTTGTTTGTAGATGTCTCAAATCAGTTTAAAGAAACATTTTAACAATGATTTCAAAGGAGCACCAAGTTTTCCAAATCAGGGAGAACAACGATGAAGTGGATGAGGACTTTGTCAAATTAAAAGAGGTCTCTTTTAAGAATAGTAAAGGAGAGAAACAGTGAAAGAAAGTATGATTGATGTACCAATTTGAAAGTTTTGTTTGTGCTATGAAATGGCTTAGAGCATACATAGTCTCTAAGAGAAAAGAAGACTTAGGTTGAGGTTTTCAAATCAGTTTAAAGAGGTGATTTTACATTATTTTCAAAGGTGCATGACCATCTTAAAAAGAGAGAGACATTTATTAAAGGATAGATATTTTGTCAAAATTGATGGAGGTTTTCTTATGTTGTGAAGAAGAAAAGGATTTGTGCAAACTCCAAAATCAAGAGAGCAGAGTTGTGAAGAGGTCTCCAATTTGTTTGAAAAGGTGTCTTAACAATGTTAACAAAAAACATACCTTTTTTTCTAAATTAAAAGAAATCAAGCACAGTGATAAAGAAGTAATTTTTTTTTTCATTTTGACAAATACTTGTTTGCTAGCATCAAAGAAACAAATTGATTTACAAAGAGTAAAAGGTGTCTTGATTGAAGATTTTATCCAATGATTATTTCAAAGGTTGGTCTTGGTAAGTCAGTGAAGAGTATCAAAAGAAACGGGTGCTACAAAAAGCCAAATCAGTTTGCCCAAAGGAAATGAATGGATGCACAAGAAAAACTCAAAATCGCCCAAAGAGGGCGCCCGGTGAGAAAAAATGAGAAAGACACCTCTAATATTGGAAGTTTCGCCCGAGATTCTAGACATGTTTCTAAGAAGCCTTGAGGTACTTGCTCACCAAAATTGAGCGAATTTTGTCATATTCTTGTTTTTGACAATTTTGGGCCTAATTGCATAAAATCATGGGCGCCGCCATTTTTGTTTGAAGCATCCTCAAAGGATGAAAATGTTATCATTGGATGCCATAATTTCAGGGGCATATACTCAGTGATTTTTAGATCAATTTAAGATGATTTGGTCCCCCAAAGTGGTGAAAAACAGTCACTTTTTCAACACTCTGCCCCGCATATCGGCCAAGCCTATTTTTTGGGTTTTTTTTTTTTTTTTTTTTTTTTCACTCAGTTTAGTATTTGACAAATTTCTATGCATAATTTTGGAAAAATTCAAGTTTTCCTAGAAACTAGACATCCAGAGCTTTCCAACGAGCTATCATGGCCCTCGTTTCGACATCGGGAAGGCCCTCAAAAGTAATCCGAAAGACAGACAATTTTCTGCTGATGCGCCCTTAGTGCTTTTTGACCAAAAAAGGAAGATTTATGAAGTGGCCTTTCAAAATGTGCGTTAAGCTATTTTAGGACATTGTCAGTCATAAAAATTCAAAATTATTCCCTTTTTTAGCATTTTGAGATATTTTTTTGGATATTTTGTGCCTTGGGATTTACAAAGCCTCAAGGACAAGATAAGATATTTGTTTTTGAGCCAATGAGCTTGCTAGTTGCACTAGGAGTTTCTCCTTCATCTTGGCCTATATATTCCAAGAGATTTCATTGTAAACAAGGCTGAACTTGATGATATAGAGCAATATATGGTTATACAAGCTTGGAAGAAATACTTGTCTCATGCTTTGGATAGTTTCTTGAATGTTTTGGATGATGAAAGAGGACTGTTGTTGGATTCCTTGACTTGGTAAAATGCTATAGTGTCCCTCTCTGTTATGCTTCTTAGTTTTCATACATATTTCATGCTCTTGCTTGCTATAAGAGATTAGAGAATAGATTTGAGACATGCCCTTGGAGGCACCTCAGATTTCCTGTTTCATTATAGCTTCTATGTTTTCTTCCTTCTTAGTCATATCAAAGAATTCTTGATTTCTCTTTGATCACTGAAGAAATTGTTTGCTTGTTTCATTTATGGTTTTATGCATGCTAAGTATGATTCATGGTATGCCCTGCTTACTCATGGCTAGTCATAGCTCCACCTCTGAAACCTTTCTTTAAATGTTTGATTGTCCTAGTTGAACCAAAGAGGTCTTGTATCGATCTTGCCCTTTGCCTAAAACTCTGCAATATTAGTTCAAATTACCTGATAGCTCGAAATACTATGTCTAGGAGTTTCCTCTTAGTAGTTTGAGTTATTTGTTTGTCTTAATTATCTTTCCCCAAAGTCTGATAGCAATTTTCTAAAGTTAGAGAGTAATATATCTCTATGTATTTCTTGAATGCTTATTTCTATGCATTTATCAGTTTGTAGTTACATTTATCATGATTAATGGTTAGCCCTACCATATAAATGTCATCTATTAAACTATTTATGTTCGAAAGCCTTTGTCCTTCACAAAATTAGTGTCCATCCCACTTCATTTTACCTTAAGATCCATTTTACCTTGATCAAATCGGCCCTTCAACATACCTTGTATCACCATCTAAGGCTTTCTCAACCTTTTCGATCCCATAACCCAGTTGATCTAGCAATCATTTTATCTATTTTAGTCTTTGATTAGTTCCTCCCTCAAAAACCTAAAAACAAAACAAAAAACCTACTTCATAACTAGCCTAAAATCAGAAACATTATAAGAAAAACACATAGATATCCATTACACAAATAGAGAGAGCCCTCTCTGAGTCCAGGAAGGCTAGGTCCTTGGGCTCCAAAGTTGGTTTGATGTTACCCTGTCACTTGGCTTGCCAATCAGCCAAATCATGAGACCCTAACATAATGGCGATCACGGTGGGAATCTGAGTGATAAACAAACTTAGATTCCCTACACCTTTAGAAACCTTTGAGAATACTATCTTGTGGGCTTATCCCACCGCTCACTAACATAATGGCGATCACAGTGGGACCTTCTGAGTTAGTGACAAACTAAGTTTACCTTAGAACTTCAGAAATCTCTCAACCTAGAAGTATTATCAAAGAGTATAATCTAGTTGTCTCACCATCCTAACAAAATTATGACCCAAATATAGGACACTCTTACAAACCTTAGGTCTACATGAAACTCAGAAAACCCCAAAAAACATCCCTAGATTGGCTTTTTATCAGTATTGGTGGTGGACCATACACATATCTCTAAAAACAACTAAAAACATCCACCTGGCGACTCCACTAGCGTCCAGTAGGCCTATTACTCCACTAGTCCTTATAAAATATCCCGGGAATGCATTAAGCAATCCCAATCATGCTGATGGTGGACATCACAGTTCAAATCTTCCACCTGGAAACTCCACAACCTTCATTAGGCCAAAATACTCCACTGGTAGAGAACTTTAGACTGGTTGAAAAGACACAGTGATCCTTTCTGATTAACAAATATGGATCCAAGGACACAAAGGAGATATGCTCTGATGAGTAGAGAACATATCCCTGGATTCCCACACAAAATTCTTGAAATAAATTGGATAAAAAACCTACCTGTCTTTCGAGATGAAAAGGTTGATGACCCCTTGTTACACCTCATAAAATTTCAGATACACATATGGAGGTTAAAGGTTGAATGGCACGAGGACTGCCTCATGAAAATGTTTATGGGAACATTAGAAGATAAGGCGAGAAATTGGTATGAAGGGCTAGAACCTGGCATCTTGTTTTCTTTGAAGGATTTCCATAAAGTATTTTGTAAACACTATATAGGGAATTGTCCATCTCTATCATTGGCTGAAAATTATTGTGATCAATCTGAAGATCTCATACAACACCTTGTAAACATTGATGAAGAATTAGGAAATTGGCATCCTGAGGATATTTTAGAGGAGGTTCATAATTTTCATACTCAAGATAAATATCTTAACAGCCAAGAAGTGTTGATTGAGAATGAAATTAAATCTAAAATGGAAGAAAAAACAAAACCTTTAGGATCTTTGCCATTGTGCTTTGAGCCATTTCAAATTATACGAGAAAATTGGCCTCCTGAGAATCTATCAGAGGAAATTCATGAATCCCATGCTTATTATCCCGAACATCAAGATGAGTTAATTAAGGATAGATTCAAAACTGAAATAGAAGAAAAATCAAAACTTGTAGGATCTCTACCCTAATGCTTTGAGTCATTTAAATTCATACGAGAAAATTGGCCTCCTAAAATCCTATTAGAGACAACTCATGAATCCCATGCTTATTATCCCGAACATCAAGAAAAATTAGTTGAAGAGGAAACTAATCAAGAAATGAAAGAGAACCCATAGGATTTCTCTAAAAGCACAAGTGATGATTCGTCATCTCTCTTAGGTGAGGCCCAAAAAGAAATTCATCCTCTAAATCAATTTTCTCAATATAAGTTAACTAAAGAGGAGATAGATCAGCTCATAAACATACAATTAGCCTCTCTTAATTTTTCTCCTGATCTTAATTGTCACACAATAAAAAATAGATTTATAGATCAATTCAAAGAAAATAAATCTGATAGTCCAATATGCATGGCTGGTGACATTACTTATATTGATAATCCTCCAAGGTTCAATCAATATGTTGATGATTATGATATCCAAACATAAAATAACCTTGCAGAGCAGTCAACAGTTGATTTATGGGACAAATTTCACTATCATCAGGTTGAAAAAAGTAAGCAGCCAATACAGGTCACCTATAGCAATGATAAAGAAAGCCTTGAAATTTTGGAACCTTTCAGCTTCAATGACAAGGTTGAGGAAGATGGTGAAATTATTGAGCATGTTGTCAATGAGAATCCTTTTCCCGAAATGATTGAGGAAGTCATTTTGGACATAGAATCCTCTTTAAATCCAAATTTGTAGCCACCAAGTTCCATTTAATTACAAATTGTAGATGAAAGCTTGAAAATTGATGATCACAAGAAAGTTGTTGCTCTTTTGTCTCAAGAAGATTTGTTGCCAAAGAGTATCCCTATTCATCAAAATAATGACCTTCACATAGTTTGCAGTCCACTTAATCAGGATACATCAGCTGGGCAAGAGGACTACACTGCAATATATGATGAGTCTGACAGTTCAAGTGATCATGAGCAAGGGGAAAAGTTTCTTTCCCAGGAGAGTCCTAGATATAGCCAAGTGGAAGAAAGAGTAGTCTTGAATGAAGCCTATATATAAAATCCTCTAGATCAGGTATTATTCCAAGATCCATTTGTTGTTTTCCTTGAGAAATCTGAAGGAGTAGTGTGTGCCGCCCAGAATAGTCTCTTGCAAAAAGTGAAAAAAAATTTAGACACTACTGTTCGAAAACAAGCCAAATGGAAGTGGCCTTTTCATTTCTTCAGCATCATGAAAGAATTGAACCAGAGTCACCCATGCAATCATCTACTTGACTGGTTACATTGGAAAATAGAGTTCACCAAATAAATTTCTATCATGTATAGGTTAGATTAGGATAGATAGATAGTTGTGAAAAATAAGCTCAGCCTTGTGAGCATCTTTTCAGTTCTAGATTGTTTGAAAAAAAATTGAAAAAGCAGAAAATACAAAAACAGTAAAAATTAGAAAAAGAGGGCAGTTTCTAAAGCAATGGTACAACCCCATACCCAAAAATAGTCATGCTGAAAGCGAGCAAGTCTAAATGCCGCTACTAGTGTTCAAAAGATGTCTTGTTCAATTATCTAGCCTAATCATAACTGAACATGTTTTAAATTGATTGCTGATAAGTTAGTGAAAGAAATGATAGTCAAAATTGTGTAAGCTTGACTTGTCAATAGAAGTAGATTAGGAAAAGATACTGGTTCCACATGCTCAAAACAAAACCAAAGAGGAAAACAGGGATGAAAAACAAACTATGTATCCTAGCCCTGATTTTTCTAGATCTCATTTTCATGCAAAATAATATTTGTGTGCAGCTTGTCTTTCATGCCACAAACACATGACAAATTAGACTGTCTAATCCTGATTTGGTCATTTTTCAATTTCATGTTCTAGTTTAGTGAATAAACTCCTGTTAAACAGCTTAATCTTGACAGTCGATCTAGCATGGGTAGAGAAAAAAATGAGTTCATCAGTTTAATCTAAACTCTCAAAAGATACAAGCGTAGAAATATATAGTTTCTTTTCTAAAAAATATATTATGCCAAAGGGTTTCTAGTCTAAATGCACCTGAAAGAAGAAAAAATGATAGGGAATGTAGCTGGGTAGGTAGAAAATGACTTTGATGCAAATCATGTTGTTCATTTTCAGAAATAGCATCAAGAAAGAAAGAAATTTGCGCCAATGGATAAGGCACTGGTCTTCAAAAGCTAGAGATCTGAAATTCTGGACACCTCCTGAAAAGGAGCTGCCCTCCCCAAATGGAGCCACTATTAGTCATTAGTATTTTTCACCTGTTGTTGATGACTAGGTTCCTTAGCTGATTTTTCTAGAAGCTAATCTCAATATGTCAATTTGTCATCTAGGAAACACCCTAGACAAATTTTGTATCCTCCTACCTCTCCCTGTCAGCTTATGATCAGAGAAAGCTTCAGTTTTCAAATCATGTCTTGCTTCAGCAAAATATCCCTGTCTATAGTTGTCTTAGCCTTGCTTATCTGCTATCATTTTCCCCTTGTTTCTCATGAAATTCACTGTCCAATATTTATCAAAGTTTCTCCTTTCCTATCCCTGATTTTCTTGTAAAAAAAAATTAGAATCAATGAAAGTTTCCCCTAAGTTAGATAGTGGTGTTTAGGAAGTATTTTCCTTGGCAAAAAAATCTTAAGCCAAAGAGCCTCTGTCTAGTACCAATTAGTCATATTTTGTCTTCCTTTTCTGCAAAAATAAGTCTTGACACATCCATAGGTCGAACACCACTAAGAGGTCATTCTGTCTCTATTCAAGAAGAAGTTCAGCAAATATCAAAATTAGAAGAAGATAAGCACTTTCACTGTCTAAAAGAATGTGTTTAGATCGGGAAAAATCTCCATAAGACACCAAAGGATCTCTCCAAGATTCAAAGTCATATGTTTTGCATCTCTGCAGGGGTGTAATTGAATGACAAACAGTATCAAAACAAGAGCAAAGAGACAAGTCCAAATAGGTCTCTCATAAAGAAGAAATTTACTATCAATAAACAGATGGAGAGATGCAATGAAAGAGAGTAGGAGTACATGTTTCAAAATTCAAAAGTTTCCTAAAGAGCAGAGGATATCTTTCAAAGTCACATAAATGAAAAGGAATGATATAATGATGATCTACGATGTTTTCAGTATCTCCTTCAGAGGTAATGCTGCATAAGTTTTCCAAAGGACATCATCACAGTACATAACAAGACAGTTGCTTCTTATGCTGCCTCGAGCCTAGGATAAGAACACTAGTCAAAGAGAAAATCCAATGTACCTCTGTAAACACAGTAAAAAAAGGTTAGTAAATGATGACTAGCAAGAAAATACTCTACAAATACAAGTCATGTAGCTTCTGGTTTAAAAGCTCATAAGGATATTTTGACAAAATGATGCATATCTCAGAACATGCCTCATATAACAGATTGTCAAAATTTCACTTTATTATCTATTGTGATATACCAAGCAGAGATGTATATTTCAAGGAAAGAAGACACAGTTTTGGAAATAGATGAAATTTCATGACTGTGATGACCTCCTTCAAAAGAGAAAATGTTAGAAAACATCATGCTGATAACCTCCTCCAAGCAAGAGAAGATGGTTGAGTAATATGATAAAAAGCCTCCTCCAAGCAAGAGCAGATGGTTAGAAAGGCATGCTGTGGCCTCCTTCATGAAAAAGCAGAGGGCCAACATGTTTTTAAATGATTTCAGGGCTGTTGTAGGAAACCTCCTTCCAAGGGATAAAACAAAGGATGCATTAGCAGGTTTAGATTATGTTTAAGAAAGTTTTCAATTGGAAAGTCAAAGTTGAAAATTAGTGGGAACAATTGAAAGTTTATAAGTTTAATTATGGTGTTACATCATAAGAAAAGCGGTGATATTATGGTGTTGAAGAAACCTCTGGTTTTTGTCTATAAAGACCTCCATTAGAAGATAATAAGAGAAGGCCCCATGATAGGCTTGAAAGGTCTTTTGAAAGGGCTACAAATAGTGTCTTTGTAAATCTCCCTTGAAAACAAACTAAAGAAAAACTCAGTCTCTTTAGGACCTTTTTCAATTGTTAAAAAAGGGACAAAGTCTTGGTAGACACACAGTAAGATGGCATTAGAGTTCCAAAGGGTTACATTAGTGGTTTCAAAAGTGATGATATCCTTGATTCAAAAACATAGGTTTTGATCATAGTTTGAAAAACTTCCTACAGCACAAACTATGAATTACCATATGATTTTGAAAAGAATTTTATTTTAGTGTGGCAGAGGTTTCAAGAGATTGTTTTAAAAGGGTGAAACAATGGTTAAAGGACTACCCTAGATTTCTAGTTTAAGCAAGGATTTGGAAAAGAAAGTTCAATAGTACTTCTGGCTCTAAAATATGACATTGGTCGATTGAATCAAGGATATAGACGAGGATTACATAAAAATATTAAGTGAGAATATGTGTCCTACCATACCAGCAAGCATTCCTGCCTTAGGAAGCTTAAATAGTTCTGCAATGGCCATGTAACAAGGAAGAAATTTTGTCCCATATCCCATTAAGGAATTTAATGTTTTAAAAACAGCTTCTCAAACTTTCACAAAATCAGAAGATGAAAAGGGATATCTAGTGGAGAAAATGTTATCTATCATACCCCAGATGAAGTTTGTTTGGAGTAGGAAAACGAGTTATCTCTAACAGTGAGCACATGTCAGCCTACATGCATGAAAATCTCTTCAAAAGAGATTACAAATCAAGCAATGCCAGATCGAGGAGATTTGTTGGAAATTTGTGAAGAAGCAATGCCAGATAAGGGAGATTTGTTGGAAAGGTGTAAAAGGATCAAAATTAAGGTTTCCAAAGCGGATAATACAGTCCATTCTAGTTGTGCAGGTAAAGGTTTGTTATTTGGTAATTAGAGAAAATGCCTTATGGGGATAGGAAGCATGTTAAAACAGGTGATTTGGAGGGTGTTAGCTCAGCTGTTGAATATTCTGCAGTCCTTGAAAGGGGTAACTCAGAGAATAGTGCATCTATCCTTTCATCCAAAAGCAAGAAAAAAAAACTTTGGCTGTCGAAATTTATGGTGACTTTGATTGCATTGAAATCTTAAGAAAGGCTGTGCATAAAAGACAGTTCATTCTGACAGATGTTGCGAATCAGATGGGCGTGCCATCGGATTTGCTAAAATCTTTGATTAAGGGAAATAAACATGATATCCCTATTGATCTACAGAAAAATATTAGTGGTTGGTTGTGCAACTTCCTATCAATTCAGATTAATACCTCTCAACCTATAACCGAACATGACACCTTTTTTAAGCACCTAAGCCATATCATCAGGAGGATTTGGTCAGAGATTATCAAGAAAAGACATCATCTCCAAAATATAGCCTAAGGCGTACAGGAGAGAAGGCTGACATAATGGCTAAAATATAATTAGTAAAATGGTCAAATCAACGGAGCTAGAAAAGGTAAAATCCAATCAACAAAAGGAGCATGATATCTTTCTAAATAGATTTTCAACTACAATAGAATATCAAAGGGAACTAGAGCTGCAATAGAATATTAGATGGTTCTTCTCATGGTGAGTTATTTATATACATTCTATTAATTTTCTTATACCTATGGTCTTCCATAGCTAGAGCTACTTGCCTTATTTACTTCTCTTGCATGAGATGTAGAGTATGCTATGTGTAAAATTGATAATGAGAAAATTTTGTTCGAACCAACTCACCCACTCTATTGGCAGAAGGAGATTCCAACCAAAGTATTCTATTTCTCTGTCTGCAATTCATTGACCATGTTGCCTCTCTATGTTTTGGTAAATGATGGAATAAGGATGTGGGCTTTATACTCATTTTCTCATGCTTACAGACAAGGACAAGCAGTCAAATAAGTTCCCTCAAACTGCACTTGTTAACAAGTCTCATGTAGAAATTGGAAAGTGCTCCAATAATTTCTATGGTCAAGCATTAATGTTCATAGAGAAAGGTCACGTATGTGTATGTATTCACCTAACTACGAATGTGAATGATGTAAGGGAGGAAACAACATTTAAACCCTCACAACCATGTAAAAGGGGCTCAAACATACCATTTTCCATTATGCCAACACCTCACGAGAAAGAAAGCAACAAGTTTTGGTCATCTTCTAGCTTGAATAAACACGCGGCACGCCTGAAACTTGGCGCAGCGTGCCTGTAGGAGGTCTTCAAAGGGCTTTCTTCACAAGTGCGGCATGCCTGTAGAGTGGCGCGACGCGCCTGTGCCTGGCGCCTGGGCCACCAACAACCAAATTTTCCAAAGTGCACAAAACGTTTTTCCCCACTATGATTTCACATCCAATGCATCAAGAATGTTTTGAAAAATGATACATCCAGTCTACCACAGAGAGACAGAATTTGTTTAGGGAGTTTCAAAGTCATCTTAAAAAGGTCTTTTTGTGTTGAGAAAAGTTAAAATATACACAGTTGCTGGAGGAAAAAGAAGACTTACATTGAAGGATCTCAAATCAGTGTGAAAGGTGTCTTAACAGTGTTTGCAAAGGGAAATTTGTTTGGTAAAACTTAGAGAAAAACAGTGGCTAAAAGATAAGGTTTTGTCAATTGCAAAGAGTCTTTAAAGCATTGTTTTCAAATGTGCCATTGCCAAATCAAAAAGAGAGGCAGTGTTTGAGGGGAGGCCATTGCCAAAACAAAAAGAGATTCTTCTTCAACAAAAACCACAAACTTATCTTGTTTAAGATCTCTTGCCCAAACATAGTGATAAAAAGTAATTTTTGTTTTCATTTGACAAATTCTTGTTTGCTAGTATCCAATAAACACAGTGAATTAGAAAGAAAAGAGAGATGGTTAATGAGAAAATCTGAAATAGTTTTCATGATGTGAAAAGCTGAGGATACATACAGTCCTCCAAAGGAAAAGAAGAGCTTGTTTGTAGAGGTCTCAAATTAGTTTAAAGAAACATTTTAACAATGATTTCAAAGGAGCACCAAGTTTGCCAAAACAGGGAGAAAAGTGATGAAATGGATGAGGACTTTGTCAAATTAAAAGATGTCTCTTTTATGAATGGTAAAAGAGAGAAACAGTGAAAGAAAGGATGATTGAGGTACCAATTTGAAAGTTTTGTTTGTGCTATGAAGTGGCTTAGAGCATACATATTCTCTAAGAGAAAAGCAGACTTAGGTTGAGGTTTTCAAATCAGTTTAAAGAGGTGATTTTTCATTATTTTCAAAGGTGCCATGACCATCTTAAAAAGAGAGAGACAGTGATTAGAGGATAGAGCTTTTGTCAAAATTGAAGGAGGTTTTCTTATGTTGTAAAGAAGAAAATGATTTGTGCAAACTCCAAAATCAAGAGATCAGAGTTGTGAAGAGGTCTCAAATTTTCTTGAAAAGGTGTCTTAACCATGTTAACAAAAAACATACCTTGTTTTCTAAATTAAAAGAAATCAAGCACAGTGATAAAGAAGTAATTTTTTTTTTCATTTTGACAAATACTTGTTTGCTAGCATCAAAGAAACAAATTGATTTACAAAGAGTAAAAGGTGTCTTGATTGAAGATTTTCTCCAATGATTATTTCAAAGGTTGGTCTTGGTAAGTCAGTGAACAGTATCAGAAGCAACGGGCACTACAAAAATCCAAATAAGTTTTCCCAAAGGAAATGAAAGGATACACAAGAAAAACTCAAAATCGCCCAAAGAGGGCGCCCGGTGAGAAAAAAGGAGAAAGACACCTCTAATCTTGGAATTTTGGCCCGATCTTCTAGAGATTTTTCTAAGAAGCCTTGAGGTACTTTCTCACCAAAATTGAGCGAATTTTGACATATTCTTGTTTTTGACATTTTTGGGCCTAATTGCATAAAATCATGGGCGCCGCCATTTTTGTTTGAAGCATCCTCAAAGGATGAAAATGTTATCATTGGATGCCATAATTTTAGGGGCATATAATCATGTTTTTTAGATCAATTTAAGATTATTTGGTCCCCCAAAGTGGTGAAAAACAATCACTTTTTCAACACTCTGCCCCGCATATCAGCCAAGCCTATTTTTTGGGTTTTTTTCACTCAGTTTAGTTTTGACAAATTTCCATGCATACTTTTGGAAAAATTAAAGATTTTCCAGAAAATAGACATCCAGAGCTTTCGAACGAGCTATTATAGCCCTCATTTCGACATTAGGAAGGCCCTCAAAAGTCATCCGAAAGACAAACAATTTTCTGCTGATGCGCCCTTAGTGCTTTTTGACCAAAAAAGGAAGATTTCTGAAGTGGCCTTTCAAAATGTGCGTTAAGCTATTTTGGGACATTGTCAGTCATAAAAAGTCAAATTTATTCCCTTTTTTAGCATTTTGAGATATTTTATTGGATATTTTGTGCCTTGGGATTTGCAAAACCTCAAGGACCAGATAAGATATTTGTTTTTGAGCCAATGAGCTTGCTAGTTGCACTAGGAGTTTCTCCTTCATCTTGGCCTATATATTCCAAGAGATTTCATTGTAAACAAGGCTAAACTTGATGATATAGAGCAATATATGTTTATACAAGATTGGAAGAAATACTTGTCTCATGCATTGGATAGTTTCTTGAATGTTTTGGATGATGAAAGAGGACAGCCGTTGGATTCCTTAACTTGGTAAAATGGTATAGTGTCCCTCTCTGTTATGTTTCTTAGTTTTCATACATATTTCATGCTATTTCTTGCTATAAGATAGTAGAGAAGAGATTTGAGACATGCCCTTGGAGGCACCTTAGATTTCCTGTTTCATTATAGCTTCTATGTTTTCTTCCTTCTTAGTCATATCAAATAATTCTTGATTTCTCTTTGATCACTGAAGAAATTGTTTGCTTGTTTCATTTATGGTTTTATGCATGCTAAGTATGATTCACGGTATGCCCTTCTTACTCATGGCTAGTCATAGCTCCACCTCTGAAACCTTTCTTTGAATGTTTGATTGTCCTACTTGAACCAAAGAGGTCTTGTATCGATCTTGCCCTTTGCCTAAAACTCTGCAATCTTAGTTCAAAGTACCCGATAGCTCGAAATACTATGTCTAGGAGTTTCCTCTTAGTAGTTTGAGTTATTTGTTTTTCTTAATTATCTTTCCCCAAAGTCTGATAGCAATTTTCTACAGTTAGAGAGACATATATCTCTATGTATTGCTTGAATGTTTATTTCTATGCATTGATCAGTTTGTAGTTACATTTATCATGATTAATGGTTAGCCCTACTATATAAATGTCATATATTGAACTATTTATGTTCGAAAGCCTTTGTCCTTCACAAACTTAGTGTCCATCCCACTTCATTTTACCTTAAGATCCATTTTACCTTGATCAAATTGGCCCTTCAACATACTTTGTATCACCATCTGAGGCTTTCTCGACCTTTTCGACTCCATAGCCTAATTGATCTAACAATATTTTTATCTATCTTAGTATTTGATCAGTTCCTCCCTCAAAAACATAAAACCAAAACCAAAAACCTACTTCATAACTAGCCTAAAATAAAAAACATAAGAAGCAAAACACATAGATATCCCTTACACAAATAGAGAGAGCCCTCTCTAAGTCCAGGAAGGCTAGGTCCTTGGGCTCCAAAGTTGGTTTGATGTTACCCTGTCACTTGGCTTGCCAATCAGCCAAATCACAGGACCCTAATAGAAGGGAGATTAGATTGGCTTCCATCAGAGCAAATGATAGTGTCCTATCGATGGTTTTCATGTTAGTACTACTACTAGAGAACCACAATTTAGGTATTCCTTTGCAACATAAAAATTAATAGTATTCCAAGAATGCATGCCTATTATCCTCAACTTTGTGACAAGCGAGGAATCCGAGCTTGTAAATTTGTGCTTATAGCCATCATATATAGAGTTGCAAGTTGTTTTCCACTTGCAGGAAACCAATTACCACATGGAGCATGTTTGGGTCCTGTGTTTTGATAGATTGGCTAATCAAAAGAAAAGGCAACATAAGAACCAATATTTAGAGCTCTAGGATCTAGCCCTCCTAGACTCAGAGAGGGATCTCTCAATGTTTTTATAAAGATATGTCTTTAAAGCATTGGTAATTGATTTTAGGCTAGTTAGAAAGTGCAAGGTTGTTTGTTTTTTTTGGTTGGACAAGTATGTTTCATGTGGTATAGATAGAGCATGGGAATCTACAAGGCATTGGGCAATGGAGTCATGTGAAGATCCAAATATTTTTGATTGAGGAGGAAGGGAAACCAAAGGGAAAATCTAACTTGGTCAAGGATCTGTTGAATAATATAGGTGAAATGGAATGAACATTAAGGAATAAGAGTGAAAAACAAACTAAACCCTTTCACAATGGCTTAAAGGATTCCTTAAGCGCCCTATTTCCTCTAGTAAGCTCACTATTCCGGACTTAATCAATATATCACTCAAAGACAAAGAGAAATGCAGACCAAAACCCTCTAAATGAAGTATAAGATTCGGGGAATGCCCTATTTCCTCCTATAAGTCCACCTTTAAGAGTTTTAATCAACAAATACATACAATTGCATTCAAATAAGAGGGAATGCCTTAGACATCTAAGATTACAATTATAGGGACCTTTAACACAATAATTACAATCATGATCAGAGGGTATGATTGAAACAAGTTCCTCTGTCAAATTGCAATATTAATAATCAAAGGGAGATTTCAGATACAATATTCAGTAGTAAAGAGAGAGCGAATGCCTAAACAGTCTTTAGCACAACTGAATTAACCATTTCTAAAATAAAACAAACTGATTATTTAAGAGAGATATTGGGCTACCCCGTCATATTCAGTAGCAGAAAAAATATAGACATTAAGGGATAAATAGGTCAGAGGTGCTTTTGAGATACATTTCTCTGCCTAAAATTTTTATCCTACTTAAAGAAAAGCATGATGGAAGAAAGTGGAAAACAGTAAATAACATTAAAAATAAGTACTTCACCAAAACCAGGCTCAGGGATCCAATGGTCCAACCTCCTTCATCAACAAAAAAAAAATGATCTTCACACTCTTTTAGAACACCAAAGCTTCTTCAAAGCAGCAATATATATTACTTTAGAAATCAATAAATGCCAACCTTTTACAATGAGACTTCGGAGAGTCTTTATAGGAAAACTGAGGAAAAGTAGGTAAAGAAAGATTTAATGAACATCAGAGATAGGAGAAGTGTATTTGAGTGCTCCATTTCGTGTCATAATCATTAAATTAAATCCTAGACAGACTCCGTGACTTCGTAGCTTGTTGAAGCCATTTTCATATGATAGAACTTACCCTACAGGGTGTCCTTTAGAAGAAAACATTGCCTGCAGTGGTACTGTTATCTCTCCTGGAGTGAGTTAAGAGGAAGGATGGGCCTTGAGGACTTCCATACCTCTAAGTAGCTGCTTCTGACAGTTTGAAGTAGTTTCCTTTGATGTAATAACTTCTTGATAGGCCTTTGCGCATGGAGGTGGGATATTTTTTGTGTCAGTCAATGTTCTGCGCTAATAACTGCTCCATTCCTCTGTACTTTAACTTGTTTTGCTCTTTTTATGTTTAAACTTGCTAATTTCTCAAACTGCTTCTGTACTGATGTCTTTAAAGGCTTTGTTAATTTCTATCCTGTGTCTTCCACCACTGGATATGTGATCATCATCCCTTTGAGTGTTCTGTGTACAGGTGAAGGGTTTCGCTGAGCTGGAGGGTCATTGAGGGTTCATGGATCTGATCTATTGATTGATACAACCTCATATTTTTGCTTTATTTCCCTTTGACTTTGATTTTTGACCCTGAGATAACCATCAGAGCCTCTGTGTCACCTCTAGTGACTGTGGAGGAAATTTATGCTTCATCAGCTGTGAAAACCTACAATCATACAACAAACATGTTATGAAATCCTGCGCGGGGGCTTAAAACTACTTCATAAGGCTTTAGCGGAGGTGGAGGAGCGAGTGCAGAGAAGGAGTATGTAGTGGAGAAAAGGTTTCATGGTGCAAAACCACAAAACCAGGGTTTAGACTGAGTAGGCGCAAAAAATAACTTTTAGTGTTAAAATGTAAAAGTTAATGCTTGGGAAAATACATAGGAAAAAGGCGAAAATGAGAGGAAAAGGGGGCGTTTGGTGGTGGGACTGGGAGAACAGATGACAAGAAAAAGAAAGAGGTCGCGCTGTAATGTGGGCCATTCGATCTCAGAGATCGATGGCTATGATTAAACGTGAAATAAACGTTGCGGAGGGTCAGCGGTTTGGTGGAAAACTGACAGCGATTTTCGCATTGCGCTTGGGTGGTAAGCGATTTGCCCAAAAAAAAATGTGATACGACACAACGTTTGACGTGTGTCTGTTTGAAAACCGCCAGTTTTGCAAAAAAATTTGGAGATAACTCTTGGGCGCAAAAGTTTTGCGAAACGCAGCTTCAGCCTTCAGATCATGATGCGTTGATTGGACGGTGCGGAATGAATGCAAAAGCAGGTTAGATGCATGGGCGAAAGGAGGCGGGGTCCATTGCTGAGGTCAATGCGAGCTGTCGGATTGTGAGAATCGACAATCGAGATCTATCGATGGGGGAGAATGAGACTGGCGGGGTTTGAAGAGCAGAAGTAATGTGGACCATCCGATCAAACTTGATCAACGGTGAAGATTTAATTGGAGGTCGGGAGGGTGGAGGATTGCATGAGGGACGAGCGCGATGAGATGAAGCGCGAACCGTTGGATCTGGCAGAATGAACGGCTGGGATTAAATCACATCGGAGAAATGGAAAGAGGCCAAAGCACCAGGGTCTTTGAGTTTGCGATGTGCGATTAAGCGCTGGCCATCGGATCAGATGGGAGATTAACGGTTGGGATTGATCGATGGGTGTAATGACAGAGGGCCTATGAGCGGGGTGCGATTGAATCTGGGTCGTTGGTTCTTGTGGATTTCAACGGCCGAGATTAAATCAGAGGATCAACATCGGAAGAGGAAAAGGGAAAGGATAAAGGGAATTTGCGATTGCTGATTGCGATGGGATGAATATTTGCGATGCGATGAGCGCGAGCCATCGGATCTAACTTGATCGACGGTGGAGATTAAATTGGAGGCCGGGCGGAGAAAGGGATCATCGTATCGGAAGATTGGAAGAATAAAGGAAAATTCGGGAAAGGTGAAGAATCCGATTGCGATTAGCGATAAGGGCTTAGTGCTTGGCTATGGCTCTGGGTTACATGCAGAGAAAAGGGCTAAGGGCTAAACCTAAAGGGGCTTAAGCCCTAAGTGATACAATGAAGATTTTTAAGGATTTTGAAGGGTTTTTCAAGGATTTTTGAGGTTCTGATAGATGGAATAAGGGATTTTCAAACCAAATAAGGAGAGATATAAGGTTTAAAAAGGGGAGTTTGATGATTTTTCCGGTTAAAATGAAGGTTTATAGAGGGTTTTCATGAAGGGAATAAGGATGAAAATGGGGAATTTTGTGGGGGTGAAATGGAGAAAATGGAGGCCTTTTTTAGAACAGCTTTCTTTGGTGAATCAACATGGATTTAAGATGGAAACAATAGTGAAGATGAACCTCCAGGATAGGACAATCATAAGACTTCAAGGATGATGGATTTTCACCGGAAATATATCTCTTGAAGGCTTGGTCACAAATTTAGCCACCTTTTTGGTACGACATAATTTATAGGTGGCTAACAGTGGCTCCACTTGGGGAGGACAGCTTGCCCTTTAGGTGTCCAGAACCTCAGTAATCTCTATATTTAGCAGACCAGTGCCTTTCCATTGGGTATTAATATTTCTCTCCTTGATTGGTATTCTTTTGATTTGATAACATTTGCAGCAACCTGAAAAAACTGTCATTCTTCAAAACAACATCTCTACCTACCCATTCCTACTGTCCTAGCATTTTTTCTTTCTTTGAGTGCACTTGGACTGGCAGACTCTTTTCCAACAATTTATTTTGCAAATAGAAAAATAAACCTATCTAATGCTACCCTTATTTCTCTGAGAGCCCAGATTAAATAGTTGGATTCTTAATTCACTACCTAATCTAACATCTGTCAGGATTAAATTGTCTGACATATTCCATTCTCTATATTCTAAGACAAAAATTGAAACACATCCAAACCAGGATTAGATTGTCTGTTTTGTTGTGGGTCCATGGCATAAAGACATGCTGCACATGAATTGAAACTTTGCAGAAAATTGAAACAAAATTGGGAAGGCTTGAAATTTTGAAAATTAAGAGCGTCCTTCCTTCCTCTTGTGACTCAGATTTTGAGATTTTTAGAGTCACTCTTTTATTTCTTCATTTCAGATCTGATTTTAATCTTGTTAGAGCTATCCTTTTTCTTCTTTGCTGGTTCAAATTTTGAGCATGTTAGAACCTTTCTTTCTTCTATCCTAATCTGTCCTACTGATAAGCCAAGATTAAACAGTTTGGAAAATCCTCTTCACTATCCTATCAGTAGTAAATTGAAATCTTCCCAATCATGATTAGGCTGTATTATTAAACAGTAGTGCTCTTTGAAGTAGTGGCATTTGAGCTTGCACACTTTCATATTTTCTTTATTTTGGTATGGGGCTATACCTTTCTTGTTTTATTTCTACCCTCATTTCTATTTTTTATTGTTTTTGTATTTTTCTTTCATTTTTATTAATGTAAATGGTATGTACAATGGATAAAAAATCTAAACCTAAGACTCTTGACATAAGTAGTGTTTAAGCATCCTACCATTGACAGGACCTCCTAACACTTCTTCACCATTCAGTTCTTGCAGGGGAAATGAATTATGCCCTCTTATGGAATGAATAATTTAGGTCCCTTTCTAAATATTTTCAGAATTACCATGTTTTCCTTTCTCTTCCCTCCCTGAATTCCATTTTAGGACCACATTTCCAACTTGGAAGTCATTAGCTTTAGTCCTTTTGTCAAATAACCTTCTGATGTTTTCTTGGACTTTCTGAGTTCTATGATAAGCTTCCTCTTTGGTCTGCTGCAAGTGGATGGTCTGATTGATCCTTCTCTGCATATCATTTTCCTCAACTTGGACTTCCTGAAGGAGTTTCATGACTAGAACTCCCAAGGATGTTGGGAAAAAAACGTCCATGCCATAAACCAGCTGATAAGGGGACATGTTGATTGAATTTTTGGTGGTTAATCTATTAGCCCACAAGGCATGAACAAGCTTGTTGTGCCATGCTTTTTGGTTCTGCTCCAACATCTTTTTGATGATGTTGATCAGGCTCTCGTTGGAGGATTCAGCAAGTCCATTCCTTTGGGGGTAATAGGTGGTGGAATGGCCCAAGGTGATCTGATATTTATGGCAGAAATCAACCATATTCTTGGATTTAAAGGCAACAACATTTTCTATGATTATTTTCCTAGGATAGCCAAATCTGGACAATATGTTGGTCTCCAGGAATTTAATGATGACAGAATCAGTGGCATTCCTAGTGGGTATGACCTCTGTCCATTTGGTAAAATAGTCAGTGGATGTGAGGATCCACTTGTGCTGGGCTGAGGAAGATGGATGGATTTCCCCTATGAAGTCCAAACCCCATTGTTGAAAAGGTGTTTCCACACTAATAGGTTTCAAAGGCAAGGGCAAGAGCTTTCTTCTACCATAAAAAATTTTGCACTTGTGGCAAGACATTACTAGTTTGTGGGTGTCTGGGAAAAGGGTGGGCCAATAGTAACTGGATCTGAGGATATTGTTTACTGTGGTCTTCCAATTTAAGTGCCCTCCACATTCTCCTTCATGCATTTCATGCATGATTTTTCTTGCATCAACCTCAAGTAAACATTTTAATAATATCCCAACATCATTTTTCTAATATAAAACTCCATATATCATGCAATATTTTAAAGCCTTCTATTTGACAAATATGGCTTTTGTTTTTGACAAGGAAGGAGGAGCATTCAAATAAAGCAACACATAAATAATATCAGCATACCATGGAGAATTCATGAATGTTTCTTCAGTAAATGGGGCAGAGAACTCTTCTATTTCTTCCAAGGCATCAACCATATTCATATCTAGAGCTTTGAAATTAGATTCAGCCATGAGTTTTGCTAATCCTTGTCCCTTGATGAGTTTAGTAGGCCTAATTTCCAAGTCATATTCAAGGATAGTGGCAATCCACTTTCCCCTCTTACCATCGGGGTCCTAACTTAGAATGTCTTTGACTATGGTGTGTGGCATAAATGCAATGATATGTGAATGTAAAATGTACACCCTGAAGTCTTTTAATGCTTTTACCAGTGCTAAGGCTTGCTTCTCCATGATATTGTATTTGAGTGGGGCATCTCTTAAGGCTTTACTAAAGAAGGATATAGGTTGTTCTTGCCCCTAGTTATTCTTTTTCAACAATACTGTAGCTATTGTATGTTTAGATGCAAAGGAAAAAAATATAGAAATATTTGGTGAAATCAGGACTGATAAGGATTGGTGCTTGAGTAAGGGCTTGCTTTACCAATTCAAATTATTGTTTAGCTTGCATTGTCCATTTAACACCTACTTCTTTCCTGAGCATGTTAGTGATGTTTCTTAATAGCTCAGCAAGGTTGGGGATGAATCTCCTCAAAAAATTAATCTTTCCAATGAAAGATTGTAATTCTTTAAGGTTCCTAGGGTGGCTGATATTCAGTATGCCATCAAATATTTTAGGATCTATCTTGATCCCTTCTTCATAAATTATATTACCAAGAAGCTTTCCTTATTGGAGGCCAAAGAGTGTCTTTTTGGGATTTAGAGACAAACCAAATCTTTTGCATTTCTCAAAAACTTTCCTTAAATGTTCCAAATGTTCTTCATTAGTTTTGGAAAAAATAGTAATGTCATCAAGGTAACTGATTATAAAATAGCCTATGTCCTCTATGAAGGCTATGTCCATGGCCCTCTAGAAGGTGGCTCCTGCATTCATCAAGACAAATGGAATTTTGACATATATGAATGTCCCGCAAGGTGTGGTAAAGGTTGTTTTATGCTGATCACTTGGGAGGGCTAACACTTGATTATAACCCGAGAACCCATCCAACAATGATATTCTCCTTGACCCAACTACCCTCTGAAGGATGTGGTCCATTTTTGGCAAGGGGTAGTTATCTTTCAGAGAGGCTCTATTAAGGTTTCTGAATTCAATGCACAACCTGATCTCCCTTGTCTTTTTCCTGACCGATACTAGATTGGAAACCCAGTCTGAGTATCTAAGAGGAACAATGACCCCTGCCTCATACATCTTCCTAATTCATTTTTCTATTGCAGGCAGTAAGACTGGGTTTATCCTTCTTAATTTTTGTCTAAATGGTTTCTGATTTTCCTTAAGAGGGATTTTGTGTTGAATGATGATAGTATCATACGATTTCAAATATTTATAGTCCCACGCAAAAACATCTGTAAACTCTTTGAAGAGTGCTATATATTGCTGTTTAATGTAGGCAGGAAGGGTGCTAGATAACTTAATCATTTTAGGCTCAGTTGGGCTACCTATGTTGTTTTATTCCACATTAGTTTCCATGGGTTCTGCTTTTGGTTCCTTAGCCACATCATTGAAATCAAAGAGTTGCTCTAAAGGGGCTAGGCCTTTGGATATGGCATCACCTTTACAGTCTAGAACTTCAAGGTCTTTTTGGTCTGGATCATCAGATAAATTTTCTTTGAAAATATGATCAAAATGATTTATATTAGTAGGAGAGGAAGGCTCTGCTTCAGGAATTAGTTCTTCATTTAAAAATTCTTTTTCATGGCTGAAACTCGGTGATGCTGTGGAAAAATCATTTTTTGACTGCAGAAAATTCTCTATATGTTTATCATTGTCAAACACCTGCCAATTATCTTCGTTATCAGGCACTACTAGTCTGTTTTTTACCTTTATAATGAGATGTTCATCAATTTTTGGTGTTTGGAAATTACTAGCCGTAAAATCCAGTTCGTTTGCTAGGTGATTTTGGGCTCTTGGTATGAACATAAGCTCATATTTTTCAAAGGTTTTCAGGAGATCTAAAACAATGTTTCTATATTCTCTGAGTCTGAGGTTTTTGGTCGAATATTCCCCTTTTATTTTTCTGATAATTAACTCAAAATCTACCTGTATTGATATCCTTTTGGCCTCTAAATCTTTGAGAATGTGCAGACCTAGGAGAAGGGCTTCATATTCTGCAATGTTTTTAGTGCATGAAAAATCTAATTGCAGGCATGTCCTTTTTTTGTGTTGTATCCACACTCCAGCTCCTGCACTATTTTTTCTACAAGAGCCATCAAAGCTCATTCACCAAAGTGTTTCTGTTTCATTCTCATTTGTTTTGTGTTGCTCTAGGCTGCTGGAAGTTGAGATGTTTAGAGGTTGAGAGGAAAACAATTCACTAATGTCCTACTCATCTTCTTCCTTTCTTTGGGTGACTTCATCTTCAATGTATAAAATAAAGGAATCTAGATCTGAATGGGTGGAATAGACATGAGTGTTGTGAGGTTTGTCCTTGCTGCTCACCATATATTTCATAAGGGTTCCCTATATAATCTTCTGGTTTGACCAAACACTGGTATGGTGGCATAATACATATCCAT
Organism: Pinus albicaulis; assembly: GCA_034641835.2. Lineage (NCBI taxonomy): Eukaryota > Viridiplantae > Streptophyta > Pinopsida > Pinales > Pinaceae > Pinus > Pinus albicaulis. Next base: position 1,192,781,451 of record CM076578.1, on the reverse strand, counting down.
TTGAAGGCTGCCCCGAACCTTAACTCCCCATGATCTAGACAAGAGCATGCCATATTTTGGGGGAATGTCAGCTATTACCACATCCATTACAAGATTCTTGGCAAGAATTTGAGACAAATTGACACACAAATCTTTAATTAACCCCAAACATTTGACTCTTCTGGAATCAAAGGAATACAAGTCTTTATATGGTCTAGTAATCTCTAAGCCTAGGCTTTCCATTACTACCTTGGGCATAAGGTTGTGTGATGCTCCTGAATCTAGCATGGCATTGTGTAAGATTTTTTCGTGTATGTTCAGGCTGACATAGAAGGGAGGCACAGCCCATTTCTGATATTTTCCTTCAACTTTAGGACCAAACAGCAGCTCTGTCTTGTCATCTGTCAAGTTCAGGGTAGCAGTATCAACATGTATATTCAGAGCTTTTAGGACCTGGTCTTTGTACACCTCCTGGGTCACTAATTCAGCCAGAGGTATGTTAATTTTAATCTTTGAAATCTCTCCCTCAAGGCTGAAAGGAACTATTGATTTTGTTGTATTTAAATCTGTTTTCTCACTTATGTTTCTTTCAACAATTTTTACTTGCTATGTTTTACTAGAACTATCAATCTGAGCTATTTTAATAGGGCCACTAGCAGAGGTAGTAGGGAAACTTTGTTCAACATTTGGCTGGCTGCTTTTCTCTTTGTTTAAATCTGTTTTCTTAGCCAAAATGTTGGTTTTCTCTGTTGTTTTCTTAGGCTTCTTTTCTGCACTTTTCTTAATAGTAGAGCTAGTGTCTTTGTCATTCAGACTATCTATGTTCCCTTTGCTTCTTAGATCATAGTGTTTGTGTATCTCCATGATTTCATTCTCAAACCCCAATCTATAATCTTCAGACTCCTCATATGTATCTTCTTTTGGTTCTGAGGAGAAGAAGCCGTGTTCTTCTTCAGTGAGGAAAACATCATCCCCGCTGTCTGATCCAATCAAGTTTACATGGTTTTCTTCCAAAATTTCGATCTCCATTTCTTCCTCTTGATCTACGTAGTTTTGTTGGAAGGGAGGCCTAATTTTCTGGTCATTATCTCTTTGCCTATCTTGATTTTTTTATCTCTTGAAATTCTGATTTCTATTTCTATTTTGGAGGTTGTTTTGGTTTTCTCTTGGTTGTGCTCTTTCAAGTATGCTCATCCTTTTCATCATTTCTTCCAACATCCTTTCCGTTTTTGAGCTAGATGTGGAGGGTGCAGTATCATATTTATAAGTTACCATCTTCTCAGATCTTAGCCTAGTTCTTTTCTAAATTAATTTTGCTTCTACACTCACAGATCCCTTCTGCATGTGTTCTAGAGTTAAATAATCCCTCTCCCTAAGCTGATAGGCCATATCAGCATCGAAACCTTCAGGATATTTTACTAAGGCCATGCCTTGGGGAGGTTTCATGTGAGGTGGAAGAGCATTGTAGACCTTGTTAAACCTGGTGGAGTAATCATGAACACTCTCTCCCTGATTTCTTTTAAGACTCTGATACTTTGATAATATTTGTAGAGGGTTGCTTTTGATTTCCCATTTATTTATGAAAGCTTGATGTAAAGAAGGGAGGTCATGGATGATATTAGGAGTTAAGCCTTTAAACCAATTCTTTACTTCTACTCCTAAAATTTGAGCAAATATTCTCATCTTTATGGTCTCATCTTCTATTTCCATATAATCAAACGCATCTCCCATCCTTGTTACATGTTGCTGAGCTATGGTAGATTATTCTCCAGTGAAATGGGGAATTTTAGACTGATAGTCATTTTCTAGAGGAGCTAGAGGCTGTGGAAATACTAGGGGAGAATACCATGCTGCCATGATAGCGTTTTGTGGAGGTAAAGGATTAACTTGAGTAGCTGGTATATGGATAGCAGAACGTCTTGGACCAACAACAAACTGTTGAGCAGATTTAGGGTGAGAGAGACCCAAGTTATGAATGAAGTGGATATCAGGAGGTGTTGATGGTGGGGTTTCTCTGTCACCAATATGTTGACCACTATGTGGTGGTGAACTTGGAGGCTCAAAGTCTGTCTAATCTATACCACTGAATGACTTAGTTCTTGGTAAATTACTTGGTAAATCTAAGTCAAATTGAGTATCTGATAGAGCAGCAAGGTTTTTAGGTGCTGAGTTAGCTCTATGGATGGGTCTAACAATAGTTGGACCCCCAGATGTGAAAAACTTCCGAAGAATGCTTTCGAGATTGTCAACTATTTCAGGAGGATTTGGATCAGGCTAAGCTTTGGTATGGATTGTTCTTGAAGCCAATATGTTAATTTTTAGATCTAAAAAGGAGAAAGCAAGCCAGAAATGACAATCTTTAAGTGGCACACTATCTTTAAACAAAGAAACTTAATCCTTAGAGTTACCTTTAGTATGGATGATGTTGTGATGAAACTGGTCTCCCAGTGGAGTCTTGTGAAAACAGAGATAATCAGCAGGCCTACTGATCACCAGTGGAGCCTTGTGGTCAATTAAGAACTATGGAGTCGCCAGGTGGAAAATTTTTAGCTTTTGTGAAGGTAAAATTATTTTATGGTTCCGCCACCATACTTATTATGAAGCCAATCTGATATATTTTTGGATTTTGTACATTTTTATGGTTATGAGAGTGTCCTATGTCTGATATTGACACTTATCTAAGGTGCTAAAACAAACAGAGTCTACTCTATGGCTTACTAACTAATTTCCTTAGAGATTTGTAGGAATAAAGAGTTTATAATAGTTTTCTAGGCTATCATAGATTCAATATGTCCCATCGTGATCAACATTATGTTGGGGTCCTGTGTTTTGATGGATTGGCTAATCAAAAGACAAGGCAACATTAGAACCAATCTTTAGAGCTTTAAGATCTAGCCCTCCTAGTCTCAGAGAGGGATCTCTCAATGTTTTTATAAAGATATGTCTTGAAAGCGTTGGTAATTGATTTTAGGCTAGTTAGGAAGTGCAAGGTTGTTTGTTTTGTTTGGTTGGACAAGTATGTTTCATGTGGTATAGATAGAGCATGGGAATCTACAAGGCATTGGGCAATGGAGTCATGTGAAGATCCAAATAGTTCTAATTGAGGAGGAAGGGAAACCAAAGGGAAAATCTAACTTGGTCAAGGATCTGTTGAATAATATAGGTGAAATGGAATGAACATTAAGGATTAAGAGTGAAAAAAAAACTAAACCCTTTCACAATGGCTTAAAGGATTCAGGGAATGCCCTATTTCCTCCAGTAAGCTCACTATTCTGGACTTAATCAATATATCACTCAAAGACAAAGAGAAATGCAGACCAAAACCCTCTAAATTAAGTATAGAATTCGGGGAATGCCCTATTTCCTCCTATAAGTCCACCTTTAAGAGTTTTAATCAACAAAGACATACAATTGCATTCAAAGAAGAGGGAACACCTTAGACATCTAAGATTACAATTATAGGTACCTTTAACACAATAATTACAATCATGATCAGAGGGTATGATTGAAAGAAGTTCCTCTTTCAAACTGCAAGCATTAATAATCAAAGGGAGATTTCAAATACAATATTCAGTGGTAAAGAGAGAGGGAACGCCTAAACAGTCTTTAACACAACTGAATTAACCATTTCTGAAATAAAATGAACTGATTATTTAAGAGAGATATTGGGCTACCATGTCATATTTAGTAGCAGAAAACATATAGACAGTGAAGGATAAACAGGTTAGAGGTGCTTCTGAGATACATTTCTCTGCCTAAAATTTTTATCCTACTGTAATAAAAGTATGATGGAACAAAGTGGAAAACAGGAAATAACATTAACAAAAAGAAGTACTTCACCAAAACTAGGCTTAGGGATCCAATGGTCCAACCTCCTTCATCAACAATAAAACAAAGATCTTCACACTCTTTCAGAACACCAAAGCTTCTTCAAAGCAACAATATGTATTACTTTAGAAATCACTAAATGCCAAAATTTTACAATGAGACTTTGGAGAGTCTTTATAGGAAAACTGAGGAAAACTAGGTGAAGAAATATTTAATGAAAATCAGAGATAGGAGAAGTGTATTCGAGTGCTCCATTCCATGTTATAATAATTACATTAAATCCTAGACAGACTCTGTGACTTCGTAGCTTGTTGAAGCCATTTTGATATGATAGAAATTACCCTACAGGGTGTCTTTTAGAAGAAAACATTGCCTGAAGTGGCACTGCTATCTCTCCTAGAGTGAGTTAATAGGAAGAATGGGCCTTGAGGACTCCCATACCTCTAAGTAACTGCTTCTGACAGTTTGAAGTAGTTTCCTTTGATGTAATAACTGCTTGACAGGCCTTTGTGCATGGAGGTGGGATATTTTCTGTGTCAGTCAACATTTTGCGCCAATAACTGCTCCATTCCTCTGTACTTTAACCTATTTTGGCTCTTTTTATGTTTAACTTTGCTAATTGCTCGAAATAATTTTGTACTAATGTCTTCAAAGGCTTTCTTAATTTTATGTCGTGTCTTCCACCACTGGATATGTGATCATCACCCCTTTGAGTGTTCTGTGTACAGGTGAAGGGTTTCGCTGAGCTGGAGGGTCACTGAGGGTTCATGGATCTGATCTATTGATTGATACGACCTCGTCTTTTTTCTTTATTTCCCTTTGACTTTGATTTTCGACCCTGAGATAACCATCGGAGCCTCTGTGTCACCTCTAGTGACTGTGGAGGAAATTTATGCTTCATCAGCCATGAAAACCTGCAATCATACGATAAACATGTTATGAAATCCTGCGCGAGGGCTTAAAACTACTTCATAAGGCTTTAACAGAGGTGAAGGAGCGAGTACAGAGAAGGCATATGCAGCGGAGAAAAGGTTTCATGGTGCAAGACCATGAAACCAGGGTTTAGACTGAGTAGGCACAAAAAATAACTTTTAGTTTTAAAATGTAAAAGTTAATGCCTGGGCAAATACATAGGAAAAAGGCGAAAATGAGAGGAAACGGGGGCGTTTTGTGCTGGGACCGGGAGAACAGATCACAAGCAAAATAAATAGGTCGCGCTGTAATGTGGGCCGTTTGATCTCAGAGATTGATGGTTATGATTAAACGCGAAATCAATGTTGCAGAGGGTCGGCGGTTTGGCGGAAAACTGGCAGCGATTTTCGCATTGCGCTTATGTGGTAAGCGGTTTGCCCAAAAAAAAATGTGATATGACACAATGTTTGACGCGTGTCCATTTGAAAAATGCCAGTTTCGCAAAAAAATTTGGGGTTAAATCTTGGGTGCAAAAGTTTTGTGAAACACAACATCAGCCGTCGGATCATGATGCGTTGATTGGACGGTGTGGAATGAATGCGATAGCAGGTTAGATGCATGTGTGAAAGGAGGCAGGGTCCATTGCTGAGGTCATTGCGAGCCGTCAGATTGTGAGAATCGACGGTCGAGATCTGTCGATGGGGGAGAATGAGACGGGTGGGGTTTGAAGAGCAGAAGTAATGTGGACCGTCCAATCAAACTTGATCAATGGTGGAGATTTAATCGGAGGTCGGGAGGGTGGAGGATTGCATGAGGGATGAGAGCAATGCGATGAAGCACGAACCGTCGGATCTGGCAGAATGAACAACTGGGATTAAATCGCATTGGAGAAAAGGAAAGAGGCCAAAGCACCGAGGTATTTGAGTTTGCGATGTGCGATTAAGCGCTGGCCGTTGGATCAGAGGGGAGATCAATGGTCGGGATTGATCGGTGGGTGTAATGACGGAGGGCCTATGAGCGGAGCGCGATTGAATCTGGGCCATTGGTTCTTGTGGATTCCAACGGCCGAGATTAAATCAGAGGATCGGCATCAGAAGAGGAAAAGGGAAAGGATAAAGGGAATTTGTGAATGCTGATTATGGGATGAATATTTGCAATGTGATGAGCGCGGGCCATTAGATCTAACTTGATCGAAGGTGGAGATTAAATTGGAGGTAGGGCAGAGAAAGGGATCATCGTATCAGAAGATTGGAAGAATAAAGGAAAAGTCGGGAAAGGATAAGGGCTTAGTTCCTGGCTATGGCTCTGGGTTACATGCAGAGAAAAGGGCTAAGGGCTAAGACGAAAGGGGCTTAAGCCATAAGTGAGACAATGAAGATTTTTAAGGATTTTGAAGGGTTTTTCAAGGATTTCAAATGTTCCGATAGATGGAATAAGGGATTTTCAAACCAAATAAGGAGAGATATAACGTTTAAAAAGGGGATTTTGATGATTTTTCAGGTTAAAATGAAGGTTTATAGAGGGTTTTCATGAAGGGAATAAGGATGAAAATGGGGAATTTTGTGGGGGTGAAATGGAGAAAATGGAGGCCTTTTTGAGAACAGCTTTCTTTGGTGAATCAGCATGGATTTAAGATGGAAACAACAGTGAAGATGAACCTCCAGGATAGGACAATCATAAGACTTCAAGGATGATGGATTTTCACTGGAAATATATCTCTTGAAGGCTTGGTCACAAATTTAGCCACCTTTTTGGTACAACAGAGTTTATAGGTGGCTAAAAGAGCACATGTACTTGTATTTCCTCCATGGGGGAAGGTGCATCCCCTTAATTTTCAACAAGTTATTCATGGCTTCACACATTATCTTTGCAATGGACTATAATTTATGATAACTCCAAATTTGTGCTCTTCAATATCACACGATCTGATCTTTTAATTATGAATTCATAAAATGGAAGTCAAAGAGAATCTCTAACTGAAAGGGAAGGTTTTATTATCCTTGGAATGTGATTTACATATTATTGCATCATATCCCACATTTTTAAGATGGAAAATCATGAATTTGTTAAGGCATTCAGGTTGTTGTTTCATTTTCTTGGCCATTTCCAAGGACTTGCATGTTTCAGTGATCAGATTCAACTTTGCAGAACAACAACTAGATATGATGCCCTGATCAACATCCCTATATTTTTATTTTAATATGGACATACATATAGTTATTAATATTGAAATCAAAGAATCCATTTGAAAATTCTAGATGGGTGAGAAATAATTTCCTGAGTTTGGAGTATATTATAGCTTGAGGGTTTCAAAATGTTGTTTTGGTTGATTAACAATTTGGAAATCCTATGTGACTTTTCCATCCATTTTTTTTAGTATAACGATATAGTTGGCCCTCTGCACCAGATTCCTCCATGAATCAGGCAACCATATCCCCGAGGCATATCGACTGTGTCTCATTGTCATGTTCGTGTTCTTCGTATGGCTACTGTAAATTATCCCGGAGGTATTATCGATAGATACTAGTGTGGTCAATAAAATATATGAGAAATGGTGTGGTCAAGAAAATATATGAGAAAAAGAAGCACCTCAGAGAAGCATGTTTTTTTCTGTCTTTTATCTTGAGCTTACCTTCCATTGTCTTTCCTTCTCCAACCAAACTCATTTCTGGAAAAAAAAAATGAAAATTCATTAGAAATGGCTTTAAATAGGTTACAATGGAGAAGAATACCATGGAAAAAACCATGAATTGTCAAAAAATGAGTATTAAAACTATTGATAATTTGATCGAGTCAAAATGTTTACAGGACATGAAATTACACATCTCTTCCATACTGAGCTGGAGACAGACTCACAACAATTAATAAAAATAATTAAAAACAAAAACTTTAAATCAATTTAAAAAACAAATTGAAAAAAATAAAATACAATAAATTTAAAAAAATATTAAAATAAAAATAAAAAACAACGATTTAAAAATTATATATAAACTAATTATAAAATAGGTAGTGTATAAAAACACTATCGAAATTTTAAAAGAAAAAGAAAAAGAAATATATAAATGTAAAAACAATTGAAAATTAAAAAAACACACAAACACTTATTAAACGAATGAATTAAAAAAAAGTTAACACATTTAATTTAAAAAATGAAAAAACAAGTTATTAAAAAAACAAACATTATGAGGGAGGGAAATGATCGACATCAAAAAGTAAATTTGAAGAGAAGAGTTACATTTCAATTTGAAGGGTTAATTTTATTTTAGCTTTTGAATATTGATAAGTTAAAATAAATTATTCCTTCATGTGAAAATGAGAAATAATTTAAAATTGCATACATACCTCACATGTCACACCTCCTACTATATCAAATTGTGCATACTTTAAAAAAGTAATCTTATCTTTAGGTCAGAACTCCATGCACACTTAGACAAGTAGACGTACCCAATACTGATTCACCAATATTTCAGTGTATGTAGAAATAATATGGATTGAATTCAATTAGACCATTTTCTTAGAGATTATATAAAAGTCATAAGGATGGAATTCAATTTGACCATTTACTTATAGTCTATATACGAATTATATAAAGGGAATTCAATAGGACTATTTACTCTTGCATCTCATGGATGTCATTCTTGGAACACAAAGAAATTATTCTACAATGGAAATTTCTTCTTGCTCGGTCTATTTATTTAAATAATTATAATGATTTTTCTGAAGACAATATAAAAATAATACTATTTTATGGATATCACTACAATATCCATTGAAAAAAATCAACTATTTAAAACCTCCAACAATACAATTCTCCATATAAGAAATATAACTTACTATAATCTTTTGCAATAAATTTTTATGTCCAATGATTTTTTCACATCTGCATTATAATTGTAAAACATCATTTTAAGAAGAAGAAATAAATAACATTATTTTTTGTCAACAAAAATGAGGTTTGAATTGAATACTACTTATTCAACATTGAATTTATCATAATAAGGAATCCAACCTGCATTGAATAAATTTTGATTCGTGGTGCTCATTGAATCCATTTTGATTCATGGTACTCATTGTCTTGTTTTCATATTAAGAGTCCCAAGGGTTAGTGATAGGGTCAATTCTCCTCGACACCCTCCAAAGGGTATTTAATCTAATGGAGTCTTTAGGGTGATTTGATCATTAAGGTTCAAATGTGTTCTTTATTCTTTCAATGCTTCCTTTGTTTGTTCTCTTTGCCTGATCTTTAACCTGTGCCCTTGCCATGTTGTTCCTAGAATACTTGTATTTTCAATGAATTATGACAAGCAACCATCAACCTGAAAATTTCCTATTCTAACATGTTTTATGCATATTTTATGTTAATTTATTACCAGTGCACTTAAAAGGGAAAATGGGAGCATCTAGGTGCATGGGTGCACTTTGAAAGGCTTCAGGGTTGAGAGACATAGGCAAAGGCTTCAGGGCTTCGGTATGCACTCATGCACTCAAGTGAAAGAGGCAGTTAGAGCAAGGCACAAGATCGAAGTATGAAGGGGAAGGATTTGGGCTTCCCAAGTGCGTTATGCACCGAAGGGAGAGATGGAGGGTATGGCATGCACTCCTGAAGGCTGAAGGATGAAGACTTTAGGCCTTTGGGGTGCACTCATGTGCTCAAGAGGCCCAGGAGAGCGCATGGCACAAGTATGAAGGCTGAAGGGAGAAGCTTCATGCCTTCGGAGTTCGCTCATACACTCAAAGGGTCAGGAGGGAACATGGAACATTGGGGAAGGTTGAAGGGTGAAGATTAAGGCCTTTGGGGTGTGCTCATGTGCTGAAGGAGGGCACACTTTTTCGAGTCAAAGGAGTGCACTCAAAGGAAGAAATGGTTTCTGGAAGGTCATAGTTCGAAATAAGGAAGGGGAAAGGTATTAAGGAGTGTGATTTGAATTATTTTATGGTGCATGGTGCACTTCAGAAAAACAAAGTATTTTAGCTCAAGGTTTGAGAGTGCGCTTTTGCACTCCTAACCTTGGCAGGCTCATTTTTCAATCAAAATTTGTGTAAGTCTGGATATGGGGAGATGGGTGAACATGATGAGTCAAGACATAAAAATGTTTGCGAAACATACCAACTCATAGAAAAAACTTATACAATCTTGAAAAGTGATAAGTATACATCAAAACACCACTTTGCATGCATTCCCCAAGTACAATGGGTGAAGTGTGTGAAACTACGAACAAAAGTGTCGTTTTACAACAGTAAATATGTTGCAACCATGAAATGCACTTAAATATGCTCTAATGAATGTGACGACACTTGAGAAAATTCCATAACACTTGAAACATATACAATAATATGAGAAGAAACTTGGTGATCAAGGAAAAATTAGATATGATGGTGATAGTAAGCTCCAAAATTCGAATGTAGTGAAGTTTTGGAGGGTGTTGTAGCAGTGACAACACTTGATGACACACTTGGAGAGCTTCAACTTCTCTTTGTCAGAATATATTTTAGTTAAAGGGTTGGAGCTTCAAGAAGTATTGATTGCCTCGGTTTTCCCCTTTCGACCTTGTTATATGCATAACATCTCATTTTATTCTACTTGGTTGAATACACAAAAGATACACTATATCGAAATTGTTTCAATCGAGGAAAGGGTAATGTGCGCTACGAGTTTATGATATTCAGATTATACATTTTCATCTCTAGTGTTTCTCCACTTCCAACAGGCCTGGATAGTTCCCTGGAAGAGTCACTTCAGGAGAAAAAACATTTCTTCATTTCCAGTGAGCCTAGATAGTACCCCGACAAAGTTGCTTGCTTCACCTCCCTGCGTAGGAAGAATTTATTTTCTTTCACCCTTTATTTATTTTTTTAATAGGTTTGTGCATTGGCTCATATTGTTTTCAATAGGTGAAAGGGGGATCTCAACTTATTGAGAGTAGAGGAGGTTTCCCTTTCAGAGAAGTATTTTTACCTCTGATATTAGTTTGCTCGCATTAGATTTTTCCCTTATCCATTCTATAATATATTGGAAAAGTGTTAACACACAAGTAGATTTAAACCAAGTTGAGTGGTTTCGATACTAGCATATTTGTAGATCTAATAGGTTCCCTCAAGGTTATCCTTTTGGATGAATTGACTTATCCATCTAGACTTAGCTTAAACTATGGAATTTTCCCAAACAAATAAGGAGAACAACATAAAGCCAAGCATTGTGGTTGTCATAATTCTCTTTTATTACACCACAAAGTTATTTTAAGTCATGAAATTTTAAACAAGGGCCTTATTTATGTACAATGATCGACAAAAATGACATGACAAGACAATAATAACACAAGACACTTACGATTGACACATACGAACATGAAGAGCAACATGTAGCTACTATTGAAAGTAAATTTTCTGATCTCGACCATTTATAGGAAGGGTGTCAATCCTCCCGTCTAGGGATTTCAGCTTGAATATGTTATGACCGAGCTTTTCGTCAATAATGAATGGTCCAATCCACAAAGTTTGGAACTTCGTGCATTTTCCATTTTCTTCATGGGGTTGATCACACTTCAATAATAGGTCACTTGCATCAAAGCTATTTTCCCCCGTGGAATTCTTATCAAACCAACGATTTACACGGTTTTGGTGCACAACACATATCTCTTTGGTTTTGAGCCTTTCTTTCTTGAGTTTAAGTAAAGTGTCTATCCTGATTTAAACCAAAAGGCAAGGTCTACCTTGTGACACCTTGGAGAGTTCCAAGGTTGGAAGATACATGTTCGAGGGAAAGATACATTCCTTATTGTAAACCAGAAAGTACGACAAGGTTTTTAGGGAAGGCTTAGGAGTTAAACGGTCAACCCATAATGCATTGGTCAAAGAGTTATGCTAGTTCCTTTGCTTAGATAAAATGGTTTTCTTTATTATGTTGATAATATTTTTGTTTGTTGATTCAACCAAACCATCTACCTAAAGGTAATAATTAGATGCATGTTTTAATACAATCTCATTTTATAATGAAAATTCATAAAGATTTAATGATGAAAAATAAGTCGCATTATCAAAGACAAGTGACGTAGGAATGCCAAACCTAGTTATAATATTTTGTCACAAGAAGTGGACGACTTCTTGGTCATTTACTTGTCTCAAGGGAACTACTTCTCACCACTGAGTAAAATAGTATGTCGTATTCATAATATATTAGTGTTGCTTTGATGAATGAGGGAAAATTTCTCTGATAACATATAGGCCCCTCTGTTGGAATGAATCCTCAATTGCTACCAGTAGCAGTGGTGCGACTGAATTATAATCACGACCGATGCATCTCTGAAAAGTTAGGAATTTGCAGACATAATCGTGAGCATATTTGAATATAGTGGGACAAAAATAACCAATCCTCATAAATTTATGTGTTGTAGTGTCACCCGCATACTGGAGACTTGCCGGTCCATCATGCAAGTCTCTAAGTACCTTCTATGTATCTTGTGGCTCAATGCATATTAGAAAGGCACCATTGTGGTGCTTTTTAAAAAGCACTCCATGAAATAGTTGGTAAGATAGAGCTTTCAAATTGATTTCCCTCTTTGGTTTATTCGATAAGTGTGTGGGAACGATTCGATGCTCTAGAAATTTTCGTATCTCAACATACCATGGCACTGTAGATGTGGGATGAGGAACATGTTAAATATTATACATTTCTATATCTTGCTCCCAACCTAAAAGATATTTTTAGGGAGAATCTCTTGCTTCAACTGCTAGCTTACAAAGGTCGTGACCCTTTATGGTATGAAATGGTTTTAAATCCAGATCATATTCTTGTAAATAGTTCATCTAGTTATCCCTATGTTTTTACTACTGGATGAGGTACAAATATGATTGTATGAGATTTTAAGGACAAGGCCTAAAATAATTAATTGCCTTGTATACCACATATTCTTGTTTTTCAATGACAAGGTAATTTAATCCTGGCCCCTATAGACTGGCGCTCATAAAATAAATAGGCCACTCATTTCCTTCAGTATCCTTTTGAGTTAGTATGGATACAATTGAAGAATCCAAAGAAAAAGTGTAAACCAAGAAATATTTTCCATAGTCTGGACTGAATAATGTGGGTGCATCAGAAATATCCTACCTGATTTGAAGGAAACCGTCCTTTTCCTGCTTATCCCATTTGTATGTTGCATATTTATTAATCATCTCTTGTATAGAATTAACTATCTGAAAATAGTAAGAGATGATTTTTCTCAGTAAATTGATCTTTCCTAAGAAATTTTACATGAATTTCTTATTCACTGGAAACAAGATTTGTGTAATGGATTTGACCCACTCAGGATCAATTTTAATTCCATTTTTTGCAATGATGAGCCCTAAGTGAATACCCTTTGACACACCAAAGACACTTCCCTTGGGATTAAGAGAAACCCCACATTTTTGAAACCTCTCAAATAATTATTTCAGATGACGTATGTGGTATAATATTCTCTTGAGAAATGCAATAACATCACCCAAATAAAAAACTACACTCTCACCAATAAATCCATGGAAAGCGATTCACATCGCTCTTTGGAAAGTAGCACCGACATTGATAAGTACAAATGGTATTCGTTTCAAAGAAAATTTTCCCCATTTGGTCCTAAAGGTATTCTTCAATCTATCCAGTTCTACTACTAGCACTTGATTATAACCAGAGAAACCATCTAGTAGAAAGAACATCTCATACCCAGATACTATCTGGAGGATCTGTTCCATAGATGGAACTGGATAGTTGTCTTTATCAAATGCCCGGTTGATATTTCAAAAATACACACATAACTTTATTTCACCAAAATTATTTGTAATTGGGACCAGATTTGAAACCCAAGTGGAGTGTCTGACTTTAAAAATGATTCGAACATCCAACAAATTTCTCAATTCCCTTTGAATAAATGGTTCCAATGCTGGATGAACTTTTCATAGTTTCTGTTGTAAAGGTTTTACCCTTTCTTTTATGGGAATGATGTGTTCGATAATACACATATCATATGTCTTTAAATTGTCATATGTCCATGCAAATACATCAAAGGACAACTTGAATAAGCAAATAAATGCTTGTTGTTACCATGGAGAACAAAACGTACTGAGGTTTACATACTTAAGATCTTTTTGAGTTCCTAGATTGAACAGTTCAGATGATAACTTTGAGTGTATTTGTGTTGGTTGGTCCTCCAAATTTATTTTGCAGACCATATAACTTTTCCAAGAACACCACACCTTTAGGCATAGTGTTTCCTTTTGTTTCACTGAATATCTCCTGGAAATCCTGATTATGCTCATCGTCATCTATGGCATCATATTTGAATATATCTACACCAGCCACAAAGTGCAGTATCTATTGGTCATCAATTAAAACATATAAATTAGTGACGTTGTATGGCACAAATGGTTTATATACAATTTCAATATAAAAACCATATTTCAATGGAGACATCGTAGAAAATGCATTTACTGCAACATTTTTAAGTCTCGAAACACAAATAATATTAAAAGCTTTAAAATGGTTAATCAAACGCCATAACTCCTATTGGTATTTTTTAAGATTCGGAGAAACACAGTGAATAGTATCCCATACCTGACGAGTGACCACCTCTGAGTCACCAATTACCTTGAGAATATCTACCTTTAGATTGATGGCTTTTTTCAGTCCAAGTACAAGTGCTTCATATTTGGTAGTATTATTAGTAAAATCAAACTCGATGTGACATGAAAGGATATGATTATTATTACACAGGTCTATAAGTACACAACCAGATCCATCTTGCGTCTTTGAACCATCAAAATATAGAGTCCAAATATTATTATCTACTATAAGGAAGGAGTTTCAACTATGTATCTTGTGGAATGGGTGATGATTCCACTTGATAAGTGACCCGAGGTTGCCTTCTAGTTTATAATTTCAAAATATTAGATAATAAAAAAACAATGGGCTCATTGTGGCCCTAAAGCAGTGTCACAACATTTTTCATGTATCGCTCACTTTCCACTCGAATCAAGTTATTACTGACCTTGTATGGAAGCCATAAATGTGACCAATATGTAGCAATATAACCCTATAATTTTCTAGACTAGTCCCTATTGAGGAGTACACCATAGGCTTCAGGGATGTCCACAATTAAAATATTTATACATTGGTGAACTCGGTGATCAGATGATAATCGAATAAGACCATTCCTAAGTTCATCAATAGCTTGGACAAGAGATACGTCATGCTAAATAATCCATGCATCTATTTTGTCCCATTTTTCATTTATTTTATTGGCTATAGATAATGGAATTAAATTTATAGTGCACCAAAATTGACTAAACGATTATGGACATTGTAATTAAAAATTTAAAAATTAAATAAAAATGGGGGGTAGAGAGTGTTCGCTTCTAATTTTACAAAATTAACTACAGATTCAAGGGGACAATAAGACTTACCAGACACTTTTTGAGAAGAAGAAGCTTTATCACCTGTCAAAGGTTGTGAAAAGGACTGGACAAGCAGTTCATGTTGGCCTGCTATCTTAGCGAGATAAAAAATGGAAATATTGGATCGACTATGTTATACTTGACTGTTTTCCCTTTAGCAGGTAGGGCTGAAGTGTTTGGAGGAGTAGCTTTTTTCAACATTTTCGGTGTGATGGTATTACTCTTGTCGTTGGAGGAAGTGTCCTTAGAATCAGTGGCATTTCCAGACTTACTCTACGCATTCTAAGCAGGATTGAGTGGTGGTGAGATCCTTCTTAACAACTGTTCTCTCAATTTTTATCTCATCACCTCCTGATCATAAATGGGCCCTTTACTCCTTAAAATATATTGACCATTTTTCTTTTAAGGGGGGGCCTCACTTTGTGGTGGTGCTTCATCACTCTTATTTTCAACGTTAAAAACATAATAAAAATTATTCACTGAATGTCCAATACCGACACTTTCTTAAGACGTTGTAGGTTCTTATGTTTCTTATGCTTGTTCTACCTTCTCATATGCTAGTAAGGAATCCACAATGTGTGCGTCCAGAGCGTTCAAGCTGTGGTTCCACTATGGGCATGTATTTTTTGGATGATATTATTGGTGAAAATAAAAATAGTTGTCCATACCCATACTCTCTATATTCAACACAACATTCAAACTCTTGGAAGACTTGGTGGGTTGATTGTTGTTGTTACTATTATTATTATTCCTTCGAAATGGGAAAGACTTGGGAGGCTTACTACTAGTAGAAGTCACATCCTCTTTAATTTTTAAATTTCATTAGTAAGTTCCTTCATTGTCCAGGTCAATCTTTCAATATTTGATAATTCCTTATCTTTAGCCTTGCTTGAAGAAGGCTGAGACTTCTTACCATTTTCCTTGGAGTCTTTTGATTCATCGTCATCAGTAATAACTCCAATAGCATGCAAGTCCTTCTAGATAGCGATTGCTTCTGCAAATTTTTGTGCCAATGTTTCCTTCACAACTCTTTTAACAAAGGAGGAAATTTTAGTGGGAAAGGAAGGTATGTAATAATCAATAATAATTGAATCACACAGTTATGTGCCATCGGAAAAAAATTTCAATATACAATTGAACTTTTGATTAAAGTCCTTCCTTTATCCTTTCCCTCCATATTACTATTTCCGAGCTCTTTTAGTAACATGGAAGGATTTTTTTCATCAAAAAATTTATCTAGAAATATCTTCTTTAAATCCCTCCAACTATGGACTGAATTAAAAGGCAGACTATGGTACCATGTTTCTTATCTAGATTCTAATGTATAAGGAAAATTCTACAAGCAACATCATTATTTCTTACTTCTAACAACAATATATGTTGATCAGCAGTTGTCATTGATGTCAACCCAAGCAGCACCAGGGGCTAACCCAATATTGCATGGGAATTTTGACATATCAAATTAATATATTATAGGTCAATAATTCTTTTGAAGGTTTCTACTTGTTGATATGTTTTCGTTGATATATGGCACACCATGTAATTCTTCATGGTTTGAGAGATATTCATGTTTGAAGTTTGTACCCCCAGTTAGTGGGATAAAACCCCATGGGGTTAGGGCATGGGTCATTGAAAAGTCATAATTAATATTTTTTTAAGCTCCTAAAATCCCTCCCACGTTCAATTTTTGAAGCCCCTATCAACTTAAGCACTTATATAAATTGTGATCCTCATTTCCTCCTTATGCATGGGATTCGACCATCTGAAACAGGTCATCGTGGAATTTTCGCTCTAAATTTTTTTCTACGAAGGATATGAAGCTGAAATTTTTATGAGGTGAAGAGGAAAACTTGAGGAATATGCAGTTAAAATTTTAGATCAATTTACACAATATTTTTGGAGATATGATCTGTGGAATTAAGGGTTTTTGTAGGCTCCTGAAATTCATCTCAAAGAAGTGACCTTGGTAAAATCGTCATAAATCTCTCTCTGAGTATTGGATTGGAATTCTATAAAAAGTGGAAGATATTTCACATTCTTTGGTTTGTTCTTTATCAATTCCAGAGCCAAATGAAGAAACAATGACACGTGGCACTCCGTACAAGTGCGCTCCACTGAAACTGTCCATAATTAGGGCATTGTGAGAAATTGGGTATAAATCTCTCTTGAAGAATCCAAATTGGGCCAGACTTGTGGCATTGGAAAGAAGACTCAGAGGAATACTACAAGACCAAAAATTAGATATTGAGGATCTGCAATAACAGAGATACACTAGATTCAATATCGAGCTCCTAGAAGGCAAGAAAAAGCTAGATCATGTGTTGTCAAGGATTGCAAAGGACTAGAATTTCTACGGCAGAAAAGCAAAGCAAGGTGTAGCAGAGGGTAGCATGACAAGAGCAGCAACCAAGGTGCATAATAGCAGCAATAAGTTCATCATATGAGGTCTTCAAGTGGGCAGCACTGCATATAATCATTGTAAAGGTATCATTGTACTTAGTCATTGTAAATACATTATTGTACAAATTGTACTAGTGTCTATCTACCAAGGGTTGAAGAGGAAGTGTTGGGAGGTCTAGGATCATCATTAGGTGGTTGTGTCAAGTTGGGGTTATGGTCTAGTATATCTTCTTCTTCTACATCATTCTATATCATTGTAAAGTGGACCATTTTCCCTAGTACAGGAGTCCATTCTTCTTTTATTCTTCTATAGGGTGGTAGGGTGGTGCTAGGGTGAGTTGTAGCTCATTGGGTGTTGAGGCATTCGTTCAGTTGCTACTGAAGAATCTTGGGCGTTGGAGCGTCCATCCAGTGGGAGCTGGAGAAGAATGCTTTTCTAGATTCTAGAAAGTTGGAGCTTTATTTTCAATTGGAGTTGAATATTAAAGAATTATTAGAAAAGCATTAGGTGGTTTTTGTCCCGGAGTGGGTTTCCACCTTAAAAACTGTGTGCATTTGTGTTCCTCTTATTTTCTTCTATCATTGTACAAATATTGATAATAATTGAATATTAACTAATGCTCTAATTGAAAGGAACACTGATTCACCCCCCCCCCCCCCCTCTCAGTATTTCCAACAATTGGAATCAGAGCTTGGTTCCTTCAATAACAATTTAACAGCTAGAATGAGGTCATGGAGCATACCAAGAATGGTGTACCTCTATTCAATGAAAATAATTATGCACTTTGGAAAGGAATAATGGAGGTCTATCTCTTGGCGCAAGGTTACAAAGTATGGGACGCTATTCAAAATGGATTTACATCAACCGCGTATGAACAAGGTAAGAAGAATTTGGTAAATGATGCAAAAGCAAAGAATATTATTATCAATAGACTTATTGAATATGCTTATCATAAGGTGTTGGGTTGTAAAACCACCAAAAATGTATGGGACAAGCTTGAGAATATATATGCAGGTGACTCAAATGTCAAAGAAGCAAAGCTTCAAATCTATAGAGCAAAATTTGAGCAACTCAGAATGAGAGAAGATTGCAACATTGCTGCATACTTTCAATACGTTGATGAAATAACCAATACTCTAGAAGATTGGGAGAGCCAGTTGACGAGAAGACTATTATACGGAATATTCTTAGAAAATTACTAGGGAGATTCAACCCAAAGGTATCGGTCTTAAAATACAGTGCAAATCTGGACAAACTCAGCAAAGAGGAATTACATGGAGTTCTCATAGCATATGAAATGAGACTTGATGAAGAAGAGGGTACTTCGCATCTAGAAACTATGTTCGTTGCATATAAGAAAACTAATAAGGATAAACAACCTTCAATTGAAAATACATGCACCTGCAAGTGTGAAGAAAAGGGAGATGATGAAGAAGGTCTTTTAGATGAAGAATATGCTTACTTCACGAGAAAACTACAAATTGGTAAGGGAAAATTCAAAGGTAAACTTCCATTGATATGTTTCGGCTGTAATGAGGTTGGGCATTTTGCAGCAAAATTTCCAAACAAAAGTAATGGAAACTCAAAAAGAAAGAAAGGCTTTAAGAAATTCAACAAGGATCCAAAAGGAACTTTCTCTCTAAAGAAGATAGTTCATCATCCGATGAAAACAATGACAGTGAAGAAGAAGCCAATGAGAGAGTATTGTTTATGGCCAAGAAAAATAAACCCAAGCACAATAAGAAAGAGGTATCAAACAAAGAAGAAGAAGGATGGACCATAGATGAATTTTATGAGGAAGTAATCAATCTTATAAAATATCTCAAGGCAGAGAAGATCCGTTCCAAAACTCTTGAAGAACAAGTTCAAGGTCTCAAAATTTAAGTTGAAGAACATAAATGCATTGAAGAGTCACTTCGAAATAAGTTGGAAGAAAGCAACTAAGAAAGGGAATAATTAGAAGCCGAAGTAGTCTTGTTGCGTGAGGAAGTGAAGAAAGGAAAAACTATCCAAAACTATGCCAATAGCTCAAGGGCATTGGAAGAACTCATCAACAATCAACGATCTTACAACGAAAAAACTGGCATCAGTTACAAAGAATAAGAAGCAGGACCTTCTACAACAAAATACAATGAACCTATGAGTTCTGACATGCATGTAGACTTCATTGGACAAGATTCGCAAGAACAACCTTGGAAGACAATTCTTCAACGAAAATTTCCATCTAGGTACCAACATATTTTTTATGTCTACTGTTATTCATGTGGAAAATTTGGTCATAAAGTTGTAGAATGTTGCACGTACCCTAGGAACGAATACAATTCCAGGAGATCTGTCAAATATGAACCTCCCAGGGCTCAGCGAAACATAAATAGATTTGAACATTTAAGAAATAATATTGAATGTTACAAATGTTGAAACTTTGGACACATAGCCAAAGATTGCAGACTTGAAAATCCTCCGGAAGAATCTTCGAAGCCACAGAATGGACGAACATGGAAGAAGAAGAAGAATGATAATTGTGCTCTCGCTCTCAAGGCTCAAAACAACAAATATGTGTGGTATGTTGATAGCAGTTGCTCAACGCATATGACTGGAGATAGAAATAAATTTGTATCTCTGAAAGAGAATAAGGATGGAATCGTGTCCTTTGGAAATGATGGATCTTCAAATGTTATAGGATCAGGTATTGTCACTCTCAGAAGAAAAGATGTTCTAGCCAAGAATGTTCTATTGGTTGAAAACATGAATCACAATCCACTCAGTGTTGGACAAATGTGTGATCAAGGACACACAATACTATTCAAATCCATGAAATGTGAAATCAGGAAAGGCGTGTATGGTGAAATTGTGGCTACAGCAAGTCGAGCTCCAAATGACATATATGTTCTGGATGAAGCAACTAAAGAATGTCTAATAGCTAAAGAGGATGATACAATAATTGATAGCAATGATGATCGACTAAGTAAGAATTTTGCTACAAAGGTGCAAAGAGATTTCGAGATGTCTTTACTTGGTTGCAAATTGAGCATAGACGACTCATCTAAGGATGTGGATCAAAGGTTGTACAGATCTATGATTAGTAGTCTTCTATATGTAACAACATCCCAACCAGATATTATGCAAGCAGTTGGACAAGTAGCAAGATTCCAAGCAGCACCAAAAGAATCACATATTAAATATTCGCCAACATTGGAATATCTTCACCAGAAGCTTGGGATTCTCCCAAGTTCTCATTAGATTTTCCTTTTTCAGAATATAAAGGGGGAGTGGAAGTGTGTACAATTCTGTAGGACGGTTGTGTGTCAGCGCGAGTGGAAGTGTGTACAGGTCCGCAACATGGTTTTGTTTCAGGGGGATTTACCCTTTTCCATTGATGTCAAAGCGGGAGAGAATGTTGTAGGAAGAGGTGTCATGATCGTAGGGGGAGTACTTGTGTTGTCATCAATGCCAAAGGGGGAGATTGTTGATCAACGGTTGTCATTGATGTCAACCCAAGCAACACCATGGGCTAACCCAATATTGCATGGGAATTTTGACCTATCAAATTAATATATTCTGGGTCAATAATTCTTTTGATGGTTTCTACTTGTCGAGATGTTTCCATTGATATATGGCACGCCATGTAATTCTTCACGGTTTGAGAGATATTCATGTTTGAAGTTTGTACCCCCAGTTAGTGGGATAAAAACCCATGGGGTTGGGGCATGGGCCATTGAAAAGTCATAATTAATATTTTTTTAAGCTCCTGAAATCCCTCCCACGTTCACTTCTTGAAGCCCCTATCAACTTAAGAACTTATATAAATTGTGATCCTCATTTCCTCCTTATGCATAGGATTCGGCCATCTGAAACAGGTCATCGTGGCATTTTCGCTCTAATTTTTTTTCTATGAAGGCTCTGAAGCTGAAATTTTTATGAGGTGAAGCTAAAATCCTGAGGAAGCTAAAATAGAATTTCAATTTGCACAACATTTTTGGAGATATGATCTGTGGAAGTAAGGGTTTTTGCAGGCTCCTGAAATTCATCTCAAAGAAGTGACCTTGGTAAAATCGTCATATCTCTCGCTATGAGTATCGGATTGGAATTCTGTAAAAAGTAGCAGATAGTGCACAGTCTGTAGTTTTCACTCTATCAATTTCAGAGCCAAATGAAGAAAAAGTGACACGTGTAACGTCGTACAAGTGCGCTCTGCTGAAACTGTCCATAATTAGGGCATTGTGAGAAATTGGGTATAACTCTCTCTTGAAGAATCCAAATTGGGTCAAACCTATGGCATTGGAAAGATGAATCAGAGGAATAATACAGGACTAAAAATCAAATATTGAGGATATGAAATAACAGAGATACACTAGATTAAATATCGAGCTCCTAGAGGGAAAGAAAAAGCTAGATCACGTGTTGTCAAGGATTGCAAAGGACCAAAATTTCTATGGCAAAAAAGCAAAGCAAGGTGTAGCAGAGGGTAGCATGACAAGAGCAACAACCAAGGTGCATAACAGCAGTAAGAAGTTCATCATATGAAGTCTTCAAGTGGGTAGCACTGCATACAATCATTGTAAAGGTATCATTGTACTTAGTCGTTGTAAATAAATTATTGTACAAATTGTACTAGTGTCTATCTGCCAAGGGTTGAAGAGGCAGTGTTGGGAGGTCTAGGATCATCATTAGGTGGTTGTTTCAAGTTGGGGTTATGGTCTAGTATATCTTCTTCTTCTGCATCATTCTATATCATTGTAAAGTGGACCATTTTCCCTAGTATAGGAGTCCATTCTTCTTTTATTCTTCTATAGGGTGGTAGGGTGGTGCTAGGGTGAGTTGTAGCTCATTGGGTGTTGGGGAATCCATTCAGTTGCTAATAAAGAATCTTGGGCGTTGGAGCGTCCATCCAGTGGGAGATGGAGAAGAATTATTTTCTAGATTCTAGAAATTTTGAGCTTTATTTTCAATTGGAGTTGAATATTAAAGAATTATTAGAAAAGCATTAGGTGGTTTTTGTCCCAGAGTGGGTTTCCACCTTAAAAATTGTGTGCATTTGTGTTCCTCTTGTTTTCTGCTATCATTGTACAAACATTGATAATAATTGAAGATTAAATAATGCTCTAATTGAATGGAATAATGATTCACCCCCCCCCCCCCCCCCTCTTAGTATTTCCAACAATATATGCTTGTAGAAATAATCAATGTGATCTTCTTCCTTTGTCTTCTTGTTTGGATCAAAATTTGATAGTAAATTTTCTGGATGTCTAGACATCTTATGACAATTGTCGAAAAAGAAAGTGGCCCTTGGTCCATCCAATCCAAGTCCTGGTAGACCATGTCTTCAACTATAGGTTTCTCCTACTTTTCAGAACCTGAGGGGTCCTCTCCTTCACCTTTTATCTCATCAAAAATGTCGTTAGAATTAACAAGGTCATCCTCATACCCTTCATTAAGGTGTAGGAGTGGATTTTTCTACACTATATCTTCTGAGGATTCTGCTAGCTCTTCAAGAGTGGAAAAAATCAAATCCCACTATTGAAACTAATATACCGGTATGAGTTGTTTCTTTCTTCTTTAAGAAATGTGGGAGATTCTGTGCACCAGGAATTAATTCGATAGATTTTGCGAACCATCAGGTTATAGGTTGAAGTGCCCATATTTGTTTGTAGGTAACCTCGTATGTCAACTTCGAGCCAGGATGAGTAGACCCTTCTAATTTAAGAATACGAGTTTGGATGGTGCTCAAAATGTTTCTACCTTGTCCAGAATATTAATGGTTAGGGTGTGCTGAGGTTCATTCCCTCCTTCTAGCGCAAACATATTGATGATTCTAGATACTACAAACATACAGGGATCTCCCCGATATGAGGTTCCAATTAGACCTCACATCGTTGGTATAGGAGTTCCATCCATAATACAACCCGACTGTCATTTACTTAAATATATGACTTGGCTTTAGCTGTTAGCATGAGAGAGAAGCAAAAATTTTCTTTTGAACAAGCAAGCGGGTGTGTCTTTTGAATGTTCAATTATAGATGTATCAAGGTTCTATTATTGCAAATGGGGAAATAATGTGAGCCTCTAAGAGAGAAGTAATAGTACTACCCTAATGGAGACACACATGAATGAGAAATACTCATCTAACATCAAGCGAACTAGTTCACATAGGTGCGGAGATTGTTATAACATTACAAAACACTTCCAATAAATAAGCACCGAAGTCATGGAAATAGTTTGGTTACTCCAGTACAAGTGAAAGAAAACATGAACCCTAAACCTTCAAAGAATAGTATTAGAAACATACACAATTTGTGTGTGAAAATATTTTGGCATGTAAGGCTTCAATATTAAGCAAAGGTTACAAGATACATAAATACAATCAACATCACTAGCTCCAATAGTGGAGCATTAAAGCCACCATTTTCTCCCGAAAAGTACTATCTCTATCTCTCTAATGCCTCGTGGGAGATGCCAAGGTTAAAATTCCTTTGCTTGATTAATGAGGATCCTTTTATAACTTGAACCATGAATTTTCATATATCCTCATGGCTCTTTACTTTCCAACTTCTAATGACCTTTGGACTTCTAGAACCCTTGGACTTCCAAATGACTTTTGGAATTACATATGACTCTTGGAATTACGTGTATTTTTTAATTATATGCATGGATATTTTGTCCATACTTGACTCTTGGAATTCCACTTATTTTTCTTCACAATGATTATGACATTACATCATAAATTCCACATCACCATGTGATAAAAATGTGAGATGTTACTATCTTTGATGACTAGGACTAATAGTGACTGATGACATGGACTTTCTTCAGTGGTGACATGGTTGCCACTTATTTCTTCATTCTTCTTGCAACTTCAATCGTTAATGTCTTCATCCTCCAAAGGGTCTTTGATATAAAAATGTCTTTAGGGTTATTTGATAATCAAGGTACAAATGTGTTATTTATTCTTTCAATGCTTCCTTTATTTGTTCTCTTTTCCTAATATTTCTCATGTGTTCTTTCCATCCTATTCCTTGAATACCTATATCTGCAATCACTCATGACAAGCAACCATTAGCCTGAAAATATCCTATTATACCATGTTTTATGCAGATTTTCTATTCATGCCTTACCAGTGAACTTAAAAGGGACAAGGGGAGATTCTGGGCACATGGGTAAAATTTTAAAGGATGAAGTGATGAGAGGTAGAGGCTTTAGGGTTTCAACATGCACTCAAGAGAAATATGTATTCAAGGCAGGGTACATGGTGTAAGTTTGAAGGATGAAGGGGAATACGTCAGGCTTCCTAAGTGCCCTGTGCGCTCAAGAGAGAGATGGAGGCTGCATGACGTGTTGAGATTCAACAAGATTATGATCTTAGTGAAAATTAAGCATATACACTAGGTGGGGCCTGCAGGCTATTTTTAGGTGTATGTCTATTTTTAGAATGGTGAGAAAAATCTATTTATAGAGGGAGTCTATTTATATATGGTTTATAAAATTCTATTTATAGATGATTTTATATTTTTAGATGCATGGGAGAAGTCTATTTATAGACCGCATGTCTAAAAATAGAATGCATGTCGATTATTATTATCTCTTAATAATAATTAGACAATAAATAATAATCTATTCCCTTGAAACACTTGATTTCAGTTAACTGATGTGAGTTGACTGAAGGAATTGCGAGTTCTAAGGTTGGTTGGTGGGACATGTAAGTAGACTTCATTTTAGGCAGGTGATACAAATTTGTAACAGAGTTGGATGTGTAGTTATGTGAGTTGTAAAGTAGTTTAACTCAGTTAAGTGAGTTAAGCTCAGTTGTGCTAGTTGTAACTAGTTGTAACTAAAGATACACTAGTGAGAGATCAACGAATTAAATATTAAATTAATTCACATGGAGTGATCTCACATGAAATTGAAGATTTACTACTGTTAACTACATGCATGTCAGATCCAGTGGAGACCTAGTTGAGAGATAGGTGAAAGGGAGAGTTTGACTATCTGTTGTGACATTAGTGGGTGCACTCATGCAACCACACACACATTGGAGATTCCGATGAGGATTTCGCAATCAAGGAAAGGCCGTATCTCATTCATTAAAGGATTGTGATTAGCAGGTATTGTGCAGTGGAGGCAGGCTGTCAAGAGGCAGTAAATTGGTGCATGTATTAGCCAATTTTTGCATGACAGTGTGAGACGATTGTATATTGTATTGAGAGCTCTTGGATTAGAATTTTGTATGATATTGTTTCATGATCCATGATATATACTTAATATATGATATTGGGGTTTTTAGCTTTATGATTTCCCGGTAAAAACAACAGGTTATATGTAATTGATCTTTCTTCATGTGTTTGCAATTGGTGATTAAATTTCCGCAAAGATTTTAGTAGAAGGGTTCTTTATTTAAAAATGGCATATAATTGTTAGATTAGGAGAATCCAGACAATACATAATTGTATTAAAATTTTCTACATGGTATCGGAGCAAAGAAGATTGCAATATTGAAGTAGTAGCTGAGTTTGTTGGTGAAGCTGTTAGTGTCGTAGCTGAAGCCTTCCTCCAGTGATCAAACATGCTCTTACAAAGTGATTTTAAGGTGTCAAGGTCAAATTTTGTCATTTCGATGAGTCTTCAAGCAAAATTTGGTCACTAGGTATTAGGTCTAGGGTTTGCTTTTACTCCTGTCAAAGTTGTCCAAATGTCGGTCCATGTCACCATTCGGCTGAGTGTACCATCATTCATAGGGTTGTCATCATCATGTCAAGTTCCAATGGGTCATTTTACACCTTGTTCATGCTTCAGTTGTGCCTAGGTAAGGTTCATTTCCCTCTCCTAGGGTTTTGGAGGTAATTGATCTTGGATGGTCAAATCATCATCAAAACTTGTATCCTGATGTTCATACACCTTCCCCTATCCTTAATGTACCTTATTAATCACTTCCCATCATTGAGATCCCCCAAATTCCTCATTTTCACACAAACCCTAGTTTCTTGCTACAACTTGGCAATTTTCTAGGCTAGGCCTGTGTTTTTCCCTTTTGGACCCCTTCCCCTCACTCAATTTCTGAGATTCCACTTTCCCCTGCTTCCTAACATCCCTCCCTACTTCCCAAATTTTCTCAAGAATTTAGAAGCCCCTTATCCCCTTCATTTCGCTTCATTTCGACAAATCCCTTGTTCCACACATCGGGATAGGTTTCACTCAAATGATGTTTCTGAGCACTAAAAGATGAATTTTGGAAAACTAAGAGAGGCTTTTGTCCAAAACATGCCAAAGAAGAAAAAAATCATTCACGTTTGACACAGGTGTCATGGTTTTAGAGAACTATCAAAAATACAGTTGCCTCAGGAGAATTGATGCACCTCTGAAGTGACCTTGGGAAAATCAATATTTATCCTAGCTTGGTTGGCCAAATGACTTTCTTGATGCATCAAATGATAACAAGACACAAATAGCTTTCCAATGAGCTATCATGATCTCAATTTGGAGTTGAGGAAGACCTTCAAAAGCTGACTGCAACAGCACTTTGCCTTGAGGCAGCCTCATCTTGCACATTTTTGACTAGTCTTGGGAGATTTGATTTTTGACAGGGTAAATGAACTCTAAATTGAAAAATTATGGTTGGGATGGAAATTAGACTCAATAATATTTCCAACGAGCTATCATGCGCCCAATTTTGAAACCGGGAAGGCCTCCAAAAGCCTCCTGCAAAATGCGCTATTTATGGCGCGACGCATTGGGAGAAGGCACGACGCACATGGCGTGCGCGGCGCATAGAAACATTTTTTGCAGTGTAAAAATACACTAGCGCGGCACACCCACATGATGCGGTGCATTGGGTTTGTGCACGGTGCACAGAGCCCCAAAGGCCAAAATCACTTCTGCTCCATAAAAACTCGGTTTGTTTCAACGCAATTTTTCTCCAAGTAAGTTGACAAAGCCTGTTCAGTGATTTTATTTGTGAGTGGTGTGGTGTAGAGGCGAAGACATTGGAGTTTGGTTAATGAAAGAGTAAACCATATATCCATATTAAATCTGTTCCATAGGGTTTGAAAAGAGGTGTTGAATGTTGTTTGGTGCTATACTATTTCTATTGACCACCATATTCTCCCTTTCCTCACTGTCACACTATCATACCACAGTCCCTCTCCTATTCCCACCGTCCCATATTCCTTATACCCTTTGTTCCCATGTTTTTGAATCCTCAAACCCTATCATTTTCCATCATCTTCCTCCCTTCCTATCATTGGTGAAATCCTAATTTCCGAAGCATTCAAGGTCTGTCTCTATTACCTAATCATATCCTCATCACTATCACTTTTTCCCATATCACTTGTAAATTGTCCGAATCCATAAGTCCCTCAAACAGTGACTGTCCTCACACTTAAATTCACTTGACAGTATATTTTATTCCTTGTGACATTTCTCCACAGCACCTTATTGTATATGTGGCACACTTGGTCTTGAAAAACAAACTCTTGTTTTCACCATACATATATCAGCACGTACTTGTTAAACACCTTGTTTTCAGCATCATGTCAGAGACAAATTCATCATATGAGAAGGGATATGAGCAGGACAGTGATTCAACTACCGAGTTAAATGTACCGAGAAGGTCTCATAAGAGTGGAAGGCACGTCAGGGAGGAGCCCACTTCTTTGGTTCAATTGCAGGCCTACCCGCTTATAATGATATGCTTTCAGCAACATTCATGTTTTTGGTATTGTGAGATGATATCTCAGATTCAGCACCATCAGGAGTTGGTTCACTTATTTGTCCTACATTTGCATGATGGTCATGTAAACCTTGCTGGAGTGAACTTCACTTTGACACCAGAGACCATTTCTGAGGCGACCGGGATACCGAATATTGGTGAGGAGTGGAATAAGAGACAACAGCTGGATAGAGCATATTATGAACCTTATATCAGGCCTGGATATTTGAGGCAGTTGAGTAGGGTATTCCCATTCCGGTTTCTGAAGGAGTCCTATGCGCCATTAATGAAACTCATCATTAGATACTTCAGCTGTGAGGGTAGATTCTCACGCCTTTATGCATACCATATCAGACTTTTGATGCATTTCACGAGAGTGCGACTGATGAATATTCCGTACTTTGTGTGCTAAAACATAGAGCGGATGAATACCCTTGTGTAGAAGAAGACTCCAGAGCAGCAGCATAACAGCATTTATCATTATGCACTCATCAAAATCATTGTAGTACATCAACTTGGATTGCAGGGCATCACATGGGATGAGTTCATTTCCCGTGACTTCTTTGCAGCCCCCCAGCTTCCTCTCGAGATTGTTCATTATGAGGGAGAGCCTTCACATCAGTTTGAGTTTCCCGAGACTGAGCCTATCAGTGCTCCAGTGTGTGTGACATATCAGAGAGGCCACAGAGCCTTATTTGCAGTAGCACGACGAGTACTATCTCCACCAGGGGTGGAAGGGGTCTCGTTATCTTCATCAGCAGTGCGAGTACTATCTCCACATGGCGTGGAAGGGGTCTCGCCTTCAACATTAGCATAGGTATAGGTTCAGGACAGAGGCAAGAGGCCTATGCATGATGAGGGCCCTTCAGGAGGCCAAGACACTGATTTTATACTCATCGATGTTGATTCGAGCTCTCCCAGCTCAAAGCTGAAAGAAATCATCCAGGAAAAAAAAGTTGAGATTGACACTTTGACTGTGAAGTTGCAGAGAGATCAGTGGGTTATAAATTACTTGGAGCAGTGGAATAAAAAATTGGAGGATCAGCAGACACTCATAGAGTTGCGGCAAATCCGTGAAGACCGGGAACTGGCCCGAAAGAGACCAGGTGACATGACACCTTTCGAGCGAGAGACTTGCCTTACGAGCATCAAAATTCATCTGGAGAAGTTTTTGGTGAAGGAAAATAGGGACAAAGACATGCTCAGACACATGAAGAATCACTATTGGGCCCGCACACACGTTTGCAGAGCAAAAATGAAGATCCTGAAGGCGAGGTTGAGAAAAGCACTGAAACGTCGGAAAAGGCCGGATCCACTCCGAATCTTGGCCGAATCTTCCTTGGCTGAGCATGAGACATGATGGGAGACCTTCACTCCAAATTTCAGCAAATTTGGAGAAGATTTTGTCATTTTGAAAATTTTGGTCGCAAAACAGGTTTTTCCGCCCGACGTGTCGCGCCACTTGACATGCGCTTACGTTTGGGAAATATTCTAGAGGAAAAATTGATATTTTTTGGTTTTTTATTGTAAATTATGCATGCTTAGGAATTTTTGAGAAATTTCGTGAAGTTCTGGGTGGTCTTGAAGGTCAAAAACACTCCAAAAATGGCCTTTCTGCCACTTTTTGCACCAGCAGGAACAAGTCTTGGGAGATTGCAGTTTTGGAGGGGAAAATGACATCCAAATTGAAAAATTCCACTAGGGTTGGATAGCAGACATCTAGGGATTTCCAGCAAGCTATCATGAGCTCAATTGGGACTTCGGGAAGTGCCTAAAAATCAGGCTCAAAGTGGCGCGACACATTGAGTTTTTGAGTGCGGCGCATAGAGAAATTTTGCCTCATTTTCACTCTTCAGCTCAGAAATTCGCCCAGTTTTGACTAGTTTTAATTTTTCATGTGATGATTGATCTATCATGATGTAATTTGGTAACCATGATGTAAATTTGGCATGTTTTTACTTGTTCTAGAGGATTCATTCACTAAAAAGTGAAAATTAAGTGAATGGATCAGTTTCCTAGCATATAGATGCAAGTTGTTTGGCTGCCTAGATTTTAGTTCCATGTTTAGAAATGGTTGAAACAACTCCTAAAAGGGTGAGCTCGACCCCTAAATTCATGGGAAGGGGTTAGGATTTTCTATATATTTTATTTTCTGAGACATTTTCAGGGTTGGACTCTTGGGAATAGTTTGGCACCTCATTGTATATTCATTTCAGATTTTTGGCAAAGGAAAGACCAGAGGTTTTGCAGCACTTGTTGGGATCCTTGTGGCTCTGAGTTTTGATGATGTTCTTCTCATTTTATTGTAATTTTCATCAATGTTATATGTACGCAATTTCCCTTCTCTATGCTTCTGAATTAAACAAATGATTAATTGAGGTAGAATTCATTGATTTGCTGGTGCTATGCCTTAGAATTTTGTTTAGTTTTATATGTTTTTCATCAGTTTGAAGAGGATCCTTGCACTCCCTTGCCCTCTTCAGCTCCTCAAAAATATTTTCAACCCATTCATTTGATCTAAGACATCAAATTCATTGCCTATCCTGCCCCAACTTGAACTCTG
The DNA here is from genome assembly GCA_034641835.2 of Pinus albicaulis. Classification (NCBI taxonomy): domain Eukaryota; kingdom Viridiplantae; phylum Streptophyta; class Pinopsida; order Pinales; family Pinaceae; genus Pinus; species Pinus albicaulis. The sequence goes on along the minus strand of CM076578.1, from coordinate 1,192,750,650 downwards.
CAAGAATTTGGCCTCATCCCCAAGCCCAAAATTGTTTTTCCCTTTTTCCAACAAAAAACCCCTAAAAATCAAAATCAAACCCTTTTATTTGTTTATCTAGCCTATGATCAATTGTTGTTTTAGTAATATCAAGGCCCTTTGAATATTTTCATTGAGATTGACCCGGAGAGAGCCCTCTCCTGTCCTCGTAGGGCTTGCTACGAGGCTGAGTGTGGTTTGGTGTTACCCTGAATCCCGCCTTCCTTCAGCCTAAGGTGGATTTAGGCGCTAACATAGTGGTGACCATACTGGGGATGTAAAATGATTTACTTGTTAGTGTTATTTGTTTTATAAGCTACATATGGAGCCTGAAGTTATGCCAGGTAGCCTTCGAAACGCTTTTGCTTTGCATTAGTGGAAGTAGATGAATGCTGCTTCAGTCAATCTCCGGTCTAGCTTGTGAGCGTAACACTTGACTTGTGAATTGCCTGAGTACATGTATCAAGTTTAGATCTGATTGTTGATGGTGGACAACGATCAGACATAAGAAGGATGAAATCATTCACCTAGCAACTTCATTCACTGAAAAATCCAGAAATCAATGCTTCATGGTGACTCCACTGCAGGAAGATTAGTAGCTTTAATATTTTCAAGATGGAACAGGTTGCAAGAAGATACGCTCCCATGAGCTGAGATCACATCCCAGTTTTTCCAAATAAGATGCCCAAGGTGGATTGGCTTCAGAATTTGCCTACGTTCAGAAATGTGGAAGGTAATGACGCTGCTCTTCATCTGGTGAAATTTCACTTTCATGTGCATAAATTAAAGATCGATTTTCCTGAAGATTGTTTGATGAAAATTTTTATGGCTACTTTGGAAGATGAAGCCTGATCTTGGTATGAAAGTTTGCCACCTCCTTCTATTTACTGTTTAAAGGATTTTCATACCATGTTCTTTGAAAATTATAAAGAATCTTATCCATCCTTGACTTTAGTCTAGAACTGTTGTAGCCATGTTCATAGTTTCATTGAAGATCTTGAGAATTTTTATAGGGATAATGAAATGATGGATGGATAAATCATGGAAGTACTATACGAAAATCCATTTCAGTAGCACACAGAAATCTTAGAAGACACTTATCGAGATCAGCAGATTGAAGATTTCCATATGGCTGAAAATGATGAAAGAGAAAGTTTCGTTTCAAATCTGTCCATAGAAGAAGACAGTATGCAGGGAGGTCAAGTTTCAATTTCAGAATGTGATGTAGTCAAGTCAGCTATTTCAGATCTAGATTCAGATTGTGATGACCAAGAATACCTTGTGCTGAATCCCATGAAGGAGAACTCTACTGTTGAGATCATCTGGAATGAAGAAGACAGAGTTATGGATCCAAATGTTCTCATTTCATCAGAACAAAGCCTTGATGAGGAGGTAGTTCATTCCTTCTATGAAAAACAAGACGAGATCTTCGTTCAAGTAAGTGAAAAAGTTTCCTTGGATGAATCATTGGTAAATGATAGAAATGTCATGTTTGGGTTTCAAGAATCATCTGAAGTTTCTTTTCTCATGATTGATGAATGTAATGAGGAACGTGATAATCTGGCTGTTGTATCATATGAATATGATCAAAATAATATTCAGAATACAGAAGATCAGAACATTCAGCACTGCCTTTCAGATTCTTCTTCATATGTCTCATGTTTTGAAATGTTTTTCCAAGAGGAGATCTACTCATCTACTTGTTTAGAATTTTTTGAGGACCAGGAACATACTTTTACTGAAGTACATTATGAAGGAGGATCAAAATCAAAAGAAAAATACACCTTGTTTCTTCAGCATGAGGTAGATCTTCATGTTTTTCAGGATCCACTGGCAAATTTGTTGCAGTCAGCAGTGAAGGTGATTATTGCAGTATTCAGTAATGAAGGAGATCATGGTCAATTATGTTTTAGGATGCCTAGTTACTAGTATCTATTTTTGACCAGAAGATCTGATCAAGAGAATCAATCAAGGAGGCATCTGCTTGATTGTTTATATTGGAAAGCACACTGCACATGATTGTACATATTCCATCAACAAGCAGTTGGTTGTCATCATGATTTGAAACCATCGAATCTTGATGGAATACTGCCATTAAAATTTTTTGTAAGTACTTGTTTTAGTTAAGCCAATCATGAGTCATTTGCGAGTCAGTTTTCATTCTTGTTATTAAGTTAGTCTGTGTCGGTTTTCAGTCATGCATTTTAGCTTGAGTTTTGACTCCATTGCCCAATGAATAAGGCACTGGTCTGCTCTCCCAAAGATCTGCAGTTCTTGGCACCTCCAAAGAGCTACCATCCCCATTGGAGCCAATGTTAGTGTCAGCCTTTGCATCCTCCCTCCAGTGATCAAAATTGCTCTTACAAAGTGATTTTAAGGTGTCAAGGTCAATTTTTTTCATTTCAGTGAGCCTTCAAGCAAAATTTGATCACTAAGTATTAGGTCTAGGGTTTGTTTTCACTCTTTTCAAAGTTGTCCAAATGTCGTTCCATGTCACCATTCAGCTAAGTTTACCATCATTCATAGGGTTTTCATCATCATGTTAGGTTCCAATGGGTATTTTACACCTTTTTCATGCTTCGGTTGTGCCTAGGTAAGGTTCATTTCCCTCTCCTAGGTTTTTGGAGGTAATTTCTCTTGGATAGTCAAATCATTAGCAAAACTCATATCTTGATGTTCATACACCTTCCCCTATCCTTAATGTACCTTATTAATCACTTCCCATCACTGAGATCCCCCAAATTTCTCATTTTCGCACAAACCCTAGTTTCTTCCTACAACTTGGCAATTTTCTAGGCTAGGCTTGTGTTTTTCCCTTTTGGACCCCTTCCCCTCACTAAATTTCTAAGATTCCACTTTCCCCTACTTCCTAACATCCCTCCCTGCTTCCCAAATTTTTCTTAAGAATTTAGAAGCCCCTTATCCCCTTCGTTTCGCTTCATTTCTACAAATCCCTTGTTCCACACATCGGGATAGGTTTCACTCAAATGATGTTTCTGAGCAATAAAAGACGAATTTTGGAAAAATGAGAGAGGTTTTTTTCCCAACCATGCCAAATAAGAAAAACCTCATTCAATGTTTACATATGTGTCATGGTTTTAGATAAATATCAAAAATACAGTTGCCTCAGGAGAATTGATGCACCTCTGAAGTGACCTTGGGAAAATCAATATTTATCCTATCGTGGTTGGCCAAATGACTTGCTTTATGAGTCAAATGATAGCTAGACACAAATATATTTCCAATGAGCTATCATGAGCTCAATTTGGAGTTGAGGAAGACCTTCAAAAGTTGACTGCCACAACACTCTGCCTTGAGGCAGCCTCATCTTGCACATTTTTTACCAGTCTTGGGAGATTTGATTTTTGACAGGGTAAATGAACTCCAAATTGAAAAATTCTAGTTGGGATGGAAATTAGAATCAATAATATTTCCAACGAGCTATCATGTGCCCAATTTAGACACCAGGAAGGCCTCCAAAAGCCTCCTGCAAAATGCGCTATTTATGGCACGACACATTGGGAGAAGGCGTGGCGCACATGGCGTGCGCGACACATAGAAACATTTTTTGCAGTGTAAAAATACACTGGCATGGTGCACTCACACGACATGGCGCATTGGGTTTGTGCATGGCACACAGAGCCCCAAAGGAAAAAATCACTTCCGCTCCATAAAAACTTGGTTTGTTTCAGTGCAATTTTTCTCCAAGTAAGTTGACAAAGCCTGTTCAGTGATTTTATTTGTGAGTGGTGTGGTGTAGAGGTGAAGACATTGGAGTTTGGTTAATGAAAGAGTAAACCCTATACCCATATTAAATCTGCTCCATAGGGTTTGAAAATAGGTGTTGAATGTTGTTTGGTGCTATACTATTGCTATTGACCACCATATTCTCCCTTTCCTCACTGTCATACTATCATACCACAGTCCCTTTCCTATTCCCACTGTCCCATATTCCTTATACCCTTTGTTCCCATGTTTTTGAATCCTCAAACCCTATCATTTTCCATCATCTACCTCCCTTCCTATCATTGGTGAAATCCTAATTTCCGAAGCATTCAAGGTCTGTCTCTATTACCTAATCATATCCTCATCACTATCACTTTTCCCCATATCACTTGTAAATTGTCCAAATCCATAAGTCCCTCAAACAGTGACTGTCCTCACACTTAAATTCACTTGACAGTATATTGTATTCCTTGTGAAATTTCTCCACAGCACCTTATTGTATATGTGGCACACTTGGTCTTGAAAAACAAACTCTTGTTTTCACCATACATATATCAGCACATACTTGTTAAACACCTTGTTTTTAGCATCATGTCAGAGACAAATTCATCATATAAGCAGGGATATGAGAAGGAAAGTGATTAAAATGCCGAGTTAAATGTACCGAGAAGGTCTCATAAGAGTGGCAGGCACGTCAGGGAGGAGCCCACTTCTTTGGTTCAATTGCAGGCCTACCCGCTTGCAATGACATGCTTTCAGCAACATTCATGTTTTCGGTATTGTGAGATGATATCTCAGATTCAGCACCATCAGGAGTTGGTTCACTTATTTGTCCTACATTTGCATGATGGTCATTTAAACCTTGTTGGAGTGAACTTCACTTTGACACCAGAGACCATTTCTGAGGCGACCAGGATATCGAATATTGGTGAGGAGTGGAATAAGAGACAACAGCTGGATAGAGCATATTATGAACCTTACATCAGGCCTGGATATTTGAGGCAATTGAGCAGGGTATTCCCGTTCCAGTTTCTGAAGGAGTCCTATGCGCCATTAATGAAACTCATCATTAGATACTTCAGCTGTGAGGGTAGATTCTCAGGCCTTTATGCATACCATATCAGACTTTTGATGCATTTCACGAGAGTGCGACTGATGAATATTCCGTACTTCATGTGCCAAAAAATAGAGCGGATGACTACCCTTGTGCAGAAGAAGACTCTGGAGCAGTAGCATAACAACATTTATCATTATGCGCTCATCAAAATCATTGTAGTACATCATCTTGGATTGCAGGGCATCACATGGGATGAGTTCATTTCCCGTGACTTCTTTGCAGCCCCCCAGCTTCCTCCCGAGATTGTTCATGATGAGGGAGAGCCTTCACATCAGTTTGCATTTCTGGAGACTGAGCCTATCATTGCTCCAGTGTGTGTGACATATCAGAGAGGCCACAAAGCCTTATTTGCAGCAGCATGACGAGTACTATCTCCATCAGGGGTGGAAGGGGTCTCGTTATCTTCATCAGCAGTGTGAGTACTATCTCCACATGGCGTGGAAGGGGTCTCGCCTTTGACATCAGCACAAGTATAGGTTCAGGATAGAGGCAAGAGGCCTATGCACGATGAGGGCCCTTCAGGAGGCCAAGACAGTGATTTTATACTCATCGATGTTGATTCGAGCTCTCCCAGCTCAAAGCTGAAAGAAATCATCCAGGAACAGAAATCTGAGATTGACACTTTGACCGTGAAGTTGCAGAGAGATCAGTGGGTTATAAATTACTTGGAGCAGCGGAATAAACAACTGGAGGATCAGCAGACACTCATAGAGTTGCGGCAAATCCGTGAAGACCGGGAATTGGCCCGAAAGAGACCAGGTGACATGACACCTTTCAAGCGAGAGACTTGCCTTAAGAGCGTCAAAATTCATCTGGAGAAGTTGTTGGCGAAGGCCAATAGGGAAAAATACATACTCAGACACATGAAGAATCACTATTGGGCCCACACACACGTTTGCAGAGCAAAAATGAAGATCCTGAAGGCGAGGTTGAGAAAAGCACTGAAACGTCAGAAAAGGCCGGATCCACTCCGAATCTTGGCTGAAGCTTCCTTGGCTAAGCATGAGACATGATGGGAGACCTTTAATCCAAATTTCAGCAAATTTGGAGAAGATTTTGTCATTTTGAAAATTTTGGTTGCAAAATAGGTTTTTCCGCCCGACGTGTCGCGCCACCCGACGCGCGCTTACGTTTGGGACATCTTTTGGAGGAAAAATTGATATTTTTGGGTTTTTTATGGTAAATTATGCATGCTCAGGAATGGCTGAGAAATTTCATGAAGTTCTGGGTGGTCTTGAAGGTCAAAAACACTCCAAAAATGGCCTTTCTGCCACTTTTTGTACCAGCAGGAACGAATCTTGGGAGATTGCAGTTTTGGAGGGGAAAATGACATCCAAATTGAAAAATTTCACTTGGATTGGATAGCAGACATCCAGGGATTTCCAACGAGCTATCATGAGCTCAATTTGGACTTTGGGAAGTGCCTCAAAATCAGGCTCAAAGTGGCGCGACGCATTGAGTTTTTGAGCGCTAGGCATAGAGAGATTTTGCCTCATTTTCACTCTTCAGCTCAGAAATTCGCCCAGTTTTGACTAGTTTTACTTTTTCATGTGATGATTGATCTATAATGATGTAATTTGGTAACCATGATGTAAATTTGGCATGTTTTTACTTGTTCTAGAGGATTCATTCACTAAAAAGTGAAAATTAAGTGAATGGATCAATTTCCTAGCATATAGAGGTAAGTTGTTTGGCTGCCTAGATTTTAGTTCCATGTTTAGAAATGGTTGAAACAGCTCCTAAAAGTGTGAGCTCGACCACTAGAGCCATGGGAAGGGGTTAGGATGGTCTATATATTATATTTTCTGAGACATTTTCAGGGTTGGACTCTTGGGAATAGTTTGGCACCTCATTGTAAATTCATTTCAGATTTTTGGCAAAGGAAAGACCAGAGGTTTTGCAACACTTGTTGGGATCCTTGTGGCTCTGAGTTTTGATGATGTTCTTCTCATGTTATTGTAAGTTTCATCAATTATATATGTATGCCATTTCCCTTCTCTATGCTTCTGAATTAAACAAATGAGTAATTGAGGTAGAATTCATTGATTTGCTGGTGCTCTGCCTTAGACTTTTGTTTAGTTTTATATGTTTTTCGTCAGTTTGAAGAGGATCCTTGCACTCCCTTTCCCTCTTCAGCTCCTCAACAGTCTTTTCAACCCATTCATTTGATCTAAGACATCAATTCATTGCCTATCCTACCCCAACTTGAACTCTGCAAGAATTTGGCCTCATCCCCAAGCCCAAAATTTTTTTTCCCTTTTTCCAACAAAAAACCCCTAAAAATCAAAATAAAACCCTCCTATTTGTTTATCTAGCCTAATATCAGTTTTTTTTTTATTCATCTCAAGCCCCTTTGAATATTTTCATTGAGATTGACCCGGAGAGAGCCCTCTCCTATCCTCGTAGGGCTAGCTACGAGGCTGAGTGTGGTTTGGTGTTACCCTGAATCCCGCCTTCCTTCAGCCTAAGGTGGATTTAGGTGCTAACAGAAAAAATTCAAATTTGCTGCAAGAATTTCTTACTATGACAGTTGAGTAAACGTCAAAATGACTTTCAATGGTTTGCAGTTAGAGTATGCACTCAAGTGCAACTCGAACTACATTTCATGGAAGCATAGGATGGAGGCAGTGCTTGAAGATAATGGATTGAAGGAATTCATAGACAGTGATGTTCCTAAGCCCACTTCGACGGATGCTGCATTACTTGATGCCAGGAAATAGAAAGTAGCGAAGACGAGAAGGATTTTGTTGGAAGGTATGCGAGACCATATTGTCTCAAGCCTTCATGGGAAATCCAATCCATTTGCAATTTGGAAGGATTTGATGGATCTTTTCCAAAGAAGCAGTGACCATAGGAAATTGGCGCTAAAGGATAAATTTAGAAAGATCAAGATGGAGAAGGGCGACAATATTCCTAAGTATCTCACAAATTTCGCCCAATGTTGGGATGAACTGGGGAGTGTAGGAATCACGGTTGCTAATGATGATTTGGTGAGCTTGGATCTCTTGGGACTTCCTAAGATTTGGCACAGTTATCAAGACTCTGTCAACGAACGGGAAAAACTACCTAATTGGGAACGATTGTGGTCAGATCTAGTGCAGGAGGAGTTCAGGTTGAACACCAGAGATGGCTCTTCATCAAAGCATGATGATGAAGAGGATTGTGCTTTGGCTGCCAAGGAAAGGAAAGGGAAGGGGAAGAAATCCCATTCGAAATCTGAGTCTAAAGGCAAGAAGCTGGATTTGTCCAAGGTGAAGTGTTTTCACTGTCACGAACATGGGCATCTCACCACTAACTGCCCACAGAAAAAGAAAAACAAGAAGGTTGTTGGAGCTACATCTAGTGAGGCCCTTGCCTCACAATTTGAACTTAATTTCTCCTTTATCACATGCTTGGTTTCAGGTGCAATGGATCGGTGTGGTATCTTGATAGTGGTGCTTCCTTCCACATGACGAGAGATAAGGAGATGCATATCGAGATGGGCGACGATGGAAGATATAGTGCAACCGGAATTGGTACCATTACCTTTGAGAGGGATTCAGGTAAACCATTTCTGTTGAAAGATGTTATGCATGTTCCAGGTCTGAAGAAAAACTTGGTCTCAGTCACAATGTTAGAGGACAGAGGTTATGATGTTGTTTTCAGTGATGGAAAAGCTTTTCGGTGACATAAAAAAATAGGTCAAACCAAGAGGATAGGGATTCGAGTTTAGAATATATACATGCTGGAGGTAGATGGCTGTGTTGCAATGGTGGGAAAAGAAGAATAAGTAATGAGCCAGGATGAGGGCGAATTATGGCACAGGCGATTAGGCCATCTTCACCATGGCACCCTAAAACTTTTGCAGCAGATTTATACTGGAATTCCTAAGGGTACACTTGCACAGTTAGAGCAGTGCAAGGGATGTACTATGGGTAAGTTTGTAAAGTCCACATTTCATGAAAAGGAAAACCATGCTTCGGTGATCCAGGAGAGAGTAAACACAGACGTGTGTGGACCATTATCGGTTGCTTCAACTACAAAACACAGGTATTATGTTATTTTTGTTGATGAATTTTCTCATAAATGCTGGATATTATTCATGCATAAGAAGGATCAAACATTCTCAAAGTTCTATGAGTTTAAGGCATTGGTTGAGAAAGAGTCGGGGAAGTAAGTGAAGGCTCTGTAGAGTGATAATGGTGGAGAATACATCTCGAAATAATTCAAATACTTCTGTAGCAAAGAAGGAATTCGAGGGGAACTCATAGCGCCTCATAACCCACAGAAAAATGGGGTCGCAAAGAGGAAGAATAGAAAAATCGTGGGTGCTGCACAAGCTATGATGCATGATTAGGGCCTACCAATGCATTTGTGGGTGGAAGCATGCAACCCTATAGTTTATATGCAAAACCGTTGTCCTCATAGATTACTTGGCATGATTACACCTGAAGAAGCTTTTATTGGTAAGAAACCAGATGTTTCTCACTTTAAGATTTTTGTCTCATTTGTTTATGTGCATGTGACCAAGAACATCAGGAAGAAGCTGGAGCCGATTGCTAAAGTTGGGATATTTGTGGGGTACACAGAAACACCCCATAATTATCGTGTGTATTTACCAAACATTCGAATGACTGTGGTGCAATAGGATATAAAATTCAGTGAGGATAAAGCCATGAAGTTGTCTCTTGAGAGGGAGCTAGTCTTGCATGCAGAGGAGGAAATACTTGTTCCCAAAGATGAGTCTCTAGATGTGGATCAACCACAGGAGGAGGTTCATGGAGTGGAGGAGTCCACTCATGTAGAGCCAAACATCAGAACGGGCAGAAGGCATACCATAGAAGCTGAGAGGCTAAAGCTTGATGTGGCACAAAATGTAGGAGTCTCTACTTCATAGTGCAGATAGAGACAACATCCTGATCGATTCACTGGATACATGGCTCTCATGAGAAAATGTATTGTAATTGAGCCATCTTCCTTTCAGGACGCAGTGCAGGAGTCCACATGGGTATATGCAATGGAGGAGGATTATGAATCCATTGTCAGAAACAGTGCTTGGTAAATTTTTCCAAGGCCAGTTGATAAATCAATGGTAGGTTCAAGATGGATCTACAGGGTAAAGCAAGCTATTGATGGGAGTGTTGAGAACTACAAGGCCAGATTTATGGCCAGGGGCTTCTCATAGATCGAGGGGATTGATTATGAAGAAACCTTTGCACCTGCCGCACAATATTCTTCCATAAGGAACATCCTTGCTCTCTTAGCGTAGATGGGTTGGCACATTCATCATATGGATGTGAAGATTGCATTCCTTAGTTGGATCATTGAGGAAGAAATGTAGATTGAGCAGCCTAAAGGATTTGATATCTTCAGTAGTGAGTCGCATGTGTGCAGACTAAAAAGAGCGTTATATGGGCTAAATAAAGCACCTCGTGCTTGGTACACTCAGATTGACAGCTATTTCACTAGACTTGGCTTCACCAAGAGTGAGGCAGATGCAAACCTATACTAAATTGTGGTGGAGGGTAAGCTTTTAATCATTATTCTTTATGTTGATGATTTAATACTGATTGGTGATGAGAAGTTGATACACTCATGCAAGGAGGACCTTGCAAAGGAGTTTGAGATGAAGGATATGGGCCTCCTTCAATATTTCCTTGGATTGGAAATATGGCAGCGAGAAGGTGAAATTTTTGTGTCTCAAGGAAATTATGCAAGGGAGATACTGGGTAAGTTTCACATGGAGGGATGCAAACCCATGGATACTCCTCTTCCAGGAAACTGGAGGAAAGAGGACGATACATCTGGAGAGGTAGTGGATGCTACTGTCTATCGACAGTTAGTGGGTTCACTAATATATTTAGTAAATATAAGAACGGACATATGCTATGCGGTGAACCAGCTTAGTCAAGTGATGGTTAAGCCTACCAAGCTCTTTTGGAGGGCGGGCAAGCATTTCCTGAGATATCTCAGGGGCACATCTGAGTATGGCTTATGGTACAAACAGATGAATGAGGTGAAGTTGCATGGCTTCACGGATGTAGATTGGGCAAGAAGCCCAACAGACAGAAAGAGAACATCAGGAGGGGTCTTCAATATATGATCTACATTTTTTTCTTGGTACAACAGGAACCAGAGATCCATGGCACTCAGTTCAGCAGAAGCGGAATACATTGCAGCAAGTCAAGCTGCATGTGAGGCTATCTGGATGAGGAAGATCCTGGTCAGTTTGTTTGGTTCTCATTTAGGTCCTAGAGTGATTCATTGTGATAATTAGAGTTGCATTAAACTTTCGATTAATATTGTGTTTCATGATAGATCTAAGCATATAGATATCCGATATTATCATATCAGAGATTGTGTGCAGCGGAAGATCATGTTGCTTCAGTACATTCCTACAGAATATTAGGATGCAGATATTTTGACTAAGGCGCTCACCAGGAGAAAATTCGAACACCATAGAGACATGATCAGGGTGAAGGATAATCCCTTTCTTGTTGAGAGGGAGTGTTGAGATTCAACAAGATGACGATCCTAGTGTAAATTAAGCACCTACACTAGGTGGGGTCCGCAGGCTATTTTTAGGTGTATGTCTATTTGTAGAATGGTGAACAAAATATATTTATAGCGGGAGTCTATTTATAGATGGTTGGGAAAATTCTATTTATAGATGAGTTTCTATTTTTAGATGCATGGGCGAAGTCTATTTATAGACCATATGTCTAAAAATAGAATGCATGTCGATTATTATTATCTCTTAATAATAATTACACAATAAATAATAATGTATTCCCTTGAAACACTTGATTTCAGTTAACTGATGTGGCAAACGAGTTGATTGAAGGAATTACGAGTTCTAAGGTTGGTTGGTGGGACATGTAAGTAGACTTCATTTTAACTGAGTGATACAAATTTGTAACAGAGTTGGATGTGTTGTTATGTGGGTTGTAAAGTAGTTTAACACAATTAAGTGAGTTAAACTCAGTTGTGCTAGTTGTAACTAGTTGTAACTAAAGATAAAATAGTGAGAGATCAATGAATTAAATATTAAATTAATTCACATGGGGTGATCTCACATACAACTGAAGATTTACTACTGTTAACTACATGCACGTTAGATCCAGTGGAGACCCAGTTGAGAGATAGGTGAAAGGGACAATTTGACTATCAATTGTGACATTAGTGGGTGCACACTTGCAACCAAACACAAATTGGAGATGCCAATGAGGATTGCACAGTCAAAGCAAGGCATGATCTAATTCATTCAGGGATTGCGCAGTGGAGGCAGGATGTCAGGAGGCAGTAAATTGACACATGTATTTGCCAATTTTTGTATGACAATGTGAGACGATTGTATATTGTGCTGAGAGATCTTATATTAGAGTTTTGGATGATATTGTTTCATGATCCATGATATATACATAATATATCATAGCAGGGTTTTTGGCTTTATGCTTTCCCGGTAAAAGCATCTGTGTTATGTGTGATTGATATTTGTTCATGTGTTTGCAATTGGCGATTAAATTTCCGAAAAGATTTAAGTAGAAGGATTATGTATTTAATAGTGGCATATAATTGTTAGATTAGGAGATTCCAGGAAATAAATAATTGTATTAAAATTTCTACATGACGCACTCATGAAGGACAAAGGATGAAGGATTTTGACCTTTGGGATGCACTCATGCACTCAAGAGGTCGAGGAGGGCGCATATCGCAAGTTTGAAGGGTGAAGGGAGAATCTTCATGCCTTTAGAGTGCTCTCATGCACTCAAAGGTTTAGGAGGGAACATGTCACCTTAGGGAAGGATGAAGGGTAAAGCTTAAGGCATTTGGGGTGTGCTCATGCACTCATAAAGGGTGAACTTCTTCGAGTCGAAGGAGTGCACTCAAAGGAAGACTTGGTTTCTTAAAGGGCGCAATTTAGAACAAGGAAGGGGAAAGGGCTTAAGAAGTGTGATTTGTGTTCTTTAAGGGTGCATGGTGCACTTTGGAACAATAAAATATTTTTTCTCAAGGATTAAGAGTGTGCTTTTGTGCTCCTAATATTGGCAGAATCTTTTTTCAAGCAAAATTTTTTTAAGTCTGGGATATGGGGTGATGGGTGAACATGATGAGCCAAGTCATAAAAATATGTGCGACACATACCAACTCATCAAGAAAAATTAGAAAATATTAAAAAATGATAATTATACATCAAAATTCCACTTTTCATGCATTTCCCAAGTACAACAGGTGAAGTGTGTGCGACTGCGACCAAAAGTGTCGTTTTACAACAATAAAGATGTTGCAGCCATGAAATGCACTTAAATATTTTCTAATGAATGCAATGACACTTGAGAAAATTATATAATTATTGAAACATATATAATAACATGAGAATACACTTGATGATCAAGGAAACATTAGATACGATGATGATAGTAAGCTCCAAAATTGGAATGCAGTGAAATTTTTGGAGGGTGTTGTAGCAGTGACAATAGGAGTAGATGCTCCTCATACACAACCAATGGCAAAGGTGGAATTGTCCCAACTCACTAGTTAGAAAAGAGAAGCAATCTCAACCTAGTATCGGTTTGGGCATCTCAATCCGAGTGGATGACTTGACTATGTGTGTCACCTAGGTAGTGACTTTTCTAAAGCTCGGTACTCTGTTTTTAGTGACTAAAAGAAGCTATCCAGAATTATTAATTGGCAATTTCACTCCATTAATGATGATTTTCTAGGGGAATTGAACATCCTTATTTTTGTTTCCTTGCTTTTTACCTTGGTGCACTACAAAGAGGGGAAAGGAACAAGAAATTGTAGAGAGTTTCAGTCGATGGAGGCTAGTGTTCGTAAATAATGAAATTTTGGAAGATGGATAATGTGTCATAGCCTAAGTTGCATTATGCCTCATACTAAGTTATCTTCTACCTCTTTTGTGGTGGTTTGGAGCTACCTCTTAGGGGGTGGAAAAATAGGGTTAAGTCATAAGGATTTTTAGAGGGGTGCTGAAGAAGTAACCAATTTCTACATGATAGTTGCAGCATCCAACAATCAAAATTGTTTTGGCAGTCAAAAAATATCAATCAATTATGAAAACTCCCATTTACCTAGTTTTAGATATCAAATTTTTCCATCATGTTAAGGGAGAGGGGTAAACTGAGAAGGGGCACTACGTATTATGAAGCCCGCACCGACAAAGGGAACTCACACCTCCAACATAGGGCAGGAGGATCTGCAACGTTACATCTCAATAAACCGCCTCTATAGGTATAAGAAGAACTGACTCAATCTGAAAGGGTTTCATTCAATAAATGAGCTACCCTATCTGATATGAGTGTTCTAAAGGTTGTATAATTTATAGTAGTGATTGATTACTACATGCCCTATGAAAGATATTGATCTTATCTAATATATGAATATTATTTTTATTGAACCAATTACTCACTAGGGGTTGATGAAGATTTCATATTCAAGCCAAGGGGAGGGGAATGAAAGGTGGGGTTTGAATAAGGAGGAGCTTTGCAACAGTGAGGGATAATGCGAAGCATGGATCCCAGACACTGGTCAAACTTAGAGTAGAATAAGCTAATACATGCATAACATTGACCTTTGTTGGAAAATAAAATTCATTCTAGGAAGAGCACTGATGGAAAGATAGGAGGCGAGGATAGAAATGAAACAGACCCTAGAGCACATGGCCATATCACATTACTATGATAATCATATGGACCTGATGGATCGTCGATTGCTAGAATCAAACAACACCTTTGGATTCCTCTGAAAATGACTCAACCCCTAACTGACTAAGCAAGTCCAATCCTAGTAGTAGGATTGGACTTTGATCCCATCCCTTTATTGAATGAAGACATAGGTTTTTGATATTTTTTAGAAAATGTTTCTATTTGTAGGTGGATATGAAAACCAAAATTTAAAGGTTTGTTCAGTTTTAGTATGCTATGTTTTGTATGCCACTTATGACTCTACATAGAATTTAGTTTTGGATATGGTCTGGTCTCCTTGCTAAGAGACCAAAATGGACTATGTAGTTTTTAGATGTAATTCCATGTGTTTGAGGCAATATTTTAGAAAAAACAAATTATGTCATTCTATGACAAGCTATAGAGCTCTTGAAGAGCTGTTGTAACTAGAGGAATTGGAAATTGGGCTAATCTCATACTCACATGATATGGGATCGATTCTAGTCATTATCACTATACCTATGGGGCCTACAACTTTTCCTCCTCTCCATAGGCTAGGTTACAATAAGGAGATTGAACCTTGGATCTCTTAGTTTTCCACAATTTCATATCACTTCGATCGCCAATTAAGCTGCTCCCACGAGACTTTTATTTTATATTTTTGAAAAAAATATATTAATAATTTTATAAAACTATTTTAATTTTATTTTTTTTTCACTTTTAATTCTTGTTAAATTATTTATATATTTTTTAGTGTTTAGTTTATTTTTATTTTCTATATTTATTATTTTTAATTTTGAAGGATTTTTCTTTTGTTGTTTCTTGAATTTTAAATGTAAAATATATTTATTTTGTATTTTTAATTGTGTTTTAATATTCTTTCTCCTTTTTTTAATTGCTTTCCCTTAATAAAAAAATAATTATTAGTGGTTTTTCAGTATTTTTAGAATAAAAAGGTAGAATAGAAACATTGTGAGGGTTTTATAGTGCTTAGCGAGTCTCCTATAGCCCAATGGCCACCTTCTTGGGTGACTTTGCTTCTCCACCCACTTTTTCGGTGCCTTATATAACTAACTTCGATACTTTGATCTCTAATGGGTCAAAATTTTATAAGATTAATCCCTCATGTTTTTTTCAAAAAACTTTAGGATATTCTAAAGGTAGAGGTCAATGATTCTCAGTGTAGAACAAGGGTTATTTAACTTATAGAATGAGGTTTAGTGGGATAGCGTAATAATCAGTGTATAACAAGGGCTCTTCAAATTGTAGAATGAGCTTTAGTGGGCTAGCATAACAACCATTTTTCATAGCACCTTATGTATCTAAATACAACTATGTGAATTATGGAAATATGTAAATTTATGTGAAAAATAAACTGATGACTGGTTGAAGGAAGGGACATACAAGTACAAAGCTCTGAGGGGATAGTTTGTGGAAGGCTATTATGTGTCTGCTAGAGTACTTATTGTGTTCTTGTTTGGTTGCTTGTGGTGCACTGTGAGTAGTTCCAACCTCATTTAATTATCTCAAATACCACTTGACCTGAGAATTGGTCAACAATGAAAACCATAAAATTTTGGAATGGGCAACATGAGCGAAGGATAATAGCCATCCCTATCCCCCTAACTCGTGGAAAATAGGGAAGAGAATGAATGATGCAAGACAAAATGTTGGAGGTATGAAGGAAAATACAGTTGGAGTTAGACAATGCAAAATAGTTCAAGTGACTAAAGAATTCAAGTGGAAGAAATGAAGTGGAAAACACGTGGAAATAGATGAAAAAAATCATAAGTGAGAAAGAGGATCCTTGTAGAGAAAATCAAGGAAGCACCTGGACTAAGTTGAATGACTGAGTTGGATTGGATTTTATAAGAGCCATTGTTAAGAAGCTAGAGATGATATTCCATGCATCTCTTGTGTAGAGGCCATTGGATGATGTGTTCAAGCCTATAGGATTAGTGGGAATCTTGGTGAAGGAACTGAATCACTATGGTGCTTGTTGTGAGGTTGTGAAACCACATGGTTCTTGTTTCCTAGTTGATAGAAAATTGGAATAAGGAAATCAAAGCCATTTTGGTGCTTTCCATGAGGCTTTGAAACCACTTAGACAACACATTGTGGAACCATGTGGTGGTTTCCATGAATTGGAAACTAATAAACCACCAAAAGTAGTTGATTTAACCTCTTGGAATTAAGATATAACCCATTTGATCTTGGGTGAAGCCTCGTGTTTTAAATCAGAGAGAAAGTTACTCATTGTGGTGTGTATTTCTAGATAGAAGTTTTCAAACCATCTGTACAAGGGAATCCTTCTCCTGGGTATGTGACTAAGCCTTGGGTGTGAAATTTCATGAATACACATCCCCTCACACTATGTAGAAATTTACCAGAGAAATATTTACCAAAATATTTATTGAGAAGAATTAAACCAACAACACATAAAAAATTAAACACAATATTTACCTTGGGAAAACCCAAATCCGGGGAAAAACTCAGCCTAACGAAATTCCATAGATCCCTTGCCAAAAACCCTAGCCAAGCTAGCCAAGTGATCCTTCATTGCTCACATCCCTGTCCACATTACAATGAAGTCACCCAAATCTTTTAAAGGCTCCATCACATGCAATCCCATTGGAAGAAAACCATGGGTACACTAAACCACATGCCCAAAACCACTGCCATTTTGAACTTATCAACTTTGACTCATTCCTCGAGTCAAGTTTATTTAAAATTCCCCCTTTAAACCTTAACTTGGGGTTTCCTTGACTAAAACTAGTCAAACCTTCCAAGTGAGTCAACCCTGCTCACTCTAGCCCCCCCGCCACCCTCAAATTTTATACCCAAGGTATCTGTTAACCCAACATTCCCCTTATCATCTAGGTCTAACACCAAATTTTACCGACAATTTTCTAGGGGAACATATGCCTTACCAGGGCTTACAAAAATATGCCCATTTACATGCAATAAATTTGGACTCCATAATAATAATAATAATAATAAATTGTTCATTATTGATTTCCTTTTCCATCTTCTAGCCAAGTGCTCTCATCTCCTAACACTAGTTCTACCTTGGTCTTCTCTAAGGTGATTCTGTCACTGTGGTAACCACTTTTGGAGTCTTGTAAAAAAATCACATGACACTCCTCCTCAACTAAATAATCACACAATTCCTTCATTTATCCTTACACTAGGGTTTCCAGCGCTACCACCCACTTCCCAACTGTTACATTACATTCGATCCATCACAATGTTTCAATTTTTTTTTGCAAAAAACCTTATTTTGTCCACCTAGCCGTGGGTGGCTAGCTCCGGGGTTGTCATTTGCATCACGAGGTTGAATCCACGTTGTCATTTATGTGCCATTACCAAGCCACTTTGTATTACAATTTTAATACTTATGGCTTCCCTCACCTCTCAAAGGCTTGATAAGCTACATATTATGCCACCAACCCTATGTTTCTATTGCCCTGCATAAACCTCTTCCACTTGAACTCCAAATTGTTATCTCCCCAAACAATGGGATATCTAGCTATATTCCACACATTCTTAACATATTTAGTTGAAGCCTCTATGAAGCACAAGCCTTATCTCTAGGAAAATATCTACCTTCTTTGATGGAGACACATATGAGATCATGGAGGTCAGTCTTTTTCCCCACCAAGATTATCACCAATGCTTAATCAATTTTCTCCCTCATATCCTTCAACCATCTCTCTACATTCTCACTCTTCCTGGGGTTTGTAACGAATTTATATAGAAGGATATCTCACAATATATATGAGCTCCCGCCTTGAATCACACTACCTTGCTTCACTACATAGTCAATCATTGAATTACTACTCTGATACCACATGTAGAAATATACTGGAGAGGAAATAAAATATTTACTCGAAGATTTACTGATAAGAGCTAAACCAACACAGCACATAAAACATTAAGAACAATATTTACTATGGGAAAAACCAAACTCTGGGGAAAAACTCAACCTAACATAATTCTATAGATCCCTTGGCCAAAACCTTGGCCAAGATAGCAAAGTGAGCCTTCATCGCTTACATCCCTAGCCACGTTATGATGAAGTCATCCCAACCGTTTAAAGGCTCCACCACATGAAATCCCATGGGAAGAAAAATGTGGGTACACTGAACCACATGCCCAAAACCACTACCATTTTGACCTAATCAAAATTGACTCTTTCCCTCGAGTCAAGTTTATATAACACTTTGGATCAGATTTGGGGTGGAAAAATGCAAGAAATATTGTAGTGTAGCTGGCCTATGGTTGGGTGGAGTGCTGAAGTCCCTCCTTTAGTTATAGACAAGTGTAAATTTCTTATGTATTTTCATGACTCTTGTTATATTATTCATGGTGCAAGCTCCTATGTGTTTATGAATGTATTGGATGCCTAAGTTCTGAGGCTTGATGGTAGGATTCATGACTAGAAGGATATGTGTATGAAATTGATTATAATGCATACTTGGATTATGTTATTCATTGTTATGTTTAATCTAATTACGAGGTATTTTGTAATAATGTAATTGTACCTATTGAGTTGATTTCCAAACCTATGATATGCAACTAGATATATTTGCATTGATTATCATGCATAATATGAAAGAATTAGGTTTTCTAGCCTATGGGGTCACATCTCTAGACATGGAGGTATGGGTTACTCCTATTTCAAACACAACCAAACACAATCACACAATTGATTTAATGGTTAAAATTTTAGGTCTTTGTGGTGTGTATGCCTAGAATATTCAAGTTTTCAGTGTGCGTGAGGCGGTTGCATGCAATTTCCTCAAGCCTAGCCTTGATCTTATATGCTTTAGATGTGCCCATGCCACTAGGACCAATAGGTAGTGGGACAACCTAACGATTAAATGCATGTGATGTCAAAAAAATGATGGGCGTTGATGGAACCTTGACGCAACAAAATTGTGCCATGTGGGTTGGCCCGACCTCTGGCTACAACATATTTGTTCATGAGTTTGTCAAAGGCTAATACATATGGCCCAATACCATTTAAATATGTGATATGGATCTCAGGAGACTAGGATCCAAAATGATTGAATGTTGAGAGAGGAAAAAACAATAAAATATTCCATGAAACTATTCATAACAATATTGATAACAATACACAATATGTACATCATAACATTTGAAGAGAAATATAATTAATCCAATTGTTTGTTAAATGAAAAAAAAAATTGCATTACTACATTTTAAAGAAGAAGAACATGTCCTTTTGAAAGGAGAGGCTTGATATTTATAGGGTTTTCAGTGCCTCCTTGAGTTATATCTTTTCATTTCCATGGGTGAATACCATACTTGGATACCATGAACAAATACCATGGGTGGATATCACTTTCCACTCGGATAAATCCAAACCCCTTAGGAAGAAATGGTATCCATTGCATCAAGTTCCCTCATTAGAATATTTTGTTGAATATGAAACAATGAAAATAAGGGTTTTGTGTGGTTAACTCATAACTGTGGGTTTGTGGATGACCCAAAACTAAGTGCCATTGAAGATAAATTTTTTGTGTGGTTAACCCATAACTGTGGGTTTGTGGATGAACCAAAACCATGTGCTATTGAAGACAAGATTTTTATGTGGTTAATCAATAAATGTGGGTTTGTAGATGGCCCATAAAAAATGTTCCATGTGCCAATGAAGACAAAGGTTTTTGTGTGGTTGACCCATAACCATGGGTTTGTGGATGACCCAAAACTGAGATGGAAATGGAAATGGTTTTGTGTGGTTGACCTATAACCATGGGTTTGTGGGTGACCCATAACCATGAAGAATGAAGTTTTGAGGATAGAATTACCCTATAATGCTTGTGGGACAACTGTGATAGTGACAACATATGGCCTAGCAAATTGACTTCGAGATAGTTCACTTGTGGGTATGCCAAGGTATGGTAGAAATATGGTGACTTATATTTGTAAATTATCACTATCAAATTAAATGTTGTGAATGATTCTTCCAAGTACTCAATTTTCAAATTTTTGTTTCGTATTTCAATTCCTCCAGCTCGATCACACACAACGAGCCTGCCTTACTCAATACGACCAATCTCCCCAAATCTGCAGTAGCATAATTTATACACAAGATAGTTCAACATTTTAGGAGTTCCCCTTTTTCAACACGACACTCTCTTTTAAAAAGTTAATTAGAATTCTCGATAACAAGAAACACTCCACCTCTAATGTGAACCATCCATACAAATTTTGTTAATATCATTAGTAGAATAACCAATAGCACTTCCAAATAAAACCAAAACATAATCCAAATCAAGTGATTGGATGATATTTTAATATTCATGCTCATATGATGACATTGCCTGCCCAATAGTGGCAATGTGTGTATTGTTCCATGTATTTTTGTCAACAATAACAATTTTTCTTCCCATTATTATGATTTGATAGTCCCATCATGACATTATCTTGGCATAAGGAGGGTTATTTTGTTGTAGCCATAAGTATGCTTCATGATAGTCATCAAAGGTAACCCTGTCACCATGGGAACCCATAAAAGTGGGAATGATAGAGGGTGATGAATACACCTCTTATTTCACTTAGGTGCAATGGTTGAAATATCTCGTAAGTGAGTAAAGTACACCTAATAGTATGATGCATGAAAATAATAGGAAGATCTCAAACTTGAACGTATATAAAAGATATAGAAATGCATGTGCAAGTTCTCTCCTCCTCCTCACAGAGTGACCGTGGATAGGCCTAGGACCTTCCTCACGACATCTAAAATGATATGGGGGTTCACATTTGTGATGTTCCATTTGAGATTGAATGCGAACAACATGAGAGTGAATGGTACAAAACATGCGATACTACATCTTTGCGTAAAGCTTTGGAAGCATGTATCCATCATTAACACACACCTAATGAACATCATTCGTGGCAACTTATTCGACTATGTTGCAAACTAGAAACCTCTTCACGACCTTATCCTTAGGATTTCATAGTTGCAATTGGAGCAGATAATGAACTTATCATGGCCACACCCATGCTAGTTTCAAACACCATTACTTCCTTTTAATTTCATGGTGAGGAATGTGCACACAAAAAACTATATTGCAAATGTGAAAAGAAAGTTCATAAAGAAAATTATGGCCTGTCCAATAGATAAAGTTTCTAGTGGGAAAAATTCACTTGACATAGTCCATCTAAGAGGACCCATGATCACCCAAATGTAGCTAAACATAAATAGATTGTTGTTACCAACAACATAGAGAATCCTTTGGATAATTGTTTTTCCCCTCCAAACTTCAAGCCTAAGAATATGCCAATAACAACCTAACATACTATCATATTAATGCCACCACCAGGTAGCAAGGTCTACTTCCCCACGTGTTAATTGTTGAAATTAATAGGAGGGTGGAAAGTACATGAACAACTCTTGTTAAAATAGATCAATACGAGGAAGCATTTTCACCAAAGCCCAAACTTTGAAAAATAACAAGAGCATAGAAGAATACCGAATGGATTCTAGTCAAGATATGAAACATGGGCATGCAGAGGGTCATCACTAGATGTGGTTGATTCCGATCAAAAATATTTCTGAATGGATGTTTGATGGCGTTATCCAATTAAATTTCATCCACCATATCTTAGTACTCTACATCTACATGCTTGGTGCCCCTGGTGTTCTCCAACATAACATAACCTTTTTCTATAAAACCACGTTCTATCAGAATATTGAGAGTCTCAGGAAGGAATATCCCTTCAACTATTATCCAAAGTGTAGGAACAACATTCAAACCTAGAGAGCGACACCATTCCCACGATGTTATGTTATGAGTGTCGTAATTAACCAAATTTGTTGTGAAAATACCAATTGTTGTGGCCAATTAGAACAACATATTGAGTTCTCCATAGATTTTTGGAGGAGACTGTTAGTGCAAGGATTCACTCCTTGACTACAAAAGGAGTAAGCCTTACACATCATGGTTCATTTCAAGCTTTTAAGGTTTTGAAAATATTTTAAATGGTGGGATGGCTTCTCAAATGAGCTTGAAATGATTACTTTATCCTTTAAGGCTTTCATGCATTTGGAAAGTTGTGGCAATTAAAAATTGTATGGGTAAATGAGTAGTATAGGGAGTAGAGTGAAACAATGGAGAGGAGATGGGTAGCTGGTACCTATTCTAGGAAATAATCAGATCCCAAATCAGTCACACATCTATAATTATGACTCTTTATACAATCTCTGATTATGTAAATTAAACAACACTTAGAAAACATATTTCATGCATAAAGTATCCCACAAATCCTTTATGGAACCCTCACTAACATGTTCTACAACATACATATAATTTGCAGAAAAATGAAAAGAAGATAATTTACTATTAAATCTTTTAACAACTCTCACTCATATTTTACTAGCTACTGCAACTTATAATTAGAATAAATTAACACATAAGAGAAAAAACACCATACATTAGATGTTCTTGAAACACAAAATCCTTCAGCATGAATTTCAGAAACGATTTTCTTTATTATAACGAGTCTTGAGTAAGATCAACATCTAACCTCTTCTACATCTATCAACTATCTATTTATAGATTTACAATTGGTCTGCAAAAAGGATAGACCATTCAAATATTTCAAGGACAAGGACTTTATTACATTTCAAAGAAAACAGGAGGAAAAATGTTTCTATTTATTACATCACTAAAAAAATTTAACTGAGCACTCATCTAAATATTATCAAACCCAAAATCCATGGGGATGTGGAATTTTCTTATCTTGAACTATAGGTCACATGTACAGGTTTTGCTGGAAGAAACAGATTGAGTAACTACTGCCGGAGTTTCTGTAAATGTTATGATTTGTTCCTTGAATGTTGCCTTGCTGCTAAAACTTGTGCTAGTGTTGAAGAGTAATGGAGGCACGAGTTTATTGGAAAATTTCTCTAGAGAACATTTTGTTGTTGTTTCCATTATTTTTAGCTTCTTCTTTGTTTTGATAGGGTTTTCTTTTTGGAAAGAGATTTGAACGAATAAACCCGTGTAGATAGGTTTTATAGGAAAGACTAGGCACGTAAATAAGATGAATGGAGGAGCGTGAAGAGAAATGAGATGGAGACACATGGATGTGGACCAACGAAGAAAAATATTAAAGAAATGATGAGCGGGAGGAGAAAAAACCTTTATATATATATATATATATGTGTGTGTATATATATATCGGGCTTGAATGTATTTTAAACATAAGACACAGGAGGGAGGAACTGCAAATTTGCGATTTGTGATGGGGGTGATGATGTGGCATGTGGTGGGGTCTATTTTATCGCAATCAAAAAATGGAGTCGAATCACAAATCACATATCAAGAGTAAAAATGTGTTTGGAGCAGCGAATAGACCTTTGGTTTGTGATTTGCGATATCACAAATTGGTAAGTCAAAATTTTCGCATATCGGAGATCAATGGTCCATCGCGAATTGGGGGTTTTGAATATCATAATCAGGGACTGGGAAGGTTATCACATATCGGGGATTGATGAATTGGGCAGGTAACATGGATGTATGTAACCAAGATTTGCGATATGCAAATTGGAAGGTGACATGGCAGGGAAAGTATATCCCACACAATATCGCAATCAGGGAAATGAGGAAGCGAAAGTGAGTGCGGTAAGTGAAGTTTGAAACTTGTGAAATGCTGATTGCGATGAAAGGTAAAGGGGTTAAGTGCGGAAAATTATGTCATATGATATCATATATGTAATATATGATATATATTTAAAGGGCTTGCTGTGGAACGAGCGGAGCTACAATACATAATATATATATATGGATTTCGAATGGTTAAAAGGATTTTTTGAAAGAAAATGAAGCACTGGACTTTGGGTTTTGGAAAAATGAATGGTAAAGAGGATAAATGAAATTAATGAAGGCATAAAATGAAATTCACATCACCATTACATTTTTTCAGCAACACTTTCTTCTTTCAACTGAACTGAGAAGGCAGATTGATTCCTTGTAGCTTTGACAGTTATGATTTCCCTTCCTTTTTAAATTGAATGCACAGTAAGACAGTGTTGAGATTTCTGAGACTTGAGCTATATGAAACGACAAATATGGTTTGTATTTGGACTGCAGAAACATGCTTGCTTCCTTGACCAAACTTTTATGAATGAAATGGATGTTTAACTCACTTATTTTAGTGGAAATATGAAGATTTTCCCATGAGAAGTTTGAACCTAAACTTGACCTATATGAGATGGAATGACCTGACTCTAGACCTCTAAATAATGATGATGAAATGATGAACTTGAAACTACTAATGATGAAATGAAGTGAAGGAGCAGTATACCAGATTAAGATTTTTTAGTGACCAAAAATATTGCTAAAAACTAGTTGAAAAAGTAAAAATTTTGATTAATGATCTCATGAAAAAAAAAAAGTAAATAAAAGCAGAATTGGTGACTTAGTAGAGAACTGTGCTAAAATTGGCTCCACAGGGATAGAGCTCTCCCTATAAGGCTCTAAGAATATTTTTTAGTTTCAGTGCCTTGTCATTGAGCTATGGACTCTTATTATGAAACACATCAGTATTTACAATGGGTTCAGGCTACCAACAACCTTAGTAAAAGAATTTATTAAGAAAATTCCCATTGAATGGGCCTCCAAATAACTCTGTCCCATCCATATGTTGCAACTCAAAAGTATTGTTTTGAAAAATATTAGATATTATAAAAGGACCAAGCCATAGAGCATCACAACTTGAATGCTTACCTGGGACTTGATGTTGTGCATCCCATTTCAATACGAGGTCTCCAATCTGGAAATCTTCTTTCTTAGTTCCTTTATAAAAAACTTGATGATATTTCCTTATCAAATCATATTGTTGTTCTCACTGTTGCTGTACTTCTATGATTTGATAAACTCTTTTGTTTATGTCATTTGTCTTAGCTTCATGATCTTGCAGAAATTTAGCTATAGGAATAACTAATTGAACTGGAAAAACAACCTCAGTTCCATAAACCATTTGAAAAGGTGATGTATTAATGGAATTTTCAATAGTCACCCTATAAGCCCATAAAGAAAATTTCAATTTTGAATCCCAGGCTTTCTTATTTTGCTCCAATAGTTTGGTGATTTATTCTTACCAAGATTTTGTTTGAAGATTCAGCTAAACCATTCCCTTGTGGATAGTATTATGTTGAATGAGTGAGCTGAATACCATAATCTTCACAGAAATTCACTAATGGTGTGACCTTAAAATTAGATGCATTATCTACTACTAACCTTGATGGACAACCAAATATGGTTTTAATTACCTCCAGAAAGTTAATTATAATTTTATGAGTAGCATTCCTGGTAGGTATTGCTTCAATTCATTTGGTAAAGTAATCAGTTGCAACAATGATCCAAAGATGTTGTACACTTGAAGGTGGATGAATCTCTCCAATAAAAATCTAAACCCCATTGCTGAAAACGTGCAGAAACAATTATGGGGTTGAGTGGAAAATATTTCAAATGATTTTTTCCAGTGAATTTATGACATTTTTCACATGCTCTTACTTCAACACATACATTAGAAAATAAACTAGGCAAAAAATAGCCAGCTCTTAATATTTTTTATGCAGTAGTTCTCCAATAATGATGAAATCCACACACACTACTATGCATATCAAAAATAAATTTCTTGGATTCATCTGGGTCAAGGCATATTAACGAAACTCCTTTAGGATCTCTCCAATATAAATGATTATCCTTAATGAAGAATTTAATAGTCTCCAACTTCAAAGATCTTACTCTACTTTTGTCAAAATTTGGAGAAGGTTTGAAATACTGCAGAAAATAAATGATATCTTTGTACCAAATACACTAAGAAATTTTTTTATCCACTGCCATACTGTCTATAGGTTTTGAAATATGTCCTTAAAAATTGTCATCTAAAAATTCTAAGCCCAAAATTTTACAATTTTTTTCAGTTGGTAGTTTGGCTAATCCTTGACGTTTAATTAGTTTAGTAGGCTTTATGTCTAAATCAAACTCAAGAACTTTAGTCACCCACTTACTTCTCTTTCCATTAATATTAGGCTGAATTAATATTTCTCTAACATCAGAGGAAGGCACATAGGAAATGACTTGAGCATGCATGGTATAACTCTAAAAGCTTTTAGAGCTTTCACTAATGCATAGGCATGCTTTTCCAACATTTCATACTTCAATTCTGCATCTCTAAGAGCTCTGCTTAAAAATGATATTGGGGATTCTTTATTTTCTAAATCCTTTTGCAATAGAACAAAGACAATAGTATCTTGAGAAGAAAATGAGAAAATCAAGAAAGGCTTTGAATATTCAAGACTTACCAACTGAGGTGCTTCAATTATTTATTTCTTGATCAACTCAAATGAATTTATGGCTTCAACTATCCACTTGAATTCCTTGTCCTTATACAACTTGCAAGTAATATGTTTCACCATTTTAGCAAAATTGGGAATTAATCTTCTTAAGAAATTAATGTTCCTAAGGAAATATTAAATTTCTTTCCTGGATCTTGGAAGTGTTAATCCCTGAATTGTGATTACTCTTTTGGGATCAATCTTCACTCCATATTTGGAAACTATGTGACCCAACATATTACCTTCTTTAAGAGAAAAATGAGATTTATTTGGGTTCAATGATATACCATATTTTCTACATTTAACAAATACTTGTTTCAAATGTTGAATGTGTTCTTCATCTGAAGTTGAAAAAATAGTGATTTCATCCAAATACATGATTAAGAATTTACCTTTTTCTCCAATGAATGGAAAGTCCATATCACGTTGAAAAGTAGCTCTTCATTCATAAGCCAAAATGACATATTTGCATACATCAATGTTCCCCAAGGAGTAGTGAATGTTGTCTTCTCTTGATCTTCTAGCCAAACAGAAATTTTATTATACCCGGAGAACCCATCTAACATGGAAATTCTGTCAGAACCAGTTACCTTTTGAAGAATATGCTCCATTTTTTGTAAAGGATAATTATATTTTTTGGAGAATTTGTTAAGATTTATGAATTCCAAACATAATCTGATTTCACCATTCTTTTTCCTCACTGGATCTAGATTAGCAATCCAATTTGAATATCTCAATGGAATGATGATTTTGGAATCCAAAAGTTTCTTCACTTCTTTCTCCATCACTGGTAACAATAGTGGATTGATTTGTATTAATTTTTGCTGGAATGGTTTAGTACCATCCTTCAATGGTATCCTATGCTAAATGATAGATGTATCATATGTCTTAAGATCTTCATATTTCCAGGAAAAAACATTAGCAAATTCACAGAACAACTTGTAGTATTCACTCTTTTTCTCTTCTAATAAAGCTTTTGACAACTTAACATACCTTGGTTATGTTTCTGTTCCCAAATTTAAATATTCCAATTCTACTTGTATTTCAACTAACTATGGCTTAACTGAAACATCATTGTGATCAAATATCTTCTCATGTGGGATTAATCCCTTGGGAATATGATTGGTAGGCAGCTATACGATATGCCGATCAACAATATGTTTTTCAACTTTTTGGTATCTAGAAAATTAACATCTTTCTCCATGAGATCCTCATCCTGATCAATGTTTAGGACAACAAATTCTTCAGTAGCTTCAATAAATATATTAATTTCCTGATCATCTTTAAAAAAATCCAATTCTTGACATTATCAGGAATGCAAGGTCTAAACCTAACTTTCACCTCATACTTCAACTTTCTAGGCATTGGAATCTTGAATGAGCTTGCTGAAATAGAAAGTAAATCAACCAAACTATTAGATTCTCTTGGAAAAAAAGAAATATTAAAGGCCAAGAATGAGTCTTCAACCATGCTCCATAATTCATTCTAGTAATCTCTAAGTCTAGGATGTTTAGTTTGATAAACATTTCTAATTTGTTGAATAATAATTTCAATGTCTCCAAAAATAGAAATTTATGAAATGTTCATGTCTTTTTCTGTCTTTAAACCAATCAAAAGAGCTTCATATTCTACCACATTGTTAGTTGCTTCAAATTCAAGTTTGAAAGAAAAATTGGAGCTTTGTTTTACATAAGAAATGAGAACAATTCCTACACTAGCTCCTTCTTTAGAACATGAACCATCAAAATACATTTTCCACAAATGAGAACCCTCATGACTGATCTGTTTTTTATTAGGCTTCAAAATCTAGAAAATTTCTACGGATAGAACAAAATTATCCATATGAAAATTTTTTGAACCAACATCAGTTGTTATAGCAAAAATTGGATGATTTTTTGGATATTTACTGTCACTAATAATATATGCCAATTGAGCTTCTCTATAAAGTATTATTTGTTCTTGTTAGGTCCCTATATTACTAATATAGTCCCTTATTATTGTTAGTGTAACCCCCTTATTGTTATTATTGTACCTCTGTAACCCCCATATTGTTATTATTGTGCTCTTAAATTATTATTGTTAGGTCGGCTAGGATTACATTGGGCCCTACTAGGATTACAATGTGGCCCCATGGACTCCTATATATAGAAAGGAGGTTTTGTAATTTGTATCATCCAATAATTTTTCATTCACGTAATGTATTGGAGGTTTCCCCCTTGAAGTGGCTCATTTCTAAGGCGTTGATATATATTTTATTCTATTTTTGTAGCTGGTTTCACAACATTTGGTATCCGAGCTTTGAGATTCTATGGTTTCCCTGCTCCAAACAGGTTAGTGTGGAATTTTTGCTATAAACTTTTTTCTACGAAGGTTCAAAATCTGAAATTTTTAGAGTGCGAAGCTAAAATCTTGAGGAACATCTTTGCAAAATTTTAGAGCTTGGTTCCCAAAATTTTTGGAGATATGATCTGTGCAAGTTAGGTCATTTTGCAGGCTCTTGAATTTAACCTAAACAGGTCATCGTGGTATTTTCGTAATAAATTTTTTTCTAAAAAGGTTCAGAAGCTGAAATGTTTAGAGTATGAAGCCAAAATCCTGAGGAACATCGTCACAAAATTTCAGATATTGGTTCGCAGTATTTTCGGAGATGTGATCTGTGGAAGTTAGGGTTGTTTGAGGCTTTTGAATTTCATCTCAAAGAGGTGATCATGGGAAAATCCTCATAACTCTCTCTCTGAGCATCGGATTGGAATGCTGTAAACAGTGGCTACAATCACACAGACTGTAGTTTTCATTCTATCAATTTCATAGCCAAAGGAGGAAACATTGACACATGGCAAGTCATACAAGTTCGCTCTACTGAACCAGTCCAAAATTGGTTCATTGTGGGAGATTGGACATAACTTTGCCTTGAAGAATCCAAATCAGATCATACCTATAGCATTTGAAAGAAGCTTCATAAGGCTACTACAAGGCGGAATTTCAGATATTGAGGATCCACAATTGTGTAGATAATTCAATTTCAATATCGAGCTCCTCAAAAGAAAGTAAAAGGTGTGTATTTTTTTTTTCCAATTGCATAGTCTTGTTTGAAGAATCAAGTTGAATTGATTCCAAGGGAATATTGTAGAATAGATATCAGTATTGGCTTCTAAAATGGCTCCTAAAAAGGATTCAACACCCATTAAGCCTTTAGAAGGCTCTACTATAACTCATGAAGACGAAGAATGGCAACATGACATATCAAAATTACAAGAGCAAGTGCAACAAATTTCTCTCTCGCAAAGAACAACAAAAAATGAAATGGAAGTTTTGAAAAAAGGTGTGGAAACCAAGATGGATGGTTTGAAGAAAGGCATGGAAGCTAAGATGAATGGTTTGGAAGCTAAGATGGATGGCATGGAAGTGGGCATGGAAGCTAAGATGGATGACATGGAAGCTAATATTGATGAAAAAATGAAAGACAACATGGAAAACATGAAGAAGGATCTAAAAGTAGACATCGAAGGTTTGGCAAAGTTGATACAAGAAATGTTTCCTAATTTTTAAAAGATAGTAGAGGAAACTCATGATTAGAACAAAATAAATGTTAATTGTGATTTCATAAACTCTATTGTTGGAGGGAAGAACCACCATATTCCAAAAATTGATATGAGGAAGTTTGATGGAAAGGATCCTGTAACATGGATACTACAGATGGAGCAATATTTTGATCTCAATAATGTACAAAACACACAAACAGGTATGCATTGCAACTTTACATTTAGAACAAAATACATTTGTATGGTATCGATGGCTTTTCTCCCGTAAACAAATTGTCACTTGGTCAATTTTTATGGAGGAAATGATAACACATTATGAGGATATGAAGAGAAACACCTTCTTTAGCCAATTTATAAATCTCAAACAAAAGGGTTTAGTGGGGGAGCACATTGAGGACTTCCAAAAATTGAATATAAGGGTAACTGATATTTTAGAGGAACACAGGATTGATCTCTTCATAGGTACTTTAAAGGATAACATCCAACTTGAAGTTCACGTTTTGGAACCTGATTCATTGGAGAAGGCATTCAGGTTGGCAAGAAAAATTGAATGTAAAATTATGGCGACAAGGAAGCCTACCACTCACTTCTATAAAGAGGGAAGTGTTGCTACTCCTAGATTTCCACAACCTACAAGGTTGACACCACAACAATTGGAAGAAAAAAGAGCAAAAGGGTTTTGCTACAGTTGTGATAGCAAATACACTAAAGGTCATAAGTGTGCTGAGAAGAAATTATTTTACATAGATTGTGAAGAGGAAGAAGAAAATGAACAAGAATCTTCAAAAGAAGAGGATATACACCACCAACCAACCCTAGAAGAGGAAGAAATGAGTCTGACCATATCAGGTAATTCATTGGCAGGAATTACCACTCCTCAAACTCTCAAGATAGAAGGACATATCGAGAAGAAAAAGGTGATAGTTTTGATTGATTCAAGTAGTAGCCATAATTTTATTCATTGTAAGGTAGCCAAGGAATTGAATTGTTTCCTATACCCAGCACCAGAATGTCAAGTGATGGTTGCAAATGGAGGAACTATAAATTTCTCTGGAAAATTCCATAATATCAAGCTAACCATGTGGGAATATGTATTGAATAGTCCAATGCTTTCCATTCCTATGGGAGGTGCTGATGTTGTACTAGGAGTACAATGGTTACAATCTTTGGGGACGGTAGCTTTTAATTTTCAAGAACTTTTCTTGAATTTTTTTTCAAAAGGAAATGAAGTCGAATTACGGGGTATTGAAGGGAAGCCAGGAAGGATAATAAGCTCTAATGTCATGACAAAGATTCTAAAGAAATAACAACGAGGCGTAATTGCACAATTATGCTCACTAGAAGTTCCGACATCAAAATCATCTATTTCTGCAGATCTCCAACAAGTCTTGGACAATCATTCCAAGGTGTTTGAAACTCCCAAAGGACTCCCACCTATTCGTGATCATGATCATGCTATTCATTTGATTCCAGGAAGTGTTCCTCCAAACATCGAGCCTTATAGATATCCTTACGTCCAAAAGAGCGAAATTGAACGTATGATTGCAGAAATGTTAGAGGCAGGTATAATTCAACCTAGTCAAAGTTCTTTCTCTGCTCCTGTAGTATTAGTACACAAGAAGGATGGATCATGGTGAATGTGTCTGGATTATAGGGAGCTCAATAAGCTCACCATTAAAGATAAATTTCCCATTCCTGTGATTGATGAATTATTGGATGAATTACATGGAGCAATTTATTTTACCAAGTTGGATCTTCATTCGGGATATCATCAAATTAGAATGAAGACTGAAGATATTCCAAAAACAACATTTCGAACTCATGAGGGTCATTATGAATTTTTGGTCATGCCTTTTGGCCTTACCAATGCGCCTTCTACATTTCAAGGGTTGATGAATTCCATTTTCAAACCCTTCCTTAGAAAATTTGTGCTAGTATTTTTTGATGATATACTAATCTATAGCAGGTCTTGGAAGGATCATGTTCAACATGTTGACGGGGTGCTCAAACTATTGCAGGAGAAACAATTATATGAAAAAACATCCAAATGTTTCTTTGGAGTACAAGAGGTGGAATATCTGGGTCATATTGTATCTCACGAGGGTGTTAAGGTAGACCCTAACAAAATTAAAGCCATTAAGGAATGGAAAGTCCCCACAACCATAAAGAAGTTGCGAGGATTTCTCGGGTTAACAGGGTATTATCGCAAGTTTGTTAAGAATTATGGGAGAATAGCAGCACCTCTAACAACATTATTGAAGAAATATGCATTTTCATGGAGTCCTGAAGCAACTAAGGCCTTTGAACTTCTTAAAGAATCAATGTGCCTACCACCGGTCTTAGCTACACTAGATTTCACAAAAACCTATATTGTGGAATGTGATGCCTCAGGAAATGGAATTGGTGTTGTTTTAATGCAAGAAGGAAGACCTAGTGCTTTCGAAAGTCATCCAATCAAAGGAAAGTATTTACAGAAAGCTATTTATGAGAAGGAAAATTTAGCAATATTGCATGCACTAAATAAATGGCGAACTTACCTAATGGGAAGATAATTCAAGGTAAAAACTGATCATGATAGTCTTAAACACTTTTTGGAACAAAGACTATCTTAAAAAGAGCAGCAAAAATGGGTCACAAATATGTTGGGTTATGACTTTGAAATAATCTACAAAAAAGGGAAGCTAAATGTTGTTGCAATTGCACTCTCAAGAAAGAATGAAGAGGTGGAAGCATTTCTTTTTGCCATATCTATTATCCAACCAAATTGGATAACCGAAGAAAGGGATGAATGGAAGAAGGAATAAGAAGTGTGGACACTCATTCAAAATTTGCAGCAAGATCCTAGTACATCTGATACATTTAGTTGGAAAAATGATTCCTTATGGTACAAATATTTCTTATATCTTTGTAATAATTCCCAACTAAAACAAAATATTCTTTGGAATTGCACACTTCTCCTTTAGGATGACACGCAGGATTTTTAAAAACATACCACAGGGTGAAGAAAGAATTTTTTTGGGATGGCCTTAAATCTGATATTCAAAAGTTTGTGGCGGAATGTTTTGTTTTCCAACAGAATAAAGTTGAGACAATTAAGACCCCGGGTCTTCTACAACCTTTATCCATTCCAAGTCAACATTGGGAGGAGATTTCAATGGATTGTATCACAGGTTTACCTAAGACCAAAGGAAATAGTGTCATCATGGTGGTAGTTGATAGACTTACCAAGTATGCACACTTTTGTGCATTATCTCATGCATTTAAAGCAAGTACAATTGCTACTATATTTATGGACACAATTCAAAAGATACATGGAAACCCAAGGGTTATTGTAAGTGACAAAGATCCCATTTTTACTGGAAATTTTTGGATGGAGTTATTTTCTTGTTTGGGTACTCAATTCGCTCATAGATCATCTTATCATCCTCAATCTGATGGTTAAACTGAGATAATAAATAAATGTTTGGAAGGATATATTCGTTGTTTTGTATCTGATAAACAAACATAATGGGTCAAGTGGTTACCTCTCGCTGAATGGTGGTATAACACTTCCTTTCATACTGCAGCAAAAATGACCCCATTTATTGCACTTTATGGATATCATCCATCATCATCATCATCTTTAAGAAAAATTTGAAGGTTCAGCGATGGAAAGTCATTGAGCATAAAAATAGTTCTCCAACTCTTAAAGGATAACACAACATTGGCACCAAAAATCGAATGAAACAATGACGGATCAACACAAAGGGTGAAGAAAGTTTTGATGTAGGGCCCAGGTATTTCTGTTCATCATACAAACAAATGTCCTCAAGCAAGCTAAGAAGGATAATAAATTGTTGCCAAAGTACTGTGAATCTTCTGAGTTGTTGCAAAATTAGTACTATAGCATATAAATTGGACATTCTGCACATCTTCACTAGTGCATCCAGTTTTCCATGTTTCATGCTTAAAGAAGGTTATAGGTGAAAATATTCTAGTTCAAACAATATTGCCAGAACTTGATGAGGAAGGAAAAATCATATTGGAACCTGAAGTGGTCACGGAAACAAGAACTCGACAACTACATAATCAATCAATTTCAAAGTATCGCATCAAGTGGAAGAACTTACCCACTGAAGATTTTATACGGAAGCACCCAGAGCTACTCAAGCATTGAAGACAACACTTTTTTGAAGGAGAGGGGCATGTTAGGTCCCTATATTGTTAGTATAGTCCCTTATTGTTGTTAGTGTAACCCCCTTATTGTTATTATTGTACCCTTGTAACCCCCATATTGTTATTATTGTGCCCTTAAATTATTATTGTTAGGTCGGCTAGGATTACATTGTGGCCCCATGGACTCCTATATATAGAAAGGAGGTTTTGTAATTTGTATCATCCAAGAATTTTTCATTCATGTAATGTATTGGAGGTTTCCCCCTAAAAGTGGCTCATTTCTAAGTCGTTGATATCTCTTTTCTTCTATTTTTGGAGCTGGTTTCACAACATTACCAGGAATGGAAGGTCTAAACCTAGCTTTTACCTCATAATTCAGCTTTATAGGTGTTAGTTTCAGTCTTTTCAGCCTTCCTCCAGTGATCAAACATTCTCTTACAAAGTGATTTTAAGGTGTCAAGGTCAATTTTTGTCATTTCAGTGAGTCTTCAAGTAAAATTTGGTCACTAGGTATTAGGTCTAGGGTTTGTTTTCACTCTTTTCAAAGTTGTCCAAATGTCGGTCCTTGTCACCATTCATATGCGTGTACCATCATTTAGAGGGTTTTCATCATCATGTCAAGTTCCAATGGTTCATTTTACACCTTGTTCATGCTTTAGTTGTGCCTAGGTAAGGTTCATTTCCCTCTCTTAGGGTTTTGAAGGTAATTTCTCTTGGATGGTCAAATCATCAGCAAAACTTGTATCCTGATGTTCATACACCTTCCCCTATCCTTAATGTACCTTATTAAACACTTCCCATCACTGATATCCCCCAAATTCCTCATTTTCGCACAAACCCTAGTTTCTTGCTACAACTTGGCAATTTTCTAGGCTAGGCCTGTGTTTTGCCCTTTTGGACCTATTCCCCTCACTCAATATTTGAAATTCCACATTCCCCTGCTTCCTAACATCCATCTCTACTTCTCAAAATTTTCTAAAGAATTCAGAAGCCCCTTATCCCCTTCATTTCACTTCATATCGACAAATCCCTTGTTCCACACATCGGGATAGGTTTTAATCCAATGATGTTTCTGAGCAATAAAAGATGAATTTGGAAAAACTGAGAGAGGTTTTTGTCAAAAATGTGCCAAGGAAGAGAAAAATCCTTCACTTTTTACACAGGTGTCATGGTTTTAGAGAAATGTCAAAAATACAGTTTCCTCAGGAGAATTGATGCACCTCTGAAGTGACTTTGGGAAAATCAAGATTTCTCCTAGCTTGGTTGGCCAAATGACTTTCTTGATGCATCAAATGATAACTAGACACAAATATATTTCCAATGAGCTATCATGAGCTTAATTTGGAGTTGAGGAAGACCTTCAAATGTTGACTGCAAACAAAATATGCCTTGAGGCAGCCTCATTTTGCACATTTTGACCAGTCTTGTGAGATTTGATTTTTGATAGGGAAAATGAACTCCAAATTGAAAAATTCTAGTTGGATTGGAAAGTAGACTTAACAAGATTTACAATGAGCTATCCTGTGCAAAATTTTGAAACCGGGAAGGTCTCCAAAATTATCCTGCAAAAAGGCACGACACATTGAGATGGCGCGGCGCATTGGGCAGCCCTCTATAGTGCAAAAAATGAACTAGCACGACACATTGAGATGGCACGGTGCATTGGGCTAAAAAGCCTGAAATCCATTCAAATATTTCTCCAAAGACTCTTAAATTTCTAAATTATTCATTTCCCAAGTAATTTAACATCCCTCCATGACCAATGAATGAATTTCTCATGGTGCTTATGGTGATTTAATGGATATAAATTAAAACCCTACCTCCTTGCATTTTTTGTCAAAAAACAATTGCATAGGGTTTATGAGTTGTATTTCTTGTTGCTAATTACACTCCTAGCCATTTCTCACTCCCTCACTCCTTCATTCCCTCAATAATTTTCTCCCTCTCTTTACATTCTCATCTACCCATTCCACATTTCCCATATCCCTAATCAACTAACCCTAAATCCTTAATCCCACTATCCCAAACCCTAGTTAAATATCGCCAAAAATAATTTCCATCCAAAACCCTATATTCCATCCCCTAAGCCCTTTCATTCCCTAAAATCTTACAGCTAGCATCAAACCCTCCCCTCATCAGTCCCACTCATCCATGGTGCTGAAAAACATGAAGGCAAAACCGACAAGCTGCCAAGAGGAGGAAAATCAAATTGACCACATTTGAGCAAGAAATTCAAAGCTGATCATGAAAATTGGCTTGAAAGGGTAAATATGAATTTGGAGAAAGCTAACAAGGAGAAAAATATGTTGAGGCACAGGGCGAATCATTATTGGGCAAGAAATCATGTTTGCAAGGCACGAATCAAGATCCTAAAGGCTAAGTTGAAGAGGGCATTAAGGCATCGTAAAAGGCAAGATAGAATTCATATTTTGGCCGAGGCTTCCTTGGCCCTGCATAGTACATGATAGAGGACACTCAACCCAAATTTCAAGAAATTTGGGACACATTTTGCAAATTTTGATTTTTTTGGCCTAAACAAAGATTTTTCAGCTCAACACATCACGCCACTTGGCGCACGCTTATGATTGGGAGCTCCTCTTGGGTAAAACTTTATATTTTTGGATTCTCCATGAAAATGTATGCATGCTTACCCATGGCCAAGATATTTTGACAAGTTTTGGGCTTCTAGAAGGGTCAAAAACACCCTAAAAATGACCTTTCTGCCCCTTTTTGGACACACATGAAGCATTGTTGGGAGAACTCATTTTTGAAGGGGAAAATGGAAGCAAAATTCAGAAATTCCACTTGTGTTGGAAAGTAGACAGGCATAAATTTCCAAAAATCCCACTTGGAGCCAATTTGGACAACGAGAAGGCCTTCAAAATTAGCTCCAAACTGGTGCGACGCATAGAGGAATCAGGCGCGACACATTGGGGTTTTTTGCTTAGTTTTGACTCAGTAAATTTGTTTTTTGCCTAGTTTTGGCCAATTTGACTTTCTTACTTCCAAATGTAAAAATATTGATGTAATTTGATGGGTTTTTATGTAATTTTGTCAAATTTTTACTCATGGAAGTAGATTCATCCATCAAAAGGTGAATTGCAACTGAATGAATCAGTTTCCTATCTTATAGAGGCAAGTTGTTCCACTGCTTATTTTCCAGTTCTTAGTTTAGATTTTGTTGAAAAAACTCATAAACAAGTGAGCTCAACCCCTAGAGGCTGGAAATGAGTTGTTGGTTTCCTATATCTTGTAATTTTTCAGTCATTGGCACAGGTTGGACACTTGGGATTGCTTGGAGCTTCATTGTACATTTCATCTCTGCATTTTGGCAAAGGAATAGACCAGGGTTTGTAGCACTACTTGGGATCCATGTGGCTCTTTGTTTTGATGATGTATTTTTCTCTGTGATTGTAATTTTACTGATGTTTCATTTGTATCATCTTCCTTCTCATTTCTTCTTAAGTTAAACAAACAAGTAATAAAGGTGGAATTCATTAGATTTGCAGTGCTCTACCTTGAGTTTTGTTTAATTTTCCATGTTTTCAACTGTCTGAAGAGGATTCCTAAAAGCCTCTTTCCCTCTTCAACTCCTCACCGGTTTGAGCTATCCATTTCATTCGAAATTGAAACATCAAAACAATTGCCTACCTTGCCCCATTCAACTCTCTGCAAAACTGATCATTCCCCAGACCCAAAATCTTCCCTTCCCTTTGATCCAACAAACACCTTCAAAATCAAATTAAACTTTTTTACATATATTTCTAGGCTAAAATCAGCCTTTATTCAAGTCATCTCAAGCCTCACTGATCATTTTTTGCGAGATTGACAAGGAGAGAGCCCTCTCCCGATCTGGTAGGGCTAGCTACTAGATTAAGCATGGTTTGATGTTACCCTAGACTCTGCCTTCCTTCAGCCTGAGGTAGATTTAGGCCATAACAATAGGCATTGGAATCTTGAATGAGCTTGATAAAATAGAAAGTGAATCAACCAAACTATTAGATTATCTTGGAACAAAAGATATATTAAAGGCCAAGAATGAGTCTTTAACCATGCTCCATAATTCATTCTGGTAATCTCTGAGTCTAGGATGTTTAGTTTGATAAAAATTTCTGATTTTTTGAATAATAAGTTCAATGTCTCCAAAAATAAAAATTTATGAAATGTTCATGTCTTTTTCTATCTTTAAACCAATCAAAAGAGCTTCATATTTTGCCACATTGTTAGTTGCTTCAAATTCAAGTTTGAAAGAAAAAGTGGAGCTTTGTTTCAAAGAAGAAATGAGAACAATTCCTACACCAGCTCCTTCTTTAGAACATGAACCATCAGAATACATTTTCCACAAATGAGAACCCTCATGACTGATCTATTTTTTAGCAGGCTTCAAAATTTGGAAAATTTCTGTGGATAGAACAAAATTATCCATATGAAAAATGTTTGAACCAATATCAGTTGTTCTAGCATAAATTGGATGATTTTTTGGATATTTACTGTCACTAATAATATATGCCAACTGATCTTCTCTATATAGTATTCTTTTTTCTCCTCCAAAAATAGGGATAGTAGCATAAGTGAAATCCATTTGCAAAGTTCCTCCCAAGCTCCTAATCCATGATCTTGAAAGTAACATGCAAAATCTAGGAGAAATATCAGCTATAACAATATCCATCACCATTCCTCTCACTGGTAACTAAAAAAGACTCACTTCAAGGTATTTTATTACACCAAGGCATTGAACTTTCCCGGAATGAAAAGAATAGAGACCTTGGTACTCTCTAGTCACTTCAAGACCTAGTTCATCCATGACTACTTTGGGCATTAAATTATGTGAGGCTCTAGATTCCATAAGGAAATTATGTAAGATCTTTTCATGAATATTTAGAGATAGATAAAAAGGAGGGGTTGAGTCATCTCTTTCTTGTACCAATGGACCTAAAATTATAGTGGGTTTATCATCTTGAAGATTAACAAAATCATACACTACTTCAGTAAGTGGATGCTGAAGAGATTTCATGAAAGTATTTATCTTCATGAGTTCTAAAAGGGGGAAAAGAATATTTATCTTCTGAATCTCATTTTCAAAATTGAAAACATTAAACATTTTATGAGAAATTTTTACCTGGAGAGAAGGAGGATTAACTGCTACTAGAACTTCTGATCTGCTAGGTTCAGTAACTTGTTTTTCTGCTGAAAGTTTTTCTACATATTTATTCTTCTTTGGCTTTGCAACAGGAAGCCTTGCATTATCACCAAACGTTTTTGATCTAAGATTATACCTGCTTTGATTATCAGCTACAATCATGGAATAATCAAGATCTATTTTATTTTCTTGAGTATATGACATGAAATTTTCATACTCTGTTTTTGTAAGATGAATCAACCCTTCTTTATCTCTCAGAAAATTCATTATCATCTTTTTCCAACCCTTCTACTTCTTCATCATCTTCAAATACAAAATTCTGCAAAGGAGGTTGCACATTTTGATCATCAACATCTCTTCTTTCTCTTTGCAAAATCTGGGGAGCATTGGGTCTTCTAAATTGCTGCCTATTAGGCTGATCAAATGAAACATTTCTTGCAGTAGCTGGCCTTGCTTTCATCTTGAGATTTTTCATCTTAGTAGTCAATGATTTGACCATCTTGGTTAATTCATCAAGATCAGAAGTTCCCGAGGTAGAAACTTCAGCTTTTTTCTTTCTTTTTTCTCTATCAATTATTCCTCTGAGTTTATCAGCTGCTAACATATTAGATTCAACTTCCAGTGCATTGTCTCACATTTGTGCTAATGTTTTAGATCTTCTTTCCCTTAATAATAAACAAAAATCAGGATCAAAAGCACCATCATAAGTGATTTTGGTTGATGTTTCAGTAGGCTTTATTTCATTAGGAATCTTTTTATACATCCTATTTAATATTTTAGAAAAATCAGAAACTGATTCTCCTTCTTTTATTTTTAATGCACTAAATTCAGTGATATAGTACAAAAAATAGTTCTTTTCACCCCATTTCCTTAAAAATGAATCATCAAGGGTTTCAATTCCAATGATGTTACCTGTTAGGTCTCTGTAATTTGCAATATTGGAAAATACAAACTGCAAAGCCTACATATGAACCACTTTGGGATTCTAGAATCTAGCCCTCCGTGAATCCAGAGAGGGATCTCTCTATAAGTGCAAAGATTGGTTTATCTTTTAAGGTTTTGGAATGGGATTTTAGGCTAGTTATTAAGAACAAGGGTTTTTTTTGGTTTTGGTTGGGCAAGGATATGATGAAGGTGAAGGAAGTATATATGAAGGGTGAAGGTGTAAATAAGTGGGATAATGGTTCAAATAATAAGATAGGCAAGAAGCAACTTTAATCCATTGGGCTATGGAGTCATAAGAGGGTTTAATTGAGACATCAAGGTTCAAGAGTAGTCCATGGGGCAAGTCATCTATGTCAAAGGATCTCTTTAAGTTGATTTTATGGAATGGAAGAATAAGAAATGGAGTGAGGGAACTCAAACAGATGAAGGAACAAAGAGAAGCCTAAGATCAAGTAAGTACTTTGAAACTATCCTGCTTTTGGCACGCACTTAAGAAAAGACACAAAAGTAATCTAAGATCAGGTAAGTACTTTGAAATTATCCTAATTTTGATGTACTTTCGATAGAAAACATTTAAAATACTTAGAATAGCTTAAGATCAAGTAAAGACTTTTAACTTAGCCTTCTTTCAGCATATTCAAAAGGAAAACATTCATGATGAACATAAAAGTAGTCTAAGATTAGGTATGTACTTTGAAACTAGCCTGCTTTTAACATACTCTTAGGGAAACTTTCAAACAACCTTTGGAGAAAAAACTAAAAGACAAGGCAAACCATAAAATTTCCTAGTCCAACTCTACTTAGCAAGTAATGAAAATATCATTCAAGAACAATGTTTAAAGTTTAGACAATAAGACATGGGCTCACCAACATTCCTTAACTGCTTGGACTGTATTAAATCATTCTTAAATACACAAAGGAGGAAAACATAAATATAAAGCTTATCAGTGAGAGTAGGGTACTTGTAAGAGTAAATCCTAGCTCTATATTTGCTCTTCTTTATCAGAGAAAAGTGGACAGAATGGAAACATAAAGAGAAATAACAATTACAGCGAGAAACACATCACCATTGACATAGACCAGGATCCCATAAATCAACTATTTGTATTTGATGTTCAAACCAGTTACAATCATCAAGTCCAGTAGGTTTCTATAGCTTCAAACTTCTCATCTTAGATTATGTATCTTCAATTAAAAACAGGGCTTCAACAACTTTAGAAAACTATTTACATGCAACAGATATCTAGAGAACAACCCTTTACAATGTGCTCCTCAAGGAGATTTTATAAGAAAATGAGGAGGTGGGATCAAAGAAAATACCTCTAAGTTCAATT
The DNA here is from genome assembly GCA_034641835.2 of Pinus albicaulis. Taxonomy (NCBI): domain Eukaryota; kingdom Viridiplantae; phylum Streptophyta; class Pinopsida; order Pinales; family Pinaceae; genus Pinus; species Pinus albicaulis. Next base: position 1,192,708,635 of record CM076578.1, on the reverse strand, counting down.
AATAAAAGTGAATGCTTCTTGGCCTTTGAGGGGCTCAATAGAGAAGTTTTCTAATATTTCCTCTGTATTAATTGGTTTTTATTAATTTTTTAGGCTGCTTGGCAGTTTTTGTTGACTTTAAACTCCTTTAGGAAGGCTGGTAGTAACTCAAGCTGTCTTTAGGCAAAAATATCACTGACTGGGCAATAACTCTGCCTCCATTTGATTTATTGAGGCTGTAGGTGGCTCTTTGGTAGCTGGAGAGGATTCAATTAGCCTCTAATGTGGTAGTGGAGGCCTTTCGAACTGATATATCTCTTTGTTTTTCCTTAAAACACCTTTAATATGTCTTTACTCTATTTTTTAGGCTTAATTAGCCTTGATCTTTGTTCTCGGGTCTTTATCCTTTAACAATATCTTTTTCTCTGTGGATTAGGCCTTTGATTCTTTAATTTATGCCTTAATCCTTTTAAATTCTATTTTAAAATCTCTATTCTTCACTTTATGCTCTGATTTTCACCTTTGGCACTGATGCTCTTTGTTTATTTGATTTTTTACTATGTTTTTGTTGTTTTGCAAGCGCACAGAAGGTTTAAACAGGTGGAGGGGTTTGTTTTAATGAAATACCCCTTGGATCCCTTCCTGTAACAAATGTTATGAATCGTCATTCCTGGCCTTCATGAAATTTTTAAAACTCTGGGAAAAACCCATATAACCTGCACAAAACAAAGAAATATTACATAAATCCTACGAAAAATAGGTTAAAACTGCTTTGGACGGTTTGGGAGAGAGGAAGAATCGGAGCCGTTGATGTAAAACAATAAATGGTGGAGATTGCTTGATGGGGTCATTCGGGATGGTTATATGGTGGAAAAACGGAATGAAAGCAAAATTAAATCGGGACCGTCCGATCTTAGAGATCAACAATGGGGAATTATCGATGAAACGCTCAGGGGAGTAGATGAATGGCCAATGCCTGGGGGCGAAATTAGGTTAGGACCGTCCGATCTTAGAGATCGATGGTTGAGATTAAAAATTGAAAAGACAATGATGTGGAGAATAGTGGTAAGGTGGAAAACTGATAGCAGTTTTCGCAAAATTTTTGGGTGGTAAGCGGTTTGGCCAAAAAAAAATGCGATACGATACGCCTGCTGATACCTGTCCCTTTCAATACCACCGGTTTCAGAAAATTTTTGGGCATTAAACTACAGGCACAAAACTTTTGCGAAATGGAATTTCAGTTGTCGGATCGGGGGACCCAGATCTAATGGTGCGGAAAAATTACGATGGGAAAGCTGCACGGATGAGGGGTTCTGGTGGGGCCGCAGGATGACGTAAGGTATTTCGTTGTGTAGCCTTATTTCTATGTAAGGTAATGAGGCTCTATTTAAGTTCCTAAAATCAATACAAAGCCTTATTTCTCCTGTCTTTTTCCTAACTGACACAAGATTAGACACCCAATCTGATTATCTAATAGGGACTATAATTCTATCATCAAACATTTTCTTAATTTCTTTCTCAACCAGGGGTAATTGAACAGGGTTTATTCTGCACAATTTTTGTCTAAAGGGATTCTGGTTTTCCTTGAGGGGTATCTTATGTTGAATTATCTCTGTGTCATAGGATTTCAGATCCTCATAGCTCCATGCAAATACATCAAAAAATTCCTTAAACAACTCTATGTATTTCAGCTTGATGTGAGCTAGCAAAGTTTTAGACAGTTTGATCATCTTTGGTTTTATTTCACTGCCTATTTTACACTCTTATACTTTAGTTTCAACAAGTTCCAGTTTTGGTTTTTTGGCAACATCATTGAAATCAAACAATTCTTCTAATGGTACTAGTCCTTTTGGCAAGCTTTGAGTGTTAGATTGCAGCATTTCTAAGTCATCTTTCTCTGAATCTGCACTAATTTCTGTGGTATGTTCAATTTTATTAGCTAACAGATTTATAACAACAATCTCTGGAGATTTTTTTTCTTCATCAAGTGGGTTTTCTTCAATACGACAGTCATTTTCATACTCTGAATCTAAACTTGGCAGCTCAAATTCATTTCTGGACTGTAGGAAGTCTTCTATTTTTTTATCTCCATCAAACAATTGCCAATTTTTTTCATTGTCTGGGACAGCTGGTCTGAATTTGATTTGGGTGGTGCATTTTTTGGTTTCATAAGGTCTTAGACAAGTTCTAGCAGCAAAGGCTAAACCATTGGCAAGAATATTTTGGTTTCTTGGGACAAAGACAAGTTGGAATTCATCAAAAGCTTTCAATAAATCCATGACATCATTTCTATAGGCTCTTAGTTTAGGGTTTTTGGCACTATATTCCCCATTCACTTGCCAAATAATCAACTATGAATCCCCATGAACTTTTATCCTTTTGACCCCTAATTTCTTCAATAAGTGTAGGCCTAAAAGGAGGGTTTCGTACTCAGCTATGTTATTGGTACATTGAAATTTTAACTTGTAGGAATGCCCTTCATCATGATTGTTCTCAGTGTTGTGTATCCATATGCTTGCTCCGGCATCACTCTTTGTACAAGAGCCATCAAAATTCATATTCCAAAGAGGATTGTTTTCAGAATTACTAGTTTGACTAGTATCCTCTTTATCTTGTGTGATTTTAGATTGTTCTTATAAATCAACACCATTTTGATATTGGTTTAGTTCCTCATGTTCTTAATTATGTTGAGGAATCTTTTCTTGACTCTCAAGGTTGAAAAACAATGGATGACTGTTTTGTAGCTCTATACCTGTGATTTGTTTGCTATGATTTTATGATTTGGCAAACTGTCTTGATGCTTTTGTCTTGTCTTCCTCCTTTTCTGTGTCTGCTACTATGTTACAGTGAGAGGTGGCCACTGAGTCAGTTAAATTTTTCTACTTATTAAATGTTTCATGATTGAAGAGAATAAAAGATTCAAGGCTTGTATGCACAGAATAAAGAGGAGAGTTTTCTAGTCTTTCTTGGCTACTGACCATGTATTTCATATGAGATTTTCTATATAGTCTTCTGGTTTGATTAAAAATAGGGATGGTGGAATAAGTCATATCCATTTGCATTGTTCCTTGTAACTTAACCCCCCATGATCTTGATAACAAAATACCATATTTGGGGGGTACATCAGCCACTACAATATCCATCACTAAACACTTGGCTAGTATTTGTGCTAAGTTAACATAGAGGTCTTTGATCAAACCTAAACATTTCACTCTACTGGAGTCAAAGGAGTATAGATCTTTGTATGTTCTGGTAATTTCAAGGCCTAAACTCTCCATTACTACTTTGGGAATTAAGTTATGAGAGGCCCCTGAATCATGCATGGCATTGTGTAAAATTTTGTCATGAATTTTCAAACTAACATAAAAAGGAGGAATTGGCCCTTCTTGGTATCTTCCTTCAATCTTAGGACCAAATAAGAGCTCTGGTTGGTCATCATTGAGGTTGAAAGTGTCATTATTCTCTTCTATGTTGAAATATTTCAAAATTTGTGATCTATATACACCTTGGGTGACTAATTCAGTGAGGGGAACAGGGATTTTAATCTTGGCAATTTCCTGTTCCAAACTAAAAGGCATCTGATTTTTTACAATGTTTGTTTTAGCCTTGTTAATCACCACTCTATCAGCAAAATCAGCTTGCTGATTTCCTCTATTTATATTGGTCAAAATTGTTTTAATAGGAGTAGTAGTTGAGGTGCTAACGCTGCTAAGGTCTGCACTCTGTTTCTCATTAATTTGAGTGCCTTTCTCTTTGTTTTGATCAGAATTGACAGCGACTGTTTTGTCTTTTTGTTTTGTAACTTTGGGTTTATTCATAGGGATGTTTTTTGCAAAAATTTTCAGAGGTTTTGTTCTTGGGAGCTTCTTGGTTATTTTTACTCCTAAGGTCATATTATTTTGGAGTCTCTATGAAGACATTTTCCATTTCTTGATAGTAATTTTCATCTTCCATTCTTCCATCATCATAGGGTGTGTATAGACCTTGTTTCCTATTGTAAGGAACATCAAAAGAATCATTGTCTACTCCCAACATGTTTATATCATCTTCCTCTGTTTGTTCAATTGTTTCTTCAACCTCACTTACATAGTTTTGATGAAAAGGAGGTATTATCTCCTGATCAGGGTCTCTTGATCTGTTCTGAGGTTGGTTTCTTCTGAAATTCTGATTTTGATTTTGAGATTGATTTCTATTTTGGGGAGTTGATTGGTTTTCTCTAGATTGTGCTCTCTCAAGTACGCTCACATTTTTCATCATTTCCTCCATCATTCTTTCCATTTTTGAGCTAGATGTGGAAGGTGAAGATTCCTCCCTAAATGATAATTTATTTTCATTCCTCATCCTTGCTCTTTTCTCCATCAAATTCACTTCCACAGCAAGAGCTCCCTTTTGCATGTCTTCTAGAGTCAAAGGGTCCCTTTCTCTTAGCTGATAGGCCATTTTAGGATCAAATCCTTTAGGAAATTTGTTTAAAGATGAGCCTTGTAAAGGTTTCAAGTCCGGGGGTAGTGCATTATAAAGACTATTGAACCTAGTGCAATAAAGTTGGACACTTTACCCAATGTTTCTTTTGAGATTGTTGTAGTCTGAAAATATTTGGAGGGGGTTTTTCCTGACTTCCCACTTGTTTAAGAATAACTGATGGAAGGCTTGGAGGTCATTAATACTATTAGGGGTTAAGCCTTTGAACCATTTTCTTACTTCTCCCCCTAAAATTTGAGAAAACAATCTGAGTTTGACAGTTTCATCATCAGTCTCATTTCTATCAAAATAGTCATTCATATTGTCCATATGTTGTGAAGTAGTATTAGCACTACTAGCATCATAAAATGGTATCTTGGACTGATATTCCTGTGGAATATTGACTAAATGTAAAGGAAGGACTAGGGGAGCATACCATGTTGCCATGATAGGAGGTTGTGGGAAAAACGGGGGGTTTATAGGTGGAGGGTGTAGAATGGGAGGAGGTTGATGAAATGGGGTGGTTTGAATAGTGGATGTGTGGATAACAAAAGTGGATGGAACATCAAGAGATTTTTGAGCAGATCTAGGATGAGAGAAACCAGAATTATGAAGGAAATGCAAATCAGGTGGAGTAGTTTCTCTATTACCAGGATGTTCACTTCTATCTTGGAATGAAGGTGAAGGCTCAAAATCTATCTGATCTATGTCCTCAAGTGACCTAGTTCAGAATGGGTTTCCTAATTCAACTTGTGAATCTTCTAGAGCTGTAAGGTTTTTAGGAACATAAATAGCTCTAACAATTGGTCTGACAATAGTTGAAGTTTTGGCCTTAGGAGATTTTCTAAGGATTATTTCAGGATTATTAACTATCTCAGGAGGATTTGGGTCAAGATATGCTCTAGTATGAATCCTTCTAGAAGCCACTATACTATGTTTTTCAGACCCAACAACAAGAAAATTTTAACCAAATATGACAATCTTTAGGAGGCAAAATAATCTTTAGCAAGAAATATTTAATCCTCAAATTCTTCTCAACTGAGTTTGTATGATGTTATGATAGTAATGGGTTTCCAAATGGAGTCTCTAGGTCTGTTAGGATTGTGGAGTCACCAGGTGGAAATTTTTAGCTTTAGAAGGTAAAATGTTTTATGGTCCACCACCATTTATTGATTTGAATACCAATCTGAAATATTTTTGGGTTTTCTGAGTTTTTTCAGTCCTATGGGTTACAAGAGTGTCCTAAATTTGTTTCAACACTTAGCTATGGTGACGAGACAAATAAAGTTTACCCTTATGGCTTAACTAGTTGATTCCTTCAAGGTTTGATAAAGCTCTATGAGAATCCTAAGGGTTACTTAGTTTTTCACTGATTCAAATAAGTCCTATCATGATTACCAACATGCTTGGTAGTGCTTGAAGAAAGCTACTTATACTGCACTGAATGCTGAGTGTTTTTTTTTAAGGATTTTACTCAGAAGTCCCCAGTGGAGTCACTAGAATGTTAGGTCTCAGTAATTTACAAGATTGGAAAATACAAACTGCAAAGCCTACATATGAACCACTTTGGGATTCTGGGATCTAGCCCTCCTGAATCCAGAGAGGGATCTCTCTATAAGTGCAAAGATTTATTTATCTTTTAAGGTTTGGAATGGGATTTTAGGCTAGTTATTAAGAACAAGGGTTTTGTTTGGTTTTGGTCGGGCAAGGATATGATGAAGGTGAAGGAAGAATATATGAAGGGTGAAGGTGTAAATAAGTGAGATAATGGTTCAGCTAATAAGATAGGCAAGAAGCAGCTTTAATCCATTGGGCTATGGAGTAATAAGAGGGTTTAAATGAGACAGCAAGGTTCATGAGTGGTCCATGGGGCAAGTCATATATGTCAAAGGATCTCTTTAAGTTGATTTTATGGAATGGAAGAATAATAAATGGAGTGAGGGAAATCAAATAGATGAAGGAACAAAGAGTAGCCTAAGATCAAGTAAGTACTTTGAAACTATCTTGCTTTTGATGTAATTTTGATAGAAAACATTCAAAACACTTAGAATAGCTTAAGATCAAGTAAATAATTTTAACTTAGCCTTATTTCAGCATATTCAAAAGGAAAACATTCATGATGAACATAAAAGTACTCTAAGATCAGGTAAGTACTTTGAAACTAGTCTGCTTTTAACATACTCTTAGGGAAACTTTCAAACAACCTTTGGAGAAGAAACTAGAAGACAGGGCAAACCATAAAATTTCCTAGTCCAACTCTACTTAACAATTAATGAAAATATCATTCAAGAAAAATGTTTAAAGTTTAGACAATAAGACATGGGCTCACCAACATTCCTTAACTTCTTGGACTGTATTAAATCATTCTTAAATACACAAAGGAGGAAAACATAAAGATAAAGCTTATCAGTGAGAGTAGGGTACTTGTAAGAGTAAATCCTAGCTCTATATTTACTGTTCTTTATCAAAGAAAAGTGGACAGAATGGAAACATAAAGAAAAATAACAATTACAGTGAGAAACAAATCACCATGGACATAGACTAGGATCCCATAAATCAGCTATTTTTATTTGATGTTCAAACCAGTTACAATGTTCAAGTCCAGAAGGTTTCTACATATTCAAACTTCTCATCTCAGCTTATGTATCTTCAATTACAAACAGGGCTTCAGCAGCTTCAGAAAAATATTTACATGCAACAGATATCTAGAGACCAACCCTTTACAATGTGCTCCTCAAGGAGATTTTATAAGAAAATGAGGAGGTGGGATCAAAGGAAAGATCTCTAAGTTCAATTAATACAAGTGAATGCTTCTCGGCCTTTGAGGGGCTCAATAGAGAATTTTTCTAATATTTCCTCTGTATTAATTGGTTTTTATTAATTTTTTAGGCTGCTTGGTAGTTTTTGTTGACTTTAAACTCCTTTAGGAAGGCTGGCAGTAACTCAGGTTGTCTTTAGGCAAAAATATCACTGACTAGGGAATAACTCTGCCTCCATTTGATTTATTGAGGCTGTAGGTGGCTCTTTGGTAGCTGGAGAGGATTCAATTAGCCTCTGATATGGAAGTGGAGGCCTTTCAGACTGATATATCTCTTTGTTTTTCCTTAAAGCACCTTTAATCTGTCTTTACTCTGTTTTTTAGGCTTAATTAGCCTTGATCTTTGTTCTCGAGTATTTGTCCTTTAACACTGTCTTTATCTCTATGGATTAGGCCTTTGATTCTTGAATTTATGCCTTAATCCCTTTAAATTCTTCTTTAAAATCTTTATTCTTCACTTTACGCTCTCATTTTCACCTTTCGCATTGATACTCTTTGTTTATTTGATGTTTTACTGTGTTTTTGTTGTTTTGCAGGCACACAAAAGGTTTACACAGGTGGAGGGGTTTGTTTTAATGAAAGCCGCCTTGGATCCTTTCCTGTAATGAAGGTTAGGAATCGTCATTCTTGGCCTTCGCGCATTTTTTAAAACTCTAGGAAAAACCCATATAACTTGCACAAAACAAATAAATATTACATAAATCCTACGAAAAATAGGTTAAAAATTCTTTGGGCGGTTTGGGAACGAGGAAGAATCAAAGCCGTTGATTTAAAACAATCAATGGTGGATATTTCTTGATGGGGTCATTCAGGATGGTTAGATGGTGGACAAACGAAATGAAAGAGAAATTAAATCAGGACCGTCTGATCTCAGAGATCGACGGTGGGGAATTATCGATGAAATGCTCGGGGGAGTAGATGAATGGAAAATGCATGGGGGAAAAATTATGTTAGGACCGTCCGATCTCAAAGATCAACAATTGATATTAAAAACCGAAAAGACAATGTTGTGGAGAATAGTGGTAAGGAAGAAAACCGGGAGCAGTTTTCGCAAAAATTTTGGGTCGTAAGCGGTTTGGCAAAAAAAAAAATGCGATACGATACACCTGCTGACACCTGTCCCTTTCAATACCGCCAGTTTCAGAAAATTTTCGGGCATTAAACTGCAGGTGCAAAATTTTTTCGAAATGGAACGTCAGTCGTCAGATCGAGGGACCCAGATCCGATGGCGCGGAGAAATTGCGATGGGAAAGCTGCAGGGATGAGGGGTTCTGGTGGGGCTGTAGGATGAGTTAAGGTATTTTGTCGTGTAGCAAATGGGTTTTCAGGGTTTTTGAATGGTCACGATAGATCCGTGCCATTTTATCCATAAAATGGATGATTAAGATTGGAAGAAGGGGTGGGGAATTGAAATGAAGGAAAGCTTGATAAGTGAACGAGCGGGTGTTTGGGTTATCGGATTAAGTTTCCACCGTTAGATTCAAAGAACGAATGACTAGGATTAAAAGATGAGGTGGATGATTTTGAAAGGAGAAAAGGGAGGGTAGGTGAACAGGCAGGATTAAAAGGGCCCGATGGCTGTTGATCTGGATAGATCAATTGTCCAGATCTATTGCAAACCATATCGTCGGGATAAGTAAAAAATGAAGGGGAAAGGGGTTTTTTAGACCCTTTAGCGCCCGATTGTGGGGCCTTAAGTTACATGGAGGAAGGGGCTAAAGGAATTAAGCCCTCGGGGGCTTAATACCTATTGTATTTCAGAAGAGTGCTTTTAGGCCTATAAATAGTGTTTTTTAAGGCAAAAAGGGGGTTTCGGTGGGTAAAAAGGAGGCATTTTTGAACCAAATAAAAGGGAAATATAAGGTTTAAAATGGTTTTTGGAATGATTTAGAGGTTAAATGAATGGTTTCAGAGGATTTTATGGAGGAAAAGGATGAACAATGGAATTGTTCTATGAGTGAAAGGAGGAGTGAAAATGATGGAAAATGGGCTTTTTAAGCAGTCTTTCTCTTTGGTTAGCAGCAGGTACTTTAGGATTATGAGGGAAACAACAGTGAAGATTAAATAAAAGGGTAAAGATATTCATAAGACTTTAAGAACTAACAATTTGGACATGAATTGTTTCTTAAAGGCTAAAAGAGATTTAGCCACCATCTGATATGAAAAATTTTATAGGTGGCTAACACTACCAACTGTCAAAGATATAAACCATTTTCTAACATCACCTTCAAGATTCTAAACAAAAATTCTCATCCATACATCTTCATGCTCAATATTTAGATTGTCAGCATATGCATAAAAATCAGCAAGATGTTCTTCAACTGTTACCTCTCCCTCACCATTAAATTTAGGCATATACTTGAGATAATATTTTGTAGGTAATGCATTCATAGGCTGAGGTAAAACCAAAGGGGCATACCTAGAAACAAAAATTGCATCCATTTGTTTAGGGGGTGGGTTTGGACCTGCCATGGTGTGAGTTGTTGAGGTTTTTGGAATAAAAAATTGTGGACTTTGAACAACATACGATGAAGCACCAAATTGTGATGTGAAGATTGTTTGTTGTCTGGAAAACAAGGGAGGTACATGATTTTCTGCGAAATCAAGGAATAGTGTTCGAAGGAATTCATTATGAATAGTATTTGAGAAATTAGTATCAGAAGTAGAAAACTTTTGTTTACTCTCCTTCTTAATTAGCTTTTCAGGGCCAGGAACTGGGATTCTCAAAGGGGAGTATGGGTTAGCCCTGGTTCTAGTCCTTTTAGGAGTCCTTATAGGAGCCAAAAGTTCAACAATGGATTCACCAGGTGTAAAGTAGTATGAAAAAATAGCTGGAACTGTACACCTCAGAACCAGACTTATAACTTTGTCATTCACCCAGGGATAAATTTCAATTTTCCTCCCCGACAACGACACCAAAGATGTTAGCGCAAGGAATCACTCCTTGACTGCAAAAGGAGTAATCCTTACACATCATGGTTCATTTCAAGTTTTTAAAGGTTTTTAAAAGATTTTAAATGGTTGGATGGCTTCTCAAATGAGTTTTAAATGATTAATTTATCCTTTAAGACTTTCATGCATTTGGCAAGCTGTGGAAATTACAAATTGTATGGGTAAATGAGTAGTATAGGGAGTATAGTGAAAAAATGGAAAGGATATGGATAGTTGGTACCTATTATAGGAAATAATCAGATCCTAAATCAGTCACACAGCTATAATTATGACTCTTTATACAAACTCTATTTATGTAAAGTAAACAACACTCAGAAACTAGATTTCATGCATAAAGTATCCCAAAAATCCTTTATGGAACCCTCACTAACATGTTTTGCAACATACATATAATTTGTAGAAAACTGAAAAGCAGATAATTTACTGCTAAATCTTTTAAAAACTCTCACTCATATTTTAATAGCTACTATAACTTATAATTAGAAGAAATTAACACAAAAGAGAAAACACACCATACATTATATGTTCTTGAAACACAAAATCCTTCAGCATGAATTTCAGAAAGGATTTTCTTTATTATAATGAGTCTTCAGTAAGATCAACATCCAACCTCTTCTACATCTATCAACTTCCTATTTATATATTTAAAATGGGTCTTCGGAAAGGATATACCATTTGAATCTTTCAAGGATAGGGACTTTATTAAATTTCAAAGAAAACAGGAGGAAATCTATTTCTATTTACTACATTACTAGAAAAATTTAATTGAGCACTCATCTGAAGCTTATCAAATCCAACATTTATGGGGATATGGAATTTTACTATCTTGAACTGTAGGTCACATGTACAGGTTTTGCTGGAAAAAGTAGTGAGTAATTGCTGCTGGAGTTTCTGTAAATGTTATGATTTGTTCCTTGAATTGGGAAATGGAATAGAATCACAAATCGTATATTAGAAGTAAACAGGCGTTTAGAGCAGGGAATATACCTTTGGCTGTGATTTTCGATATTGCAAATCGAGAAGTCAAACTTTTTGCATATCAGAGGTAAAAGGTCCATCACAAATAGGGGATTTGGAAATATCATAATTGGGGACTGGGAAGGTTATCGCATGTCAAGGATTGGAGAATTGGGCAGGTAAAATGGATGTATGTCAACAGGATTTGCGGTATACGAATTGGAAGGTGACGTGGCAGGGAAAGTAGATGCCACACAATATCACAATAGGGGAAATGAGGAAGCAGAAGTGAATGCGGTGAGTGAAGTTTGTAACTTGTGAAATGTCGATTGCGATGAAAGGTAAAGGGGTTCAATGCGGAAACTTATATCATATGATATCATATATGTAATATATGATATATATTTAAAGGGCTTGTTGTGGAATGGGTGGAGCTTCAGTACATAATATATATATGGATTTCGAATGGTTAAAAGGATTTTTTGAAAGAAAATGAAGCGTTGGACTTTGGGTTTTGGAAAAATGAATGGTAAAAGAGGATAAATGAAATGAATGAAGGCAAAAAATGAAATTCGCATCACCATTACATTTTTTCAGCATCACTTTCTTCTTTCAACTGAACTAAGAAGACATATTGATTCCTTGTAGCTTTGACAATTATGATTTCCCTTCCTTTTTAACTTGCATGCACAGTAAGATAGTGTTGAGATTTATGAAACTTGAGCTATATGAAACAACAAATATGGTTTTTAATTGGATGGAAAAAACATGTCTGCTTCCTTCACCAAACTTTTATGAATGAAATGGATGGTCAATTGACTTATTTTAGTGGAAATATGAAGATTTCCTCATGGGAAGTTTGAACCTAAAATTGACCTATATGAGATGGAATGGCCTGACTTTAAATCTCCAAATGATGATGATGAAATGATGAAATTGAAACTGTTGATGATGAAATAAAGTGAAGGAGAAATATACCATATTAAGATTTTTTAGTGACCTAAACTATTGCTGAAAGCTAGTTGAAAAAGTAAAAAATTTGGCTAATGATCTGATGAAAAACAAAAAGTAAATAAAAGAGGAACCGGTGACTTAGTAGAGAACTGTGATAACAGAGAAAACTCAGAGGTACAAAGGAGAAACTTGATTTGTGAAGCCAATTCAAACTCCAAGCATAATACACCCAATAATGAGCCTTGGAAAATCGATGAATCTGGCATTTTGAGATGCGCCTATGATAAAACTGGTACATTCACTGATAATAGATGGATATATCATTTGGAGATGTTCCTATGATAAAACTAGTACATTTACTAATAATAGTGGCCTTGCATACATATTTTCTCATCATATAAGACATAAACAACAAAGAAACAAGGCCCACAATGTAGAGGGACAGGGTGAAAATAGACAAACCTTAATTGTTGTACTTGCAGTAAACAACATCTCGAGAATTTTGATGCTTCGTGTGGTAGAAAATGGGAAATAATTTCTCCAGAAACTGATCCATGGATGTCACTCCACCATATATACCGAAAAAGGTTATTCTAATCAAAAGGTTTCAAAAACACGGTAAACTAAAACAATTTATGGAATAAAGCCAACAAATCCACCCTGAAAACCCTTATAAAAACCTAATTTCCATGAAGTCATAACTTTCTCTAATACCACTAATCCAAATCTTGGGGGACTAGGAACTTGGAGGCTTGAATGACGAGAGAGAAGAAGAGAGAAGATAAAATATTCCATGAAACTATTTTAAAGAAAATTTCCAACGATACACATTGAATACATCATAACATTTGAAAAGAAGCAGTCAATATAATTCTTTATTAAATGAAAAAAACAAACTTTTACTTCTAAATTGTGAAGAAGAAGAACTCTTCCTTTTGAAAGGCGAGGCATGATATTTATGGTGTTTTCGATGCCTCCTTGAGTTATATATTTTCATTACCATGGGTAAAAAATATATATAAATACCATAGGTGGATACCATAGGTGGATACCACTTTCCACTCAAATCACTATGATAAAAAAGCAAGAGTGGGTTTGGGCATAACCTTGAGTGTGGAACTCATGTTACCACCCATTATCATAATCATCACATGATATAGCTTAACATGCTCATCAGTGGAGGTAGGTTTTACCTGATCTATGGTTCAATCATGGAACATTATCATTTCCTGCCACCAACCACCTCCTACTTTTCTTAACGTCAAACACCATGGGAGGTGATAACCCCAAGTGGTATGACGTGGATGTGACTACCGAGATCCACCAAGAACACCTATCATAGTTGTGTGGAGGCCACATGGGCAACATGTTGGCGTTGCCTCTTTTAATATGCCATAAAATTAATTGAGTGTAACTTTTGATCTGGTATTCATAGTAAGGTAGAATGAGTATTGCCAGAAAGCTCTCAACGAGCTGAACACAACGATGATATCAAAATTTAATTTTGTAGACTTGAAATAATGTGTAATTTTCTAACCCCATTTTCGTAACGGATCTTTGGGATCATGTTAACAATAAAAATCGATGCATGGGAGATGTTTTTTTTCTTATCCATGTCTACAAAATTGTTTCCTAATAAGAGACCCATAAATTATGAGGAAAAAAATAGTGTTTGTGTTAGCTCCACCTATGTTATAGGAAATTTTTTCACATATGGTCAATAGGCCTACAAACCAGATTAATCAATATCTCTGAACATGTTGTCATCATCCCTTCACAAATCCCTACACATGACCTCTCCAAAAAGTTTAAGTTCTTGGGAAAAATTGCTCTAAAACATTGTTTTTAACCCCAACATACCTTTCCTCTTCAGACACCCTTGTTTAGTGCATGTTGCTTCCTTTTCCACCTGTGTTGGTCAACACATGTTGTTCCCTTGTGTAGGTGCACTGATTCTAGAAATTTGGGAAAATTAAAAATAATTCTGAAGCATCCTCTTCTAGAAGATTCCAAGATTGTTTTAACTATTTACCATGGATAAAGAGCTCGAATCTTATTTTATCATATCTTGGAGACTTCACCTCTTATCCCTTGAGCTCATCCTCCCATCATATGTGGATCTCAAGCCCATAATGGTAAATCCTAAACTACGACTCTTCTCCTATAAATTTATTCAATCCATAACATCAGGGTTGGATTTTGGAGATTTATAGTGCCCTTATGTTGCTGCCTTGAACCTAAAGGACTCATCATATTCATGCATTAGGGTTTAAATTGAGGTGTGCTTTGTGACAAGGAAGGATAAGTCAACTTGGGGAGACATCTACAAAGTCAACTACTATTTATAGTACTAAACTCTCTCCTATATTTGTCAATACAAAGAGTATATTGTTTTCCTATATTTGTTGTGTTATGTTTTCGCTCATGTATTTCAATGCCACATTGATTCATTTAATAGAGATGTTAGATTATGCTACATGGATTTTTTGGATCCTTTGCTTATTTTAGTTGCGTGTGAAGGTTCTATTATAACAATTGGAGCTATAATTGTAGCTTACAAGCGAGGAGGAAAGGGAATCTTGCTACAGATTCAAGGTAGGATTCATTCCCATATTCTAATTTATCTAAGGAAAATTTATGTTATTTGTCTTTTGTTGTTTTCTACTAGGACACTAAGTCTAGGGAATTCACCTTTGTCCACAATCGTAAATTTTGCATAACAAATTGGTGGTCATACTGGGGAACGATTCTTCCCTTAGTGGTTTCCTTGATGTTTTCACCTTTTAATCTCTTAGACCAACCTTAATTGACTCACTCAGATATTGATTGACCTTAAGAAAGAACTTTTTTGAGCTCGATTGGGTTTCTTGTGTCATATTTTGACCAAAACTGTCCAACGAGTCTCTCTATTTTGAGACAGGGTGCCCTAGTGCACCTGACCCTTTAGCCCTCCTACGCTATAGTGCACTTGCTCCTACTATGCAACCACATTGATCTGGTGTATTTTCATTGCAATGATCTTGCTTTGGTTTTTCACCTGCGCTGATCCAGTGTATTTTCACTACAACACATGTGATCATGTTCTGCACCTGTGCTGATCCTGTGTATCTACACTACAGTGCACTATCTCTTGCTCTGCACTTGCACTGCAGTGCACTCGCTCATGTTCTGCACCTACGCTGATATAGTAAGGTGGAAAAAATTGCATTTTTTGCCTTGCTCTCTGTTCTTCTTAGATTCAGAATGTTTTCTTCAGTTTTCTGAGTTTGTGCCCGTCTCAAAAAAGTCATCATAATGTTTTCATTTGGATTTATTATCATTTGGTAATAATTTCTTCGTTTTTTTTCTCTTATAAAATTAGGTCTTTGTAAATATTTAGCATCATGATTGTTTGAAGAAAATGATATTATATTCATCATTCTGTGTGATTTATCTCATCAATGTTTTAACAACAGCATAGTTTTCATTGCATTTGAAAATTAAGAGGAAAGAAAAGAAAAGGAATTCATATTTCTAACAACTATTTCAATTGCATATAGGGCTTTGATTTTGATTGGAATAGTAAAATTGAGGAGAACGATTTTTGCATCACTTGTTGTTACACCATTTTTTGTTCATCTAACCTATTATCATTAGATGGACCCAAGCACACCATGTAAGACCAATTTTACGCTAAGTAAAATTGCTTTTACTATGAAAATAACTTAGTAAACCACCTTTATTAAGTTGTTTATGGTCTAAACAGGAAACCCCATGAGGAAATATTAAATAAATCTACATTTGTTTGAATTTCCTCAAAGAATCATTAGTTAAACAACAATTTAATTAATATTCCTGGTTATATTTAACCCAAAACAAGGAAATTAATTAGATAAATCATTATTTATCTTATTATTTTCTAAGAATAATTATTTAAACCTTATCTAAATAATATTCTTTGTTAAATATGACCAAATCACCCTTAAATAATTAAATAAATCATTATTTATTTGATTATTATTCAACCACATCCTTAAAAAGATAAATAAATCATTTATTTATTTATTATTTACAAGTAAATGGATTTGACCCAATTCAAATTCCTTTTCCCTTCAACAAATATAATAAAATATTCCATAAAAGTTGGATCTTGATTTGGTTAATAATATTTTAATTATGCACCAATATCTAGACTAACTCAATATTTTGTTATAAATAAAAGGGTTTTCCCATTCATTTACCACCTTTTGTTGCCTAAAGATCACTCTGGATCTATAATTTTGGTCTGACTTTGATCCATCATCATAGTTATATTTTGCTACCATTTTTGTGTGGGTTTTCTACACCATCAAGAGAGAGGAATTTTAGATCTGAAGTGTTGAGGACTTACAAGAACCCATCCCATTGAGGAGAACTGGTAACACCCTTCTGTGTTTTCCTCCCAGGTGCCATTAATACAAAATTCATTCAACATATTTTTGTCTTTTATATTGGATGCATGGAGTAAATCTTGTTTTATCTACTGCTTAATGTCTTTTGATGCGTAGATCTAGATTCTTCTTGATCAACTAACTACAGAACTAAAGATATTGGCAGCCATATTTTGTTGTTAGGGATGTTTGTTATGGCAGCTAAAGTGGTCTTTTTTCTCACACTTGGAATTAAGATTCATACTAACAACTGACGACTCCACACGAGTTTATGATTACGACCTCTGTCATTTTTATGATCCTTGCATATCCAGCTACTTCAAACCCTAGGATTTCTCTTCAGACTCTTGTTTTTTCTTTTCTTGATGTTGTTTTTAACCTATAAAACCCTAAAATGATAAAAAATCTAACTTTCATGTGTTTTCGGACCTGTTGCGTAGGTGACAGACATCAGCCGCAGTTGAGACGACAATTTTTTTTAGAAATCTGCCGCCAACAGTGCCGGAAGTGCAGGTCACACTTTTTGGCTGAAAAAATGTGACCTGGACCCTCAGGTTGCACCTTTCAGCCAAAAAACTGTGACCTTTGCTGAAAACTGGTCCAAAACTGCGACCTGGATGTTTTGTGGCATTTTTTCTGAAAATTTTCTGGGTTTGTCTGAGCCTCTGTTCAGGGTGGTCTGACCTTCGTCTCCACCCGTTTTGGACCTGTACTTGTTCTATTTTGCTCAAATAAGTGGGAACCTAGCCCCCTAGGGCTTCAGTAGCCTCCACTTCTTGAGGAAGAGTTTTTGCTGTTGCAGGTTGTCTGAAATTTTAGAGTCTTCAGCCATTTTTTCAGATCTGATACCTCACCTTCAGATCTACTTCAGATCGGCTTTTTATCCATCCAAATCACCTCATTTAGATTTTTTTGGGTTTTCCTCTAGGGTTCACTCCATTTCCCTATTGTAGATAGCCTTTCGCCACCTCTTTCTACAACAATTTTTCCTCTGATCTATTGTTGTTTCTGCACCACTTTCCAGCAGATTTTGTCCTTTAGATCCATGTCCCTCCTAAACTTAGATCTATTGGATTTTTTAGTGTGTTTTGATTGGTTTTTTCCTCACCTATAGACTATTTTTTTAGAGTCCCGCCTCCTTGGGTTTAGATTATTGCATTATTATCTGTTTATTTTCTGTTTTTTCAGGCTTATATACTGTCATTTGCAGGTTTATTTGCAGCTATACAACACAATTTTTATTTTTCTCTACAAATGTCTAGGTTTAAAAATTAAAATTTACATGCTTCACACACACACCCTAAGCGAAAAATGGCTTGGTTATCACTTCCAAGAAAATACTGCAAAACATTGAAATAAATTGATCCTGCACCTCTCTACCCTTGTTTCGACATTGTAATCAGTTGATCCTGCACCTCCCTGCCCTTGTCGGTCTCCTTTTCCTTTGTGCCATGTTTGTGTCATTATCATTGCACCACCAAGGCATTCATCCTAGAGACTTCTTGGCCTTCATCCTCAGTTTCTGGTAGGAATACTTACTCCTCCGCATAGGATTCGAGTTAGTCCTCCACTGAGTTCGCACACCGACTCTTCTTCTAGTCCTTCGGGTTCTCCTTCTCGTTCTACCTTCGGTTCTCCCCCTGTCACCTTCACCATGTCTAGTGAAAGACCTAATTCTGGTGGTATCCCTGACCCTCATGCTAGGAATACCACTAGTGGGACCGCAACGGACACTACCCCAGCTGCGCCCTTGCTCCCCTTCATGGCAGGCCTCAGCCTCCCCAATTTTGACCAGTTGATAAATGACCCTATACACCATGACGCTAGTTGGCCTACTATGCTGACAAAGCTCCCTTCCAACATCCATAAGTTTGAAGGCCTTGCTGGAGAATATCTTACAAATCATGTTCGATATTTCCACATGTAGTGTTTGTCTAACTCCATTACCGATGACTTTGTCCATCTTCGGTTGTTCCAATGTATGCTTATAGGTGAAGCTTCTAAGTGGTATGTTGACTAGGCCCCTTCCTCTCATACCACCTTTGCAACTATCACCTGGGATTTTTTATCTTACTTCCAGCTTCCCCTTCGTTATGACACTAGTATCGAACTTTTGACTTCTTTCTGTCAATCATCTGCGACCCGCCTATCCGATCATGTCCAGGAATGGCAGAGAAGAAAGAGCCTATGTCAAGCCCTTACCTTCGAATACTGTGTCTACATGGACCAGTTCCTTAGATCTCTCTTGCCTCCTATAGGAAAAGATGTCGCATCACATTTTCCTCAAACCAAAGAAGCCGCTCTCCAAATGGCGTTAAAATATGACCTGATCTACGCTCAGTCAGGTTATGTTTATACCATTCTAACTGATCTTCCTAGACCCGGTGGTGCCAACGCACTGGGGGCACCTCATGCCATTGACGGTATCGTTGGAGATCTCTCTAATCCATATGCTCAACCTCCCATGGGCTATGGTTTTCCTAAGGGGGGGGGGGGCAACACCTCCTGCACTTTTCCCCCTCCCGGTAGCACGTATCCAATATACGGCATGCCTCCTCTTTTTTCTCAACCTCCTGTTTACCACACTATTACCCAACCTCATTATTATCCATATCCACAACCTAGTTCTCCAGCTCCTCCAGCATTAGCACCTCCTCCTCCCTTGCCTTCTCAACCCCCACAACAAAAATCACCACCCCCTCAGGGGTAGGTGTATGCACAGCAGGGTGCGACTAATCCTCCTCCCTCAAAAAAGAAGAGGAAAGGCACTCAAAATCAATCTACTCCCTATAATCCTGGACCTAATCCTCAAAATAATGCACCTAACATTGCTAACCAGCAACAGGGAACTCAACCCAAGCAGGACAAGCATGTTCCCATGAACCAGCCTTGTTCTTTTTGTGGTATTTATGGTCATTACACACATGATTGTCCTCTTTTACAATAGATGAAGCAGATGTGGGAGTCTCAAGCAACATTGCGAGTACAACAAGCCTCCCCTTCCATCCCTCCCAATCCCGCACCTAGTCAGTCAGTTGTGTTTACTAATCCTTTCCCTCAGTAAATATTTATGGCTACCCAACCACTTGAAGGTCAGGTACCCACTCAACCTCTTCCATATGGTACCCCCAATTACCAGATTCTCATGATGAATTTTGACGAACCTCTAACCGTAGACATCAATGATCAGAATCAGTCTCGTCAATACAACAAGCCTCCCGCTACTTTTGTCGCTGAGCTGCCTCCTTCGGTCTCTACAGAGCCTCTTTAGACACCTAATGGTCCCTTGCATATCCCTCAGCCTAAGGTAGAGGTTCATACCAAGATCCATAAGGGACCACTACGTTGAAATGCTGCTTTTGGAAAAGCTGCCCATTTGTATAACATAGTATATGATTTGGCGTAATCTCCTGCTACCATTTCAATGTTGGAACTCCTCCAGTTGTGCCCTTCACAATGAAAATCTCTAATATCTGCCTTGGGCATTGTAGATCCTTCTGACGATTGATTCATTGTCCTTGATGTTGACTGGTCAGAACATCCTCCTCTCCCCCCTTCCGTCGCTTTCAAAATCCCAATCAATATCTGGAACGCCAACATTTCCCGGTGCATCATTGACGAGGGGGCATCCACCTGTATGATGTTTGCTTCGGTTTGAAAGCAACTCGGATCACTTGAGTTGGCTCCTTCCACAATCACTCTCTGAGTGTGGGATGGCCATGCCTCCCAGCTCATTGGCTTATTCCGCAATTGTCCAATTACTCTTGTGTGCAAGACTGTTTGCATTGACGTAGAAGTCATAGATGCCCCCTTAGATTACAACATTATATTGGGTCGTAGCTACACCTATTTGATGTCTACTGTCCCATCTGTGGTTCACTGCAAGATTTCCTTCACTCATAATGGAAAGATAGTCACCATTGACTATTTGGCATATTACGAATCGAAGTCTCAAACCTCCCCTAAGTCCATCATCTCTTTGGTGGCCAATAAGAAAACTATCGATCCTTTGACCAGTGTCTCACCCAGAGTCTACAAAGATTCCTCATTACTTGGTACATTCCCTGGTCTTTCTCCTCCTGTCTCTGATCCTAGCTCATTTAATGTTTGCATGATGCAATCGTCTCGAGCTGCCCTCAAGTGGCCCGCTTTGGCTAGTCAGCAGCCTACTCCTAGCCCTTCGATTAAGCCTTCTAAACCTCCTCCACGTGGCCCTTAAGCTGGTATCCATGAGCCTCTTTACACTCCTGGAACAGTTCCTCTAGGCCTTAACCATTTAGGATCTGTCCTGCTTGGCCATTACCCCTCTGGTCAGATACCGTTCTTAGATCCACCCCCAAGAGTGTACACGGTACCTGTCATGGCCACCCTCTCTCTTCCTAACTTTACCCTTGGGATTCTCGTCTGGTACCTTGATCCTCCAACCCCTACCCCACCTGGTCAACCCAAACCTTATCTTGCTTTGACCCCGGTTCAAATGGTCCCCATGACTTCTCCCGCGGCTCCAGTTCCTTAGCCACCTCAACAAGAACCTCCTCCTGTTGAGATCGCTTCAAGTAAGAAGGGCAAAGCTCGCAAGGAGGAAACCAAATACAAGGCTACCTTGACAAACCCTGCCCCTCCTCGGCCTCCAAAGTGCACCATCCATTGTGCTTTGTGTGATTTTGTCGATCATGCCACCCATACTTTTCCGGAGTTGCCTCATCTCAAGCCCATGGTTAATGTCACGTTCCCTGAGTCTATGTTCCTGGAAAACTCTGTTCCTTCTGTTGGAGTTCCAGTGTTTTGTCCAGATTGGCAAGGCCAAAAGATCGGACAACATCAAAACCAATTTGGGGCCCTAGGATCTAGCCCTCCTGGACCCGGAGAGGGATCTCTCCATAAAAACAAAGAATGATATATCTTTGAAAGCTCAAAATGAGGTATTAGGCTAGGTATGAAGCACAAGGGGGGTTTTAAATGATTTGGTTGGTTGTTGGGTTGGTCAGATACCATTAACTGAGAAGGTTATGGAATGAAAGGAGAAGAGCAACAAGATGTTTTGGCAAAATAGGATAGGTTAGGAATGTGCCATCCATTGGGCTATGGAGTCATGAAAGGGGATTACTTGCAAAACAACTAGCCAAGGTTTTCCAAAGGATAAGTCATCTATACTAAAGGATCTTCTAGATAGATGATGGAATGGAACAATAAGGAGTGCAAGGAGAGACACAAAGGGCAGCTTAAGATCAGACCAGAGGTCATCTAACTCCTGATCTACTTCAGCATGCTCTTAAAGGAAAAACACTTAAGATTTAAACACAAAACTAGGCCTAAGATCAGAGAAGGACTTTTAACCTTCAATGCTTTGACACCAGCTCAAGAGATCTTTGAAAGGAAAATCTGTTTGAAAAGGACCCCAGTGGAGAGGGCTCACACTAAATCCCCAGTATCCCAATTCTTCTAGGTCAAACCCAACAAGAACAACTAAGCAACAAACCCCGAATTCACACATCAGCAAGAATGAATTGGACCAACATCTTTAACTGATTAAATTGCATGAATTTTCTCTTAGATTCACTATCAGCAGAAAAAAATCAAAGATAATAAGAGTAGTGGGCATTAAGGTACCATACAAGGTTATATCCTAAGCCTGATTTATTGATACTTATCAGAGAATAAATGGACAGCATGAATAAAGTAAATAGACAATGCAATAAGAGAAACATCACCCGTAATATAGACTAGGATCCTGTGAAATTTCTTGATTAATTGATGTCCAAAACCAGTCACATACATTGAGCTCAATGGTTGATACAATCCAGAATTTCTCCTCCCAGCCTAATAAATTACAAATTACTCAGCTACTTTCCCCCAAAACTATTCTAACAGTCAAACGAATCCCTACACTAATAGCAACAACAACAACAACCTTTGCAATATGTTCTTCAGGGGTTCTTATAGAACATTGGATAGCAGGAGTAGAAAATGTAAATTTAATGGATTCATTAAGACAGAGTGGAGGAAGTATCCCTACCCACTCTTCTTAATAGCTCTACATTATACTCT
Source organism: Pinus albicaulis (assembly GCA_034641835.2). NCBI lineage: Eukaryota > Viridiplantae > Streptophyta > Pinopsida > Pinales > Pinaceae > Pinus > Pinus albicaulis. Next base: position 1,192,686,057 of record CM076578.1, on the reverse strand, counting down.
GTAGTCTGGCTCGGAGTCTCTGTCAGGTCGATATTGACCTCAGATGTGTTCTTTAAAGGCCTTTCTTGCTGTAAGGCATTCTGTTCTGTCTTCTTAAGCAAGTAAGGTGATTGAAGGTCTTCTGGGTTTCCATGCTTCCATAACTGATTTCTTGACAGTCTTTAAGAAGCTTCTGTCAGTGCAATAAACTTTCAGGGCTCGAGGAGGCATGGAGACTTCTGCTGGAAGGTGTACTGTCTGAGAAAATGTACTACTGATGCTGAAGCATGGATATGGCTTGTTTCATGTGCTTTAGTCTTTAAACTGTGTCTTCTTCCTTTGAACACGGGATTAGGTGCTAAATCTTCAATTAACAGACCCAAATCCCTTAAATCTATCTCTGATGTTTCACTGGGCCACTACTGTAATGGCCTCTCTACGTTCTGAAACATAGTGGCTGCGATTATGGAAAACAGAGTGAGTTTACCACTCTATATACCTTGCACAATGCAATAAACCTATTAAGAAATCCAGGGGAGGTGGCGGAGAAATGTTGCAGAGACCTGGAGGAATGGTGGCACAACTGTGGAAATAGTGAAAGAATGGTGGAAAATGGAGCTGGTGAAGGTTTGGGGTAAGAGAAGTTGAAGACCATTGGATTAAAGGGACAGACGATGATCAATGGTCAGGATCGCAAGTGGAAGTATTAATAGTGAGTTAGGTGGAGAAAATAGATCATAGTGTAAGAACCCAAAGTTTAATCCTTGGGAAAATTACAAAGGAAATCATAGGAAATGAATGAAGCGGAGCCTATGATGTGGGACCCGACGTGGGTGGAGGGTGATTTATTTTGGGTCACTGGATTATGTGGATGGATGGTCCAGATTTAAAGATGAGCGAGGAGGTAAAAGGGTCAGTGAAATGGGCGGAAGAAATGAGGACCATTGGATCAAAGAGAACAGACGACGGAGATTAAATCGCATCGGAGAAAGGCAGGGACCACATCTCCGATGGTTTTCACTGCGATTACGCGTGGACCGTCGGATCACCTGGAGATAAACGGTGGAGATTGTTTTGGAGGGAGAGAGATGGAGGGAAAAGGATCAGGTAGTAGAGGAATCTAGGTCATTGGATCATGTGGGATGGACGGCTCAGATTCAATCGGGGCTCGCCAATCAGGAGGATCAACGATACGGGATTGGGCACTTTGCGATTTGCGATTGAGCAAACATCGTCTGATCTGAAGACAGATCGATGAATCTCATGTAATCAGAGGGGTGATGGAACAGGGGATGGGTGTGATGCGGGATAAGCACTGACCGTCAGATCTTTACAGATCGACGGTGTATATCGCAGTGTGGACCTTCATAGCATAAGACCATCGCATCAGGAATTTTTTGTTTAACAAAGAAACGCGCTCCCCGTGAAACCTCTGATTGTGATTAGTGCCCAGGCCTTTAGCGCTTGGTTATAGGCATAGGTCATGTGGGGGGAAGTGGTTAAGGGGCTGGCCGAAAGGGGCTAAGCCTATTATAAATAAAAGTGGGTTTTTGGCTTAATTTAGTGTATTTTAAGGCCAAAACGTGGTAACAGTAGAGGGACTAAGGGGTGATTAAACCAAAAAAAAGGAAATTGTAAGGTTTAAAGGGGATTTAGGGAAGTTTAGAGGGTTAATGAGGGATTTTGAGGGGAAATTTAAAGGGGAAAAAGGAGGTGAGAATAGAAGCTTAATGGGGATGAAATAAGGAGAAATGGGGGCTTTTTGGGCATTCTTCTTCACAAACAGAGAGGCTTTTTAACTGGAAAAAGAAGTGAGGATTCTTCAAAGGGAAAAAGACACACAAAGGCTTCAAGGATGATATGTTTTCAAAGGAAATGTATTCCTTGAAGGCTCAAGAACAATTTAGCCACCTTTTTTCTTGTCAAAAAAATTATAGGTGGCTAACAGTGGTTCCACATGGGGATGGCACCTTCTTGAAGGTGTCAAGAATTCAAAGAATAATATTTGGTGTAGGCCAGATGCCTGGTACTTGACACATCCACTTCTTTCACGGATCAACTACCACAAATCATGAAGATATTATATCAGTGGAAATTCTCTCCCAAACCAATACCTACCCATACTATAGTCCTAACATTTTTTCTTCTGGGTGCATTTAAACTTGTAGACCCTTTACATCATCAATTTTTGCAAACAGGAAAATAAACCTACTCTACTGCTACCCCTATTACTCCATGAGACCAGATTAAACTATTGGCCTCATAGTTTCTCTACCTACACTACCATCTGCTAGGATTAGACAGTCTAGCAGATTTCTTCTCTACATTCTAAGACAGAAATTGAAAAACAGTCAAGCCAGGATTAGACTGTCTGGCTTGCTGGACTTTGTAGAAATAAAAAAAACTGACTACCTGCTCATAGGTTGAGCTTTATTGATATTTCCTACCTACCGTACTGTAACTAGAATATTTACAAGTCTAGCTTATAAACCTTCTCTTCCAATACATCTAGTCCATCAAATGATCCCAGGACTCGTCCTTTCTGCTCAATTATTTGAGCAGGGTGGATAGGTAGGGCCACTCCCATTCTCTCTGTTTCTTAATAGCAGCTTCTAAAAATTTTATTGTTGTTTGCAACATGCTCCTCAAAAAGACCTTTGATCCTTCTTCAACTATTTTCAAGAAATGAACATAAGGATCATGGAATGATACCTGGTTATGAATATTTGGTAGGCAAGCTTCAACCAGGATTTCTCCCTCTTCCACTGGATCAAGAATAAGACTCTCTTGAGACAGAGAATATCCCTCATATTCTTCATCATCTAAAATGGAGGACTCGTCATATGTTGCAGCTGTGTCCTCTTGGAGCTTTGATACATTCTGCTCTGATGGGCTGAGCTCTGTGAAAAGATCCTTGTATTCTTGAGCAGGGGTGTGTTCCTTTGCTTCCTTTTCTTCAAGAGAAGGCTCCTTAATTTCATCATGCTCAAAAATATCTTCTTTTCTTTCTTCCTCATCCTTTGAAAATGAGAACTGCTGGTCTCCAATCACATGAAAATCATCACTGATGATCTGAGGTTTAATAGAGTGAAAATTCCATGAATCTTCATCTATTACTAGGCTTTCATAACTTTCATCATTAGTGTCATAGATAGGCTAACTTGTTTCATTGCTTCTCTGAATTTTCTGGTCCTGTTCTTCCTCCCATGAATCTACTGATGATGGTCCTACAAGCTCATCTTTCCTTTGGAAACACTCATCATCAAACAGATCATAACTAGGAAAATCATAATTGTAAGAAATATCACCAATCAAACCTGTCAAATTCTCAGCAGGTCTTTCTTCATTTAGATCCATAGAGGAGTTTTTGGGATCTGTATCATCAAACTCAATAGATGAATGAGCAAGAGTATCTATTCTATAAGATTTCAGAGGTGGACTATGTGTTTAATATTCGATCCATCTCTTCTTCTGTCAACAAAGATATTTCTATTTTAACATAGACAGAAGAAAAATAGTCCTCTGTTTCTTGTACTAACTAATATGGAGGCTACATATCTTCTTGAGCCTCTTCTGCGAAGTCTTCACTTGTGCTAGTAGGGAAACCTTGAGGGATTTCTGATGTTTCTTGATCTCTTTCTGATTCAAGCAATTCCTTATGATCAGAGTGCCACTCTTCTAGTGGAATCTGAGATGAATTATCATCTAGAGGGGGGTCCTCTATGCGTGCTAGTTATTCTTATGCCTCAAATTTTGCATCTTCCATGTGGTCACTTGTTCCCTCAAAGCAGCATTCCCTATTAGCTTTCTCTATTAGGTCTTGATATTCTCTAATCAGCATAGTACGATACATGGATAAGCAATCAGGTAGTTCTTGATCACTTTCCTCTTCATCTTCTATAGACTCTTGAGCATCATACATGTCTTGCTCATTGTCTAGGTCTGGAGTTTGCTCTTGCTCTGGAAAATGCATGGGCTGCTCTAGATAATCAACATTTTCATTTAAATTATATGCATACATCTTCACTACTTCACCAAATCTGTTCACCATTTTTATCCATTTATCCTCTAAAGCATCTAGCTTTGCTTCTTGGTCCATATTTGGATCCATGTTTCTACAAAGAAGGTCATTGCATCTCCTCAACCAGTTCAGAGTCTTATACCAGTGGATTCATTAGGTCTATTAGGAATTATACAGTGTGGAGTCGCCAGGTAGATGAATTTGGATGTTTGAAGCAGGTTGTTGTCCGCCATCAACAATGAGATACAAATCTAAAGGCATTGGTTTGAGTTGTTCACCAGTGGAGTCGCCATTATGTTGGAGATGACAATGGGACACCAGACTATATATTATCAGTTAAGGACTCTTAGATTGTCCCCATGGGAGTCGCCAATATGTTGGAGTTCCAATGTTTTGGCCAGATTGGCAAGACCAAAAGACCGGACAACATCAAAACCAATTTGGGGCCCTAGGATCTAGCCCTCCTAGACTCGGAGAGGGATCTCTCCATAAAAACAAAGAATGATATATCTTTGAAAGCTCAAAATGAGGTATTAGGCTAGGTATGAAGCACAAGGGGGGTTTTAAATGATTTGGTTGGTTGTTGGGTTGGTCAGAGACCATTAACTGAGAAGGTTATGGAATGAAAGGAGCAGAGCAGCAAGATGTTTTGGCAAAAGAGGATAGGTTAGGAATGTGCCATCCATTGGGCTATGGAGTCATGAAAGGGGATTACTTGCAAAACAACTAGCCAAGGTTTTCCAAAGGACAAGTCATCTATACTAAAGGATCTTCTAGATAGATGGTGGAATGGAACAATAAGGAGTGCAAGGAGAGACACAAAGGGCAGCTTAAGATCAGACTAGAGGTCATCTAACTCCAGATCTACTTCAGCATGCTCTTAAAGAAAAAACACTTAATATTTAAACATAGAACTAGGCCTAATATCAGAGAAGGACTTTTAACCTTCAATGCTTTGACACCAGCTCAAGAGATATTTGAAAGGCCAATCTGTTTGAAAATGACCCCAGTGAACAGGGCTCAAACTAAATCGCTGGTATCCCAATTCTTCCAGCTCAAACCCAACAATAACAACTAAGCAGCAAACCCCGAATTCACACATCAGCAAGAATGAATTGGACCAACATATTTAACTGGTTAAATTGCATGAATTTTCTCTTAGATTCGCTATCAGTAGAAAAACATCAAGGATAAGAAGAGCAGTGGGCATTAAGGTACCATACAAGGTGTTGGGGCCCTTGTTTTGAATTTTGAATAAAGAACAGATTTTGGGTTGCGGATCGACACATGGTAGCCGCAACAATGGTAAGTAGAGAAGATGCCGAGGTTACGGAGGAACAAGAGATAGATGATGAAGCTGACGTAGATAAGTGCAGAAGAAGAGAAGATACGACAGAGAACAGATAACTGAACTCATAGGCAACAGAAAGAAGCTGAAAGCAGCTGAAGAAGAACAAAAGAGGAACTAGCAGTCGCGATGGCAGGTGAATAAATAGCCTGTCACCTAGCCGAAAAGGAGAGAATGCACATATGCAGAGGGATCGAAGAGGATCGAGCAGACGTTGTGGAAGAGCTCTGTCCTGAGCACGATATCCTTGTAGTTCCTAGGCTTCTATTGATCTATCATGGATGTATTATCTATCTCTCTGTCCTGTGGGACGTCTGTAACAAAATTGTAAGCTCTTCCTGTTGAGCGATGTAACTATGGATCCAGCGGAAGGTTATTAATATACTTGCAAGTTGTTGTCTTGTTATATGAGTTACATGCATGCATGATGTCTGTGGTACCTTAAAATTTTATTTTCTTAGTATCTGCACAATGTTCTAAGACACTCTTATATGTATGACGTTATTTATGCAAATGATTCTATGTTAATCTCGAATTGTAGATCCATCCATCACTACCGATTTGTTCCCTTTCTACATGTGGTCGTGGCACGCCTCGGGTGAGACTCTTTGATCTTTGGATTAGGGTGAAAATTTCGGCGTGTTTCTAGAATAAAGTGGACTCCTTTGTTGGCCCCAATCCCTGAACCTAGGTCTTGCTCGCGAGACCTGTTTTCTCACCAACAAATGGTTCCGTTGCCGGGACCCTAAACTTCATGAGGGGAACTAGATCATGGTATCAAGGATCTTCGAAGGAGAGATCAAGAGAAGGTGGGATAACCACCTGGACTAGTTTATATCTCAGCAAGCAGAGCTAATGCATCAAAGGGAGAAGGTGCTCAAGGATCTAGTCCTTTTGTCAGATTCCGCCAATGATACCTACGAGATCCTCTGGGGAAAATTCCCTAGCGACCTCTATAATTGGTTTCAGAGGTTGCAGACCAAGGTGACTAAGGAAAAATCATGGAAGATCAACCACAAGTGGGTGCACGGAGATCTGGTGGCCTTGCATCGTCTAGATACTAAGTTGGCCCGCGCTGTAGATTTCTGGGTAGAGTCTACCTTAGACGGGTATATTGTGGAGTTTGCGACAGAATGCTACCAGTCCTTCTCCAGAGATGAGGCTATCTTCCGATCCGGGCTAAGAGGGGAGCTTCTTAAGGAAATTACAATGTGGATTAAGGCCCTGATGGTGGATGAAGGGCTGATGGAATTCCATAAATTGAGCATGGAAGCATAAACCTCCAGTGCTGGGGGAAGGGCCTGAGGGACAAATGCTATGTTAAGTGTGAAGCGAGGGAGTGGTGGAATGGATTCTGAGACCGTAAGGAGGTTGAGGGAGCGACGTGCACATCGGAGGGCGTAGATCGCCGATAGGTGGTGACAAAGGGTGATGCAGGAGTTGAAACGACGAGGGAGTAATAGGAAGAATCAAGAGGAGGCACATCAGAGAATAGTGAATATGGAAGGCTAGGTGGGTCCCCAAGAGATGGAAGGGACCATTGTGGGAGTGCGGCAGGTGCATGGGAGCCCAGCCAGGAGGAAGAGGGAGATGATGTCTGATGAAGAAGATGCAGGTGTGAAGATGCAGGAAGTGGTACGTCGCAATGCAGCGGTTATTCCAAGAACGGATGACATCCATATCTCCAGGTATTCCTTCTTCCCAAATTATGAATGGCAAGGATCCCTACCTTCCCTTGGTACTCTATAAACCTTTAAGTGATATTTTCATTAAGTTACAAGAGTTGAGTCAATTGCATAGCAGTCTATTGTCAGCAGCGACGCATGCTAATAGCAGCATGACCAGGACCCAGAGGGTTTAGTCTAGTCACACCTCCGCAAGTGAATATGGCGGGGTCATTCACCCGGTACCCAGAATTTTCTGGGCAGGGTAACGATGATGTGGAACAACACTGGTACCTCTGTGAAGCCATATGGAGGGCTCGGCATATGCCAGATGCAGGAAAGCTAATAGAATTCCAAACCACGCTGAGAGAAAGGGCATTGCGCTGGTTCATAAAGTGGTCAGAGGCCCACCCGAATCCAGTAATTGCGGACATCAAGAGGGATTTTTTCCGAGAAGTTAAGCTTCCCAAAAGAGACTAGCAAGGTCTGTCCGAACTATGGGAGATTAAGCAGAGAGAAGGAGAGACTGTGTGGGAGCTGATGCACAGGTTCAAAGATACGATCGGGAAACTCAGCTACTTGATCGACCCAAACCATCAAAGGGACTGGTTCATCAAGGCTCTACTTCCCTTGATGCAAACCCCCCTCACCCAGAAAAAGATCAACAACTTTCAGGATGCTTTGGAACAGGCTATGAAGATAGAGGCAATGGCGGGCTACCCTCAGGAATATAGGGGAGGGCCGGCCCCACAAGATCCTTCCCTACTAGGACTGCAACATCATATTTCCAGTCTGACTGAAAAAATTAAGGAGATGCAGCCTCTAAGACCAGCCAGGCCGAATTTCTGGTGCACACACTCCCTGGTTGAAGGGCACGTGGTAACTGAGTGTCCTCGGTTGTGTAGCTCGGGAGTGGGGCCCTCAGTCGCGGCAGTACAGGGGACTCCACCTATTGGGGGTGGCGCACTGATAAACCCGCAAGGGGTCTATCTGCCGTAAAAACCTTACGCAGGGTTCCGACCTCAACCAAACCAAGCCGCAATAGAGTATTGTGAAATTTGTCAGACTATGGGTCATCAACCTTAGACATGTCTGATTTTCCAGAAGTACTCCAATGTTTCAGACACCGTCTACTGTGAATTTTGTGTCTCCACGACTCACAACACCGAACAGTGCAGAGCTCTAAAAGTACTAGCGGACCGATTGGACCGGCCCTCCTACAGGGTAAATGAGGCTCCCAGAGGTAGAGGAGGCGGTATGTGCGGAGGTCGCACAAGGGAACGGGGCCCACTAAAATGCTACAACTGTGATCAAGAGGGTCATGTGGCCCGTGAATGCACCCTACCCAGAAGACCGTGGTGTTCCCAGTGCCGCGTGAACACCCACGCGACAGAGGATTTCCCTGAACTTATCAAGAAGTGGGAGGAACGAGCAAGGCATAGGGGCATGAATCTGGTAAACGCAGAACCTCGAGGGATAGCAACTTCGTCCATGCATAATGTAGCCATCGTGACGCAAGGAGGAAAGAAAACGGGGGAGGATGCTTGCGAAAAGGAGCTGATACGGACGATTAGGCCCGCCTCCCCGAAACAACTAATCAGGCCAGAATCACAGAAGAAATATTTCCAGGAGGCGGTGGAGACATTTGCCCAGCTTGGGGGAGACAAAGGTATTGAGGTACCCATGAAGACCGATACCAAAGAACAGAGTGCTCCGGGGGCTCTGATTGAGGAATGGCTCCACCTATTCCTCAAAATTGTTGACAATGCTTCAATGCGAGAACAACTCAAGCATACCCTGGAGGACATACTGCAGGGGAATATAGGGCCGAGGGAATCCTCGAATACAGCACTCCACTATGTACAGCGGGTCAAGCAAAACAAACGAAGAACGGGAAATGAGTTCCAGCTCAACACGCAGGTTGCAGGATTTTAGATCAGAGACACCATGCTTGACTTAGGATCTAACGTCAATATCCTGCCTTGAAAGACGTGGGAGGCTCTTGGGCGGCCACGAATAACTTACTCGCCAATCCAACATAGGATGGCGAACCAGTACTGCATTGTGCCAATCGGCCGACTCGAAGATGTCAAGGTCGACATCGCAGGGGTTAAGACTTACATGGACTTTGATGTCATTGATATTATGGGAGACAAGGATCCCTACCTTGCATTGCTAGGAATTGACGGGGCTTTTGAGAACTACGCCATCATCGACCTAAAAAAGGAGCTGATGATCTTTGAAGACAGAGAGGTCCGAGTCACTCAGCCTCTCGACCCGTATCAAGGTCTGAGATATACAGAAACTATGGATAATAGGGAGGATGCTCAGATGTTGGAAAACCTCTATCAGATGACAGCGGGGAAGCAGGAGGATTATATTAACCCGACAGCAACTAGCTCCATAATTTGGCGCAGTGTCCAGAGCTCGGAGCTGGGGTTGTAACTAGCCTGGGAGGATTGGCAGAAAGGTGGGTATGAGACCAACATGAGGAGATGTGCCAAAATTGCCAGAGTCCGTTGGATTGGAGCAGAGATAAGGGAGTACCCAACCTTGTCCAACATTCATGCAGTAAATACCTTCATTACAAAGGTGGAAGAAAAGGTACCGGAGGAGAATAGGATACCACTTCTGGACGTAGCACTCCAATCCACATCAGACAGGTGGTGGAAAAATCACCGCAACTCCCTGTCGCAGTGGATTTGTGACTCCCTGTCGCGGTGGAGTTGTGTGGAGGAGGCTTTGAGGGCGCGGTTCAAGGAAGACGAAGGACCTCGAAGCAAGCAAAGGTACCAAGGAACTTCTGATCCGAGAGACCACCTGAAAACCTATCAGGAGCAGTGGCGAAGCGTAGGGTACCCGGAGGAGCTGTGGGTGCATCGGTTTGTCCACTCCCTGGATACCATCCCACATGCCTGGTACTTAGAAGAAGAAAGAAAAAGAGGGACCAGTTCTTGGAAAGAGGTCGCGCACAACTTTTTTCAGTGCTTTTCGTTCGAAGGGAAGACAAAGCTAGTGTCCCAAGCATTACAGGCCATAAAAGGGGTACTATTTTTCCATGATACGGGCACCGATGGGAGGCCATTAGTATTGAATCCTGATGGCAGACGTGAGTTGGCTTGCCAACGGATCGATAGCAAGCTAGATGATGACATTTTGGAGGAACTGAGGCACCTATACTTTGAAGAGACGGAAGGCGAGTGGAACATCAAAGAAGAGCCTACCACTGAAGGAGTCCATCTACTTCTGCTGAAGACAAAGAAGCTGAACATCGGCATGGAGGAAAAACCCAAACTGGCTATAGTTGGGGACTACTAGAATGAGGAGACGAAAAAGGAAATTTTCAGCCTCCTCCAGGAATACGAAGACATATTCCCTTCATTGGTTGCAGATTTGAAGGGCATCAAAGGGGACCTTGGAGAAATGCAAATTGTGCTGAAACCGGATGCCAGGCCCATGAAGCATCAACCTTACCAGTTGAACCCGTGGATCAAGGAAAAAGTCAAGCTGGAGATCGATAAAATGCTGACGGTACGTCTAATCTTCCCTGTGGAAGAAGCAGAGTGGGTGAGTCCCATCGTCATTCAGAATAAGAAGGACAAGTCAGAAATCCGCGTCTGTGTGGATTACCGGAGTTTGAACAACGCCTGCATCCATGACCCATTTCCCACTCCATTCAGCAACGAAGTATTGGACAATGTTGCAGGAAATGAGGCCTAATCCTTCACTAATGGATTCTTAGGCTACCATCAGGTGTGCATTGTGGAAGAGGACAAATGAAGACGACGTTCACCACCAAGTGGGGGTCTTTTGCATACCATGTGATGCCATTCGGATTGAAGAACGCCCCCGCTGTGTTTTCCAGGATTGTCATAGCTGCTTTCTGGGAATACATTTATAAGTTCCTGGAAGTCTACATGGACAATTGGACCATCTATAGTTTGCTGAAAGACCACGCCACCCTACTACGCATCATGTTTGATTAGTGTCGACAATTGAAAATTTCCTTAAACCTGAAGAAATGCATCTTTGCGGTTCCCTTCGGAATGCTCCTAGGACATGTGGTGTGCAGGCAAGGGGTTTGCGTCAACCCCGCCAAGGTAGTAGTGATCGTCCACATGGAGGCCTCGGAAATGGTAAATCAGTTGAGGTCACTGCTAGGGCACACGGTTACTACAGACGGTTCATCAGAAACTATGAGAATGTCACTTCTCCTTTGGAAAATTTACTACAGAAGTCAGAGGTGTTCCAGTGGATGGATGACTTCAAGTTGGCCCTTGACACTCTAAAGGATAAGCTGGAAACAGTGCCCATTCTGGTCCATCCAGCTTGGGATAAGCAGTTCCATGTGCATATCGATGCTTCCGGTATTGCACTGGGTGCTGTCTTGGCGCAACCAGGAGAGACGACAGTTGACCACCTAGTCTACTTTGCCAGCTACAAACTGTCCAATGCGGAGCGGAATTACACCACCATAGAGAGGGAGGCCCTCACAATGGTGTACTCAATCCAGAAGTTCTTCCACTATCTCCTAGGAGGTAAGTTTAAGTTCTTTACTGATCGCTCTGCATTGAAGTACCTAGTCAATAAGCCCGTTTTGGAAGGATGGATATGCTGATGTCTTCTATTCTTTCAAGAATTCACCTTCGAAGTGATTTTCAAGCCTGGGAGGTTGAACGTCGGGCCTGATCACTTATCCAGGTTAGAGATAGGAGATAACGAGGGCTCTCTCGATGATTAGCTCCCTGATGCTGATATTTTCCAAGTAGAAGCCATACTAGATTACTTGGACGACATCACAACTTACCTAACCATGAGGCAGTGCCTTCAGCACTACACTCCAATCTAGAAACGACACCTAGTCATCTACGCCATTGAATATCAATTGATTTCTGGGCAGTTGTATAAATTGGGCCTTGATGATATTCTGCAAAGATGTGTCCTCGACTAGGAATGTGAAGCCGTGCTGTGGGAGTGCCATAGCGGCATTGTGGGAGGACACGTGGGGGCGAAACCCACCGCCAGGAAAGTACTACAAGCTGGACTATGGTGGTCGACGGTCCATGCAGATAGTAAATTATTTGTCAAAAAATGTGATGTTTTTCAGAGAAAGGGGAGGCCCTCTCACACAGACGAGCTACCACTACACCCAGTGAACGTGTTGTGTCCATTCGAGAAATGGGTTGTTGACTTATTCGGCCCCATAGCCCTGGTAGCCAGGCATTCCAAGGCCTAGTACATCATTACTACCATAGAATACCTCACCAGGTGTGCCGAGGCAGTGGTGGTACGGGATTGTACGGTAGATATGGCAGCCAGGTTCATCTCTGAATACATCATCAATAGGTTTGGCTACCCACGGAGCTTAACCAATGATCAAGATACGCACTTCATTAATGAAACGATCAATTTGCTGCTGGACACCTTCATGATCCAACATCACAAAAGTAGCCTGTACCACCTACAGGCCAATGGCATTGTTGAAGCATTCAACAAAATCCTTGAAAAGGGTTTGACGAAGATCTGCAATGCCCAGTGGGATGATTGGGACGAATGGCTGCCAGCCGCACTGTGGGCCTACAGAACAATGGTGAAGCGTTTGACCAATCAAACACCATTCGAGCTGGTGTATGGCCGTGAAGTTGTGATTCCTACCGATTTCACCAAACCAAGTCTTCTGATAACCACATCCCTAAAGTTCTCGAAGGCATAATCACTACAGGAGCGCCTACACGACTTACAAGAACTTGATGAGGCTAGGTTCCTTGTTGAGTTTCATCAAAAGGTTCAAAAGGACAATTAGAATGCGTGGCATGATCGCCACATCAAGAGAAAAGCCTTCCAGGTTGGAGGTAAGGTTCTCCTATATGATATCGGGTTTCAAAAATTTCCGAGAAAATTGCAGATGCACTGGTTGGGACCCTACTTCGTTGTCGAGATTAAGGATTCCAGAGCCGTTTGGTTGGATCAACTGGATGGTACTATTTTACCTGGGTGGGTGAATGGTGCGTTCCTAAAGCCCTACCATGACTAAGTTTCTTTTTCTGTCCATTAATAACTCTCACACCCGAGAGAAGCCCGTAGAGTAGCGTAGTTGAATAACTCTCTTGCAACCGGGATGAGCGTAGGTAGTGTTCGTTGTCCATGAATAGGTCATCAATAACTGCTAGGTTACGGGGAATGCACCTCAACTGATTGTGGTCGGGGAGGGGCGTGTCCAGTGTGTCATTCTCGTAGGATAAGCAAACGTGTCCAGTGTCAGTCCCTATCATTTCAATTAGTACTTGTGTCAGTCTGTAGGATCGCCTAGATTTGTAACATAAATTGCCATAATTAGAAGTAACCTTGCAGTAATAATTTTGCCATAATTCGAAGTAACCTTAGCCATCGCATCCACCCATTTCGCCATACCACCGTCAGAATATGTCGGAACACACCTCAACAGGTGACTGATCGCACGATTATTACCGCGGAGGATGCTAGTAGGAATTAATTTGTTATGGGGTCTCATCAACCTCACTCGTGTTGGTTAATTACATAGCCTGCATGAAGAAAAGCGCGAGAATGCCAGAGACATCCGAGTTAGAACTAGAAATTTCTGAAGACGCAAAGGCAATTGGAGCAGAACCAAAGTAGTAGAGGTGTCCCGAAGCACAGAGCCAAGAGAAGGGGCGAAGACCGATTCTGAAAGTGTATTAAAGTCGTGCAAAGATGACAAGATCCAATCCAGCAGTAGGAGAACCGTAGCTCGACAGTTGGATTCATAAAATGAAGTCCCTCGTCGGGAAGTATGACAGTGCTGCCCTCATAGATGCAGACCTCATGGACTCTTTCGAGTTCCCAGCGCTTAAACGCCAGGTGTATATGGAGAGATATACCACAGAAGAAAAGAACACAGCAACAAGGAGTTTTCCGGAGTTCCGAGGCATCCAGCAGTCCTCCATTCTGCATTTGAGGAATCTGCCAATATTTGGGATGATAGGAGCAACCATGCAATGTACCAAGTTCTTGCTCAGTCGAATTTAGAACGGGTCCTTGTGGTTGGGTAAAGAAATTCCAATCCATGCTAAGGATATTCACCAGCTCACAGGGCTCTCACAGGACGGCCTGGATGTATCCTCCGCATGCCAAACCACCTCCAAAAGAGAAAATGAGTTGGGAGACGTAGAATATTATGTAAAATATGGCACTTGGCGGGGAGGAAAGGGAGGGAAAATGGAACTCATCAACAAGCCCGAAGTCAGGTTCGCATGTTACCTCATTACCCATAAGACAATGAGGCACTACACGAAGGGGGAATGTACCATGGATACCATTTCCATTGCGGAGCACTACGTCCAGGGGGCTAAATTGAACTAGTGCTCCTTCCTACTGAGGGAGTTGTTCGACACATGCAAGGATAATTACAAGAGGGCCACGGCCTTCATCTATGGATATTTGATAGTCACATTGGCTATGTGGAAGTGGCATGCTCCCCTCGTCAGGCTGCTGAAAGAAATAGTGGAGGGTCAGCCTCTAGCAATGAAATTCATCCCATGGAAGATGTCGGGGGATCCTAGCTCCAAAGAGGTTAATGCAGAGGTCTTTCGGAGTTGGTATGGTTTAATGACTGATGTGGTGACAGGCCAGCAGAGGATTCCCAAGAATCTGTTGGACGGTTACAGCGAGCAAGTATGGTTCGGGGTCAGCCACAAGCACACCTTCCTATGATCTACTTGCCTGCCGGAAGAGACATTTCAGATGCGGCTGCTAAAGTTCCAACTCGACGATGCAACCTTCCACAATGAAGTTTTTTCGTGGCCAGGGGTCTCGATGGAAGTCCGAAGCGGGGTACCCACATAAAATTTCGACAAAATGCTACCACAACAACTGCCTGGCGAATCAGAAACGGAGGCGGCACAAAGGGTCTCCAACATGCAACTCTTCCCACTCATTTCCCACTCATTCGCCAATTAAACACTAAGGTACGCATCCTCAACAAAGTGGTCTAGGTTATCTCAAGCGGTGCCACTCCTTTCCCTATTTTTCCTGAATTTCAGCTTTCTCAGTCCAACCCACTTCTCTGCACGACCTCCATCACCTCCCCCATTCCTAATGTTTTATTTACTTCATCGAGTCTAATGACTACCCCGATGGGGGAAAAAAGTAAGTCCACAAACCCCTTAGAGGCTCCCAAGGCCAAGAGGGCCCGAACCATAGAGTCAAGTCTGGTGGTGGACCTCACTGAGCAGGATCCACCCATGCCATTGAGCCCAGGGGTACCCATACAAGAATAACCACTCATCGAGACAGGGGAAATAGGTGGGATTCCACCTCAACCTCCCATTGACCCCTCTAACTTCATCAACATTCGTCTTTAACCACCTTGTACCGACCCACCTCCACCTACCACTTCATCCGCACCATCCAACTCATCCACCACCATGTCAGACCTAGTAATCTAGGATCTAATCAATGGGGACCACAGGACTGAGGTAGACTCAAGTACATCAGTGCTACCACCGGTCAACCCCGCTGGGGACCCCCAAGTCACTTTGTCTTATTTAATTACACAAATGGCACAAATTGTTGCAGACATGGTTAGGACACAGCCTGAGCCTACTCCATTTCCGCAGACCGTCCAAACAGATCAGCAGGAGCGGCCGGACCTAAATATGGCGGACTCCGCACCCCATTTGACTCCGCCACCATCCCCTCAAGAACACTCCACTAGATCAATTTCCAGTGGGAAACCACTGCAGGAGCGACGGCTGGATCAAGGTACTTCGGGGGTCGACAACATGGAGACATGGGGCATGGCTCAATTGTACCACTTCATTCAGAGAGCAGCCTAGCAGGCGGAAAGGCTCCACTCTGAGCTGCAACAGAGGTGTGAGCAATAGCAGCAGCAGATCATCGCACTTACTGAACAGCGCGAGCAACTCACAACAACACACGGGCAACTCCAGGACCAGATGAATGAAGTGGCTAGGGTGTTCACGGGATTATGGCTGGTAGTAACAGCTCACTACACTTGGATGCCTACAGATGTGCTAGAAACGGATATATTACAGTGAGCAATCCACCTCAGGGTGGCATTCACTGACCTCCACAAGGAAAATGCAGAGCTCCAGGCAGCGTTAGCAGCACGGCTAGCGCTGCCCGATCCAGCAGCAGTCTACATAGCACAGATTACAGAGAAATAGGGCTAGGTCACCCAGATGCAAGAAACTCTCAGTTCTGCAGCGCGAGATGCCTATGACCTCCTGAAAGGTCTCCAGGAATGCTCGACAGCCCTTATAGTAAAGACTCAGCCCATTTTAGTGCAGCTGCAACAAATTTCAAAAGAGATTCAGGATGCCACAGACCCCTCATAGTTGGACCAGCTATACACCCAGGCAGATGCTCTGGAGATCCAGATCTAGCAAACAGAGGCCAGCTCGGCAATGGCCAAGTAGGCAATTCGAGAGCTTCACCAGCCCCTCCAAATCAGTGCCCAGACAATGCAGCAGCTAGCCGCCGAGGCCGGAACCCAAATCAACACGGTATTCAGAGCTGTACCGGCAACCGTCGGGGAGGAAGCTGTCACTAAGATAGCCACAGAGATGGATGCATTATTACAGGGGTGACAGAAAGATGTGACAACATTCAACGAGCTTAAGGCTTCAGCGTTGAGAAGGGTCCCGGAGTTGGGGCCCTTTTTTGGGTAGCAGAATGAAGGTGCACAACAAGAATAGGGCACGAGGTCCGGTGGAGTGATGGAAGTGGAGACAGTGATTTTTGATTGACTCGGGATGAGTCAAGAAACTGTGGTCGAGGCCTGTTGGGGCCCTTGTTTTTAATTTTTAATACTAGACAGATTTTGGGTTGCGGATCGACACATGGCAGTCGTAACAACGGTAGGTAGCATAGTTGTCGAGGTTGCAGAGGAACAGGAGATAGTTGATGAAGCTAATGTAGATAAGTGCAGAAGAAGAGAAGATACACCAGAGAACAGATAGCAGAACTCATAGGCAATAGAAAGAAGCCGAAATTAGCTGAATAATAACATAAGAGGAACTATCAGTTGCAATGGCGAGTGAATAAATAGCTCGTCACCCAACCGAAAAGGAGAGAATGCACAAACTCCGAGGGATCGAAGAGGATCGAGCAGACGTTGTGGAAGAACTCTATCCTGAGCACGATATCCTTGTAGTTCCTAGGCTTCTATTGATCTATCATGGTTGTATTATCTATCTCTCTATCCTGTGGGACATTTGTAACAAAATTGTAAGCTCTTCCTGTTGAGCGATGTAACTGTGGATCTAGCTGAAGGTTATTAATATACTTGCAGGTTGTTGTCTTGTTATATGAGTTACATGCATGCATGATGTCTGTGGTACCTTAAAATTTTATTTTCTTAGTATCTGCACAATGTTCTGAGACGCTCTTATATGTTTGACGTTATTTATGCAAATGATTCTATGTTAATCTCGAGTTGCAGATCCATCCGCCACTACCGATCTGTTCCCTTTCTGCATGTGGTCGCGACACGCCTTGGGTGAGACTCTCTACTCTTTGAAGTAGGGTGAAAATGCCAGCGTGGTTCTAGACTACAGTGGACTCCTTTGTTGGCCCCAATCCCTAAACCTGGATCTTCCCTGTGAGACCTATTTTCTCACCAACACAAGGGTATATCCTAGGCCTGACTTATTGATACTTATCAGAGAATAAATGGACAGCATGAATAAAGTAAATAGACAATGCAATAAGAGAAACATCACCCGTAATATAGACCAGGATCCTGTGAAATTGCTTGATTAATTGATGTGAAAAACAAGTCACATACACTGAGCTCAATGGATAATACAGTCTAGACTTTCTCCTCCCAACCTACTAAATTACAAATTACTCAGCTACTTTCCCCCAAAACTGTTCTAACAGTCAAACAAATCCCTACACTAACAACAACAACAACAATAACCTTTACAATATGTTCTTCAGGGGTTCTTATAGAATATTGGATAGCAGGAGTAAAAAATGTACATTTAATGGATTCATTAAGACAGAGTGGAGGAAGTATCCCTACCCACTCTGCTTAATAGCTTTGCACTATACTCTATAGTCTGGCTCGGAGTCTCTATCAGGTTGATATTGACCTCAGATGTGTTCTTTAAAGGCCTTTCTCACTGTAAGGCACTCTGTTATGTCTTCTAAAGCAAGTAAGGTGACTGAAGGTCTTCTGAGTTTCCATGCTTCCATAAATTTTATCTTGACAGTCTTTAAGAAGCTTTTGTCAGTGCAATAACCTTTCAGGGCTCAAGGAGGCATGGAGACTTCTGCTGGAAGGTGTACTGTCTAAGAAAATGTACCGCTGATGCTGAAGCACATATATGGATTGTTTCATGTGATTTAGTCTTCAAACTGCATCTTCTTCCTTTGAACACGGGATTAGGTGCTAAATCTTCAATTAACAGACCCAAATCCCTTAAATCTGTCTCTGTTTTTTCAATGCGCTACTATAATGGCCTCTTTGCGTTCTGAATCATAGTGGCTGTGATTATGGAAAACAGAGTGAGTTTACCACTCCATATACCCTGCACAATGCAATAAACCTATTAATAAATCTAGGGGAGGTGGCGGAGAAATGTTGCAGAGGCCTGGAGGAATGGTGGCACAACTATGGAAACAATGAAAGAATGGTGGAAAATGGAGCTAGTGAAGGTTTGGGGTAAGAGAAGTCGCAGACCATTGGATTAAAGGGACAGACGATGATCAATGGTTAGGATCACAGATGGAGGTATTAATACTGAGTAAGGAGGAGAAAATAGATCATAGTGTAAGAACCCAAAGTTTAATGCTTGGGAAAATTACAAAGGAAATCATAGGAAATGAATGAAGCAGAGCCTATGATGTGGGACACGGCGTGGGTGGAGGGCGATTTATTTTGGGCCGTTGGATTATGTGGACGAATGGTCCAGATTTAAAGATGAGCAGGGAGTTTAAAGGGTCAGTGAAATGAGAAAAAGAAAGGAGGACTGTTGGATCAAAGAGAACAGATAGCAGAGATTAAATCACATCAGAGAAAGGCAGGGACCACATCTCCGATGGTTTTTGCTATGATTACGTGTGGACCGTCAGATCACCTGGAGATCAATGGTGGAGATTGTTTTGGAGGGAGAGTGATGGAGGGTGAAGGAGCAGGTAGCAGAGGAATCTGGGCCGTTGGATCATGCGGGATGGATGGCTCAGATTCAATCGGGGCTCGCCAATCGGGAGGATCAACGATACGGGATTGGGCGCTTTGCGATTTGCGATTGAGCGACCACCGTCCGATCTGAAGACATATCGACAGCTCTTGTGTAATTGGAGGGGTGATGGAAGAGGGGATGGGCGTGCCATGGGATAAGCACTGACTTTCAGATATTTACAGATTGATGGTGTATATCGCAGCGCGGGCCTTCATAGCATAATACCATCGCATCAGGAATTTTTTGTTTAACAAAGAAACGCACTCCCCGTGAAACCTCTGATTGCGATTAGCGCCCAGGCCTTTAGCAGTTGGTTCTGGGCATGGGTCATGTGGGGGGAAGTGGTTAAGGGGCTGGCCAAAAGGGGCTAAGCCTATTATAAGGAAAAGTGGGTTTTTGGCTTAATTTAGTTTATTTTAAGGCCAAAAAGGGGTAAAAGTAGATGGACTAAGGGGTGATTAAACCAAAAAAAAGGAAATTGTAAGGTTTAAAGGGGATTTAGGGAAGTTTAGAGGGTTAATGAGGGATTTTGAGGGGAAATTTAAAGGGGAAAAAGGAGGTGAGAATAGAAGCTTAATGGGGATGAAATAAGGAGAAATGGGGGCTTTTGGGGAATTCTTCTTTACAAACAGAGAGGATTTTTAACTGGAAATAGCAGTGAGGATTCTTCAAAGGGAAAAAGACACATAGATGTTGATCAACGGTTGTCGTTGATGTCAACCCAAGCAGCACCACGGGCTAACCCAAAATTGCATGGGAATTTTGACATACCAAATTAATATATTCTGGGTCAATCATGCTTTTTATGGTTTCTACTTGTCGAGATGTTTCCATAGATATATTGCACACCATGTAATTCTTCACGGTTTGAGAGATATTCATGTTTGAAGTTTGTAACCCCATTTGGTGGGCTAAAACCCCATGGGGTTGGGGCATGGGTCATTGAAAAGTCATAATTAATATTTTTTATGCTCCTAAAATCCTTCCCACGTTCACTTGTTGAAGCCCCTCTCAACTTAAGTATTCATATAAATTTTGATCTTCATTTCCTCCTTATGCTAGGGATTCAGCCATCTGAAATAGGTCATCGTGGAATTTTCACTCTAACTTTTTTTATACGAATGTTTAGAAGCTGAATTTTTTATGAGACGAAGCCGAAATCCTGAGGAAGTTGTAGTAAAAATTTCAGATCAAGGTGCGCAATATTGTTGGAGATATGATCTGTGGAAGTCAGAGTTTTTGCAGGCTCCTGAAATTCATCTCAAAGAAGTGACCTTGGTAAAATTGTCATAACTCTCTCTCTGAGTATCAGATTGGAATTTCGTAAAAAGTGACAGATATCGCACAATATTTGATTTTCTCTCTATCAATTTTAGAGACAAATGAATAAAAATGACACGTGGCACGTCGTACAAGTGTGCTTTGCTAAAAAAATCCATAATTAGGGCATTGTGAGAGATTGGGCATAACTCTCTCTTGAAGAATCCAAATTGGGTCAGACCTATGGCATTGGAAAGAAGACTCATAGGAATACTACAGGACCAAAAATAAGATATTTAGGATCTGAAATAACAGAGAGACACCAGATTCAATATCGAGCTCCTAGAAGGCAAGAAAAAGCTAGATCATGTGTTGTCAAGGGTTGCAAAGGACGAGACTTTCTATGGCAGAAAAAAAAAGCAAGGTGCAGCAGAGGGTAGCATGACAAGAGCAGCAAACAAGGTGCATAAAAACAACAAGAAGTTCATCATATGAAGTCTTCAAGTGGGCAGCACTGCATATAATCATTGTAAAGGTATCTTTGTACTAAGTCATTGTAAATACATTATTGTAAAAATTGTACTATTGTCTATCTGCTAAGGGTTGAAGAGGTAGTGTTGGGAGGTCTAGGATCATCATTAGGTGGTTGTGTCAAAGTTGGGGTTATGGTCTAGTATATATTCTTCTTCTACATCATTCTATATCATTCTAAAGTGGACCATTTTCCCTGGTACGGGAGTCCATTCTTATTTTATTCTTCTATAGGGTGGTAGGGTGGTGGTAGGGTGAGTTGTAGCTCATTGGGTGTTGGGGCATCCGTTCAGTTGACTACTGAAGAATCTCGAGCGTTGGAGCGTCCATCCAGTGGGAGCTGGAGAAGAATGCTTTTCTAGATTCTAGGAAGTTGGAGCTTTATTTTCAATTGGAGTTGAATATTAAAGAGTTATTAGAAAAGCATTAGGTGGTTTTTGTCCCGGAGTGGGTTTCCACCTTAAAAACTGTGTGCATTTGTGTTCCTCTTGTTTGCTGCTATCATTGTACAAACACTGATAATAATTGAAGATTAAATAATGCTCTAATTGAAAGGAATACTGATTCACCCCCCCCCCCCCCCCCACCTCTCAGTATTTTCAACAACAGAGGCTTCAAGGATGATATGTTTTCAGAGGAAATGTATTCCTTGAAGGCTCAAGAAAAATTTAGCCACCTTTTTTCTTGTCAAAAAATTTATAGGTGGCTAACACCTCCTCGACTGTAGCCAGGAACCCCAAGAATATTCACACAAACCACCCCTATGCTTTGTGTGATTTCCATGGCCATTATACCCACCTCTGTCCCCACCTCGAGGACTTCCGCACCTCTCTAGTGACAGTTCTCCAATTCGAGGCCAAGCGCAACGAGTCCACCGCTCCCTTATTTGCGTGTTTTTATTTAGACAAACTAGAGGAAACGAATGCTCCCATTAACATTCCCCCTCCTGATGTCGTGATGACGAAGCCTTCGTCCACCACTTTCTACCTATCATCATCCATGAGACCCTCAGTGGAAGTCCCCTTGGAGACTTCCCCTGATGTTTCACCTGACCTCCCTTCAGCAATCACCATGGGATCAACATCGGTAGATCCTTTATCTGCTTACTCTCCTGTCACCCCTTGTGACGATGCGCATGTGAACCTCTCTTCTCATGATGATGAGTCACGTAGCTTCGCCGCATCCGGTAGTCTTTCTTCCACCAGTCACCCCATATTCTATCACGATGACGAAATTATGGAAGTAATCACCACCCCTAACTTTATCTATCCCCCCTTACATCGAACCCATGCATTCGAACCGCATACACCTTGTGGCCATTACATTGAAACCCAATGTTTGGGTAAGGGGGCACCCATATTTGAGAGACCACGAGAAGCAATTCTTCAAAAATCTCCTAGTGTATCTGGTCGTGTAGACTCTAGTACCATTATTCTTCCACATTTAGAAGAACCTCTAGAGTCCCATATCACTTCAGATCACTCTAGGGATGATAACCCTCATCATTCCTTCATCTTACATTAGCAGCCCAATCTCTTAGACATTGTTGTTGACCAACCTATGGGTTTTCTAGGAGAGCATCAGTTCATTATCTCCAAATCCTCTCTTTGGGATAGTGACACCATGTATGCCAACCGGGAAACTTGAAGTCCATTTGATTCATATATGCAGTACCAAAAAATATTGGCAATCCTCCATTCCCTTTCTTGAACTGCATAACCATAATGAAAATAAATGGCACACCACATTATAAAATGTGTTTAGATTCCCCCTTTATAAATAAATTTTTGCATGACCACAACATGCTTGGGGGCACCTATGCCCCTCAACCATAAAAATCCCAAATCTCAGCCAAAAATATCACTGAAACCACCTTTCTCTGATAGGTCGCACTTTTTAGGTCATTTTCGGGGATAGGTCGCAGTTTTCTGCCCAGTACCTACTACCCAAGTCGCAGAATAGACCCCTAAAAGTATGATCTGGCATGTTCATGAGCTCTGGGTACCTAAACTGAACTTTCAATCCACTGAAATGAAAGAGTATGGTTAGGCCTCTTACCTGCAACTGAAGGATCTCGATTCCAACGGTCGTTTTTTTCACTACGATCACCACAAGATTTAGGGCTTTCTCTCCTCTCTACATTTGCCATAGCTCCACTTGAAAATGAGTGAATTTGGAGGGAAAATGCCCTATTAAAAGAGAAACCCCTGATTTTTCTTTCGCCTGCTGCAGCCAAACCGTAGCTCAGTTTGATAAATCGTCTGTACCATTGGAAAGCTCTCACCAAGCCCTAAAATGGGTATATGTTAGTTTTTCGTGATTTGATACTTCACCACAACACATTTTTTCCAAGAAGGGTCACTTCACCACTCATAAAAAATGAATTTCTTCACTTGCAACACTCGTACTAGGGGCATCACTTTGCCTCCATACCTTTCCACGCTTGTGTCGATTTTCGTCGTGAGTTACCATCTTGTACTCATGTTTCTATGGTCCCCCATTGGACCTTTACTATGTGGCAGCACCATTGAGTCGTCCTTGTTTAGAGCATCCGAGTTGAGTCATCATTGCATTCATGGAGTCTATCCCGAGTCCCTTTGTATCCCGTTATAGTCCTCCATCCTTCATTGCTTGGTTCCTCTCTCATGTCACACATTATGGCTTTCAGTCCCACTGTCCCCTATTCCTCATGATATTGTGTCAGTTGATTCCAGGTCATCCATGCCCTTTATGCTCTAACAAGGGAAGTCATTCGTCCACTACTCAGAACCCCCCATTTCATCATCACCCCTGGTGTCCGTCTGTCAGTCGCTCTACTATTTTCTCTCTTGCCTTAGTTGAGGACCTCTTATTGCCTCAACTATGGCGGACCTCCTTATGTTGACATCAGATCATTTATTCCAGAAGACAGGTTTAGAGGGTGATGTACCTTGGTTCTAGCTTCCACTCTTGTTCGGTGCCTTGGATCAAGCAAAGGGACTCCTTATAGCCCTTTGACTTGATTATTTCTCATCTCCAGCTCCTTTCAGCATGATCGAGATCCGTATACTCGATGGTTCAGTGATGCAGCAGATTAGACCGATGATTCCCGGGTGTGTGTGAGATGTTTCAGCCCTCATGAGGGGGTGGCCCTACAGGTAGCCCCCCACATGCCCGGATGACCTCTTCATTTCATCCTTCAATGCAGCTCCATATATTTGATGATGTCGGCCCTAGCCTCTTGCAATGCCTTTTTGATTGCATGTATTATTCAGATTTTCAAAGCCCTTTCTTGTATATAGGGGCATCTGGGTCGTATTTGTATCTCATGTACTCAGATATTATTGTACAAGTCCTAGCTATTATCCCAGGCACAATATGTATGTGGGATTCATTATCATGTTTTTTATCTGGCTCATGTTTATGCCATCATGTACTATATTGTTCAGTCCCTTGTTTACTATACGCCTTATTCTTTGTACTTTGTCTCGGCGGGCATAGGTATGCCTCCCCCATTGCCTATAGCATAGGTACTCACTCATAAAAGAGACTTATCGCACCTGTAAGTCTTGCCTCCTCAGGTCTAGTCCTTTCAACACTTTGGTCTACCTTATACTTCTCTCTCTTTGATTCCCCCTTCGGTGTCTAGTGATTGAGTTCTTACAATGTACTTCGGTCATACGATTAACTCCTAATGCTTGCATGCTGGGGGGCAATCTGTTACACCATTTTTTGGTCATCTAACCTATTATCATTAGATGGACCCAAGTACACCATGTAAGACCAATTTTTCCCTATGTAAAATTGCTTTCACTATGAAAATAACTTGGTAAACCACCTTTATTAAGTTGTTTATGGTCTAAACATGAAACCCCATGAGGAAATATTAAATAAATCTACATTTGTTTGATTTTCCCCAAGGAATAATTAGTTAAACAACAGTTTAATTAATATTCCTGGTTATATTTAACCCAAAACAAGGAAATTAATTAGATAAATCTTTATTTATCTTATTATTTTCAAGAATAATTATTTAAACCTTATTTAAATAATATTCCTTTGTTAAATATGACTAAATCACCCTTAAATAATTAAATAAATCATTATTTATTCGATTATTACTCAACCACATCCTTAAAATGATAAATAAATCATTTATTTATTTATTATTTACAAATAAATGGATTTGACCCAATTCAAATTCCTTTTCCCTCCAACAAATATAATAAAATATTCCATAAAAGTTGGATCTTGATTCGGTTAATAATATTTTAACTATGCACCAATATCTAGACTAACTCAATATTTTGTTATAAATAGAAGGGTTTTTCCATTCATTTACCACCTTTTGTTGCCTAAAGATCACTCTGGATCTATACTTTTGGTCTGACTATTGATCCACCATCATAGTCATATTTTGCTACCATTTTTGTATGGGTTTTCTACACTATCAAGAGAGAGGAATTTTAGATCTGAAGTGCTGAGGACTCACAAAAACCCATCCCATTGAGGAGAACTGGTAACATCCTTCTATGTTTTCCTCACATGTGCCCTTAATATAAAATTCATTCAACATATTCTTGTCTTGTCTATTGGATGCATGGATTAAATCTTGTTTTATTTACTGCTTAATGTCTTTTGATGCATAGATCTATATTTTTGCAACATTTATCTTAGTGAACTAATTGCAGATCTAAAGATATTGGCAACCATATTTTGTTGTTAGGGCTATTTTTTATGCACACCTAAAGTGGTCTTTTTTCGCACACTTGGAATTAAGATTCATACTAACACTCGTAACATAGTTACCAATCAAATGAGAAGATTAACTATTTTTTTAAGGTAGGCAAAATCAATTCGATTTTGAAAAGTGGTGATGCAGAACAATATTTTTTTAAAGATATTTCGCACCTAGTTTTATTATGTAAAATATTTTTTAAATGTTACCGATTTTCATGCTGATTTTGAAAAGTGGTGATACAACAACAACCCATTTCTTTAGAGGGCTTATTTTGACACTATAAATCTTTTTGTTCATCAAGTATGAACATTTTTTTAAATGTTACTGATTTTCATTCTAATTTTGAAAAGTGTTGATGCAACATCAACCCTTCAACATTTTTTGTTTAGATGCTTATTTTTTACACTTTAAATTTTCTAATGTATTAAGTGTGGATTTTTTTTTTAAATGTTGGTGATTTTCATGTTGGTAATAAAATATAAAAAAAAAAATATAAAAAACAAGAAAAAAAATGAATTAAATATAAAAGAATCATCCTCCTCGCCCCTTGGTGGCTGCGAGGTCTGGCTACTGGGCAGGCAAGGAGCTGGCATAGCTCCCTGCCCGACAGCCACCAGGGGTGGGCCACTTTTCTTTTCTTTTTAAATTGAATTGAAATTTTTTATTTTTTTCGTAAATTTGATATTTTTATTTTATTTATTATTTTAAATTTGTTTTTATTTTTTATTTATATTTATATTTATATTTATTTTAATTCATTTTAATTATTATTAGCTTTTTAATAAAATATGATTTTTTTTAAATAGCTTAATTTTTTAAATTTTCTTTAAGATGCTTTTTTTAAATTATTATTTTTATTGTTTTCTTTTAATTATTATTTTTAATAGATTTAAATTTGTTTTTTTTAATATGTTTTTTAGTATAGAATTATTTTGGTAAAAATCACATGTAAATGAACTTTTTCGATGCATTTAGTGTGGTTCATCATCAAGACTAGGTGAGAGATCATATCAGGACATTGAGTATAAATAGATGTAGAGATGACTAAACTAGTCGTTATCCTAACAGTTAGTTTGACTTATAAAACTAAATTTGACTAATAACAGCTAGTTTTATCTAATTAATTAATTTTATTTTATTTTAAATATAGTGTTAATCTATGCATATATAGATATTCTTATTTAATTTTATTTTTTATTATTTTTTTATTTTTTATCTATTTTATATAATTTATTATTATTATTATTATTATTATATACTTAATTAATTAATTTAATTTAATTTAATATATATATATATATATATATATATTATTTTTAATGAGATCGAGGATCAATGAAAAATGAAACCGATACCAAAACAACTAAAAGGAAACCAAAAATGAGCCTAACAAACAGACGGAGGGTGGAAACACTAGACCATTAAGAATAAATGGTAGGGATCTAGCACCTGTTGATATTCCAACCGTCATCTCCGTTGAGATTAACGGGCCTTTTTTCGTTTTCTAAGGCCTCTCTTAACTTAGGATGATGGAAATGGTCAATCCTAGCAATGACCTTAGCCTCTTTGATGCAAATATGGTGGTTTATCTTTTTTGCATGTTCAGCTAAGGCAGAGGAGCAAGATCTTCCATGTTTAATGTCAACAGCATGTTCACAGATCGTTTGGTTTATAGACATACCAGTTTCACTAATGTAAGGTGTCCCACAAGAGAAAGGAATAATGTAGACACCTTTCCCCTCCCTGGGGTCTAGAGGATCTTTAACCGATTTAAGAGAGCTATGAATCATGTTAAGGGGCTTGAAAGAAGAAGAAAATTTATGTTTCTTAAGTATCCTCGCAATCTTGTCAGTGGTTCCTTGAATGAAAGAAAGGCGAACACTACAGGACCACTCACTAGGCTCTTTTTTATTTCTAACCGAATGACCAATTTCAGCTTTAAGAAAAGCCTTAAGGCCTTATGACCTACTATAACCATTTCTACAGAAGAAATTGAGGATATGGGTCTTTTCTCCCTCAAGATGAGACTCATCAGAGATTCTCAACGCCCTCATGGCTAAGGTGTTAAGGACACCTAATTTTTTAGCAGGGAAATGATGAGAACTAGCATGAAGATACTGCCCAGTATGGGTTTTCTTACGAAAGACCTGATGGGAGAAAGAAGCATCATCCTTTCTAGAGATAATAACATCTTTTATAGCATCATTTATCACCTTCATATGATTCATGATTTCTTTTATGGCTTTGGGCACCCATTCCTACAGACTTGAACAAATTCACTAAAAAACAGTGTAAAAATCCCCATACGCGGTTATGCCTAGAATTTTCCGCGTGTATACGTGAGTCCACATGTACTTTTCCGCGTATGCCATTAAAATCATTAAAAAATATATTAAATTCCCTATTTTCGGGCTGGGTTGATGGTTACTCTAGTAGTTCAACCACCCCAGCACGTGGCCAACTGTTTCCAACTGATGAAACTACTTTGAGGGAGTATAAAAGCCCCTCATGTGCATGGCCTAAGGGAGAGAGAAATTATATAGTCATTATACTCTGTTGGATTCCCAGTTCAAGTCTGATTCCCCGTGCCTCCTACACTTTCCCAGATTTATATCAGGAAACCCTTGTTTCCTGGAGATGTTCATCTATTTATATGCCATCTCGAGTGCACAACTCTTGGAAGAATCTTAGCGAGGCAAGGGCGGGACGAATCCGGACGACGGTCTGCTCGAAGATCGTGGAAGGATTCAGGTGATCTCTCCACTTTTACTACTGTACATGCTATTCATAATAATGAAGAACCGTCTTGTTCCTGAACTTCTGTGTTAGTATCTATTTTTATATGTGGAAAGATTGATTATTAAGCAGTTATTATCGTTTATATCATATTTCACATTGATTACACTAACGTTTAGGAGAATTATATGTTGTACAACTAGGTTTCCGTGCACGTTCTTTCTTGCTTTGCAGGTTGAAGGAGGAAGGAGGGTTGCTGGGGGTTTGAACCCCGCGGGATCAACATCGAACGTAGGACTACGGGTGAGTCCTGCTATCATTTTTTTCTAGTTTTTTGCATTCAAGTATGGTTGTGTGTGATTCCTTCTGAATGGCATGCCCTGCTCTGTGGAGGTTTTGACCCAACAAACCTCTAGGGTGATTTTCCCCGAAACAAAACTGGCGACTCCGTTGGGGAACGCATTCTTGTGATTCCCCTGTTGGGTGGTTTCAGCTGTTTGATAGGTTTCCAACAGTTTTAACTTTTATTTCCAGTCCAGTTTACTCTTTCTCAGTCAGACTGAAGTCCTGGTTTCTTATCCAGGCTTGATCCTTTTTGTTTTTTCATTATTTACCTTTATATACGCGGGTTTGTCTGCACACAGTCACGTTACACACATTTTTTGTTAAAGGGAGTCGCGTATACGCGTGTTTCCTTTAGCACAGTCGCGTATGCACGCTTGTTGCTAAACTGTAAAGTTGCGTATACCTAGGCAGATTTTGAAATTTTGGATTTCTTGGCTTTTTAGTCCTTTCTGTCTGTGGAGACCTGTTCCTGCAGTGTCTTTGTACCCTCTGGATTGTGAAGAAAGTGGTCTTTGGTATTTTCTCTCTCTTGTTTGATTGAAAACTAGTCTTTTTGGCAAAGTATTGTTTCTTGTGCTGGCATTTCTGGTTCGAGTACCAAGATCTCTTTCTGGGGATTCTTGGCTGTTCTGCTTCATCAGAACAGAGAGCTCCTGCTCATTTACTCATTCCTACCTTTGTGTCTTGCTTTGCACTTCGATTTTTGCCCATTTCTTGGTTGGTTTTCTTGAGTTCAGTCAGCTAGGTCTTGTTGCAACTTTTGAAGAGTCTTTCTTGGTTCTTTGAAGTTTTTGTTTGCTGCAAGGTTGTACTATTCTTCTAGGCTGAGTGGCTGAGTTTTCTTGTCTTCTTTTGCTCATATTGATCTTGCTACTAGTTAGCCTTATAAGATTTGGAGCGTTTTTGAAGCTTCTGCTTGAAATTCAGTGTTGTTTGGCTTGGGATTTAATAGTTTTGCTTGGTCTTTTCGAACTCTTCTTTTATAAAATTCAAAAGCTCAAAAAACATTTTGCTTTGTTGTTTGCTTTTGTTTTTGCATTTTTGTTTTTGTTTCATCGTATCTTTTGAAGCTTTGTTGAGGTTTCTTGCCTTTGGATTTTGGCTTGATTTTGGAAAAGAGTGTCATTGATTTCTTCCTCTTGTTTTTCAAGCGTTTTTGGTGTCTTCATATTAAGAGTTCTTGATTTTGGGAACTAGCTTTCTGGACAACCAAAAAGAGATAAAACTGAAGGATCTTCGGGAAATTTCGCTCTGCTTTAGGAGATTTTGCATCTTAGAATTTGCATGCTTGTAGTGATTTGCATCAGGTGCACTTAAGCATTTAGTCATTTTCATAGTTTTTGTGAGTGTGAGTTTGTTATCTGAAAAGAAAAATACAATTTTTAATCTCATAGAACCTGTGTAGAAGTTGCTTTTCATCGAAAGACAATAACTGCATTTGCATGTAGTTTGGTTTTTATTAATTTCTTTCTGCGTCAAAACACCATAAGTTTCATCTCCATATCCTTGTGACTTAACATAACAGCCCATTAAAATAAGTGATATAATTTAAAATCAACTAGCAAGTTTTCTAAGTGTCATACACCAACTAGCTAGGTTGTAGGGCCTTGGATTAGGTGAGTGGAGAGTTAACTCTCCAAGGCCGCTCAAACAAAACATAGAAGTTGATTAACTGAGCGAAATCCAACTCCGTTAGGTGGACCGGGAAAGCTCTCCTCCAGAGAGTCAAGCGCGAGGGGAAGTGAAGGCTGAGAAGAGAGATACCCCCTCTCTAATTTGCTGAATCTGACCTCAAGACCGTTCCACCCAGCTTCTGACACGGATTGGTGCCCATAGTTGCCACTCCTAGGTTCCACATAGGTGACTACGGGGGGGAATACCCGTGGTACCTGAGGCAGACGTCGCATCAATTTAAGCAGTACTTCTGGGGGGTTCTCTTGCGAAGCTTGGGTGCTTGAGTCGGAAAAGGTTGTCGTTAGGAGGTCGGCGTAACTGTTTCTGATACCTTCGCTAGTAGGCCTAGGCCGTAATTATCCCAGACTAATTTTGGGAGGTCCTATATTTCGCTTTCTTGTATTTTGGTGTCCGGCCTAATCACCTGGAGCAGAAATACCTGAAGGTTGTTTGCTTGATTGTATCTCAGGGATTATTTTTTTAGTGAGTGATCTTTGCTCCTAGCTTGCCTAGCTTTACACTTTTTTGAGTCTAATTAAAATTTATAAAAGTGGCTGATCAAGCGCCTCGTCGATCGAGGAGAATCCGAGGGTTATCTCCCGAGAGTCCAAAGCCTTCTTCGAGAAGGCGTAGGAGTGATTTAGCAGGTGGTTACCACCCTGTGGCGTCTGACGCAGTGGAGAGAGATCCTCCACAAGGGTCTGAAGGTTTCATAGTTGATTCTGGTGTTGGTTCTGAGAGGAGCGTTCCGCTCACCTCGCGAGTGTTATTTCCGCAGGAAGAAGAAGTACAGGTAGAGGAAGTGTCTGAACCCTCAGATTCACTTCCATCTCCTCTTCCTCCTAATAATCCATTCTTTTTTCAATACATCGGACCCGAATCAGAGAGACTGGAAGATCCTCCGTATTATACATACCTTTCGATGGCCACGACTAGGAACGCGGCTTCTGCTGTGAGTGCTGCAGACATTCAGACTCCTGCTTCTGTTGAAGGAGGGGGCACTATTGCTATATCTTCGATTGCCTCTAGTGCTGCTGTGTTTGGCTCTGGTTTCAACCAAGCACATGCTTCTCAATCTGGTCCCTTTTGTTTTGGAATGCCCACTAGTGGGATTCCTTCTTTTTCCTTTTCCGCTGCTGCAGCTGGATCTACACCCATGTCTTCCATGGCTAGTGGATCAACTTCTTTTCAAGGGTTCCCCTTCGGAACTGGACACATTCCTAGTTCGAATCCTTCTTTAGGGTCCTTTCCGTTTACTTCACAGACCCAGAGTTTCAACCCTTGGTCTGGAGGTCAAAGTTCGACTACTTTTACAGGTTGGAACCCTGTATTCACTACAGCGGGGGCAGGGAATCAGTTTTACGCTGGTCACCAAGGGAATGTTTCTTTCCCTTCGTCGAGTGCTTATCAGACTTTTTCCCCTCTATCTAATGCCTAGAACCCCTATCAGGGGCTTTCCTCTTCATTTAATACTTCAGGCGGGGGAACTGGTCCAGTCTTTGGTAACTCGGCGTGGGGAGGAGGTTCTTCTCCTTTTGCTACGAGTTCTTTCTGGCAACCTGGTGCCTCATCAAATCCAGGGTATTCTTTTCAGAATGTTGGGAATTCATCCTATCAAGGATGGAATCCTCAGGCTCCGCCTCGTTTACCTTTTCTGGCAACGTTAAACTTGCCAGATCTGTCGAAATTGACGAATGATCCGATTCGATACAGTCCAGGGTGGCCTCCGGTCCCGACCAAACTACCTTCAGACATTCCAAAGTTTGAAGGGAAGAATGGAGAGGATCCGGCTGACCACATCACCACTTTCCATTTATGGTGTTCTTCTAACTCCCTGATCGACGATTCGATTAGGTTGAGATTGTTTCAACACACCCTAACTGGAAACGCTGCCAAATGGTATATTGAGCTAACTGGGGGCAGTTTTTCTACATTTGGAGAACTGGTTGTTACATTTCTAAACCATTTTCAGTTGCCTGTCCGATATGATGCTGGGACTGAACTCCTAGCTAATTTTAAGCAGGATGACGCAACCCACATTTCTGATCACATTCAGGAATGGAGGAGAAGGAAGAGGCTTATTAAAGCTCATATTCCAGGAGAATTCCTTTTGGAATGGTTTCTGAAATCTCTGCAGTAAGAAATTTCTAAAGATGTATCCCTTTCTGGGGTATTTTCTGAGGAGAAGGCCATTTTTAGGGCCCAACAGCTGGAACTGATCTATTCTCAGTCTGGGGTCCTCCATAAATATTTGCCCAATGCTCCTCGCTCCAAATTAGATTTATCCAAAACTAAGCCTGGTCCGCATGGTAATGGGCTGATTTGGTCGATCAATAGTGGTGCAGCAAGCTTGCTTACTCAACTGCAGCAGTTGTCTTTGCAATCTGCTCCTTCTGGTCAGGCTGTGCCTGCTAAGTCATCACCTTCCTAGTCTTTGTCCATAAATGTTGTCCAAGCTTCTGATCCCAAAGGAAATCAACAATCCAAAGGGAAGAAGAAGGGACGAAACAATAAGAAAAAGGGCAAGAATGGGAAGGGTAATGCGAATAAAACCAACGAGCATGTTGGTGAGGGTCCAAAGGAAAAAAAGAAAGTGAAGTTTCCATGCAAGCTATGTGCTGGAGACCATCTTACGCACCTTTTCCCTAAAATTCAGGATGCGCAGCGCTTATTAGCTCAGTAGGGTTCTTCTAGTTCCCAGGCTGTGCTAACTAACCCTTTTCCCCGAGGGCAACAGTCAGTTGTTGGCACGAACAAAAATCCTGGGGCTTCCTCTGGAGACACCCAGGAAGGGGAAATTCCATCGAACATATTCATGATGAGTGCTCACGCGGATATCACTACGAGTTCCCGTGATTATGGCGGAGAAGAGTCTTTGAAAGCTAAGGATACTCCTGATGCTACTGAGCCACTTCACATTACGAATCCTACTGTTGAGTCTATGCCTCGGATGCCCAAAGCATCTTCTAAGCGATCAACGATTAATCCAAATGCGACGGCTGCCCAGAACTACTCTATTGTGGAAGATCTGGCGCAGAATCCTTGTGCTATGTCAGCTTTAGAGGTACTCCAGTCTTTTCCGGCTCAGCGCAGTGCTTTTCTCACTGCCATTGGGGCTATTGATCCGAAAAATTCTCTTCTGATTACTTTTGATATGACTAATTTTAAGAAGAGACTCCCCCATCACATGGCTTTTCATATTAAATCATCGTACCGGAAGTGCAACATCTTTTGGACAGTTGTTGATGAGGGTGCTTCCACATGCGTGATGTCTCTCACATGTTTGAAGACAATTGGATCTCCCAAAGTTGTTCCATCTACCACTCTTCTGACTGTGTTCGATGGTCATTCTCACAGACCCCATGGTATTGTCCCAGCTTTGCCCATTTGTGTTGGGGGAAAAACTGTCAATATAGAGGTTGAGGTAGTGGATGCAAGCTTGGACTACAACCTTCTGTTGGGGAGAAACTGGATTTATGAGATGGATGCCATTGCATCCTCATTATTTCGGATTATTTGTTTCCCTCACGAAGGGAGGATTGTTACAGTGGATCAACTGGACTGTTCTCCTATAGACCCGAATGCATCTACTGACTCAACTATTCCAAAGTTGGATAATACCAAGTCGCCTGTTGAGAATTTAGGGGTTGGAATGTATTCTTCTTTGATGGGTACTTTTGATATTCCACCTCCTACTGTTCATATAAATGCAATTTCATCCTCCAGGGCTCCTCTTCGAAGAGAGTTCTTCAGAACTCATTATTTTTCGAACCCTTGGACCTTACCTTCCCCTACCTCCACATTAGCGGAAGGTCAAGTGGGTGGAATGGCATTTCCAATGTCTGCAGCTGAGATTGCTTATCAGTCTATTGTTGACTCTGCAGAATCCATTCCAGCTCCTCTTTCACCGGAAGATTTGGATGGAGATGTGGCTTCGGCTTGGGCACTTAGTTCTTCTTTTGCCCAGGATTGCCTTGATACCACTCTTCCATCTGAAGAGGCCATCCTAGAAGCTATGGCTAGTATAGATAGACCGTGGGATGATTTGCATCATCGGTCTTACTTTTTACCTGATTTGAGCGAAGTTGAAACGAGTTTTCCAAGTCCTCTGTCTCCTGGTCCTGTTCGCCGAGTCCTGAACCCTTTAGCACCAACACAGGTTTATGCTGAAGGGAACATGGCTGTGATTTCTCCTACTATCCCGTGAACATTTCCAGGGATCCCAATATCATTGAGAATGTCTTCATCGGAGCTGAATGTTCCCGTGAAGAGATTCAGATTTACACCGAGCTCTTTAAAGAGTATAGGGATGTATTCGCTTGGTCTTATGAGGAAATGCCTGGTATAGATCCATCTATTGTCCAACATGAGATCAAGACTTACGAAAACGCTAAGCCTGTGAGGCAAAAACTTCGTCCGGTCAATCCTAGGAAGGCAACAGCTATCAAAGCTGAGGTGGAGAAGCTAATTAAGGCGGGATTCATTTTCCCTGTTCCCTTGACTGAATGGGTTTCAAACCCTGTTCCCGTAGATAAAAAACAAGGAACAATTCGAGTTTGCATTGATTTCAGAGACCTTAATAAAGCATGTCCTAAAGATAATTACCCCACACCATTTATAGATCAGATCATCGATGAGTGTGCCGGTAACGAAATTTTCTCCTTCATGGACGGTTTCTCCGGATATAATCAGATTACTATCCGTCCTGAAGATCAGCATAAGACTGCCTTTATTTGTCCCTGGGGTACATTTGCATACAAGAAGATGCCTTTTGGTCTTAAAAATGCTGGGGCTACCTTTCAGCGGGCCATGTCATATGCCTTCCACGACATCAAAAAGATTATCGAGGTGTATTTGGATGATTTAGCTGCTCATTCTCGAAAGAGGATGGATCATCCTGCTCACCTCCGGTAAATATTTGAACGATGTCGGTTCTATAAGATTAGATTGAATCCGAACAAGTGCGTTTTCGCGGTTACATCCGGTCGGTTATTGGGATTCATTGTGTCTAGGGAAGGGATTAGGGTAGATCCCTTCAAGGTTGAGGCAATACTTCGGTTGCCTCCCCCGTCCTCTATCCGTCAGCTTCAAAGTCTACAAGGAAAGTCTAATTTTCTTCGGAGATTTATCGTAAATTATGCTGAAGTTACAAAGGTATTTATGAGATTGTTGAAGAAGGGAGTTCCATTTCTTTGGGATGACTTTGCTCAACGCTCATTCGATGCTTTGAAGAAAGCATTGACCTCTGCTCCTTTATTGAGTCCACCTAATTATAGCAGGAATTTCCTTTTGTATCTGGCAACAGCAGAATCTACCATCGGTATGGTTCTGGTTCAGGAGGATGATGCTCTTGCAGAGCATGTTATTTACTATCTTAGTCGAGGATTGATAGGACCTGAACTCCGGTACACTCCGATAGAAAAATTAGCTTTAGCAGCAGTTCATGTTGTGCAGTGACTCCGGCATTACATTATTCTACGAAAAACTTATGTTTTGGCAGCAGCCAATCCATTTCAGTTTGTCCTCAGTAGGTGAGTGATTGGGGGCATATACAATAGATGGATTGTGATTTTGCAGGAATTTGATATTGAGTTTATGGCTGCCAAGTCCAAGAAATCATTGGTTTTCGCGGAATTGATCTTCGAGTTTCCCTGTGGGGAAGAGATGATCTATGAAGAATCCTTTCCAGATGAACATTTGTTTCTTATCTCTTCACAGGATCTTTGGTATGGAGATATCATCGTGTATCTTCAGATTGCGAAGTTTCCCTCGACTTTTTCGAAAGGTGAGCGTCGTAAGCTGCGTCACTTGGCCAAGAATTATTTGATTATTGGTGATGCTCTATACCGTCGAGGGGTTGATTCAATCCTGAGACGCTGCTTAACTCTCGAAGAAGCTGAGCCTGTGCTAAATGATTCCCACAGTGGAGCTTGTGGGGGTCATTTATCTGGGCTTGCTACAGCCCAAAAGATCTTGCGTGCTGGGTACTTTTGGCCTTCGATTTTCAAATATTGTATGGAGTCGGTCAAAAAGTGTCATCCGTGTCAAGTTTATACTTGAAAAATGCGCACTCATCCAGCTCCGCTTTTTCCAGTCATTACTGTCGGTCCCTTTACAAAGTGGGGTATTGATTATACTACTTGTAACCCGCCTTCAGCTAAAGGTCACAAGTACATTATCGTAGCAGTAGACTACTTTATGAAGTGGATCGAGGCTATGCCTACTTTTGGGAATGATGGTGAGACTGCAGCTCTTTTTCTCTTCAACCAGGTTATTGCTCGTTTTGGTATCCCTAGAGAGATTGTCACTGATCATGGCAGTCATTTTCAGAATAGTATGATGGCTGAGTTGGCTCTCAAATTGGGTTTCCGGAAGGAGCATTCATCTCCGTATTATCCTCAAGCCAATGGGCAGGTGGAAGCCGTTAATAAATCCTTGAAGACAATTCTTCAAAGGACAATCGATAAAGCTAGATCCAACTGGCATATTATGCTATATCCTGCACTTTGGGCATACAGGATGTTAGTGAAAACTGCGACTGGCTTTACTCCGTTTCAGCTAGTGCACGGGATGGAATCCGTATTTCCCATTGAATGCCAGATTCCTTCTCTTAAATTAGCTGTTGAACTTCTTCCTAACACTTCTAGTCTTGAAGAACGGCTCCTTCATCTGGAACATCTTGATGAGCAGCGTCGGGATGCCGCCACAATGAATGAAGCGCATAAAAACCGAGTTAAAGCTCAGTATGATAAGGCGGTCAAACCCAGGGTTTTTTCGGAAGGTGACCTTGTTTTGGTCTATGCCCAAGAAAAAGATGCTCTGGGGGCAGGAAAGTTTAAGTCTATGTGGTATGGCCCCTTCATCGTTAAAAAATTCCTTAATAAAGGAGCGTATACCTTGGTTGATTTCGAAGGGAACGAGTTGTCGGAGCCCCGAAATAGGCTCTATTTGAAGAAGTATTATGCCTAGGCTTCGGCCTGGCATGTTGCTTTTGTATATAGTAGTTTTTTCTTTGTACATATCTGGTTGATTTTCGATCTTTAATGGGTTGGTGATGTTTTTGATCTGCTCTAGCAGGTTGTCTTGGATGTCATGAGTCATTTTGGTTTCACCGATGGTGCTAGTAGACACACCCAGAACTTAGCTTCCGCGGCTTGGGTGCTTCATTATCCATTCGATCAGCTGTTAGTATCAAGAGGGGTCTGCATTGGTCCTACTTCCAATAATATAGCAGAATACACTGCAGTTGCTTATCTACTCTCGGAGGCAATATCTTTGGGTGTTGATTCGTTGGTAGTTTTCTTGGACTCTCAGCTGGTGGTGTCGCAGTTGAACAATACTTATCGGGTTCGAGATCATTTTTTACTACGATTGTTCTTGAGGGTACGTTTGTTACAAAGATCATTTCATTTTTTAACTTTCATTCATATTCCTCGAGCTGACAATTGGTTGGCAGACTCATTAGCTAATCAGGCACTAGATTGGCATATTAATCATTCCATACAATAAAATTTAATCATCAAAAACATCATATATTTTGATACATTTATCACATCACATCAAACATCGTTGTATATATATCATCAGAGTGTTCAAAAAATTTACAAAATTTGGATCCATAAAGTCATACAAAAATTGGGCTTATGCCCGATCATGTTCAGTCTAAAAAATATACAGTCTTTTGATACATCATATCTATCTACTCCTGAGGTCCCTGCCCAGAAGTCGTGTTCCTATAGAACATGATCGCGGTGGCAACTCGGCGGAATAACCGTACCCAGTCTCGGGGCACTCCTACCACCCGTCTCTGGATGGCTTCCGGCAGATCTTCCACGGTAGCCATAGGTACTTGGTGGGTTAATCACTCCTAGTTCCTCTGTATAGCCTGGAGAGTCCTGTCTGAATCCACTGTATCTGCTTCGCCCCTGCGACGCTTGTGGCGCGGGAAACCCTCAGGTCGAACTGGTCCAATATCTGTATCATGATCATGTTTACATTGTAATTCATTATGAATCCAATCAAAAACATGTTTGTTTTTCACATTTTTTCAAACATATTGAAAAAATCCAAAAAAAAAAAATTATATAAGTCAAAAATTGCAAACTTACCGACTGTGCCCCATGCCGCGCCTGGTGGAAGGACAAGATTTGGATCTCCACGAAAGTCCATCTCGACATAGGGATATTCGTCCACAACGATGATTTGTTCTCCCCACCAAAGGAAGAACTCATCATCCCAAGTGGTCCGGGGAACTTCACTTCCCCCTAATCTCTTCATCATGTCTGCCCAGCGGGCAATTCTTGGGTCTCTCGGGCTGCTGATGGTAGAGATCACTCTGGGTCTCAATGCTGGTATCTTCTCGAAGAAGAATATCATCAAAATTGTACCGTATCCAAAATGTTTTGTCTTTACTTGGCGGATTTAGGTTAATTGTTGCTTCATGTTTAGCAATAGGGCTGTGCACCAATCATATACATGAGTTAAGCATTTCACTGCTATGCTCATTTGCGTCCTGGACGCCTGGTGTAGGGAGGTAGATCCTGCCACTCTGCCAATGGTGAAAAGGAGGATTTTCATGTGCAAATCCCTTAAATATTTAATTGCAATCTGAGTTCCAACTTTCTTGGAACCCTCTACGCAGTACACATGGACATAATCTTCCACGGTTAGCCCTCCCAAGGGCTTCCCGTGCAAGTCTACTGGTTCCCCCCTCCGGGAGAGTCCAGTGATAAAATATATGTCTTCCACTTCAATGCGTACAGGCATTTGATCTATCATAAAGCAGTCCTCTTCCGGTTCCCAATAGTTCACGGGCATTTCAAGCAACCGAACATTGCTTTTCATATTTGGCATTTTGAAAAACTTGAGCAAACCGCAATTCCGAAGAATATTTAGCGATGCTCGATCTCGCAAGACTTCTTGATCAATTGCACTGTGTTCACGCTCTCTCCATGATATGGTCATCCTGTCAAAATTCAATAAATCCTTCATTAGCTACGCATTTTTCATTTGGGCCTGCGCATATGCGACTTTCTTTATGCACAGTCGCGTGTATACGCGACTTTATCGTTACCAACCCACGTATGCGCAAACCCGTGTTTTTCAGCAAGGATTTCTATGGTGAAAATTACTAAATTTTAATTTATGAACGGACAAAATGATTTGCAAGGATGATTGATGAGCTTACCTGACAAATTCGGTGCGATTTGACGGTCGGTTGCTCCTGATTTGACGAAAGAAGTTTTTTGCTCCAGAGCACTTTTTTCCAAATCAGCAATGTAACAATGAACCAAATATGAGGTAATTTGTCTATTTATGTCCAAAAAGTTGAAAATTTTCGCAAAAATTTGTTATGCTTATTTTTTCAATCTATCTTAAGTTGCATAACCCGGATGCTTGGAAGTGCCCAGTTTGGTATGTTTTCAGGTACATTTCGACGAATTTGAGATTTTTCCCGGTTTTTGATCCACTGCTGACTCATCATGGCAGGTATATGATCTTCACTGGCATATAGGTTAGGGAAATCACTTTCCATTGCATATTGCATACTAGCCTCCATACTGATCACTTGCCATAGGGTCGATCCCATCAGGTCATGACTATTACACCCATTTCACTCGCCGACTATTTAATCATGACTTAATGGTAGAGCCTTCCTTTACATGGGCTTCTTAGTTAGTTCCTCACTATCACTTGTTGCCCATGCTGCATTTTATGTAGGCTCGGGAGTCCTCTTTAGTCCCGCCATGACTTACGTGTTGAAGCTTCATTCTTCTTCTTCCTCACTATCATTTTTCTGGCTATTACCCTAGAGGCTCCCTGGTGTTGTTGAGTTGTATTACCGCATTGCATATTGGCTACTTGTTTATCCTAGCCTTTAGCCGACTTCATTTGGAATCGATGTTTAAGCCAACTTTTGACCTTGACTATCTGTACAAGTTAACCATTGCATGCACTTAGCTATCGCGACTTGACACCCTTTTACCCATGGATGGAACATTCTCTAAGTATCGCTACCGCTTTCCGCCACCTTGCATTGAGCATAGGATTGTTCCAATCCCAGGAACTAGTGCATCTATTTCTTGATACTCGTTCTATCCATTGTACCATAGCATTCTTTTATTCTTTTTCAGGCTTATTATATGAAAAAGACAAAAAAATCAATTATAACAAAAAGAGCGGGAACGAGATGTATCTTCGTTGTTTTGATGGCAATACAGAGTCAGTTTGTCGCCCTTGAACAAAGCACATATACTTATATATTTCCTACATTTGGGATGGTTTTAGTTTTTGACCTAGGTTCAGCCTTTACCATGTTTCACTTGTCAGTCCTCCCCCGGTTGGTTACCTCTTCCAATCATATGGAGAGTTTGTTCTGCCTCCTGCATAACAGACTTATACAGTGTCACTTTTTACTGCCATGGTCATCACGAGTCGTGCTTTTGTTCAAGGGAAGTATAACCAGAGTCAGCCATTCTGCGGTGTCTCTTGACTCATTATTAGTCGGCCTTCCCGGTCTTGTCAGTATCTTGTTTTATCACATCAGATGTTTTGGTCTTCTGCTCGTGCTGGTTTGAGAAGGTCTCCATTGACTTCTTGCTGGCGGGTTTGTCTCTTATCGACTACGACATATTTCTATGAGAGAAAAACTAGAGCCACACCCTGGCCCTATTTCCATCATTGATAGGTGAACTTGTGCTCAGCATTTGATCATCATTATGGGTCTTTGACTGAGTGGTTTACCCTGTGTTCGACATCAGCACACATTATCACACTTGGGATTCGTGTAGTACCTTGATTTCCATTTGACCCTATCGATGGATATCTCGCCTCTGTGTCAGCTTTCATTATTGGTTGGTTCAGAGGGGTTCTTCCGTGTGCTAGCTTCATCTTGTGCATGTCGGAAACGTACTTCGGTTTTGGTTCCATCACTCTACTTCGTCCGATTCCTTCCAAATCTTGGCCTGCGGGTTACACTCGCGCTGGCTTGATGTGGGATGCCTTAATTCCTTCCTTCCAGCAGATATTTTCCCATCGAGTCCAACTCATTGCTCTGGGAATAAGGTCTAGAGTCTTTTGTCAGTACCTTAGGGTTTGCAGTCGTCAGTGGCAGACTCTTCGCTATCGACAGTGGGGATTCATCATTGCCTCCTGATTGGTAGATTCTCTCAAGTGTTCGACTTCAACTCATTCATTCGCACTTGTTAGATTGTACTAGGGCACCTTGATGCTCATTTTCATTATTGGTGGGTTGTCTCGCGTTGGTTAACGGTATACATCATTGATCGGTAATCCAACGATTTCTCACATGGTCGACTTCAGCTCATTTATTCCCATTGTGTAGAATTGTGCCATAGTGATCGGTGAAGACCTCGGGTTGCATCAGCATTTCTCGATTCACTTTTGACAGTCCATTCAGTTTCTGCCAGTGATGTCGTTCACCCTTATATGTTGCAGTGTCAGTACAGCAGCATCCTATATGTTGGCTCCCGAGTTGCGTGATTGTATCGTTTGTTCCACCTCTTATGATTTGGTACTTGGAGATTCAGTTACTTATATGATCAGACATCCAGTTGCAGCATCCTTGATCAGCTTTCTATATGTGATACTTGGACATTGATTCAGACTTATATTTTCGGGCCATGCTCAGATGATTCATTGTGTACTTTCAATTCAGCTATACTTGTATACATTTTGGATCTATTATGTCCTTTCCATATGATGTATTTTTGACTGAGCATGGGTATGCCCGCCTCAGCATGAGTTGACTCTCTGTTTTCTTTCATTGGTTTTTCGGCAGGCTGAAATCTGGTGAAGTCCTCTCTTGTCCTTGTGAAGTTCTTTCTATGTGCATAATACATTTCGGCCATTACGTACCCCTTCTGACCTCATATATTAGGGGGCATCTGTTATAGCATCATTTCTCACCTTCATATGATTCATGATTGCTTTTATGGCTTTGGGCACCCATTCCTACAGACTTGAACAAATTCACTAAAAAACAGTGTAAAAATCCCCATACGCGGTTATGCCCAGACTTTTCTGCGTGTATACGCGAGTCCACATGTACTTTTCCGTGTATGCCATTAAAATCATTAAAAAATATATTAAAATTCCCTATTTTTGGGCTGGGTTGATGGTTACTCTGGTAGTTCAACCACCCCAGCACGTGGCCAACTGTTTCCAACTAATGAAACTACTTTGAGGGAGTATAAAAGCCCCTCATGTGCATGGCCTAAGGGAGAGAGAAATTTTATAGTCATTATACTCTGTTGGATTCCCAGTTCAAGTCTGATTCCCCGTGCCTCCTGCACTTTCCCATATTTATATCAGGAAACCCTTGTTTCTTGGAGATGTTCATCCATTTATATGCCATCTCGAGTGCACAACTCTTGGAAGAATCTTAGCGAGGCAAGGGCGGGACGAATCCGGACGACGGTCTGCTCGAAGATCGTGGAAGGATTCAGGTGATCTCTCCACTTTTACTACTGTACATGCTATTCATAATAATGAAGAACCATCTTGTTCCTGAACTTCCGTGTTAGTATCTATTGTTATATGTGGAAAGATTGATTATTGAGCAGTTATTATCGTTTATATCATGTTTCACATTGATTACACTAACGTTTAGAAGAATTATATGCTGTACAACTAGGTTTCCGTGCATGTTCTTTCTTGTTTTCAGGTTGAAGAAGCAAGGAAGGTTGCTGGGGGTTTGAACCCCGCGGGATCTACATCGAACATAGGATTACGGGTGAGTCCTGCTATTGTTGATTTCTAGTTTTTTGCATTTAAGTGTGGTTGTGTGTGAGTCTTTCTGAATGGCATGCCCTGCTCTATGGAGGTTTTGACCCAACAAACCTCTAGGGTGATTTTCCCCGAAGCAACATCAAGGAAAGATAGGTTACCATCTACTTCATATTCCATGATAAATTTTATGGAGCAAGATTGATTATTAATATGAAAGAAAAAACGATCTAAATCTTCTTTACCATGAGGGCAGGCGACACAAGTATCATCTACAAACCTTTTCCAATGTTTATTTTTGTTATTTAATAAAAAAATCGTTTTTGTTTGTTTTCTTTTTTTTTTTAATAAATGTTTTAATTATAATTTTGAATGCTTTTAATTATTATTTCAATATTTTTAATTATTATTTTTAGTTTTTTTAAGATAATGTTAATTTGTTTTTTTATTTCCATTTTTTTTCAATTCATTTTTTTAATGTTTTTTCATTTTTATTTTTATTTTAATGTGTTTTTGTTTGTTTGTTTGTATTTCTTTTAACTTTATAATATATATATATATATATATATATATATATATATATATATATATATATAATGTTTGTTTGTTTTTTTGGGTCAATTTTTAAATTCTTTTCTTAAATTATGCTTTTTCTGAAATGTTTTTTTTTTTAACTTTTATTTATTTTTTTATGTTTTTAATTTTTTCTAATTTTTTTCATTTATAAGTTCAATTTTTTTTTTTTTAACATTTTTTATGTTTGATTTTTTTTTTTTTTTTTTGTCTTTCTTATATATTTTTTATATTGTATTTTTTTTTTAATTGTATGTTTCATATGTTTATTAGTTTCGATTTATTAAATTCAAAAGAAATATAATTTTAATATTAAATTATTATTATAGTATATATATATATATATATATTTCTAAATATTGAAATATAGTTCTTAAAAAACCATTTACAAATTTCAAAATCTTAAAATGATTTAAAAATATAATATTTACACAAATTTCTAAAAAAACAAATATTTTAATGTAGAGAGTATCAAAAACTACAAAATTACATATAAATTCATTTGTTTTGTAAAGTTGTTTATTCATCATAACTGAAATATTTCCTATCCAGTGATTTCAATACATTATATAAAAAAACATTATATTTAATAAATTGTTATTAATATGATTAACTTAAAATAAAAACAAATTAATATAAATTAAATGATAATAATTTTTTTAAATAATATTAACACGATGGCTAAAAATTATTGGAATTTTAAGGATTTTCATAGAGGTGATATTTATATTTAATGTCATCCTTGGAATTTTAAGGCTTTTCAGAGACATGGTATTTTATCTTTAATATCATTCCTAAAAATCATTGGAATTTTAAGAATTTTGATATTTCATCTTTAATGTCATGTCTATTGTTGGAATTTTAAGGTTCAAGGTCATGATATTTTATCTTTAACGTCATTATTAAAATATGTTGACAATTTACCCCCAAAAAAAAGACGCTATTCCATCATCAACGCTTTTTGTTTTCAGGGTGTTTATTGCACACAATTTTTTTACTTTTACTTCAATTTT
This sequence comes from Pinus albicaulis, assembly GCA_034641835.2. Classification (NCBI taxonomy): domain Eukaryota; kingdom Viridiplantae; phylum Streptophyta; class Pinopsida; order Pinales; family Pinaceae; genus Pinus; species Pinus albicaulis. The sequence goes on along the minus strand of CM076578.1, from coordinate 1,192,641,237 downwards.
TTTTAAATGTTGAAAATTTACCTCAAAGAAAAAGGTTATTCCAGAATAACACTTTCCATTTTCAAGTTGTTTTTTGATGTTTTTTTGGTTAGAGTTCTCGTTTGATTGGTAACTTTGTTTTGTTTGTTGTATTGTTGATTGATTTCTTCTTTCCCTACTTAGTTAGGCCTTTTATTGTCAAAAATGAAAATGAAAATATTTTTTTTTATCATATTAGTTACATCATAAGTGTGTTCAAGTGACGTCATCGAATTTTGATCCTTGAAATCAAACCATAGTTTGTGATAAAATTTGAAATTTGCTCAATTAAATTTAAGGAGCATTTGTCACATTAACTCAAACATCTAGATGTCTAGGCTAGAGATGTGTTTTATTGTCTTTAAACGTAGGAGTTGTTGTTCTATGTCAACGTTTCATTTAGGGGGTGATATATTGTTCCACAAACATAAGTGTATTGGATCATTCGCCACATACCTTCATGTATATCGAATGGCACTCCACACATGAAAAGTATATGGGAAAAATCTCATTGTACAGTTACACATTAGACAACACTACTGTAGATTGTGCTTCCATGTACCTTTGGGTATGTGTTGGAAGTCCCCACTAGGTTTTTATCCATCCATATGTAACCGAGTCGGACCCATTATACACTGTGATACACCAAACACAATATTTAGGGATATTTCCTGCCCTTACGTATATCCTTGGTTCACCAAGGTGGTATATTACAGTTCATAATGACTTGGTAATCCGTATTTTCCTAGTTATCCTTTTGTTTTTTTTTATTATTTAATTTCTAAAATCAATTAATTTACCTCAAAAAAACATCCTCACTGTGGAATAACTCAATGGATCTTAGGTTGATACTAATGGAAACAGTTCCCGAGTCTACCAATAAAGGTGTTGTACTATCCAACACCCCCAGATTATTTTAATAATAAATGGGGACGCTTTAAAAAATAAATGGAAATTTATAAGCATTATTTCATTTTAGCGTAAGTCTTAAAACTTTAGGAACAAAGGCTTTTTCCTTTCTTCTTTGATTTCGAAATTCTTAGTGCAAATCACATAACTTATAAGCCAATAAATTTAAAACACATACAAGATTTACAAATTGCAATATACACTTCAAAAAATTTGGAATTATATAAAATCCCCATTGAAAAGCTTCAAAAAAATGCCTTTAAAAGAGAAATAACGTCGCGCTTTTTTAAAATAACAAAATTATAACACTTCAGAAAAGTTGCGATGAGTCGGACCTGACAAAACAATAAAATAATAATTAAAAGTATCCAAAAGTCCGATAAAGTGCAATAATGCGAGTCTTTAGTGCATATTGCGTTTCATGATGAGAAACCAAATGAAAATTTTTATACACCGCAATAAGTTGGGTTGTGCAATTTTCGTAGATCGCATTTGGAAAGATTCATTGGCACCAAAAAACATAACTATTAGTATCTGTTAAAAGTTGCGATTTGAGATATAAAGATTTAGTATTCAAGTGTGTGAAATGATTCTTATTCAATCAAACCGTTATGAGATGTAATGACTTAGATCGTTAGATTAGACATATTGGGTAAGGCATGTAAGAGATTTGATAGAATGAGAATTAAGGATTATGAATGACAATTAATGGGTGCAAGGTTCAAAATATTGATATCTACTTGAAGCGTGTTTTAAATTTAGAGCGCCGGATTTTGATTATGATAATTTAACTCTATTCCCTATCCTTGTCTCTTTTCATCTTAGATCTGAATTTACTCATTTCACTTGAATTCAAGAAACCATCTAACGAAGTAAGATAAACTGGAATGACAAAGAAAGGCAAAGCAATTTCCCAAGGGTCCGATGTAGAAGACACATACATGCCTCCATTGTTCTCAGACACAACGTGCAACAAGGATTGTGGGAGTTCCTCATGGGAGGCCATGTGCAACCTGTTTGAGGGAGAAAAACCAAGAGAATTAGTGAAATCAGTAACAACAGATAGGGCAGTTTCATCAAATATGTCTTACATTGAAGTTGCATGTTCGTTTCTCCATAGAATAGCGATGAGGTTGAAAATCTTACCATACACAGATATGGCAGAGTGGGTCATTGGAGAAACAAAGTTGTAGGCTTGTTGACTTAAGTTATAAGATACACAAGAGGTATTGTAATAATAATATATTGTATATAAAATGTATAAGAGATGATGATAAATGTTACAATGAGGCCTTGCTTATATACCTATGCAGGTGGCCTTTCACGAATGGGCATGTCTTTTAGACATGCCCTTTGACTAACTTAATGACTACTTACATAATCCCTATTAACTATTAATAACTATATTAATTATATCTGTTGTGAATTATATTCATAACATTGTCTTCCTCTCGAAAATATTTGTCCTCAAAGCTTAATTTTTCGATAATTTTCGTCACTTGGGATTATCTGCTTGGCATGTCGTTGAGCACTTGCACCCCATCTTTGTAGAAATCTCTCTCATAATGTTGAGTTTAATATATATATATATATATATATATAATATTGATGGTGATTATATATGGCACTAGAAAATTTGGCGGAAATTCTGACGGCCAATTCGTCGCTATTCCGACACATAGTCGTCGCAAGAGCGATAGTTCGAGGGCGAGCAAAACGTGGTTTACCATACCGTCTCAGTTCCGACGCAATTAAAAAGTGTTGCACTATTGACACTTTTTCCATCGCTTCCAAACAAGCGTCACTCTTCCGACGTTTCCCAATCCATCACACTTCCGACCTTTGTAAACTGTTGCACTTCCGACGAAATGTGGTCCGACGTTTTGAACGTCGCTCTTTCGACGTCTATAAATTCTCACAATTACAACAAAATGTGGTTTAACGTTTTGAACGTCGCTCTTCCAACGTTTGTAAACTGTCGCAATTCCGACGCAGTGTGGTACAACGTTTTGGATGTCGCTCTTCTGACGGTTGTAAACTGCCACAATTCCGACGAAATGTGGTCCGACGTTTTGGACGTCGCTCTTCCGACGTTTGTAAACTGTCGCAATTCTAACGAAATGTGGTCCGACATTTTGAACGTTGCTCTTCCGACGTTTTTATACTGTCGTGCTTCCAAAATTTCTAATATGTTGCAATGCCGACGCTTACAAGGTGTCAGTATAGCGACGGCAGGTTCAATTTAAAAAAAAAATATGAAACTTTAAAAGAGGAAAAACGTTGTTTTGAATATATTATATGAAGTAAAACAGTCCATGAAGTCATTACATTTTCACATCTGAAGATTGGAACCCAAATATCCATCCAAAAAAGTGGAAGTCCCACCCCAGACAATGATAGAAAAATACCCCATGTCACATATAGGGACATGATATAAAACCCAGTAACGGTCCACATGGAGATTATCGACAATCTGAGAAAGCATCCAAATATGCCTGAGGCATCTATAAGAAAGTGAAATAGCAGAATGTAGAATAGTAAAGCAACAGATAGAGTACCGACGTCCATTGTTCCAAATACAAATTAAAGTACCCAAAATCCTTGAACAGAGAAAAACGCTAATCATGTGAGGAGTGTGATATGTCCAAAATATAAAAAGACCATCAGACCATATCAATAAACCAACAACATGGACCAACATCGCTAGTTTTGAAGGCAGAGTGATAAACATTAATCATTTTTTTTCATAAGAGAAAAAACGTTGTTTTGAATATATTATATGAAGTAAAACAGTCCATGAAGTCATTACATTTTCACATCTGAAGATTGGAACCCAAATATCCATCCAGAAAAGTGGAAGTCCCACCCCAGATGGTGATAGAAAAATACCCCATGTCACATACAGGGACTTGATATAAAACCCAGTAACGGTCCACATGGAGATTATCGAAAAATCTGAGAAAGCATCCAAATATGCCCAAGGCATCTATAAGAAAGTGAAATAGCAGTATGTAGAATAGTAAAACAACAGATAGAGTACCAACTTCCACTGTTCCAAATACAAATTAAAGTACCCAAAATCCTTGAACAGAGAAAAACACTAATCATGTGAGGAGTGTGATATGTCCCAAATATAAAAATACCATGAGAGCATATCAATAAACCAACAACATAAACTAGCATCGCTAGTTTTGAAGGCAAAGTGATAAACATTAATCATTTTTTTTCACAAGAGAAATTTTTTTGTTTTGAATATATTATATGAAGTAAAACAGTCCATGAAGTCATTACATTTTCACATCTGAAGATTGGAACCCAAATATCCATCCAGAAATGTGGAAGTCCCACCCCAGACAGTGATAGAAAAATACCCCATGTCACATACAGGAACTTGATATAAAACCCAGTAACGGTCCACATGGAGATTATCGACAATCTGAGAAAGCATCCAAATATGCCCGAGGCATCTATAAGAAAGTGAAATAGCAGTATGTAGAATAGTAAAGCAACAGATAGAGTACCGACGTCCATTGTTCCAAATACAAATTAAAGTACCCAAAATCCTGGAACAGAGAAAAACGCTAATCATGTGAGGAGTGTGATATGTCCAAAATATAAAAAGACCATCAGACCATATCAATAAACCAGCAACATAGACCAGCATCGCTAGTTTTGAAGGAAGAGTGATAAACATTAATCATTTTTTTTTCACAAGAGAAAAAACGTTGTTTTGAATATATTATATGAAGTAAAACAGTCCATGAAAAACGTTGTTTTACAGACACATGAATCCTGTAAAAAGTCTCTAGCATCAATTCATCATCCAACAAGCCACAAAGAAATTTCTCCAACAACACTTTATTCCGAAAAAGTCAATGTTACTGCAAAGTATATGAATCCACACTTACTACTCCAATTGATGGAGTATTTATACAAAAAATCATACAAAATATATCATAACAAATTGACATATTATCTAGAATAACTAATAAGTATTTTACAACAATATAGAGACAGATGGTCTCGTAGATAAGAAAAATGATAACTGATGTTGTGTTGTTTCCTTCTTTTAAGAATGTGCTGGAGTTAGGCCCTATATCTTGGCTTGCTGTTGTCCTCTTCAGTAATTCTATTTTGATTATTTCGTTTCACTGATACTCTTTAACTGATCTGATACTCTTTGACCTTTGTTCATCCTTTTATCCTTGTTATCATGATATACTGTGGTAAATAGGCAAAAATTTATGTAAGGATAATTTTTTACAAAAGTTCCATCATTTCTTCCCACCATTGAACTTCTGGCACTCTGGTCCTTTGCAAATTTCTTAGTGTTTCATCAGCCTCAGTATATCTGAAGAAATTAGGCTGATTTGGTAACAAATGATTTACTTCATGCTCAAGATAAAATAAATTCTCCAATCTTTCATGAAGGTTTTTCCCTGTAGGCAATGCTACTGTTGATGAACTGGTTGAAGAACTAGCTTGATTATCAGCATATTTGTCCAATTTTTCAACATAAATATCAAGGTCCATTAGCTTATCTTCTGCAACTATAGGATTGGGAAATCTTCTATTTAACAAAATATTCAATCTTTCTCTGAAGGCAATGATTTCTTCTTGCATATCTGAGCACCTTCGTTCTAAATTTTGTACCAGAGTTCTTTTAGTAAAAACTCTCTTTATTTCCAAAATTGTTCTGGTCCTGTCTTGAATACCAATTTCTGCAAGTTGATTCTTAGTCTGAGTATTCAAAAAATGTATAAGTCTATTGGCCTCTTCTGGCATATTTCCCAACTCTTGTCTTGATCTCTCAATCTCATCCAGAGCCAATTTAACTAAGTTATTCTGTTCATCCATTATTTGAATTGAGGACCAAAAATAATTTATTGATTGAATGATATTATCCCAAAGAATATCATTTATTTCTTTGAAAGGTTTCTCCAATGTGATATCCTTTTCCAATGCTTTGACTGTTTTTTCTAATTTGTTCACTTCTCTTGTTTTATCAGCAACACTCATTTTTGAAAGATCATATTTATGTTCTATAGTGGCCAATTGTTCCTTTGTTTTGTGAAGCTCTATGACCTGAAGTTTCATATTTTCCATTGACTTTGTTAATTCATCAGTGTTCAAATTTGTAGTGTTGCTCTGTGACAATTCTGCTGGCTGACCTGTTGTTGTTGTACCTGTCACTACTGCTGTAGATACTGGAATATTTTCCTTCTTATGTTTTAATGCATTCTCAAGCTCTTTTTCAGTTGCAGTAAGTTGCTCATTCAATTTTAATAGAAAATCCATTAGTTCTTCCTCAGAATTTTTTTTGATGATTTTTGCAGTCTGTGGATGTCTTGAGGCCGGTAACTTTAATTCTTTTCTCAGAGATACAATATCATCATCTTTTCTCTTGATCAAAGCTTCAATACCTTTCACATCTTTAGGATTATGACCCAAACCAATGATTATTTCCTCTAAAGTTTTTATTCTATTATCCTTAGCCTGGGAGGAGGCTTTTTCAAGCTTCAACTGTGTATTAGTATTATCCAAAGAATCCTGCAACTTATGGGTCACCATTGATTTATCCGTCAGAGTAGAATAAATCATCTCACCTGTTTGCTTGTGTAGCTCAATTTTATCTAAAGGATGGATATCCTTTGCTAAGACTTGAAAATTAGTCCTAACGTAATCTATAGCTGTCTGAGGCTGTTGCACCTTGGGCTTGAAATGGCTCATTAAAATCTTACCCTGTTGGATGTCATAAGCTGACATCAATCTTTCTTGATTTTTTGGAGCCATCTTCAAAAATTAGTTGTACACTTGAAGTCTAAGTGGATCGTTCCTGGCCTTTATATTGATGAATGTTCTTTTGATGTCCCAGGCAGTTTTTACTGGAGGTTTGAAAGAAGATATTTCTGTACTTTGTTGCCTCTGTATTTCCTGTTTTTGAAAATTAGTGGATGTCCCACTACCTGTACCTGTTTGCTGACTGTCTTCTCTTCCCTGGCTGTCAGGGATTTCCTGAAATGATTCATCTTCTAGAAGGGGAGTTAATTTCTGCCTTTTAACATCTTGTTGTTCAGAAGAGCCACCAATAGGAGTAGTTGTTTCAGCCTCTCTCTTTTTTCCCTTTTCTATATTCAGAGTAGTTTGTAAAATATAAATTTTTGGCTCATTGATCTGAGTAGGAGGAATTTGTCCTTAACCTTGTTCTTTAGAAGTCTCTGGTTTCTCTGTCATTATGAATTTTTCAATTATTTGTATATCAGGCTCGTTTTCTTTTCCTTTAGATTCTACTGCTACTGTACTAATCTCCTGCAAATTTTGTTGTAATGTCCTGGCTGAAGAAGATCCCTGCACCTATCCAAAAGATTCTAGGTCAAGTATCTTTTCAAGATCTTTCATTACATTTTCAACATTGACCTACTCACTATCTTTTTCAACCAATGTCCCTTCTGTCCATTCATCTATATTAGCATATTGTTCTATTTCTGGGATTCTTTGATGGATGTATGGTGATAGTTTATTTTCCATTCTTCTATCACAGATAAACTTGTTTGGATCATAAGGCGCCCAGTAGAAACTCTTTTGTAGTCTGAGATAGTCTTCTAAAATCCTTTCGGCTTCCTTTCCAGCTTCCCTAGAGTTACAAATGAAGGGACCTAATTGGCTCTTGATCCTGAGTTGTGCCTTTTTCTTTGCATTGCAAAAATGAATTATATCTGAATTATTCATCTGCCTGAAATATTCTAATGCAAAGAGTCTCATTGGGACATACTTGGGTAGTTTGAATGGGCATAATTCACATCCATATATCCTGATCTTTGTGTAGTTTTGATATAGGTACCAGTCACCTATCTTGTAATGCTTTGAGAGTTGAAGGATTTTCTTGATTTCATTGTTAATTCTAGGAGGAGAGACTCCTATCAACAAGGTAGTTGCAGGATGAACAAAAAGGTCGACAAACTCATTATAGGAATAAGGATAATCAGAGGAATTGTGAGTAATGGCAGACCAAAAGATGACTAACCTAGGATTCCCTTTGGAATCAAGTTTCTTAACATAAAAAGGGAAATTTTCTGACTGAAAGTAAATCATGAGATGATATATGACAGAAGAATACTTAAATACTCTCTCATTCTCAAATCTCATGAACTGATCATGGATTTTGTCAGCAATATAAGACGCAAAATCGTACTTGACAGCAGGAGGCTGTCCAGGGGTAAAAATGGATAACAATACTAGGGTTAACTGATCAACATACTCACTAGTATTGAAGCCCATTATGGAAGATATCATGTTTAAAATAAGTCTACCCTCATCATTAAAGAAAGTATAACCATAAGGGGGAGGGTTTTTAGGCTGATGCTCTGGTAATATGAAGGTTTGGCATAGGCGGTTTAACTCTTCATGGGATAACTTAGTAGATTTCTCAAGTAATTCAGCCATGGACAGGGGAGTGAGAGCTCGACTAGGTTGGAATTGTAGCATTTCATTTATGAACTGAGCAGTTATTGGGAAAAGGACATTTTGACATGGGGATAAAACTGCTCGTTGGTTGGGATCATAATTTGCGTAGCAATAATGGATTAACTCAGGAAAAGTATGGACTAAGGGGAGAAGTTACATAGGAAGATTTGATTCCCAAAGTCCAAAGATGTCAGAACCATTCAAATAATTGTCTTTGCAGCGGCAAAATATTCGAAGAGGATTCTCACTAAGACGCAAGTCCTTAATTTGAAAATCCATATCGGCTAAAGGCAAATAATCCAAGTCCTTGTGAGGGGCATTGATGGGCATGACATTCAGAGCTACAGGAACTTCCATTTCTGGTTCTTGTGGATTCATAAATGGAATTTCGGGGTTTTTGTGGAAAAGGGGCACAATTACCATTTTTGGGAATATAATTGCAGTTCTGGGAACGAAAAAGACCAAACTGAACTTCTTTTCAAACCTTAGTGCAGAATTAAAACTAAAACCAGGATTTTTTACAAAGTTTAGCGGGGAATTGGAATAAATACCTGTTTACAAGAAATGAAACGTGTTTAAACAGGCGCTGGTTATGACGGAAGAACCCTAAAATACTCGGCTTCAATTCTCTTCAGCAAGGTAACGGTCAGAAAGCGTTAACAGTTGGTTTTTGAATTTTTTTGCATGGAAGACTGGCTAGCACACGGAACAATGAAAATGACGCAGACGCAATTTGTTTTATTTACAAAGTCAAAAGGGTGGCGGGTTTTGGTTGATGACGTCAGCATGTACAATGGTTTCGTCATAAAGGGATAGGAGTGGATCTTTGTTTGGGCCACTCGCGCAGTGCAAATCTGGACCCAAAAAAGATTAGGGCGAATTTAATAAGAAATTTGCGTCACAAATCTCCCTCCGTACGCCAGCCCAACTTCGGACCCGAAAAAGATTAGGGCGGAATTCATTTGGTTTTCGCGTCACAAAATTGGCCGACGTCAGCAGGCTATTTTGGAACGCGAATTTGGTTTGAATTATGGTTTATTGTCGTTTGAAGTTCAGCGGGCTCGACTTAAGAACAATTTTGTTTGATCCCATCTTATAAAATTTGTGTTGGTTTTCTTTGATAATACACATATTTATAATAAATCATGGGAATACCACACTAAACATGTGGAAAAATTATATAAATTATTGAGAACAATCATTTTTATGTAAAAATATCCAAATGTGCTTTTGGGAAATAAGAATTCGAGTATTTGGTTCATATTGTTTTAAAGGAAGGACTGAAGTTGGAGCCTCAAAAGATGCAAGCTATTACAAAATGACCTATTCCTAAGAAAATAAAGGTTCTTAGAAGTTTTTTTAGACTTACATGATATTATTGATCATTTGTTAAGAATTATGCATGCATTTCAAGTCCACTCACATAACTCTTGAAGAAAATATCATTTATATGGAATGATGAGGCTACTTTGGCATTCTCTCTTTTAATGGATGCCATGTCTTCTACACCAACATCGGTTGCACCTACTTTTGGTAAAACATTCATAGTAGAGTGTGAGGCACTAGGACAAGGAATTTACGTAACATTAACACAATAAGGGATATCATTGGCTTTTAAAAGCAATGAATTCAAAGAAAATATTTGGTGAAATCTACGTATGAAAAATAAATGGAAGCAATATTACATGTAATAAAAAATGGGGATAGTATATCATTGGGAGGTACTTTAAAGTCAAGATATACCATGATAGCATAAAGTATTTTTTGAAGCTATGATTTTCATTAGAAGATTAACAAAAATGAGGAGAAAAATGCAAAGTTTTAATTTTGAGATAATCTGCAAAAAGGGTAAGGAAAATTTAGTACATGATGCTCTTTCTAAAATATAAGAGGCTCAAATTTATATCCAATTACATTTTCTATTCCTAGGTGGCTAGAAGAAGCTTGCCATAATGGAAAAATGACAATAGTACTAAACAAAAACTAAAATTTATAAAGGATGGGATGAACTCTATGGAGCATTGGGAGTGAAAGAGAGATATACTTTGGTGCAAATGTAGAATATTTTATTGCACGCAAGCATATTTGAATAAACAAATATTAAGGGAGTCCCATGTCTCTCTGATGGTAGGACGCAGGGTTCCTTAAAACATCTCAAAGGATCAAAAAATATATTTTTGGAAGGAATGGAGAAAGATATTCAAAATTTTGTAAGAGAAGGTCAGGTTTGCATAATAAATAAAAGAGAGATAGTAAAATATCTAGGGTTAATTCAACCATTCCACATACATATTCAAAGACTAGAAGATATATCAATAGAATTTATTACAGGGTTACTGAAATATAAAGGTAAGTATTACATTTTTGTGGTCATTTATATAGACAAATTTTGTAGATTTTTTTGTAGAGCTCAAAGTACATAAACAACAAGCCAAGTGGTAGAAGTGTCCGTGAAAGAAATTCATAGTCTTCATGGTTTTCCTAAAGTAATAGTAACAAGAAAATTTTGGAAATAATTATTTAATATGAGTGGAGAAACACTAGCTGCCATGCGTTCTACATATCAAACACAATCAAATGGTCAAACAAAATAGTTAACAAATGTTTTTAAGGTTATCTACAATGTTACTCTTTAGAAAAGAAATCTTAATGGATGAAGTGGGTTCCTCAAGGAAGAATGGTAATATGATACTATCATACTACCTATCGCACATCTACTAAAATTTCCCCATTTAAGGCCCTTTATGGATATCCAACTCCTAGTATCTCATACTTTTTGCAAGATAAGTCCAAAGTATAGAAAACAGAGTCACATATGGAAAATACTAAAGAAAATTTGAAAATTATTATGGAAAACCTTCAAATGACATGAAACATGATAAAACAACAAGGGGAACAACATTGAAGTGAAAGATAATTTGAGGAGGGTAATTGGGTATTTTTTAGATTATAGCATTATAAGCAATCTTCATTCAAGAAAAAGAAGAATAAAGAATTAGCTCAAAAATGCAATGTGGAAAAAGATGAAGTTGGGATTAAATCGGCAAGGGTCCAAAAGTTGAAATACTCGATAAAGTCGGGAGTTTTTTGAAAAAGTCGGAAAAAAGTCGGCAAAACTAAAAAAATACAAAAATATTCATTTTTGGAAAAAATCCTGATTTTTTCAAAAAAAAAAAAAATTATTAAAGAAACTACCTCACTCAAGATTTTTTCAAAAAAGTCGGCAAAAATTCGGGACTTCGAGGATAAAATCGCGACTTTTTCAGGGATGAAAAAGTTGGCAAAAAGTCGGCCAATAAAGTCGGCTCCGGGAAAAATTCGGGATTTTTTCAAAAAGTCGGGACTTTTTGCCGACTTTTTCCACACTGCAAAACTGTTATGGCCCTAAATAATTATTCATAGGATTGCACAAGTGGTATAGAAGTTATATTTTCCTTCTTCTTGCATTCATAATTTTTTTCATGTATCTTGCCTAAAAAAGGTTTTGGGAAAAAATATGCCAATGTAAATAGAACTTCCAAAATTAGATGAAGAATGAAAGTTGATTCTTGAACCACAAAAAGTTATAGATAAACATTCTGTATCTCTTTGACATATAACCATTATGAATTACCTAATAAAGTGGAAGAATATTCCTCTAGAATAAGGTACATGGTAAAATGATCAATTCTTGATGAAATACCCACGGCTAAAGGGTTCGTTTGAAGTTTTGACAAAGGTTTTGTTATATGTTTTATATAACGCGTGGCGGAATAGTTTTATTGTTTGTTAAGGTCCCACACAGTGATCAAATTTGAAGGGAAGGTCCAAATTTCAATTAGAAGGGCATATATCTATGTTGCCCTTCCATAATGAAAAGCTTTAAAAAAAAAACTTTTCAATTGACCACAATAAATTATTTTTACATTTCATTTTCAGAAAGACAAAACCATCAATCTTTATATTAATAAAAGACTGTTACATATACAAAAATGAAGAAGGCTCCATCTTTCATTGCTTAAATATCTCATTGGCAATGTTAACATAAGTATTGAAGACACTATTATAAGAGTTTGAATACATACCACCCGGATATAGGAGATTCTTATGTGTCAAATTGTGTAATGCAATTTTGACTTTGTCTCACAAGGAGCAGCAGCATGGAGGTCTGGATTTTTCTTATAGAACTTTTTTATTATTATTTTAAACCTTGTTTATAGATATGAATACAAAAATGAAATTATGAGCATGGTGGACAATTATTCAAGCTCATGATGCCAAACTATGATGATGTAAGTTTGGAATTTAACATTTTTACATGTTAAAGACAAATATTCAAAATCACTGACAACTTAGTATGCCATAATTAATAATCATTCCCTGTTCACTTTTGTTAATAGGTTTATGTCACACAATGATGTAGGGGCATTAGGCACTAGCCAGCAATGTAGGAGGTTTTTTCCACATGTTGTGGCTAGGAGGGTTCGAAAACATTTGAGTTGTAACAACTAGGTGTCAATACCTCAATTGACTGTATTACTTAGAATAGTTAGAGTTGTAGGAGTCAAACAGTTTCAGTTAGTTGAACTATTATAATTAGACCTTTTGATTTCTAGAACGGTCCTCTCAGAGGAACCGAAGAGCCATATGTTATGCATATAAATTGTAATTCCTTGGATGAATAAAAGTAGAGAGGGAAGAGGAGAGTAGAGAGGGGATTCCTGCAATAAACCTCTGTGTGTGAACAATTGTTTCGAGTTAAATGATTTCCAAGCTTAGTTGCCATTGAATTATCTCAAGCTGCTAATTGTGAAGAATTTTTTAACTGTGAGGCGATTGGGTACTGATAATTCCATTCTTCTATCTTTGAATTCCCGTAAATTGTTGGATAACCCTATGAACTCACCCCACCCGAAGGCGAGGTCTGTGTAGAGAACCGGGGTCGTGAACACTTCTCAAATATAAAAATCCCACTTAATAAAGAGACAATATTGTTGTGCTTTCGGAACCTGACCCGAGGATTGTACATGAGTTAACAAAAAAAAGGATAGTGGAACCAGACTTGCACCTGTGGTCAAGCCCTGTACCAAAACCACGAGCGGAATCACAAAAGCAGGTTGCCCATATCGCATCGCTTTTGCGGAGTAGGCAGTATTTCCTATTCACAAGCGATTCCATAGGGAATGCGACACATGGCGAAGTGACCCCCGAAAAACCACCGTTTAACCCGCGCCATCGCATGTTAAAGCCTGACGTTGGAATCCAAGCAAAATTACCAAGAGTCGTTGATTTGGAGAAGGGCCATCGGACGGTGGTCACACGTTGAACTTGCCTGGAGGTTAACTAAGGTGTGCGGAGGATAGCCAGGTACAATACGAGTGTTTGATTGGTTATTGATATATATAGGTGGGGCCGGAGTATAATGAAATTGTTTAATTAAATGATTGGCGGATAATTAGTGTTTGGTCTCAATCTAGTCTCCTAAACTGAGCTCATTTAATTGTCAACCAGGATTTGTAAACTGCTGAAGTGAAGTGTACTGTATGTACCTAGGTGCTTGTTTCCTAATGCGTTGTATGTAGTGTTTTGTGATGTTTTTGGTCTTTTGTGATGATTTATGATGTTTTTGGTCTTTTGGTGGTTTTATGTTTGCAGGAAAAATGCCTAGAAAGCTAGTGGAAAGAAGCTGGTGATTAAAAACAGAGTTAAGCCTAATTGATGGAATGACAAATGGAAAATGCAATTGGGCACACTGAAGCAAAATTAAATCTAAAATATGACTAAATAAAAGCAAAGCTTGATAATGACTTTCAAACAAATGATTCAAAACACAAACTAAACTTAAGAAATGATCACTAAGTATGCAAATCCTTTAAATAAACAGTGAAATAACTAACTTACAATGTTGCAATATTTTGTCCTTGATTAGAGATTTGAAACATATTTAGAGGAAAAACATTGTTATCATCATAAGATCTTCTATTCTAGAACTAGTTCTTATCTCTATTCTGCAATTTAATTGAATGTCACAAAACCTTTATTCAAGAGTTATTGATTTCTTTCCAAAGTAGTCTTTTGAGGAAGAGATCTGTTTATAAAATGATGAGGAAATTGCAGAGGTACTTCAGGCCTAAAATGATGTTGTCTTCTGTTCATATGGTTATAGATCAATTATGGATTTTAGAACAAGAAGAGGTTTGTGAATAATGAAGGCTATCTTGTTAATCCTAACAACTGAAGTAATCTATTGTGCAATGGATGACAATTTGAATATGAAGTGCAAGTGCAATGGGTTAATCTAAGAATGAACTTAAGATGCCACTAATCTAAAACAATGCTGAACTATAAGTCATCATCAAACTTGAAACAAAGTAACTAAACATGAGTTAAGTGCAATTAAACTTCGGAGCATTCTAACTAAGCTACCATGCATTATTCTATGAAATTACACAATCTTTTTGTCCATCATTATTGATATTTTGGAAGAGTTCCTTCTTTTGGAAGAGTTAGAACAATTCTGACTGTGTAATTGGATGCCAATGCAAATATAAAGGACTGAAAGAAAATGAAAAACTAAGATATCATATCCATATCCTACTCGTCATTATGATGTCTTGGGCAAGCGTTTAAGAGCAAGAACAGAGATGATACTTAGTACAAACACACAACTAAATCATTCATTATCACGGTCATGTCTTGAACTTCTTAAGAATTTCTTGGAAGAGTTTCTTCTTGTGGAAAAGTGATGAGAACAAGTGTAACTGTGATAGTGAACAACAAAAACTACAACTAATTCCTATAGTACTATAGCTATTCATCATTCATCATTATAATCTTTTGGAAGAGTGTCTTCTTGTGGAAGAGTTAGAATGAATATAACTACAGTAGCTAATTAAAAACAACTATGAATTCAATTTCTAATCCTACAATACTATAGTCATTTTCCCATTCATCATTATAGTCTTTTGGAAGAGTGTCTTCTTGTGGAAGAGTTAGAATGAGTACGACTACAGTAGCTAATTAAAACAACTATTAATTCAAATGCAAAATGTAAAGGCAGCTAGAAGACTTATCTAATTTACGCAAAATAAATCCGTGCAAGAGGTAGGGGCCCTCTACCACCCGACGGAATTCAACTCCAAATTAAATCACGCTTTCAAAACGACACGGTCTGCTCCATTAAAGATGAAATAGTTTGAACATAACACTCTGCGTCTTCAGGAATGTAGCATAGAGTCTAAACAAAATCTAGCATCAAATCTAACATAAAATCTCTAACATAGCTCTCGGTCTCCCGAGTGTTTATAAAGCAAATGCACATAACAATACTTGCAACAATTCAGGAACACTGTCTTTCCTTATCGGAATCACGTTAGGACTCTTTGAAGTGGCTGCGTGAAGAGGAAAAGACATCTGGACTAAGACAGTCCTAATAGAAGTCTTCCTTTCTAAATGTATTCCCACGTTCAAAACCATACCCAGAATTCGTTTCTTCCTCCATGATGAGCAATGAACCATGTAGACATGACGTGGATCATGCCCATATGCGGTTTTTATCAAGAGGCCACCTGGAACATACTCAAACGTGAAGGCAGCTGCAGAATCGCCGATTAGCTACGGAATGTCTGCATTCTGCAGCTAGTTCCGGTCAAAACGCTTTACAATGACAAAAATCACAAAATTTAGCAAGTCAGTCATGTAAATCATTCTAGAAGTAATTTTAACTATATTCACTGATCAATTGGGTCTAAGATAGCAATGGACAGGGGAAAATGAGGTAAAATGAGGTGAAGGAAAGCACAATTTTGAGGCTCAACAATTAGCATAAGTTTGGAGCGTGATTGTTGTAAGGCTGGGTGGTGAAATATAGAGCCGAAATTTCATTACAAGTTATTTATTTAAAAATAAACGTGGAGTATAAATACAAAGTGTTGAAAGTTAAACATTGGTTATAAAACTTGAAGATAATATAAATTCGGGAATATAAATTAAATTCCAACCATTGTGGATAGTATTTATTTATCAAATTCTACGAATTTGATAAATAAACCCGAAGAAAGAAGAAGTCAATTAAGACTCAGGCTGGAGGAAAAGAACGTGGTAAACCAAGGTAAAATGCTGACAGAGCGATTGTAGACACACCAGCTCTCCTTAGGGGTCCAATTTCAGTTTTGTTGCGTCACACGATGATCTCTCTTCTCTAGCATTTACTTGTATTGAAGATCACTATTCTAGGAATAAGGAGTTATTTTCTCCAAAAGTAACCCTAGCCAAACATTGACAATGCATCAAGGATATCTTTCTATGCTTCATAAGTACATATGTTCTACTTATAAATCATGTCTTGGAAGTGGTTGTTTTGCTGGAAATTATTCACCAGTTGGTTTCATACCAAAGTATTTTTCACATTTTCAACATCCAATACATGAAAAAGATAATGATTTAAAACAACATAAATATTTGAAATTTTGCAAGAATTGTCTGGCACACTTTGAATATGAATTTTGAAGTCAAGTGCATGATGCTGTATAGGATCAAGTGTCATTTTGAATACCAAATGTTTCACAAGAACTTCTCAACATGCTACCCTGCAGTAAGGATTAAATGACAATATTGCATCAAATATTTCCATAATAAAAGTGCACCTCGGCCATAAGACTAAACAACTACAAATGTTGTAGATCTAAAAAGACCACACAATCAAATGTATTCCACAAGGCCAATACTGTATGAAAAATGAAAAGGAGTTTGCAACCAAAAATACCTTAGGCAACTAATTCAATTAGATACACCAAACCATCAGCAAAAAGGAAAACCAGCCTACTTGGCCCCAATATTTTCAACTGGGTCCTATAATTCAACCAATAAAAAGGCCAAAACCATAGCATTGAGATACATTTCATTACACTGTCAATAACAATAAAATTTGACTCAGCCATAACCCTTTCCTTTTATTGTTGTGAAAATCTTTATGCATTACTCTAACGTGGCTAGTCCATAGGCCAAGTAGACCACTGGGTAACAAATATGTTTCCTTTCACCTTTGAGTTTTCAAATTATGCCTACCAAATCTAAGACATTTAAGAGGGGGAACTAATACAACGTTAAAAATAAAACCAGAGCACACATCTAAAAATTACCTCCTTAGCTACTGTCACACCATCATTAACTATTTTCGGAGAACCATGCTTGCTCTCCAAGACAACATTTTTCCCTTCGCCCCAAGGGTGACTCCAACAAGGTCAGCAAGTTTGTTCACACCGCCTGCAAGACAAATTGACAATGCTTTTAGTAAGTGTGCAATTGAATGCCAGACCATATTCCAAAACAACCCTCCATGAAAAATTAAAATAACACATTAAAATTGAATATAAGTGGACAAGGAAAGATCCACCGCAGTGAAGTTTCACGTGCAGGTGACCTTCCTTTAAACATAATTTTTTCTTTGACCTACAATTTTTTTGTCACTGAGCCATCCTTGTTGAAGCATAACTCCTTTTCCATAGCTCTTGTATTAACTACCTTCTCTCTGTCGCGTAATCTTAGAGTTCCTCTTCTGCTTGAGCGATTAAAGGAAATGGGTGAAAAAACTGAAAGAGAAGACAATTGTCTGCCATAATTATCAAACATTGCACCCAACTTCTTCCCCTTTCCATTGTTACCCAATGAGGTAGATGTGGCAATTATTGTCATACCGCCCAAAGCAGAGGCCATCTTCTCTTATGCTGAATATAGAATTACAAGATCTTCATATTAGTATGAACCTTAAAAAACATGACTCCCATTGCTAAAAACCACTTTTAAGTTGTAACAAGAAAACTAAACAACTATCACAACTTTTGGCAACTTCTGGAGCATTAAGAGAGAAAAAACCAAAGAGAAATACAACCACAATCCTCATTTTAATGAGACCGGACTATATATTTGCATTAAGATAATAGAAATAAATCACAACTATATTAAGGCCAACACAAAACAATCTTTAACCAGTGTCTCTCGTGGCCTTCAGGTTGCCATGCTAGAGGTTGCATATTTTTAATTTAAATTCTTGACCTCTCATGCCCATCTATGAATGCATCCAATGGGATATCTACATCAAATGCTCCTTTATATCCCCCAAAAAAAATTCCCTACTACAAGAGCACCAGTATTGATGGATCACCCCACACCATCCCACCCACTAGAAACGGTGAAAAAGGAAACCCGAGAAACTTCTGAAATATCTCAAGATGACTATATGGGTGGTTCTTATGAATCAACCAACCATTCAGAACATGCTCATCAATCCAAACCATGAGTATTATGTGACGATATTCAAGCAGGCACTGAATCGGATTTATGAAGCTATGTTAGAGAAACCCTAAACTCTCACTGAAAATAGGTGAAATGTGGCACCACTCAGAGATTGACATGTGCCAATTGGTACAAGTGGCAGACAATTGGCATGCTCAAACAACAAGGTGATGTAGGAATGACATGAGGGAGAAAATATCAGAAAAGCCCCAAATTTGGAGAACTAAAGCTCATCACCAACCTGAGATTGACAACTTTACATGATGTAACCTATGAAATTGTAAATGGAGAAATCATAGTAACAATAAAGTAACCTATGTAACAATAAAGTCGGATTCATCCTAGGAGTGGTAATGGGAGAAATCATAGTGAACAACAGGAAACATGCAAAGTTTCTTACAATCAAATAGATGAAAAGACACATACAAAAAACCTAGATAATAATCATGAACAAGCTTAATATTGAATTATGAACTGTAAAGGAACTTACAAAATGTGACATTACGAACCTGGTCAAGCGCACAAGCAAAAATATCCTGGACATGACCCTGGTTGACAAGTTGTATTGCTCATGATGCAAGAGGATTTGTACCTGCACTTCCAAGTCAATCAAAATCCATCATTATCTATACAATAAATACAAGTAATCGATGTAGTATTTTTTACTCTAAGATGCATTCTTATGATAATGTTAGAACATATGTTGAAAATGTCAAAACATACCTGAATAAGCTCCTCTTCGTTTCAAGAACAATTTATTAGAGTCGCATGAACTTGGAACAAGCCTCCCACGATCTCAAAGAGTAGCAACTAAGTCAACAGTGACTTTTTTGTTGCTACGCTGGATCAAGGGAGGTTTGCTCCAAGATTAAATCGCTCCAATAAATTATTCTCTACTAAACATGGCCAACCACGTGAAGGTGGAAGCTCTTATGGCCCCTCCCCCCCCCCTCACATCACTCTCAATTCCCCAATACCCAATCTATATTTCATTTTTTACTTTCATGAGCATAAAAAAAAAATATTCAATAACTAATAAAAAAACAATTCAACAAAAAGTACGCAAGGAAACATTGAAATTAATGCTTGACATAAAAATAGTATGATAAATGATTTTTTTATATAACGCAAAAAACGTTCCAAGTATGGTAACGTTTGTCTTATAATAATACAATATTTTACATTATCGAATTTTCTTTTTCTTCTTCCTATTTCTAAAGCTCCTAATTACATCATCACTATCATCATGCTCTGCTCCTGTATCGTGCCTTTCGACCCGCACTGCTGACCTAGTTGCGTAGTCACGAAGTCTGGTCTCATCCAGTGACGGGGCATCGCCTACAAAAACAGATAATATTAAATTTTAATTGTCAGTTTTTAAATATCATTGAACTAGTTCGGTAATATTAATAAAAAAAATTGCAATGAGATTATTTACCTAGTGCACCAGTTGTCGCCATTGACCTAGTTGCGTAGTCACGATGTCTGGTCTCATCCAGTGACGGGGCATCGCCTACAAAAATAAATAATATTAAATTTTAATTGTCAGTTTTTAAATATCATTGAACTAGTTTGGTAATATTAATAAAAAAAATTGCAATGAGATTATTTACCTGGTGCACCAGTTGTCGCTGCTGACCTAGTTTCATAGTCATGATGTTTGGTCTCATCCAGTGACGGGGCATCGCCTACAAAAACAGATAATATTAAATTTTAATTGTCAGTTTTTAAATATCATTGAACTAGTTCGGTAATATTAATAAAAAAAATTGCAATGATATTATTTACCTGGTGCACCAGTTGTCGCCGCTGACCTAGTTGCGTTGTCACGATGTCTGGTCTCATCCAGTGATGGGGCATCGCCTACAAAAATAGATAATATTAAATTTTAATTGTCAGTTTTTAAATATCATTGAACTATTTCGGTAATATTAATAAAAAAATTGCAATGAGATTATTTACCTGGTGCACCAGTTGTCGCCGCTGACCTAGTTGCGTAGTCACGATGTCTGGTCTCATCCAGTGATGGGGCATCGCCTACAAAAACAGATAATATTAAATTTTAATTGTCAGTTTTTAAATATCATTGAACTAGTTCGGTAATATTAATAAAAAAAAATTTAATGAGATTATTTACCTGGTGCACCAGTTGTCGCCGTTGGGACTGTTGCCATGTCTTCCTCTCTGGTGGTAAGATCCTCAAGGGAAACATTCTCTATCATTTAAACAAAAAATTTTATAAGGAAAACCATCAAGGTATAATTAGAAAAAATTATAAGTGGAAATTAATTATCGTCATGGCCCTCACTGATAGTAGCATTGTCGGCCTGGTCCCTACTACAATGATCAAGTTGCACGTGAGGATCATCTACATTTGACTCTAAAACTGGGTTATTTGCGTCGTCGGTAGTGTTGCTCCCCTGATTTAAAAAAAATTGTTAGACATTAAATTTATGGATCAAAACAAACATATTGAAAGGTTAATGTTTTACCTTATCAGGCATTCTGGATCTTGGGACCTGCCCCAAGCTTATGCGATGTTCAACTATGGCTTGATAGCTGAAATGGAAAGCGATATTTTTATCTTCCTCTGTAGTTTCTGTTCCGAAGTCATCACCCTACATTACATATGATTGTTTATTTTTAATCATATTTGATAGGATTACAAAAACGTTGGAAGGCGATACAATTAATTATAAGATGTTTAGCTACTTAATTACAATTCTTGCAACTAATTTCAAGTAACCGCCCTAGCCTAGCTTGTGATGGCCCTTTTTTTCAATCCTAGCTTTGGTTGCCTTTGAGGTGTCAGGCAACCTAGCATCAAAATATTGAAGTCAGATATGACGTAGCACACTTTTATTTTAGACATAGAGAAAATTAAAGCTATTGAATTAAAGTTATAATTTACCTTGCGGGTCCAGTTGGCATTTTTCCTTCTTTCTTTTCCCTTTTCTCTTTTCCGTCATGGATGAGTGCTCTCCACTCACTCTCTGGAACTGTGAGAGGACGCTCGTATCTAGGGTTAAATTGAAATTGCGTCCTATAGGTGTCCCTGGTATATTTCAAATATTTGCCGGCTACCCAAGCCACCGCTGTTTTGTCAAATGTGCCGACCCCAAAAAGGGCTTCTAGATAATCTAGAAGTTCTTTTTTCAGGTTGGAATTCTGGGAATTCCACCCTGTACGTATGGTTGGGCCAAAAATTACCAACGCATGGCTCTCCAGAATCCTGTAGAACTCATTGTTTCCTACACGGAATAAAACCAAAAGAAAAAGAAGATATTATCATTAATTTAAAAATAAAAATCATGATAAATATGTTTTAGATAAAGTACATGAAATAGTTAAAATATTAAAATTTACCTCGGAGTTGTACATGCTTTATAGGGACACCCTCATCGTTCACCAACAACGTGCCATTAATGGTCCCTGTGGAGCTGACATGTGTAGCTCCAGGAAACGCAATAATGTAGTTGGCCATATCAGCCTCATCATTGCCAACACGTTCAGCGGTTGGCTGGGTGTCTGCTTGGGCAAGGTGTGTTTCTTGGCTAGCACCTAAAGGATTAGAAGGTGTACGAGAGGGTTGTTGGGCAATCTCTTGCCCTTGTGTCCCACTACCACCAACACCGGGTTCAGCAAATGCCAGAAAACGCTACATACAAAAGAACTTTTTGTTAGTTTAGTCAATGTAAAAATTAAAAATCAAACTATCACAATTCATCTCATGCAGAACAAAAAAAATATCCTTTTGACTTTTTATTATTACCTAATATCTTTATAGCTGGCTCATAAGTTGTTTCATCCTCTCTTATGTTTCAGGTGTTTGAGGCACGTCTATCAAAGTATTAAATTTCGACCTTGCATCTCGTGCCTTTTTTCGCAACAAGAACACCGGAGATAGGGATGAAGAAAGCTCTTTCTCAAAGAGGGAATCATCAGGCGTACCATGGCTAGGTGTCTGCATATTTGAACAAAATTAATATTATTTCAGTTATGTAAATAACTAAAGTACCTAAAGATAGAGCAATGCTGGCACTTTACATGTTCTTCCGCTGGCTTCTTTCCGTGATCATCCCGTCTCTGGGTTGTTCCTACACTGCTCTCATCAGTCTGCCACATTGCAATAAAATTATAAATGTAAAAACTTGAAAACAATATCTAACTTGAAAACACAAAATGAAAACTGAAATAATTTCTAATAAGACACCGGAAGACAGAGTTAGAGTTTCAAATATGCCTTGCGTTGAATTCAGTCCTGGAAACATGTCATTGCACATTAAGGCACCCAAACAAGAGACGAGTTGACAATGAAGACCTTATTGAATATATTGTTGGAGCAACTTCTAGTAAACTTGTTGTGAAGACCTTGAGGACATTTTTGGAGCAACATTGTTGAATTTGATGGTATAGCATTGTTGGAGACGATCTTGAAGGGCCTTGAAGTGAAGCTTTTGGAGAAACTATTGAAAAATCCTTAGAGCATTTAAGTAAGGCACTTTCTATCTTCCATCACCTTTTTCATTTCAATATCCTTTAAACGATTTTGTTGATATTTAATGTTTGAAATCACGTTACAATTCCTTGATTATATGTGTTTGGGGACTAGAATAATTTCACACTAAACCATGCAAACTTAAAAGTAACTTAACATATCCATAAAGTAATAATAATCATAATTCCTAATTTCCTATTGTACGATATGATGCAAATTATTCAAACATGAAGCAATGAAGACATGCAATGTCTGAATTTCAAAATTGATGAACCAATACAAGAAGTTAGAAACTACAACTTTGATTCAATACTCCGTGTCCTAATTCCAGGAAGGAATCTAGTTTGTAGTACAGAACATGCATCATGTATTATCAATTCTTAATTGACAACAACTAAAGGTCATCTACCTCATCAATTCCTTCCCATTTTGTTATTTTATGTTATATTCCTTATAAAGTGTCAAATTTCTCTCAAAGTAAGCAACCACTGAATAAAATAAAAAATAGTTGAGATATGATTGAGAAATGGTCATTTATTTCTTGAAAGGATATTCACAATTTATTTGGTTTTTTTTCATCTCAAGAAACAAGAAATGACCTAAGAAACTATCGTGATGTAATATAAGAAACAACACGGTGCAATGGCCATTTTCAAATCCAAATGATGTCCATTGAGGACATGGCCTTTATTTGGTTCTTGTTTCATAGGATTTTCGGGTAGAAATGGAACTTTGTTGTACCATTTCCAATAGTAAAAAGGGAAAACCTTCTTTTTCCATGGGAAATAATTTACCTTTCCTTTTTCAAGATAATCTAAATCACAAAAAATATGAGCTATACTGCACACATTCTTGGATAATGTGAAAGTGGAAAAGGAATACCCTACACAAGTGATGCACACATACATTTGAACACTAATAGATTTTTGTAGTTGAAATGAAATGCTTGTTTTCATTTAAATGTAGGATTTTTAAAGTAGGGAGAAATAATGGCTACCAAATTAATAAGCGTTTCTTTGGGAAAAATTTAAATCTTGTATTGGGTGATGAAGATAATAGAGGGTATTGAATCTTGATTCTTGACATCTAGAGAGAACCCTACAGCCTAACACAATCTAATGGAATTGAACAAAAAAACCCAAATAGAGTCAACCCTACTATAGGAGGAAGGGCCTGCAGTAAGAACTTACCATTTTGCAAGAGCTGAGGGCGAATGTTGTTCTGCAAGAGCTGAGGGCGAATGTTGTTCTGCAAGAGCCGAGGGCGAATGAAGGGCGAATGCTGTTCTGCAAGAGTTGCGGGCGAATGTAGGGCGAATGTTGTTCTGTAAGAGCTCAGGGCGAATGATGAGGGCGAATGTTGTTCTGCAAGAGCTCAGGGTGAATGCTGAGGGCGAATGCTGTTCTGCAAGAGCTAAGGGAAAATGCTGTTCTGCAAGAGCGGAGGGCGAATGCGCGCGTGATATCAGACGTTAATGTAGCACACATGTACATTTGAACACTAATATATTTTTTTAGTTTAAATGCAATTCTTGTTTTCATTTAAATGTAGGGTTTTTAAAGCAGGGAGAAATAATGGCTGCCAGATTAATAAGCGTTTCTTTGGGAAAAATTTAAATCTTGTATTGGGTGACGAAGATAATAGAGGGTATTGAATCTTGATTCTTGACATCTAGAGAGAACCCTACAGCCTAACACAATCCAATGGAATTGACCAAAAAAACCCAAATAGAGTCAACCATACTATAGGAGGAAGGGCCTGCAGTAAGAACTTACCATTTTGCAAGAGCTGAGGGCAAATGTTGTTCTGCAAGAGCGGAAGGCGAATGTGCGCGTGATATCAGACGTTAATGTAGCTATTGCGACGGATACGAAATAATAAAATCATTTTTATGTAGCGCGCATAGAAGTTTCATATTTGTATTTAGCACGCATATAAGTGTCGTTATACTGACGGTGGAAAAGGCGTCGCTATTGCGACGAAGGCCTCCAAACGTCACAATTACGACACTTAGACATTGTGTTTCACTTGCGACGTTTAGAGGCAGTCGTCGCAATAGCGACGCATTGGGCCATAGTGTCGCAATTGCGACGTCTTCCTCCAAACATCGCAATTGCGACACTTTTCTAAGTGTCGGTATTGCGACACTTTTCTATAAATTTCGGTATAGCAACGGTTTCGGGCAGGATGGAAAAAATTTGGGGAAATTTTCGACATTTGGTCAAAAGTGTCGAAACCAAGTGTCGGAATTTCCGCCAAATGTAGTAGTGTGGTGTTTAATAATATTACATGGTGATTAATTAAATGGTTATATATATATCCACCAAATGAAAACGTCACACCTTTTGAATCGACCCAGGTATCATATCGACCCTTGTTAAGCCACCAAAATGCGAATGGGTCAACGTTGAGCAGTATTTGTGTCGACAGAGCATGGCTTGTAAACACCATAGCATCGATTGTAAACCCGTAGTGTCCACACGGTGGGTGCCACCATTTACGAAAACCATCAAATGAAGCTCGGTTTCCACAGTTTGATAGACCGCGTTATTGAGCACCGATGTCGTGGATAGTGAAAATACCTGACGGGTAGGAATATGGTCAACGATGGATGGAAGTCGCCACATGTTGGGGCAGGGACGAGGTGTGGACAAGCCGATGCGGTGTTTGGTGCAAGAAACTAGTAATTGGCACAGATATGAAATCAGTGCATTTAGGGCTTCATCTCTCACAGTTTTTCCATATGGACCAATTACCATCAAGGATCTGTCTCTACGACTAAAAATATTCTCGAGATAGTGACTGTTTTTATCACCAAATGGAAAATCCAGCCATGGCATCATCTCATAATTCTTTTGAAAGTGTATTTTTTTTTTCATCTGATAGGAACACAACCTCAATGGCTTCCCTTCTTTTCTGAAACTCTTTGTAAAAATCCCTTTTTAGATGTGCAGTGAATTTATAGCAGTCACCAGGCGCATTGACCGAGAAATAAAGCAATACAGTCTTCCCCAAAAGCTCCTTTACCGAAACCTTTATTTCTCCATGGGAAATGACAAAATCTCGTTCTTCAGATACTTGAAGGGACTCTAGATTTTGTACATCCCTGAAGGAATTCACTTTGGCCCTCACCTCATCAATTCTATCTACAGTGAATGGATAGCCTTCAACATCGAATTCTTCAAAAAGCTACATGCCATAAGGGTTTATAATTTTTCCATCTTTATGCAGAACGACAAGGCTGGGAATATGATTCAGCTGAAAGGCCTGCTTCTCTGCAGTGGCCGCCAATGCTTTTCTAGTGCATGCACCCAAGTAAAGAACACAAATTTCATGCTCCTCGTGCAAGATTGCCTCCACATGTTTTAAATAATCTGGAACATCACACAATTGCGTATATTTTACATCTTCAGGTGCATAAAACTGTGCAATTCCTTCGAGGAACAACTTTTCAGAACTCTCTGAATAAATGCCAGGTGCAGTGAACATCCTCAAAAGATGGTTTATCAGAATCCTATAAACTGCTTTGCCCATTCTATCCTTCTCAATCAATCTCAAAAATCCAGTAACTATCTTATGCTCAACTTCTACATTACAAAACCTCCCTGCCACAAATTGACAAGATTCTTTTATTATCTTATTATAATGGCTTCGAGTGGCAATGCGATCATCATTAATTTTTATTTTATCTCCTTATTTATTATTTGTGGACTCATTTCTTCCACTGGAACTCTTTACGTCTGCATTTTCCTCACCATTATCAATGTCAACTACTTCCCCTTCTCGTTCATCATGAAAATCAATACTCTTGACACCTTCCTCATTTACAACTGTATTTATTTCCTTAGTTAACATAAACCCTCTTTCATTGTCATTTATGTCACCATCTTTATCTCGATCATCATCTTGATCTACATAACTCTCATCCATATCAAGATCAAATTCATCTAGATCCTTGTCTTGATCTATATCAGCATCATCTTTTTTTGTTTCTTCAACAATTTCTTGACTAGCAGGCTCATCTTTAATATCATCATCATTATAATTTGAAATTTTTATAACTTGATATTCTATAGAATGTAGTGATTCTTCATGATTATCATCTAAATTTTTTGAATTAGTTGAATTGTTCAGTTGACTATGTTCAATATTCGGGAATATTGGTTTTTGCGTCTGATTAAACTTGTCTAAAATGGAGTTTAACTTCTGCATTGCTTTGTTATGATTGTTTGTGGCCTCTCTATGGTTTAGCCAAATTTGTCTCTCTATCTGATCTGTTGTGTATTGAAGTTTTTTAATGTTTTCAGAATTTCCTATAACCTTATCATCAAGATTGGTTAATCTTTTCATGAATTTATCGGAATTATTATTGATCTTACTTTCAAGTTCGATCAAATTTCTGTTGAAATCGTCCATCGTCATTGATGAAGACATTGAGCAGTAATGATTTCGAGGCACCACATGTAACAGCGAAAGGTAGCCAACAGTGGCGTAGGTGCTTACTTCCAGGTGAGAAGATCGCTGCTCCGATGAAGGTGAGGGTGTGTGGGGGTTGATAACGGTGTTTTGGTAGTGATAGGGTAATGAAACTGAAAAGCAGGTGGTAGTAGTAGTGATCACACAGATCCTGAAGAGCGACTGTTCCGATACCAATGGAGCAACAAAGTTGTAGGCTTGTTGACTTAAGTTATAAAATACACAAGAGGTATTGTAATAATAATATATTATATATAAAATGTATAAGAGATGATGATAAATGTTACAATGAGGACCTGCTTATATACCTATGCAGGTGGCCTTTCACGAATGGGCATGTCTTTTAGACATGCCCTTTGACTAAATTAATGACTACTTACATAATCCCTATTAACTATTAATAACTATATTAAGTATATCTGTTATGAATTATATTCATAATAGTGATTGAAAACCTCAACATAATAGACAAAAATTTCAATTATTCTAAGCTGGAGAATATTGGTTTGTTCATTGTAGAGGATTTACAAATAATGTGTCACTTACCTATGCCACATAAGATTATGATAAAGATTTTGTGAAAAGCTTTACGAAGAAGAATACAAACCTCATGAAAATGCTAAAGGGATGGAAAGAAGAGAAAGGCAAGCTAAAGCAAGATAAACTTGGTATGTACCCAATAGCACAGTTACCCTCCCCTTATTGTTATGGAGCAGGAAGGCTATGTAGGTTATTTTCTAAACTAGATACCACTAGATTTTCCATATAATGGGTTCCTTTGATTGACGCAATCATCAATTTCTTTATCATGAATTGGGCAACCATTTTGTATGATAATATGGCTAAAACTATTATGGATTATAGGAAAAATAGAGTCTATTCCTCTAGGACAATACATCTCTTCTACATGAGTGCTTACATCATGGATGTAATTTTCTTTTGTTCAATATTTCCTATCATGGGATGAAAATGGACAAGCCAAGACCCCACTCCAATTCATATTTACAATAAAGAACTGTAGGAATCTGAGTTTCATCTGCATTTCTATAAAATTTGTAATGGAGTTATGTTTCCCATCCATCATACCATATTTAATGAAATAGCCCCTATGATTTCTAAGGAAGCTAGCACAAATATTCTACCAGTTGCTAGATGGTTTGATGAAGAAAATTTCACTTATATTAGAGTTTTTGGGAGTTATTCTCCCCCCCATGTTTTGCATTATTATGTTCCTAATAAGATTTTAGCTAGAGAAATTGGTTATAAAAATTTAGCCAGTGGTGTGACCAAACAATATAGAGATTCCAAAAAAGCTATCTAGCCTACTTTCCCAGTATAGTGTGGCACTTTTGCCACTTCATTGAAGATGACTTTAATGCCAAAGAGACCATATGATCCTAATGATGCGGTTCAAAATTTTACTAATAATCTTAAACTCAAACATTTCATGAATGAGAAAGACATGTTCGATGATTTATTTGAAGGTGTAGAGAAGTTTACATATGTGTTGAAAATTACATCTAATAAGCTTGGTTCAATAGAGTTTGAAGCTTTTCAAGCATATAGAAACAAGAGACTAGAAACAGTTCTTTTGGACCTATTATTTATTGAAAATTTCAAAGGCCAACTCCCAGCATTAGTCTAGATGATGAGGCTAAATATATATCAGAATATGAATCTCAGGAAAAATCAAATCAAGAGTCAGAACAATCACAACACCACTCTCATAATTCATATCACTTTGACAATGAATTTGAAAGCGGGAATGAAAGTCCTATGAAAATAATTGAAAAAATGATTAAATGAATTGAGATGAAATATAAAGGAATAACTAATGTATCTAAATAATGTTCTAAAGAAGTTCAACATATCCAGGCTACACCTGAGAAGACATAGCAACCTAAAGAAAAGGATTTAAAGAAAGAATGGGAGAATTTTTCTTAAGCACTAGAAACACCACCACCACCAAATCCTAACGCTAATGAATCAAAAAGTTTCCAAACTCCAGAGAAAACCCATAATATAGTGGAAACTGCAATGCCACTATAGTAGGTACTAGAAGATCAAGATCAAGAGATTATCCTGGCCTACCCAACATTGGAAAAAATTTTGAAGATTGAGGAAATTCCTCCATTAGATATTTTCTACAGCCCAGGCCACAAAATTTTATTTAAGATAATAAAACAAAGAAGGATTGATGAATTAGTAACTTCCCTTGAAAACGAATCAGTAGATGTTGTATGGAAGGAATCTTGTGCTAATCCTACTGAACATCTCACTAGACTATCGCAGTTTGCTAGAGCATATGCAATTGCTACTATTGACAAAGAAGAAGAAGCCAAGCTTCTTCTCAAACAATAGGAAGACAAAGCTCAAGAGTTGGAAAGACCATTAGAACAAGAAAATCGCAATGCTGGTAAGCAAATGAAAATGAAGATGTCACAATTCCAAAAGGACTTTGATAGATTAAAATTGCAGCACTAAGTATATATTTTAGAAAAGGAAACTCAGATAGAAGTAGCTATGGATAAACTAAAAATTCAACCTCAAACAGAAAAATTTATTAAAGAGGCACTTGAATGGAACACAAAATTAAAGAAACAACAAGAATATTTATGTCATCAAATGTCAGTCACAAGTTCATACTGTGATACAAGCAATATTTTGATCCAATAAGTGGCTAACAAGAGGCTAGAATGCGAAAAAGTTCAAAAGAAGATTTCTGAGTTCATCCAATGGCAAGAGTCTGATGAAGGAAAGAAGGCCGATCTCCCCAAGATTGATAAATTTCAAAAATATATCATATTCAAATATTGGGTGATGTAGATAAGACAGGCAGGAAAGGAAACATCAAAGGCAACAAATCTGACAAATGAAATTATTGAATTTGTTAATGGACAACTTCTAAAGGCTGAACTTATCAAAGAAGCTACATTCGAATCACTCCCAGAGCTTAAAACATTAGAAGCACAGTGGAAGGAAAACACAGAAATATAGGCAGGATCTATTAAAAAGATAACTAAGTTTGATCAAGAAAGTTACTGGAATTTTTTGATCAAACCATATCATCAGTGCCAGACCCTACAATCATTAACTGATTCTACTAAGAAATCACTGCTAGCACTTTCAAATGCAGTGTTTAAAGGCCAAGTTAGATCTAGGATTACACAACCAGCTCAGCTAAATGCAATGGTAGATATTTGCCACCTCATAGATCAAATGCAAAAATAGGATCAACCCACCTAAGCATGTTGTTATTTTATTTCCTAGATTGTAGTTTAAGTTTACTCATTACGAGGAAGGTTGTTTGAAACCTCCAATTTTTATGAAATAATCTATTTTAAACATATTTAGTTTAATATTTAAACCCTTATCATGCATTTAGAGAAGGGTCCAAAAATTTGTCAAAAACATTTGCAAAGAATGCACTTCTGTAAGTTTGTGAATGCCTTGATGAATTAATGGAAAAAAAATTGTTATTTTTTGACATTGAAGTTGTTTAACCAAAGTTTCACTATTGTACTCATTGAATTTATTTAACTTGAAGAGGAGTAGAAAACTACTGTCGATTTGAATGAGTAGAACCTCATATATATGGTACTTTTACACATTATATTAAGTTTTTCTTCTTGAATTGACAATCATCTTTTTATCTGTATTATATATGAAAGCCGTTATCATAAATTAATGTTAAATGCACTTATGTAATAACATATGTTTATGATTACTTATCTTATATATAGTCAAACTTATGAATGCGATATATATTTCACAATCCTTTTAATCAAACTATTTTTTCAAAAGAATTACTTTTACATAATTTTCATCTCTTTCAACTTTTTAATAATCTTCATTACCAATTGTTGAAATATATCTTTCTAGATCACATTAAGGAATGAATGCTTCCGGGTGTTAGCCCCCCTGTAAATTTTTGACAGGCAAAGTAAGGGGTTAAATTGTTTCTGAGCCTTCAATGAATGCATCTCCCCTAGAGGCACATCATCCTTGAAGTCTCCTGTGCCTTTGCCCTATGATGAAATCCCCTCTATTGTATCCATACAAGTAACCTCTCTAATTGTGAAAATTCTGCTCCTGAAGGCCTCCCTTTACCCATGTACCTCTGCAAAAATCCTCATTTTAACCCTTTCCCTTTCATCCCTCAAGGCTCCCCTCTACCCTCTAAATCATACCCGAAATTCCCTTTAAATCCTATAAGTCCCCTTTGTTTGACCATTTTCTCATTTTATCTCCCTATCGTTACCATCCCTAGGCCTTCAAATGCATTAAAACGATTAGAAACCCACTTTTTGACCTTATAATAGGCCTAGCCCCTTTCCCGCTAAGCCCACACCTCTTCCTCCACGTGATCCAGCGCTAGAACCACCCACCAGCCCAAAAGGCGCTTGTCGTATTCGTTTATTGGGTGCAGCATCAACTGTTGATCTTGGTGGATCGGACGGTGATCGTGGACTCCACATCTCCCACGCTTCCCCATTCAAACTCCTGACCGTGCCATCGTCGTCCATTTACACGCAGATCCTATGGTTCGAATTTTACCCACCCCTATGGACCCTGTGCACTGTTCATAAACCAGCCTGTTTCCATCGTACCGCCTTTGGGCAGAGGGCAATATTTCCCGATCGGCCAACGATTCCATACAGCTTTCGACATGTGGCACCGGTACAGTTTCAAAACCGCTATCCCATTGTGTGTTATTTTTCGGTATAGGATGCGCAGTGATATTCATATCAACCGTCAGATCTACCCTTGCCCATCCAACGGTCATCGCTCAACGAAGCTGCACAGGGTTTAGTCCATGGCTGCTGTACCCCTGGCCCACTGTCCATCGCTCTCTAATGCATTCTTCAACGTTGATCTCCACCGATATCGGACGGTCTGGATTAAATCACACATCCTGCCGTTGACCGGTCCCGCCACGTCGTCACCTACACGTGTCTCCGTCGTACATTCGCCTCGCCCCCATTATATATATACTCTCCAAGGTCAAAATGTTCATTATTTTACGTTAAAATCTGTTGCGCCCCTCCTGTTATAGCATCATTTCTCACCTTGACATGATTCATGATTGCTTTATGGCTTTTGGGCACCCATTCCTACAGACTTGGACAAATTCACTTAAAAACAGTGTAAAATCCCCCATACGCGACTATGCCCGTACTTTTCCGCGTGTATACGCGAGTCCAGCTAGACTTTTCCGTGTATGCCATTAAAATGATTAAAAAATATATAAAAAATCCCTAATTTCACGCTGGGTCGATGGTTACTCAGGTAGTTCAACCACCCCAGCCCGTGGCCAACTGTTTCCAACTGCTGAAACTACTTGGAAGGACTATAAAAAGCCCTCATGTGTATGGCCTAAGGGAGAGAGAGAATTATTGATATTATACTCTGTTGGTATTCCCTATCCAAGTCTGATTCCCCGTGCCTCCTGCACTTTCCCAGTTCATTATAGGAAACCCTTGTTTCCTTGAGATACACATCCTTTTATATGTTATCTCGTATGCACCAGTTTGGAAGGAGTCTTAGCGAGGCAAGGGCTGGACGGATCCGGACGACGGTCTGCGAAGGCCTTGGAAGGATCAGGTGATCTCTCCACTTGATTAATTTTGTACGTACTATTTATAATACAGAAGTATCATGCTGTTCTCGAAATAAACGTGTTAGTGTATGCTTTTATGTATGAGAATATTTGTTATACAAGCATTCATTATGATTTATTTAATGTTTTATATGACTCTCACTGACATTTAGAGTAGATATATGCTGTACAACCTGTCCTTTGTGCTGGTTTCTTCTTGTATTTCAGGTTAAGAGGGAAGGACGGTTGCTGGGGGTTTGGACCCCACGTGGATCTACTTCAAACGTAGGACCAACGGGTAAATCTCTCATTCTACTCTATTTGGTTTTTCTGAACATGCATGGTTGTGTGAGTCTCTGTTAAGTAGTATGCCCCTGCTCTGTGGAGGTTGTATCCCAACCAACCTCTAGGGTGTTAATTCCCCGAAACACCTCCCACGTCCACCAGACCACGTCCCACTGTCAAATCGCATTTTCCACCATGTTTCTGCACTGTTCCGTCATCCCACCAGTCTGCATGGCCATCCTCATCATCCCCATCTCATCCACTACCCCCATTTATGGATTTCGTAACAATTTTTCATGTTTTGCAGGGTTTTTAGGTGGTGAAAGCCGCCATGATTTGAAAACTCTGTCACAGTGACAGAAAATACACGGGAAGATCATATGGAGAGGCAAAGATCATGAAAAAGGCCCGGAGAGGTACCACGACGGGATTTTAATTTAAAGAATAGGGTTTGGCCCTGTAAAACTATTCTGGCACCATTAATATACAGGTTTCACAGTCAGAGATAGAAATGGAGCAGCAGAGAGCTTAAGGCACGCAAACGAAGGTATTTAACCCTGATGCTCGGGGATTTAAAGGTAAAGCACCAGATTGAAGACCCAGTGATCACGAAAAAGGTGTAGCACACAGAAATCAATGCATAGTAGGGTTCCTACAGTAGCGGAATGTTTTTCTTCCATAAAGGACAAAGCGCCCATGCAGTCCTTACCTATGTCGTGTGCTGGAGAGATTTTCTACCCTAAAACAGCCCCAGTACTATCAGAGAATTTATTTCATCAGTATGGAAAATTTCTTTACCATTCCTTTATACTTTGTTTATGCACCAGAATACTATACAGTACTGCAGTCAGGGTACATCAGAGTTATATCGGAGTAGTCTGAAGACTGAAGAAGATCATTCGCTCACCCAAAGAACACCAGAGATTAATGCACAGGACCTATACAGAATGGGTTTCGACCCTCTTTCTTTTCAGAATTTTAATACTTCATTTAGTTCTTCACCTACCTCCTCTGCTCCTCCGGAGCTATAAATTCATGAAGAAAATCATTGTAAAAGGTTTTTGATCAGTTATCATAAGATTGCAAGTAGTTTCTGTTGAGACACAGTCTCTGTGTAAAGTAGTAAGATAGGTGGAAGGAAATTTTTTCAGACTGAGTATTCAACTATTGGAAATGTTGTACTTGACTGGTATTGCTATTTAATATGACAAGCACATTTCTTTGGATCCTAATCTGAAGCAGCGGTGATGTTTTCCTATCTCTGTGTTTAATTCATTTCATTTCATTTCTACTGGCTTGCATCAGAATATTGGCATAGGATTTACCCTTGTTAGGTACCCTATGTTTCTGCTCTCCTTGCCATTAATGTTTCTCTTATGAATATATTATCTAAGAAATTATTTCAGTTGGTTTAACCAGTGTAGTGAATGTTATTGCCTTCTCTCTGATGTATGAATTAAATGAATTCAGTTCTTAGATGTTTCTTGTTATAGATTCGGTTGGAATATTTGGGAACACTAGGGATTAGAGTTAGCCCTGTCCACTAGGATCCTTGTATGAACAACTGGTCTTTAACTTTGTGCTCTGAATCTGTGTTGTCTCCTCCCCTTCTACCTCTCCATATCACACAATCATCTTGAAGATCCTATGTTTCAGATGACTAGCCCAATTGAAAGCCTGCCTATTGAGTAGCAATAAAATCCTTTCCTGACTCCATTTCCCAATGGTTCTGAATATTTCCTGGAATACTTCACTTCTTCCCTTTTTCCTCTTTTCTTATCATGGTCTTACATTGAACCCTTCTTTCCTGATAACCAACAACTAAAGCAAACAAATCAAACAAACAAACCTTGTGCTTATAACTAGCCTAACATCTTAAACTTGGAGCTTCATAGACATAAAACCTTTTCTCATATAGAGAGATCTCTCTCTGAACCCAGGAGGGCTAGATCCTGAGGTCTAGAAGTGGTTCTGATGTTGTCTCATCTTTTGGTCTTACCAATCTGGCCAAAACATGGGAACCCCAACACCGGGTATATAGTAGAATATATATTTATTCAATTCATATGATAGATTAAATAATTTTCCATTTGCATGTTATAAAAAAAATACACCCTCATTATCCTTATTTGGAAATTGGTCCCTTTATCTCCAGTCAGAGACACTACACCAAACGAAGAAGGACATGCTCTAAGGTCCGAACTGGGTGGTTTTCCCCCAGGTTGTTGCAACGGAATTCCGAGGCTTCAACATTTTGGCACTAGAAGGAGGGCCAATTGTGAATGGAAAGAAGGTCTTATCAAGCTAAAAGCCAATCTAAGGGTCTCTCTCCCTCTAGATCCCCTTCAAATTCTAGAACATTAGATATATATAAATCC
The DNA here is from genome assembly GCA_034641835.2 of Pinus albicaulis. Lineage (NCBI taxonomy): Eukaryota > Viridiplantae > Streptophyta > Pinopsida > Pinales > Pinaceae > Pinus > Pinus albicaulis. Next base: position 1,192,605,338 of record CM076578.1, on the reverse strand, counting down.
TTAATATCTAAAGTTTAGCATCCCTCTCCTAAGTCTCCTAGTGAAACTCAACCAATACTGTCTCCAGAATTTCACTAAAACTCCTTAGAAGTTCAGTTTTTTATTGAAAAGTTAAAAAGAGTATCCATTTCTGCCGAAAATCCTAAAAATTCTCAAACATATGAAATTAGTGTTTCATCTTCTTTACAACCTAGGGGAATATTAACTCGATTGGAAACTCAAAAGATAGGAATCCCTCCTTTTGAATTTCCTATTGATACTTCTCGAAGGAAAACAAAGAAGACTGAATCAGAGTCAACCACTAGCGAGGTCTTATCCAATAATCCACCCCATTCACCTCCATTACCTCCACTCATTTCCACAACTTCTATTCCAACAATCAGTGTTAGTTTAACTAGTTCTAGTACTCAAACTATTATGCCTACAACTAGTTCTAGCACTCAACGTGCCTATTCTTCAACTCAAACTTCAATTATGATCTCTACCCAAGGTCCAATGGTAGGCCAACGATCTCCATATAACCATGGAACAATCTAGGTGTTGTAAAAATGGTTGCTCCTCTTCATCCTCTTCCAAATTACCTAAAATATGGCTACCTAAATTTAATCCTAATGATGGTCTTCCAGCTGAAGAACACATCCATAATTATATGTTAGATATCAATTTAAAAGAGGTAACTAAAGAATATTGTGTAGTAAGACTATTTCCATATACTCTCACAAGATCTACAGGGTCCTGGTAGTTATCATTAACTTCTCGCTCGATAACGAGCTGGAATATGTTTGAAGAAAACTTTTTAGCTAAGTTTGGAGATGACAAAACTACTGCATCTCTCATCAATGACCTATCAAATTTAAAGGCTAAAACATGAGAGAAAATAAAAGACTTCAATTTCATATTTAATAATTTACTCAATAAAATCCCTGCTACATTAGTCCCTAGTGCAAAGGTTCAAATTGAGTGGTATATTTCTTCTCTCCCATCTAACATAGCCATTTTCGTTGATAGAGAAAAGTTACATACATTGGCAGAAAATATGAAGAAATATTTGTCTGTAGAGAAACACATTATAGCCCTTGAAAAGAAGAATTCTCAAGAAGACAGGAAATCTAAGAAAGTATCCTTAAAGCATGATTCAAAGAAGAAGCCACCAAAAGATCCTTTTGATGTAGAAGGTCTTCAAAAAATACTAAAATCTATGACAAATGAAATGGCAGACATTAAAAAACAAGTTGCTGAAAGTTCCAGTACAAAGAAGACTTTTAGGCCCTTCAAGAAAAATCAATCATCTAATTCTCAACCGCCAAACATCATATCTAATGCTAAGTCTGATCAAGACACAGATGAAGAGAAAAAATAAGAAGAAGAAACTAAAGTCGAAGAAGAAGTTGAACTAAATGGCATGTGGGATTTCACACTACAAGGAAAAGACCCTCTAGCGGAGGTTATAAAGGGGGTTTTTAGTGTTATAAAATTGGCCAAATTGTCAAAAAAAAAAATCTACAACATCTGTTTATGGTTACAGAGGTTTTGGTGGAGCTTTTAACAGAAATTCAACACAACTAAAAAAACTGGGCGGTCAGAGGTTATTACAAATGTTTTTTTCATCGGTGCACTACTAAGGTTTCAACGCACTGATGCATATTATCTAGAAGGTGGCCCAGGGTGGTCAAAGGTGCATGCATCGGGCCGTCAAGGTATAAAACTGCACTAGGCACAGTGTTGGTGATATAACTCACGAGGCCGTTCTAATTAGTCTTAGGATTTGTGCAGTGCCCATAGGTTGTCTCAATGCACTGGTATGTAGACTTATAGAAACGCATCGGTGCTCCGTATCAGACAAACGCACCGAGATTTATAATTGGTATTAGTATTTTTGTGGTGCCCATAGGTTGTACAAATGCATCGGTGTGTAGTCTCACATAAACGCATCGGTGCACAGTACCGCACAAAAGCACAAATATTTTTAATTGGTTTTGTTATTTGTGCAGTGCCCATAGGTCGTAGAAACACACCAGTGCACTACAGCATACAAATGCACCGATGTACAGTAACTGACATGCACCAGTGTTAATTTTGTATTTTTTAGAAACATCGACCTGTGACAGTGCAATTAATGTGATTTTTTAAAATTCATTATTCATCAAAAGTCAACACATCTTATAACAATATTCATATTAATTAAATTTTTATCAATGAATTTGAATGTGATGTTTGGATTAATTTGTTATATCATATCAAAATTATTGTGATTTTTTAAAATTCATTATTCATCAAAACTTGACACATATATATCTTAAAACATTATTCATATGAATTAAATTTTTATTACTGCATTTGAATGTGATGTTTGGATTAATTTGTTATATCATATCATCAAATTTCACATCTCTTCATTATAATATTTAATCATCCATAAATTTAATCAATGGTGTTACATTACACAACGACAATGGGGAACATAATAGAATAAATAAAAACATATATATATATATATGACATTCTTTGTCATACAAAATGGGACAATTATTGTTATCCCTTTGTCTTCAATTGGGACACTATGTCCATTACATTAAAAAAAATGTCTGATTTCACAGACAAATATTTCAAAAAATACGCCTTTATTTAATATCCAAACATAGTGATCATCATTCTTCGCTTGAACTGATGTCACTGCTAGAGCTATATCCATTACTTTGGTTATTTTCAGGAATGTTTTGTTCACGATGTTGATTGTTTTCTTCTTCTTCACCTTCCATCTACAAACATAAAAATAAACTGTAATGAGTGTATATACATTGGTGAGAATAATGAAAATTGAAATATTAAATAATATATATCAATGTAAATCGAAAATAAATGATGTACCATAGAAACAATTGACTCATAAACTATACACATTCTTTCAAAATCATATACCATGCCATCTTTCAAGATTTCATCTGTTGGCGCAGTTCCATACTTTGCTTCCTGCAAGTTTTATATCCCATAACAAATCATATATTTAATATAAAATATTATTTTCTTCTATTAATTATAGATGGAGCTAAGTAAAAAAAGATCGATAGATGCTTACAAATTCCACAATTAATTTTTGATATGCCAACATATACTCACAACCCATATTTAACCTAATTTCAATCAATTCGTTTCATGGTTCTTCTTTGTACGTTAGCACCTGTTTGAAGACATTCAATGATGATTTTTGTAAAATAACTTGAAAAATACAAAAATGAAATCTAGTTAAGTTGTTATAAGGAAGTAAAAATTACTCACAAACTTAGATATCAACCCTTTTCTTCCTTGTCATCCTGTTTTATGTGCTGAATGGGTTCCATTTTATTTTCTTTTCTGCAAGAAAATACTTGAAAATTAATATTTAATGATAAATTATTTATTTATTGTACCTAATGATAAAAAAATTCAATGATTACATATTACATTTGAAGCACGTTGTTGTTGATATGGCTCCTCCTGCGATGCAATTTTGTCCATTTATTTAACCATCTTCTTGTACACGTTTTTGGACATTCCAACTACGATATTTCTGATATCATCTCATTCATCTTTTGAAATTTTCATAATCTTCCTGAAAATGTAACATGACAATAAACTATTTAATTTTTATATTGATATATGAAAAGTAAATATAACAAAAGTGATATTTATAAATAATTCTAGACAACATTTAAAGGAATATTAATTTTTCATTCCTTCTTTTTTTTTGTACGTTTTTGCTATTAAAAGTATAACATGTCTCATTGACCAATTCTCTGGAAACTCTTCATGTAGTTTAGATAAAATTTGGTTCTTGGAATCATTGGATTGATTTTTGTATTGTGAGTGGAAATAATGTCTATACATTCATTCCACTAGATCTCTCAAACTTTTGTAAAAAAATTTCCCCCTTTTGTTAACCTCCAGCACCACTCCAGATGAGCTAAGGAGCAATTAATTTTCATTTGCATGTTCTATTTCTTTCTTTTTTTAGAACAACATTCATTTTCTGGGTTTTTGGTCCCTGTAGAACATTAAATAGATGTGAATTAATAGATTATTTGACACATGTTATCTAATAATTTTAAGTATGTTATTAATGAAATTAAAAAAAAACTCATATTGGATCGATAGTGTTTTTTCATTCACCTGATTCATCCTTTTGCAATTTTTCCTTCAAGCTTCTACGCTCTACTGGTCCTAGATTAGAAATAATCTTATCGAGCTTCGTCATTTTTTGGCTCTGCATGATACACAATAAACAATACATATTAGTTAAACTTACATATAGTTCAAAAATAATATTTTTTGTAAAGAATTTACAAAGAACTTGCCTTTCTTTTCTTGATGTGTTATCAGTATTTTTGTTACTTGATCTCTTGTCAGGGATTTATTTATCAATCTGAAATCTATACCATATCATTCATTACTATATTTATAAATAAATTGTCAACTTTTCAAATAAAAAAAGAAATCTCAAGAAACCAGTGCGCCATTCATGGTGTACACATTGATGTCGATGTGTTGGGGTCTTATAAACGCACCACAAAAAGAGTATAATAGACCGTACAGTACTCCATGTCAAGAAGGATAACCGATGCATTACATGTTAACCATCACACCAATTTACACAGAGAAAATAATAAAAAACGTCGAGTGTTAGTTTTTGTAGCATAAACGCCCCGTACAAACAAGGGATCACCATACGGTGCTCTCTGTCAAGTAGGAGACCCAGTGTGGTGCGTTATATGTTACATGGTGCACTGATTAACACTATAAAGTAATTTTTTGTTAAACAACCCGTTCGCAATGCACCCTAATTAGAGATTCGAAAGTATTTTTCCACCCTATGAAATTAGAGATTCGAAAGTATTTTGCCACCCATTTTTCAAATAGAGTTGCACTTTTTTTATTTACAGTTATTCGTCACTGGTGTGTCACTTAATAGCACCGCACCAGTGCATCCATTTATAAAATGGCACCGGTTCATAGTAAAGAAAATGCATCGATGCGATGATCTGTACATTAGCACTGATAACGAGAAGTCCATTTTTTAAGGCACCGAAAATACTTTTAGGTGTGTGCACCAAAATTTATTGTTGATTTTTCTCAAATGCAGGGAGATAATATCGCAATTATATCGAATGGACAATTCTTCAAAATCCAACTCGTTCCATAATAATTCTCAAATTCCATCGCGGAATTCTCCCTATCCATCTCGAGACGTATTATTTACTTCGAATTTTATTTATATTTTCATTATCTAATTGAATTTATGTTTTTTATCCATGTCAATCATGCAAAACTTAATTAAATTTATAATGTATACAAATTTTTAGGTTCATGTAGATTCAACATCGAGTTTAGATGCACAAAATATTCAAACAGGTCCAAAACATCGGAAGCTCTTATCAGGAGCAGCATACCGCAAGGCACATTTGGTAGATGAAAATGGACAACCTCTTCACCCTGCCAATTGTAACAATATTGCATCTTCTAGCCACAATCCTGGGACAATGATGGTAATAATTATAATTGTTTGGTATATCGATTAATGTAATTATTTCAACGTCAAAGAAATTAATCATGCAATATTGTCAACGTGGTTACTAATTGATATCATATATTTTGTAATAATCATGTTCAAATATATATTTTTTAAATTATTAGGATTCTAGTGATGATGAGTGACCTATCTACCATCTTTCGCTGCACCCCACGACAATGTCAAATTGAGAAAAGACTAAATTAAGAGAAAAAAATGGAGAGGAACGATACCAAGAATGGTTGAATCAACCACCGATTCAATTTCCGCTACGTCCAGATTCACCTTTTAGGAATGACTACAACAATAGTAGTTCTTCACAAGCTGGCAATGGAAGTAATCAAATAGAGGTTGGCATGGATAATTACTTAAGGGATACCACTACCATGGAGACAATTTTGTTAGGTACATTCCAAAACGATGATCATCTAGGGAATGATGCTCATATCGCTGACACCTTTTTCGAAAGCCTTAAATTTGCTTCCACCACCCCTCTATTTGGACCTGGCGGTCAGTCAAAGTCTACCCAATTGGGGACAACAATGTTACTGTACAACTTGAAAGCGAAGTTTGACTTGTCGAATGCATGTCTCTCATAAATTTTGAGGTAAGTTACCATAAATTCCTCCCTTATATAAATTTGAGAAATATAATTAGTACACAATGAACATTACAAATGGTAAATTTTATGAATGTTAATAATTATATCGGCATTAATGTACATTTATTAATATATTTTCCATGATCACCAACTACAGGTTATTCAAAGATAAGGTTCTTTCGAGTGATAATGTCTTGCCCTGTAGCTGCGAAGAGGGAAAGAAATTGTTGAAAATGTTGGGTGTTGAGTACATATCATATCATGCATGTTCAAATGATTGTATTCTATGTAGAGGAAAATATGCAAACAAAGATATGTGTCCAAAATGTGGGCATGACAGGTATGATAAATCAAAAAATAAGGGTAAATCATGCATTGGTCCTCCTTTTAAGATATTGAGACACATGCCTATAATCCCAAGGATTCAAAGGCTCTTTTGATGCAAAGAGTTAGCTATGTTGCAGGGATGGAATGCCTCACATAGAAGTGAGTTGGCAGTTATGATAATCCCAACTGATTCAACAGCCATGAATCATATAGAGGATGAAGTAAGAAGTCTACGACTTAGCATAGCCATGGATGGTGTCAACCCATATTCCCTCTAGAATACCAAGTATTCTGTTTGGCCTGTAGTAGTGATCAATAAAAATATCCCCCCATGGTTGTACGTGAAGAATGAACATCTTATGTTGGCTCTCATAGTCCCTGGTAGAAGACAAGTCAAAAATATGGATGTCTAACTACAACCACTAGTAGACGAATTGAAGGAATTATGGGATGGGATAAATGTATACGATGTATCAAGACCCATTACAGTGTAGAGGAGTTTTATGTTGTCTGGCATATGTTCTTACACGTCACATGATTATCTAGGCTTAGGAGTTTTCTCTGGTAAATTACATGTTTAATTTATTGATTTGTTTATATACGTAACAATATTCTTTCACATATTAGTTATTTAATTCATTGTAATTGTTATGATCTTCATGATGTTATTTAGCATGCCATGCATGTTAATTGTATACAATAATCTCGTAGGTCTTGTAAAAAAAGGTTATTTTGGACGTAAATGTTGTGGACCTTCTCTAAAAGCTAGATGGTCCAAGGACCTATGAAAGCCAGTGTATGATTGCTCAAGAGTATTCCTCCCAGAAGAACACCCTTATAGAAGAGCATCATCCGCTTTCAATGGTAAACGAGGAAGAACCCAAAGGCCTCTAATAACGACACTAGCTAAATGGCTTAGAGTATATGGGAGAGAGAAGGAGAAGGAGTTCATAGAAATGTTCAATTCAAATGGGGAGCCTATGTTCAATGATCTAGAATTTTTCAACACCTATGTTGAGAAATTTCCCATTGGGATGAAAAGGAAATCTATCTTTTATAACCTCCCATATTGGGAGCATCTTAAGATTACCCACTTATTAGATCCCATGAATATATTTAAAAATGTTTCATCTTCTTTATGGAGGCACATATCTTCGAAAAAAAGTGACACATTGGCTGTTAGGAAAGATATTATTACTTCAAAAACTAAAAAGAAACATTGACCAAGATGATTAGAAAGTACGGGATCAGAGGTAGGCGCTAGTCCCTCTAATTCATGTTATTTCAAAGAAGGTGATGTCCCATGGATTTTAAAAAAAGATGATATTTCTTTGGAAAAGGAAGTTATAATGGGTGTGAGGGTGCCAACTTCATACAGGTCTTCACTACGGCACAGCTTCACTGTGGATGACCATTAGTCGGGGTTGAAACCACATGACCATTTGAATCTTCTAAGAGTACATATAATATCAAAAGCATTATTTTATTATTTGTTATATTAATAAATATTATCCCATGCAAAAATCATAAAACATAACTAATTTTGTATATTATTGCACATGTTTATAAATTTGTAGTGTCATTATCCTTTGTTTGTGGTGGGTGTGTGAAACATGAATTCCCTCAAGACCTAGGACGTGCCATATCTAAATTATCTGCATTTGTACGTTGGATCACGTCAAAGGAGATTCCATTAGGAGAATTTTGAGGTCTAAAATGGGCCTCCTAAGTAAAATGTACAATCAAAATTCACTTTATGAGAACCAATCACATTTTAGGGGATGACATCATCTTCAATGGTTGAGGTGGCATTGCTTGAGTTCAAGGTACTTACTTGTTACATTCTCAATGGTGGATAAAAACTCATGGTTAACTATGGTAGTGCTTTAAGTACTTTTAAAGTCAAAGTAAAGTACTAATAATAAATTTCATTTCACACTTTTTGATAAAAATATTATTATTGTCATTTCATATTTTTTGAATGAAACAATGCATATCCTTACATAATCTTTATGTCTTTACACATTTTTCAATAAATATTATATTTGTATATTTTCATATATTTATTTTTGAATTATATATTCATCTCATTTTATTTAATATTATAATTTCAAATTAACTATAATTTATTTTAAATTATTTAAGTGCAAAGGAAAAATGCATTAATTGTTCAATAATAATAGCATTTTATTGAAAAAAAATCAATCTTATTTATAGTCATATCAATACAATTTTTTATTAATTTTATTTTGGTACACCTTTTCAATTGAATTTAACCACGGTTACATGGATTGTGGTGAAAAAAGTAAAATGAAAATTCATAAATATTATTTTATTGGTTTAGCTATTATTTTATTATTTCCTTAGGAGGCCCATTTTAGACTTCAAAATTCCCTTAATGATGTGGCTAGCATTCCACGGTGGTGTCAAGAGATAATTGAGATTGTTTGTATGTTTGAGAAGGAACTGCTGACGAGTTTCATGGACTTGCAAGTTCATCTTCTAATCCACCTAGTAGATGAGGTTGAATTAGTTTGGGTGGTTTCTTGTCATTGGGTGTTCTTCTTAGAGAGGTACATGAAGAAATTGAAAGGTTTTTTTTTTACAAAGGGCAAAACCCGAGGGGTCTATGGCAGAGGGGTACATATCATATGATCCTTTCTATTATGCCAGTGAGTACATCAAGCAGATTGACAACAAACCAAGTGCGGTGATTTGGGATGATTAAAGGGATGAAGACAAAAGAGAAGGGGAGTTTCTCCAAACGAGTGGAAAAAAACGCTTGATAAAGAGTAAGCAACTTATAATTTTTCAAATTTACACAAAGTAAATATTCATGTTGAACTTCGATATAATGTATATTTTGATCTTTAAGTACTATATAATGTCAGTTTGATTTCATTAGTGAATGCAGAAATTGAAGCAATCAATAAATTCGTTTTTACAATCCTGAAGCGATACAACTGTGGGTCCCATTGTACGAACAAAAAAGGATGAAATGGGATAGTGACAGGAAAGAATTCAGACAGTTGAATGGTATAAGTTTGCCTTATCTCGATCATTTAAAAGAAATATGCCAAAAATATGCCCCAACAGTTGGGTTGCTGACCAAGTCAGAGAGAAATATGGTGCAACCAGTCATTACCCGCGTGTTGAATTGGATGCGCTAAACGTAGGGATTGGGTGTAGCAACTCGGTAATAATATATTTAATTTATATGTAAATTTGAAACTAATAAGACATCTATATTTCATATTTTAACTGGTGGGTTATTATAAGACACATGACACTATGATTTTTTAAACTTTTTTATAAGAGGTGCATTTGTTCCCATCTATGTGGGCATATGGACACCATTTTCGCACAAAAAATGTCGATGTTGAAAACATCACACAAGACTGTGGAGTGGAAGTCGAGTTCAATCAATCTAGTCGATCTAGCCACCATGATCAAAACCTAGTACGAGGGACGTTAGGTTACGTCGGAAAGATACAAGAGATCATTGAAGTGGATTTCTCTTCTTTCCAATGTGTTATTTTTATGTGCAAGTGGTAGGACACCTTTGATCAGAATAATGTAAAGGAAGATCATGATAGTAGGATAATATGTATAAACTCTAGAAAGATGTGGGATGAAGCTAAGGAGCCGTATGTTTTCCCCAAACACTACAACCAGGTGTTTTTTACCCAGATGTGTTGGATAGGGATTGGTGGTTCGTATTAAGACATGACCCTAGATCAAAACATATTTTTGAGAACAATAGTGTTATCATGCCATGCGAGCTAGAAGATAATGAGGGTGATCATGAGAACCGAGAGTTATATGGTACATGTATTATTTCATCAATATGTATACTTTTTAAGATAGGTTTTTTGAAACATTATAATATGTATTTTTAATTAATTGGTAATTTTCATTGTGTTAATGTTAAAATCAATATTTCACTTGATAATTTGCAATTATGTTGATCTAAAAAACAATGGCGTATTGTCCTTTCTTTTGTATGTAAGATCATAATAAAATAATAATAATTCTAAAGTACATGAATTTATTTGCTTTATTTTCTAAACTTTATTATGTTACAATAATTCATATTATTCTAGATTTATTATTTTACAATTATTTAAAATTTTACAAATTTACAAATTTAAAATTTTTAATAAAATAATTTCACATTAATACAATTAAAATTTTACAAATATTTTACATACAATTAGAATTACAATTTTACAATTTCACATATAATTACAATTACAATTATAATCAATTCACAGTAATACAATTAAAATTTTACAAATATTTTACATAGAATTAGAATTAGAATTTTACAATTTCACGTACAATTACAATTACAATTACAATTTTAGAATTTTACATATATACAATTACAATTTTACAAATTTAAAATTTACAATTACAATTACAATTTTACAAATTTACATATATACCATTACAATTACAATTTTAGAATTTTACATACAATTACAATTAGAATTAAAATTTTACAATTTTACATATATACAATTACAAATACAAAAATTTCACAATAAATTAAATATTCCAATTACAATTAAAATTTTACAATTTTTTTACATACAATTACAATTTTAGAATTTTATATACAATTAGAATTACAAATATTGCAATTTTACAATATCATAATCATTCAATACTAAATTAATTAATAAACGTCACGTTTATGATAACCATCGTATAAACATCATATTTGACTAAAACACACATTCAAATTCACTAACATCATCGTGATCGTGATCATCTAACAAAACACAATTAGCATTATATAACATCATCACAACACAAACATCAAATATACATCCCATGTGAAATAACTGTTATCACATACACATCTATTTGCAAGCTGCACATTAAATGAACATATCTAACATGACCTAACAATATACACATCATGATGGTCACCAACATGTAAATTACGTACAACTGCAACATGGACATAAAATACATGGACTATATATATATATATATATAACTGAATAATGCCAAAAATATACAACTATAATATAAATGTCATGGATCAGTTGGTGGTACATGATCAATAGCAGTACTAGTCAAGGCCTGCTCAGTCAATGGTGCAACCTTGACAAGTTCAGATACATGCTGATCAGGATCAACTGTCGGTTGCTCATCGTGATGACTCGACATGGTCAATGGTCCAGCTTGCTCATGATCATGAGTACTGCTGGATGCTGCAGGCTGTTGACCAGACATAGCCGATGGTTCAACCTGCTCTCCATGATGAATGCTGCTTGATGCTAGTGGAGGCTGCTCATCTTGTGCAGCGCGAGGTGAACATTCAATAGATGATGTGTCACTGCTCACGGATTTTCAATCACGTGTTGTGTCTTGACCACGCCTATAACATGCAACGGTTCTCCTTAGCCACGTAACTAAGGTCGTAGCTCCTACGACATGCCGCATCAAGCTGTACATGTCACATGGCATGCCTCTCCACATATGTAACAACCTACTATCAGCCTGTATGTCTCTCATAGTAATTGGGCTGACTCCTGCCTCAACAATAAATGTAGTGAGTTGGTCGCCCAACTCCATCCTGTATCTTCTCTTAAGCCTATTGTGCTTAGAAAAAGGTGGTACCGGCGCACCAGTAGGAGCAGGTCTCTTTGCAATGGCCTCTTGATGATCCTAGACATCTGGCATATCCTGATCGTCATCAGGATCCACACCTGGATCATGTGGTGGTGCTGGCATGTCCTCGCCATCAAAAGACCCAATGTCTGCAAAATATATACAAGTATAAAACAATAATTAGACAATTTCATTACACAATTTAATAAAACAAGTTAAAGAACATGCTATAATAAATTTAAATAAAACAGTAATATTACCTCTATCGTCTGGCAATTCATTATCTGTGAAGAGGATGTTGGCACACCCTCGCCAATCCAAACCAGCATAAGGACAGGGGACCATAATGAAGGGATGCTCATCAATACAAGCTATCAAATCCAGTGCATCATGCAATATCCTTGCAGAAAACACAGTCTCACCCCTCTTGGGCATCATCTGTCCCCACATGTGCATCCATGCCTCGAACATCAACCTATGAGGTTACCGAACAAAAGTATACCTCGTCTCTGGAAACCTCTCAAAAAATAATCAAATAATATCTAAAGCAAAATTGAAGTTGACCCTCCCTTGTGCATGACCACGACATCTATCTAAGACTGTACATAATTACCACAAAAAAATGGCAAACCACCTGACAAGTTGTGGCTCCTATACTAAAGAATCAACATAAAATAGAAGCAAGAAACTAATGTGTTGCCTGTCATTGGTGTTGAGTGAAATGGTCGAAATCAGAAGTGAGAGGCACCTCACTTCCTGACTACCAAATGCACCAATACGTAACTGACCTTCGGAGACCTAAAATTCTGAAGGAAAAAATATATCTACGCTAATGTATCTTTGGGAGTACACCAAATGACTCCCTGCTACATAGCCAACTAGAACCTCTGGGAACGAGGGAAAATCCACCCCTCTCCTCGATAGCCCTGTGATGAAATATATGTCCTCCTCAGTGGGCACATACCATTGGTTAGGACCAATCTGGAAATCTTGTCGGTGGGAATTCCACCTACGGATAAGATGTCTCAAAAACACACCATGGCCCTTTAGGGAAGTAGCCTCCTCATAGAATTTGAGGAGGCCTACCTGCCTTAGGAGCCCCTTGGTAGTTGCTGTAATAGGGTGAGGGTACGCATCTCTCTCCCTCTCTTGTGCCTCCCATAGGAGAACCATGTTATACTGGTTCACTTGTTGTTGTTGCTTTTCCCCCTCTCCTCTCCTTTCACGTCTTTGAATGATTGACATATTAAATACAATTTTTATATTAAATGAGACATGTATTTAGGAATATGCATATATAATTTTTTTTGGAAAAAAAAAAATAGTTGGTGCGCCACAAAAAACAGGCATGCACTGGTACTGGTGCATCTTTTTTTGTGGCGCACTAGAAAATATTCAGCACACCGGCAGTGGTGCACCAAAAAAATTTCAGTGCACCGTTGACTATGGACGGTGTCGAGAGTGTGGTGCGATGACTAAACTCTACGCCCTGGGCATATATTTTAGTCAGCGCACCGACCTCCTCACATCATTACATAGTCAATGGTGGGGTCTTTTACCAGGCCGCATCGTGACCTTGTCGAAATGCGGAATGCGGTTTGTTGACAAAAATACCCACCTTGGGGCGGATATTTAAGTCAACACACCACATTGCCGCTATTCCACATGGTCAATGGTGCGGCTAGGTAACCAACCACACCACACTTTTTTTTAAATTTTAAAATAACACAGTGCGCCTTTTGATACCACCCCAAAACCAGTGCAGATACCGTTAGCACCGGTTACGGTGCGACCTGTAAATTTACAAGCAGCACCGTGAACCGGTGCGAGTCGAACGACTCGAGTGAACCACGCGAAAATTTTTATTTTTTTCTTTTAAATGGTTAATTTTAAGGAATTCTGAAATTCTAATCCGCTAAAAGGCTTAATTATGCAAAAACAAGAAAAATACTTGTAAATTTGGCTATCGAGGAGGCATATTGGCTGTAGAATTTTCAAAAGAAAATTTGCCCACCGTTTTTCAAAATTCAAGCTGGAGATTCATAGGCAATGCACAATACCAGTGTGTGCAATGGGTGCAATTAGAGCACCGATGTCAGGGCGGCTCAGACAAGGATAAATTGCACTGGTGCTTGAGAGATTTGGAGCACTGAGAAAAGTGAACAATGTGGTTTTTTGGTCGTAGTTTTTTTTTTATTTAACCCAAATCCTGTGCGCGTTATTTTATAGGCCCCACGATGCGGTTTCTTAAGGCCGCTCTGGGCTGTTTCTTTTTTGGCACGGGGTTTTAGGATGCACGGGTGTAGAATATTTGTAAATAACCAATGCACTATAGTAATAAGACGCATCGGGTGGGTTTGTATGGAGTGCATAATGTCCACTATGCCAATGATTTATGCGCACCCTTCTCTTGTTGAACGCACCGGTGCGGTTTAGTTTGATAAGCGCACTGGATGGAAAACATCCACAAAAACCTTCGCTCGACAACCTCCTCTAGTAACCTCCGCTAGAAACAGATGTCTGGGGTATTTTTATAAGGGGTTCCTCAAAAACATCCACTAGAGGGTCTTTTCCTTGTAGTGTCATCCTACCAAATGATGAACAACATGAAGCTTTACCCATTAGAACAAGAAGCAAGAATACCACTGATGCAACACAACCTAATAAAAAACAGAAGAATTCAATTCTTGATAAAGAGAAAACAGTAAGTAAAAATTCTACATCTAAGGCTACACAGACTAACCCTACTACTTCAGATGTTCCATATACATCAAAGACAATGGTAGTCTCTAACACCAATGAATATAATGTAGTTTAAGATATGAAAAATACTAGGGCTAAAATTTCAATCCGTGAACTTAATAAACTAAAACAATAACATAAGATTTTACTTAGAGATTTGAATGCAGTCCCTGCTTCAGCCCTACCTGCTCTAGTAGTAGTTCAAGCTCCTAATCATATGGGTAAACCTCCTTCTCCTTCAACTAAAATAGATGCCACATATCTTATTATGATAGGTGATCGATCCATATCTCATACTCCATTTATCTTAACCTATGAGATCTATAATAAGAATGTTCATAATTACTTAATTTATTTATGGGCTTCATCTAATATCATGCCAAAATCAGTATGTGCTAAGTTGAACATAACTCCTCAAAGTTCTCCTATTCATATAGTACAACTTGATAGGAAAAAAGTAGAGGTTGTAGGAGAAATAAAAATTTTTTCCATTAGATTGTAATCAAACCCTAAGGCTGCTCAGATAATTGATATTTTGGTAGCTGATATTCCTAAATTTTATGGTTTGGTATTGAGCAAAGACTGGTCTGAGAAACTTCAAGGATATTTCATGACAGATTGGTCACATATGTGGCTACCCCACAATGGAAAGCCAAACCAAATTCAAGTAGACTGTGAGAAATTCATGAAACATACAGTTACTGATCTTGAAGGAATCAATGAGCCAGTAGCATTCAATAATAATATTATTGGAAATTACTCAGAAAAATAATTTCTTGGAAACTTTAATGCACAACCATCACCTTTTTTTGATAATGCGGTTATCTCTCAAATTGAAAAAAATTCCAAGACAAAGACTTCTAAGTGTAAAAAATTTGTAAATAAACCAGTAGTTAATTATTTCTCTTGGATTATTTGTTTTGATGGTTCTAAATCAAAAGATGGTGTAGGATTTGGTTGTATTTTGATAAGTTCAGAAGGAGAAAAAACCATGCTAGCCTTCAGACTTGAATTCGATTGCACGAACATTATAGCAGAATATGAAGCATTAATTCAAGGTTTGTACAAAGAAATTGACCTTGACATTAAATATCTAAAATTACTGGGAGATTCAGAAATCATTGTCAAACAAGTAAGAAATACTATCCATTGTCATTCTGGACATCTTAAACATTATCAATCATTAGTCCAGGAATTGACTTCTCATTTCTTAGCTTTTAATATTTCCTCTGTACCGAGAATAAAAAATGCTAGTGCAAACTTATTGGCTAATGTAGCATCGAAATTAATTCCATTTTAATAATTTAGTTTTGATAGGTTTTCTATTGAATTTATTTTTAGACCATCTGTTCCTGATAATATTACTAATTGGAGAGTCTTTAATCATGATTCTGATATCATAGATTTCCTTACATCTTAAGGATCTTATGATAATCAAATTCTAGATGAAAATGAACATGATACTCAGATAAAGGAATAACATGATGAAAATCTAGTACCAAAGTCAGTTGTTAAATTAGAAGACCTTTATGATTTAAAAGATAGGCTTAAGAGAGTTACTAATTCTAAAATTCAAAATTCAACTTTAATATTTGAGTTAGTAAATCTCGGAACCGATGAAAAAACAAAAAATGTCAACTTAGGCCTTGGTCTGTCTTCTGAAGAAACAATATCATTTTTCAAGTTATTGAGGGCCTACATAAGTATTTTTGCTTGGGATTATACAGATCTTAAAACATATGGCATTGCTTTTATTCAACACACTATTCCTATGATTTCAGATGATAAACCAATACATCAAAATTTGAGGAACATTCATCCTAATCTTGAATGTCAAATCAAAACAGAGTTGAATAAGCTCCTCAAAGCTAAGATCATATTTCCAATTAGACATTCAAAATGGGTTTAATATTTGGTTCCTGATAGGAAGAAAAATGGTGACATTAGGATTTGTATTGATTTTATAAATTTGAATAAAGCATGTTAGAAGGATAATTTTCCGTTACCAACCATGGAACAAGTACTGCAAACTGTAGCTGGTTCTGAACTTATGTTTTTTCTAGATGGGCTTTCATGATATAACAAAATACTGGTACATCTAGATGACAAATTAAAGACTACATTTAGGAATAAGTGTGGAATTTATGCCTATCAAAAGATGCCATTTGGGTTAATCAATGCAAGTGCCACTTTTCAAAGAGACATGGACATAGATTTTAGAAGACTCATTAAAAAATCAACAATTATTTATCTAAATGACATTACAATCTTTTATAGAAAAGAAACCAACCATGCGAATGACCTGAAACAAGACTTTGAGCGATGTAAAAAGTATGGAATCTCACTAAACCCAAAGAAGTCATATTTTGCTTTAGATGAAGGAAAATTTTTAGGGCTCATCGTATCCAAAAGGGGTATTTATATTGATCCTAAAACAATCGAAGAGATTAAAAGGATTCCTTTCCCTCATAATAAGAAAACCATGCAGTCATTTCTTGGACAAATAAATTTTTGAAAGAGATTTATCCTTGACTTTTCACAGATAGTTTTACCTTTACAAAAGATGATTAAGAAAAGTTCAGTCTTCAAGTGGGGACATAATGAAAGGGAAGCATTTGATTTAATCATACAATCTATTATCAATGCTCCATTCTTAACTACTCCCAATTTTCTTAATCCTTTCACTTTATATACATTCTCATCACATACATCTTATTTTGTCGTTCTGACACAACTCTATGACCAACAAATTGAAGCACCAATATCATTTTTCAGTTCCAATTTGCAAGGTTTAGAACTAAACTATTCATCTGTTGAGAAACAAGAATTTGCTGTCTTCAAAGCTATAAAGAATTTTAGGCCATTTCTCCTCAAAACTCACACCAAGATAATAGTTCCATTCTCTGCAATAAGGAAATTATTGATGCGAAGAGAACTAGGAGAGAAAAAGGCTAATTGGGTTACTGCTTTACAAGAATATGATGTAGAAAATAGACCTTCTAAGATTTTTATAGGTCAAGGTTTTTGCATAATGCTAACAGGAGCATCCCATTTATCATCAGAAGTAGATTTAGGTAATGATGTACAAGTGTCATAGGTAAGCCTCAACGATGCTCAGTCTCAATATGTTGATCTCAAGTTTTTTGGAAAAATGGATATGCCCAAACACAACTCAGTCATAAAACAAAGTGTGCTCTAAGATTAAAAGATAAGCAATATGAAATGATCGATGATTTATTGTTTAGAATAAATTTTGATTATGTGATATTAAGATTCTTAGAGAAAATTGAAGCAGACAATTTTTTGCAGGAAGTCCACAATGGACTAGTTGGAAGACATTTTGGAGGGAATACAACAACACAAAAATCCTACATGCAGGTTACTATTGGCCAACACTTTTCAAATATGCTCATGATTATGCAAGGAAATGCAAAGTTTGTCAAAGTGCATCTGGAAGATAAAGGAAACCAACTTTTCCATTACAACCAGTTAATATCGAACAACCATTTGAGAAATGGGGATTAGATATAATTGGTGAGATCGTTCCTAACTCTTCCTAACAACATAAATACATCCTCACAACTACTGATTATTTTACTAAATGGGTGGAAGCAATTCCACTAAAAGTAGCCAACTCTGAGAATATTATTGAGTTCATTGATCAGTTTATCATAACTAGCTTTGGTTTACCTACTTCTTTGATGTTTGACAATGCATCTTATTTCTCAGGATTTTCTATGATAGAATTTTCTATTAAAGGAGGTTTTAAACTCAAATATTCTGCTAACTATTATCCTCAAGGAAATGGATTAGCAGAGTCAACAGATAAAAACCTTATTAGAATCATTAAATGAACTTTTGAATAGAACCAAAGAAATTGACACAAATCATTAACATTATCTCTTTGGGCAGATCAAATAACTCAGAAGGCCTCCGTTGGCACTTTTCCATTTAATATTGTTTATGGGAAAGAAACCATTCTTCCTACCAATGTAGTACTACAATTAAAAGACCCTCTAGTGGATGTTTTTGAGGAACCCCTTATAAAAACACACCATACATCCGTTTCTAGCAGAGGTTACTAGAGGAGGTTGGCGAGCGGAGGGTTTTGCGGATGTTTTCCACTCGATGCGCTTATCATTCAACATCACACCAGTGCTCCTTACAAGTGAAAGCATCGGTGCACACAAAAAATTGGCACACCGAACACTGTGTGCTCCGTACACACCCACCCGATGCGTTGTATTACAGTAGAGCACCGGTGCTTCACAACTCTTCCACGTTGGTGCATCATAAAACACCGCGCCAAAACCAAAAACAACCTCTGCGGTATTAAGAAACCACACTGATGCATCATAAAATAATGCACCAAAAAAAAAACTGACCGGTGCATTCGTAAGAAACAGCACCGGTGCACCTATAAAGCACACATACCGAAAAGGGTTAAAAAAATACGGCAAAAAACCAAATTTTTCATTTTTTCAGTGCTCTAGAGCTCTCAATTACCGGTGCGATCTACAAGAGAAGGCACCGGTGCACACAAAAAATTAGCACACTGGACACCATGCACTCCATACTCACCTGCCCAGTGCATCTTATTACTGTAATGCACTAGTGCTTCACAACTCTATTGTGTCGGTGCAACATAAAACACCGCACCAAAACAGAATCCACCCGGTGCATTGTTACGAAACAACACCGGTGCATCATAAAACATCGTGCCAAAATAGAAGCGGACTGGTGCATTCATATGAAAAAGCACCAGTGTGCCTATAAAACATGTGCACCGAAAAAGGGTTAAATAAAAAAAAATTACGGCCAAAAAACAACATTTTTCAATTTTCTTCTCTCAATCACCGGTGCGCTCTACAAGAGAAGGCACCGATTGCACAAAACATTGGCACACTAGACACCATGCACTTCGTACACACACACCCGACGCATCCTATTTTTGTAAAGCACCAATGCTTCATGACTATTCCACCCTAGCGCATCATAAAACACCACGCCAAAACTGAAATAGCCCAGTGGGGTGTTAAGTAACCGCCTCGGTGCATAATAAAAAAATGTGCCAAATCTGAAGCTGCCCCATGCATTCTTAAGAAACTGCACCGGTGCGCCTATAGAACCCTGCGCATTAGAACAGGGTTAAATAAAAAGAAAACTACGGCCAAAAAAACACTTTTTTCACTTTTCTTAGTACTCCAGAGCTCTCAAGCACCAACGCAATTTCTCCTTCTCTGAGCCACCCTGACATCGGTGCTCCCATTGCACCCATTGAATGCATTGTTGCTGTGCATTAGCCACCAATCTCCAGCTTGCATTTTTCAAAAACGGTGGGAAAATTTTCTTTTGCAAATTCTATAGCCAATATGCCTCCTCGACGATGAAATGTACAGTTATTTTTCTAGTTTTTCCATAATTAAGCTTTCTAGTGGATTAGAATTTGAAATAACCTTAAAATTAACCATTAAAAAAATTTTATTTTTTTATTTTTGTCATGTGGTGGTATGAGCCGTTCGGATCGCATCGGTAAGTGGTGCTGCCTATAAAATTTACAGGCCACACCACAACTGGTGCTAACAGCATTTGCACAGTGTCCGGAGTGGTACTGAAAGGTGCCCCACATTATTTTAAAATTTATAAAAAATTGTGGTGCAGTCATTTAGTGGGGCACACCGTTGACCATGGGAATAGCAACGCGGTGGGTTGACAGATATATCCGCCCCGGTGCTTGTCAGCACACCGAATTTGGCATTCTGATAGGGTCAACAGTGCAGCCGGGTAAAAGACCGCACCATTCACTATATAATTTGTCAGGAAGTCGGTGTGCTGACATGAATATGCGCATCGAGGCATATATTTTAGTCAGCGCACCGCTCTTCTGACACCATATATAGAGTCAATGGGGCCTGAAAAATTTTCATGTGCACTGCATACGGTGCGTTTTTTGTCATCTGGGGCACCACCTCCGGTTCTCAACAAACAAAAGCCGCACTGGAATTGGTGCATGACTGTTTTTATGGCGCACCGACTAGTATGTTTTTTTTTTCCAAAAAAATTATATATGTATATTCCTAATACATGTCTGATTTAATAATAAAAAAATTATTTAATATGTCAATGATTCAGAGAGAAGAGGAGGAACAAAAAAAACATCAGGCGGAGTAGGTGCTTGCGCGGGTCTCTCTAACCATAGAAATGCTCAGTCATTGGGGTAGTGGGTGGCTCAAAACGTAGCTTCGTCATTTTGCTACATTTCTCCCAGTCCTTAAAAACTCCCTTATGTGTATCCCACCAACGCCCTGGTGTTGCACGCATAGTCAGATCAAGTGCTGATAACCTTTGTTCTTCCGGTACAACATTTTCCAATTCTTCCAGAAATACTACGAGACTACCAGAACCATCAAAATAAGGTAGTTCTCTTACCTCTAAGGAGATGCACCAGAAGTTTTTTGTGATCTTGAGGTAGCGCAGAAAAGAAACGTCATGAAATTTACTCTACCATTTCTCTATCTCCCCATCCAAATCTGAGAAACATGAACTATCCTTCTCCCATTTTAGCATTTCATCAGTTGTAGGATTGATCCAATCCTCGTCCCATGTAGTCATCTTGTAGATATGGTTGACATCATCTCCTTCATGCACTGGCTCTGTATATCTTTCTCATTCTGCCAAGTCCAGTGGTACTATCACCCGTGTACCATCATTTTCAAAGATCATGCTTCTATGCTTTAGGTTGATGATGCCTCCCATATCGATGGCCAGGTCCAGCACTAGCAGCACAAGGTATGGGTTTGCATCATCCAAAATTAGTATCAATTCAAAATCTACGCGCGTACCTTTACTCTAGAAATATCTACCAGAACCTATTAAAATATTCCAAGTGGAATGATCTTTTGTTGATTGGCCATGCGTAGCTAAATCATGGACCATTACAGCTTCGGTTCTCCCATCTTCTTCTAGGTCTGCATAGGTATAAAATTTGCATCAAACCTTAAGTCCAGGATGACTTGATCCATCTCATACTCTCCAATTTGCACAGTTATGAGCATCTCCCTACCAATTCTCTTCTTGCTCTTATAGATCTTGTTCATGGCCTTAGTCTCAGTTCGAGGCACTTCTTTGTCCGCGCAGCTGTGTATCAGGGCCTAAAGATTGTATATTTCTTTCTCATTGTGTAGTAATTTAATACAGGATTGTAGGAATAGTTTGAATTCATCATCAATCTTCGATTCCATGATATACTTCAATGTAGACCCTCTTGTAGCAACAAAATCCTTCCCGACTTCAATTAAATTCTCCTTTTCCTTCTACAGGTTGATTCCTTCTTTCTTGTCAGAGACCTTTCTGATCAATGGCTCTGCATCAACCTTCTTTCTCTCATCTCCTCTAGTGGCAGCACCACTGCATGTAATTATGTTTACAATTGGATCATCATTGCACAGTTCAGATTTATAACCATTTGTATGTTTTTTGTAGGCTTTTTTTGTTGCTTTTCCTGCATTCTAGCAATTAAAACAGGACAATCGTCATGTTAGTGTGAATTCTAATCCCAAGCGTACAAAAAATATCACTTTAGTTGTGCATAAAAAACAGCCCTAACATCGAATGTGGCTATCAATTTCCTTATATCTGCAGTAGGTGATGAGAATAAATGCTACAAAAATCCAAATCTATGTTGTTAAAGACATTAAAAAGAAAAAATATACGAGAGTTTCTCCATACATCCAATAGACAAGACAAGAATTTATAAAGTATTTTTTGTATTATAAAACTTGGGAAGGGAACACGGAAATATGTTACGAGTCCCCCTCAATGGGATGGATTCTTGTATTTCCTCAGTGCTTCAGATCCAATATCTCTCTCTCTTGATGGTGCAGAAAACCCAAACAAAATAGAACTCAAAAGGAGCTCACAAGAAAAAGTAGAAAAAATATGACAATTATGGAGGATCAAAGTCAGACCAAAAGCATAGAACAAAAGGTGATCAAAAGGTGACAAAAGGTAGTGAATGAATTGAAAACCCTTCTATTTATAACAAAATATTGAGTTAGTCTAGATATTGGTGCATAATTAAAATATTATTAACCAAATCTAGATCCAACTTACTTGGAATATTTTATTATTTTTGGTGGAGGGAAAAGGAATTTAGAATTGGTTAAATCCCTTTATTTAGATATAATAAATAAATAAATGATTTATTTATTATTTCAAGGATGAGGTTAAGGAATAATTAAATAAATAATGATTCAAATCATTATTCCTAGATAATAATAAGATAAATAATGGTTTATCTAATTAATTCTCTTGTTTTGGGTTAAATACGACCAGGAATATTAATTAAAAACTTGTTTAGTTAATTATTCCTAAAGGAAAATCAAACAAACAAGGATTTATTTAATTATTCCTCATGGGGTTTCTTGTTCAGGCCAGAAATAATTTTATAAAATATGGGTTATTAAATTATTTCTCATAGTGAAAGAAATTTTACTATGGTAAATTTGGTCTTACATGGTGTACTTTAGTCCATCTAATAGTAACAGGTTAGATGACCAAAAATTGGTGTAACAAATTTCCCCCCAACGTGCAAGCATTAGGAGCTAATCGTATGACCTAAGTACATTGTAAGAATACAATCCCTAGACAACGAAGGTGAGTCAGAGAGAGATAAATATAAGACAGACTGAAGCGAGAGAGGACAAGACCCTGAGGAGGTGAGACTTATAGGTGCGACAAGTCTCTTTTATGAGTGAGTACATGTTCTCAATGAGGCGGGGGAGGTATACCTATGCCCGCCAAGATGAAAAAGTACAAATAAAAATGGTGCACCTAGCAAAAATGGGACTGAGCTATATAGTACATCCTAGCATAAACATGGGCAAGATAGAAAAAAAACATAATGGATCCCACATACATACTGTGCCTAGGACAACAGCCAAGACTTATACAATAATATCTGATTACATTAGATATAATAACAACCAAAGAGGCCCTATAAAACAGGAAAGGGATCTGAAAATCTAAATTACACATGCAAACTAAAGGTGCTGCAAGCAGCTAAGGCCAGAACTATAAAATCTTTGGAGTTGCATCCAAGGTTGTAGGAAAGAGGTCATCCGGGTATGTGGGGGGCTACCTGAAGGGCTAGCCCCTCATGAGGTCTGAAACATCTCACACACACCCAGGAATAACTGGTACAATCTGTGGAATCACCAAACCATCAAGTATATGGATCTCGATCATACCATAAGGAGCTATAATTGAGAAACAACCAAGTCAAAGGGAAATAAAGGGTCCCTTTTCCTGATCTGAGGCACCGAACAAGAGTGGAATTTGGAACCACGGCATGCCGCCCTCTAGACCTGTCTTCTGGAATGAATAAGTTGTTGCTGATAGAAACAGGTTCACCATGGGTGAGGAAATAAAGAATCCTAAACTAAGGCACAAGGGATAATGGTCGAGTGACTGATAGATTGACACAAGGGATGATGGTGGAATGGGGGGTACTGAGTAACTGGCTGACGACTTCCCTTATTAGATCATAAAGGGCATCAATGACCTGTCAACTATTGACTCGACTCCAGAGGGGATAGGGGACAGTATGTCTGAAGGCAAAAATGTGCGACACGAGAGAGGTATAAATCAATTAAGGATGGAAGACTGTGACGGGAGACAAAAGGAACTCAGGACAGACTCTATGGATGCAATGATGACTCAGATCGGATGCTCTAAACAAGGGAGACTTGATGATGCTGCCACATAGAATAAGCTCAGTGGGGACCATAAAAAAATGAATAAAAGATAATTACTTAGGACAAAAATCAACATGAGCATTGAAAAGTATAAAGGCAAAGTGGTGCCCCAAGTACAAGTGTCGCAAGTGAAGAAATTCAATTTTGAGAAGTGATGAAGTGACCCTTCTTGGAAAAAAGGCTTCTGGGTGAAGTGTTAAATCACAAAAAATGAAAGGGTACCCATTTTATTACTCGGTGAGATCTTTCCAACAGTGCTAACGGTTCGTCAAACCGAGCTACGATTGGGTCATAATTGGCGAAAGAAAAATTTGGGTTTTTTTTTTAATAAGGCAATTTCTCTCAAATTTGATTCATTTGCAAGTGTAGCTTTGGTGAATGTAGAGAGGAGAAAAGGCCCTAAATCTTGCAGTGATCGTAGCAGACAAACCAACCATTGGAATCAAGGTCCGAGACTTTCAGGTAGGCGGCCTTACTTGTCTAAGGATGGCCTTACTGCTTCTTGGAAGTATGGTTCCTAGTGAAGAAGCAAGGGAAAGAAAGAATACAGGAATGAACTACTAGAGAAGGTATAGAATCATGCTTGCCCACCAAGTCAAACATAGGGACCAAGTGGTAAGTATGGTAGCACATAAAGTATAATATTAGAAGGAATGGTATTAAGCATCTACGATATATGGCTCACCGAAGAGTCTGGTAGGACAAAATATCCAAGGAATGGGAGGGTAATCAACCATACCTAGATAGGTGGGATCTAGGCCAAGACTTATGAAAATCAAGTGAGAAGGTGGCCAGGGGTGCCATCATGCCCCTAAGCATGGGATAGTGCCCCCAAGAATATGTGATGGAGGGGAGTGATCTGGTATGCAAAGGTGGGAATGATGCCCCTAGATAGAGGATTTTGTGGAGCGCCGTGGTGTTACAAATGGTTAAATAATGGATTCAAGCCTTCAGTATCATAGGCACTAAATCCGCAAGAGGATTATGAGAAGGTATAGAGGCATAGGTTCCCCCAAGCATGTTATTTTCATGCCAAATGTATTTAGAAAAGTGGAATCTAAACACATTTTTCTGATGTGGTTTTCCATTTTTTTAAGTTATGGTTATCTTTGGTGCGAATAATGGATATATGCAGTTCGAGAAAGGGAATGGAGGATTGCCAATATCTTTTGGTACTGTATATATGAAGCAAATGGAACAAATTTCTAGGTTTGCATACATGGTGTCACTATTCGAAAGAGTGGATTTGGATATAATGAACTCTTGCTCACCTAGAAAACACACAGGTTGGTCAACAACAATGTCTAGGGGATTAGGTTGTTGATGTAAGATGAAGGAATGATGAAGTGGATCATCCCTAGAGTGATTTGAAGTGATATGGAACTCTAGAGTTTATTCTAAATGGGGAAGAATATTGTTACAAGAGTCGACACAACCAGATGCACTAGGAGGGTTGTGGAGAATTGCTTCTCCTAGACTCTCAAATATGGGTGCCCCCTTACCTAAACATTGGGTGTAAATGTAATGGCCACAAGGCGTATGTGCTTCAAATGCATGGGTTCGATGTAAGGGGGTGTAGATGAATTCAAGGGTGGTAAATGCTTCCATAATTTCGTCATCACAGTAGAAGATGGGCTGGCTGGTGGAAGGATGACCACATGACGTGGTGAAGCTAGCTGACTCATCATTATGAGAAGTGAGGTTCACATTCACATTGTCACAGAGAGTGACAGAAGAATAAGTAGATGAATAATCTACCGATGTTGAGCCCAAGATGATCGCTAAAGGTAGGTCAGGTGAAACAGAAGGGGATGCCTCAGAGGAGTCTTCCACCGTGGATATCATAGATGATGACAGGTAGAGGATAGTGGAAAAAAACTCCGTCGTCTCAATATTGGGACGGGGTATTTCAATGGGAGGGGATGTTTCCTTTGGTTCTTCCAAAACAAAACTCACAAGTAATGGAGAAATGGAATCGTTGCGCTCGGCCTCGAATTAGCGAACCGCTTCCAAGGAGGTGCGGAAATCATCAAGGCGGGGCAAGAGGTGAGTAGAGTGACCATGGAAATCATGCAAAGCACAATGTTTATTTGTGTGAAATTTCTTGATTTTCTTGGTTGTATCCGGTAAAGTGACATGGACTTTCGGGATATTAGACTGAGGAAATGCCTTGTTGACCATGGGTTTGATACGAGGCAATTCGGGACAATTGTGGGTAGCACGACCGATAACATCACACAAAACACATGGAGGTGTACGCTTTGGAGGCTTAGGAGGAGCAGGCATTGTCTGGGAAGCCTTTTCCTTAGGTGACTTTTTATGGGCTTTTCCCCCCTCACATGAGGCTTTCGCAACCGGAGTAGATTCATGTTGAGGTAGCTGAAGAACAGAAGCGAAGGGAGGGGTCATAGCTATCGGTTGGATCTGGGTCAAAGAGGTATAAGGTTTGAGCTGACCAAGCAGGTATTGGATGGGGGATCAATGTACCAAACTGAGATCCCCATGGTCATGTTTGGAAGGGTCAAGGTAGCCATAACAAGTATCGAAAATACTTTGGAATGCAGAGCAAGAAACGGTATTTGACCGTAGGGGTAGTGGCTAGGTGGAATAGCTCCCAAATGGTTAAGACTAGGGGGAACCATTCCATGAGGAAAAAGAGGATCAGGGACACCAGCTACATATGAAGGGCCTTGAGTAGGAGGTCTTGAAGGCTGAGTCAAAGTACTAGGAGTAGGTTTCAAAGGGTGAGGATGCTAACTAGTCGAACCAGAGTATTTGAGGTCGGACCGAGACGATTGCATCATGCAAACATTCGAGGAGCTAGGGTGAGAGATAAGAGGGGGGAGAGTAGGGAATGAGCAAAAAAAAGAGGAATATTTATAGACTTTGGGTCAGACAATGGTCAGAGGTTCAACTATTTGTTTATTGGCCACTAAAGAAATAATGGAATTTGGAGAGGTCTGAGACTTCGGCTCGTATTATGTCAGCTAATTGATAGTGATGATTTTTCCATGGTGAGGAAAGCACATCCTACAGTGAACCACAGATGGGACAGCATACATTGCATAAGTATAGCTACAACCCAATAAAATGTTGTAGTCTAAGGGGGCATTAATGACTTAAACGTCAACACAAACAGTTTTTCCCACAAGAGTAATAGGATAGTTGCAAAACATGCCAAGGGTATGGGAAGACTGGTCATCCCACGCATGGAAGGTGATAGTGGAAGGAGCTAAATCGGGCAATCCAAGATTTTTCCAAATAGAAGCAGACATCATGCAGGTGGATGCCCCATTATCAATGATACATCAGGAGACGTTGGCATTCCGGATCTTGACAGGTATTTGGAAGGTAACGGATGTAGGTAGGGGTGGATGCTCTAACTTTTCAACATCAAAGACAATCAAAAAATCATCTGAAGGATCCACAGTGCCCATAATTGTTAGTATAGATTTACGTTGTGAAGGGCATGACTGGAGGATTTCCAGTGTTCACATGGTGGCAAGAGATTGCGCCAAGTCATCTACAATAGTGTAGGTGTGGGTGGATTTACCAGAAGCTGCATTTCGGCATAATGGTCCTTTGGGGATCTTGGTATGTACCTCTTCCTTAGGCTGAGGGATCTGTAAAGGACCATTAGGTGTCAAAATTGGCTCTGTGGGACCTGAAACGTGGGGCTCGGTGGCGGTCATAGTGGGAGGCTTGGTGTACTGGCGTGACTGAATCTGAAGGTTAAGATCGTGATATTGGCTTGGCCAGAGTGCATCATGAGGATCTGGTAATCAGAGGTACCAGACAAAGAAGGTTGAGTGGCCACTTGACCTTAAGGGGGTTGGGCAGCCACATATCCTTGCTGGGGGAAAGGATTGGTAAACACAGTCGTTTGAGTAGGTATAGCATTAAGAGGAACTGAAGCAGAGGCTTGCTACCCTCGAGATGCTTCTTGAGCTTCCCACAGTTGACACAGCTGAGGTAAAAGGGGACAATCATGGTTATAGTGACCATGGACACCACAACAAGAACAAGGCTTATTCGTACGAAGAGGCATGTTTTGTTTGGATTGATCACCCTATTGTTGAGTTGCAGTGTTATATGTATTCTCTTGGGGATTGTATCCTGGACTACCTTGAGCAGATTGGTTTTGGTTTCCTTTCCTCTTATTTTTGGAAGTGGGAGGATTATTCGCACTCTGCTGCGCATACACCTGACCCTGAGGGGGGGGTGGCTACTGCTGCAGAGCTTGAGAAGGAATGGGAGGTATAGGTGCTTGTGTTGGAGGATCTGGAGCACCTGGCTATAGATATGGATAATAACGAGGTTGAGAAAGCAGGCCATGGCATTGGAGGATGTGGTTGGGAAAAGGCATGAGGCATGTTGTGTCCTAGATACATTCTACCAAGAGGGGGGAAAGTGTTATAGGAGTTGGCCCCTCCCTGAGGGAAACCATAACCCATATGAGGATGAGTGTACGAATGTGAAAGGGATACAATGAAACCTTCAGTGGCATGATATTCCCCTGGTGCATTGGCACCACCAGGTCTAGGGAGATCAGGTAAGATGGTATAAACATAAATATATTGCACTTAGATCAAGTCATATTTCAACGCAACTTGGAGGGCTTCTTCCTCAGTCTGAGGAAAGTGAGACGCGACATCTTTACCAATATAGGGAAAAATGGATCTGAGAAACTATTCCATGTAGACACAATCTTCAAAAACTAGAGCTTGACATAAGCTCTTTCTTCTATGCCATTCTTGAACAAGGTCATATAGGCGGGTGGCAGAATTTTGACAGAAAACGATAAAAATTTTGGTACCGGTGTCATAGCAAAGGGGAAGCTAGAAGTAGGATAGAAACTCCTTTGCAAGAGTTGAAAAAGTGGCATGAGAGGCAGTGGCTTGGTCGACATACCACTTGGAAGCTTCTCCAGTAACCATATGCTAGAATAATCGAAGACAGACAGAGTCATTAGTGATAGATTTGGATGAACACCACATGTGGAAAGAACGAACATGGTTCGTAGGATCCTCTCCGGCATTTCCCTCAAAGTTAGGGGTGTTTGAAGGAAGCTTGGTTGGCATAGCAGGCCAACCTAGATCATGGTGTCTAGGGTCATTTATCAACAGGCTTAACTTGGGAAGGCTTAGGCCTGCTATATAAGGAACCAAGGGAGGAGTCAGAATTTTTCTAGTTGCAACTCCACTGGTAGAGGTTCCATCATTAGAGTCGGGGCCACCACCACTAGTAGATCCTACACCAGACATGATGAAGGTGAAAGGTGGAGGGGAACCAAGGATGGAAACATAAGGGGAACTTGATGAACTAGAATCAGAGTCAAAATGGGGACTTGATGAACGACTAACTGGGACCCTACGTGGTGGAGTAAGTCTTCCTAATGGAAACTAAGGATGACTACCTTGGATTCTCTAGGATAAATGTCTTGGGGGCGCAATGATTGAAAAGATACACAAAACCCAATAAGGAAGAGAGGAAAACAAGGGCACGAAGGGCAGATTAATTAATTACAATGTTTTAGTCTTGGCCTGGCGATGTAAACTAGGCTCTCTTCACTTTAGGTGTGTGTGTGTGATAAGTGTGTTAATTTTAACTAAGCCCGGACGTGTGTATAGAAAAAATAAAAAATATTTTGTATAACTGTAAATAAAACTGAAAGCGATAGTAAATGAAACAACTAAAGATGCATAAATTTAAACCCAAAAAGGAGGGATTCCAAACCAATAGTCTATGGGTGGGTGAAATCTACTAAAAACACACAATATGGCCAATAGATCTAAGGTCAAGAGGAATAGCAATCTAAAGCTCAGATCTACTAGAAAGAGGTGTAGAAAACAACAAGAAACCAGAGGAAAAATGCTGAAAAGTGGGTGGAGAAAGGCTACAACCTAAAGGGCAACATAGGGGACCCTAAAGGAGGACCAAAAATACCGAAAAGAGATTTTTTGGATGGAAAAATAACCGATCTGACATGGATCTTAAAAGGTAGGTTCAGATCTTAAAAAAAAAGGTTGAAAAACACTGAAATTTCAGAATACCTACTTCAACTAAACTCCTCCTAAAAAGGTGGAAGTGTACTCAAGCCCTAAGGGGCTTGGTTCCTACTTCGATGAGTAAAAATAAGTAAGTACAGGTCCAAGATGGGGAAGGACAGAGGTCAGACAACCCTGAATAGTGCCCCAGACAAATTTTGAAACTTTCAGAACAAATTCCCGCAAAGAAGTATAGGTCGCACATTCTAACCTAGTTTCTGTTGAGGTCGCAATTTTTGGGCAGTTATCAGCTACCTGAGAGCTGAGGTCATGAGTTTTGGGCCAAAACATGCGACCTAGACTTCTGGCTGTCTCAGGGGAAGATTTCAGAAAAAAATGTCTTCTTTGTCACGGTTGATACCTATTACCAGTGAAAATGGCCCAGAAAACCCTCTTACTACTGGCCCTTTCGGCAATGACCTACTTGCGCAAGTCAAAGTCTCACCTGAATTAGTATGGGGTGGTGCTGGAACCAGGTTTCCACACCTTGAGAGAGAATGAAATAATGTGGGTGTCTTCATATATATAACAGCTGTGATCTGACCTTCACAACAAAATCCCTAACCAGAAACCCTAACCAGGCAGATTTAGGTCAATTTATGCAAGTTATCTTGTGCGCGCACAGATACATATCCCGTAATCCTTTCAATATTATTTAATACATATCATTCAATTTCAATAGAAATAGATCCATTTACTTATCATTCATCTAATGCAGAAGACAATTGTGCAACCGATCCAAACACAAATAGCATATATAGTAAACATAAATAACATATAGAATAGATTCACAAAGCAGAATATAGATGCATTTGATACTCATATTTCTTCCAAAACATTTCTTTATCCATTCATAGTTCAGATCTTCCTTACAATACTTTCGTCCTACCCGTGCACACATTTGGTTGGGTCCACACACAGCAGGACTAAAGTCTCTGTGCACATAGCCAGCAGGAGCCTTCTAAACCCAGACAAGTTCACCTTTCAGCTCAGAACATACCAAAACATAGTTCAGACTTCTTCCTTATTATCTACTCGACTCGATTTAGACTCGTATTTAAACCTTTATCTTGCACTCATCTAAGGTCCACAAATTGTGTTTTTCGGCCCTTAGTTCTACCCTTTTCCAGATTACAACTCATTAGGGGCTTTGACCTGCCCCAAAGTCCCTTGACATGTGCTTCACTTAGCGCGCATGACTTAACTTATGAAAAATACTATATTTTTATCCAAAATATGGTCCTAAGGTACCCCGCTCCAACATATACAGATTGCAAAAAATTACTAGCTTCTTAGACTTGGAGGCCTGAGCATTGTCAGTGATGATCTTCATGGGACAAGAAAACCTTGATAAAATATTATTTTCCAGAAAATGTATGATCACTGAATCTGTAGCTTGTCTTGCAGGGACTGCTTCAATCCATTTTGTAAAATAACAGTGGTTGTTAATATATATCGATGTTGGCCTGAAGATGCAGTGTTTATCTCAACAATAAAATCCAATCCCCATTACTGGAAAGGGGCTTCTACAAATATAGGTTTCAAAGGTAATGGAAGCAGCTTTCTTTTTCCTTCAAATATTTGACATTCATGATAGGTAGCAATATTCTTGTAATCATCTTTGAACAATGAAGGCCAATAAAAAACCTTCTCTAAGTATCTTATTCAATGTTTCTTTCCAATAATGTTGACCTCCACAGTCACCCTGATGAAACTCATCAATCACCTTATCGGCTTCATCTTCTAGTATATAGTTTAGGAGTATCCCGCTGGTATCTTTCCAATACAATTTTTTCTTCAAGAAGTAGTACCTTAGAGATTTTACCTTAACAAATCTAGACTTTGACTTTGTCATTTCAAGAGGAGGTCTATGATGTTGTAAAAAAAAATGACATCCTTATACCAGTCTGAGATAATGATTTTTTCTTCTACGGGAATTAGTTCTTCATATTCAAACACATCTGAAATTTCTGCTATAAAATTCATATCTAGAGAACCAAAATTTGATTAAGTCATCATCTTTTCTAGTCCTTTTCCTTTCACCAATTCTGTAGGACTGATCTCCAAGTCATATTCCAGCAAAGTGGCAATCCACTTAGTCCTCTTGCCATTGGATCATCTTGGGTTAATATGTCTTTTACCACAGCATTAGGAACAAAAGCCACAACATGTGAATGAACAACATAAAATCTGAAATATTTGAGTGCCTTCACTAGAGCGTAGGCTTGATTCTCCATAATGTTCTAATTTAATTCAAAATTTCCAAGTGTCCTACTGAAAAAATAAATAGGTTGTTCATTTCCTTGTTGCTTTCTCTGCAATAAAACTCTTGCAATTGTATGTTCAGAAGCTAAAGTAAAAACCATAAATTCATTTGAAAAATAAGGTTTTATGATTACTTGAGCTTGAGTAAGAACCTTCTTGATATCTCAAAATAATGTTTAGCCTCTGCTATCCACTTAATATGACAATCTTTCCTAAGAATATCGGTGATGTGCTTCACAATTTCTACAAAGTTAGGAATAAATCTTCTATCAAAATTCACCTTACCTAGAAAATATTGGATTTCTTTTCTGTTTTTAGGAAAATATATCTTCTGAATAGCAGCAACCCTACTTGGATAAATCTTAATTCCATATTTTGATTATATATTACCCAATAACTTTCTGGTTGTCAAAGAAAAAACACTTTTGGTGGGGTTTAGAGAAATACCAAATTTTCTGCACTTTGTAGAATCATTTCCAAGTGCTTGAGATGTTCTTCTTCCATTTAGTGATGTCATCTAAATAAAAAACCACAGATTTGTCCTTTTCTTCTGCAAATGCAATGTCCATTTCCCTTTGAAAGGTTGCTCCTGCATTCATGAGTCCAAATGGAATCTTTGCATACATAAATTTTCCCCAAGGCGTGGTAAAATATGTTTTCTCTTCGTCATCTGGATGTACTAATATCTGATTATAGCTTGAGAAAACATCTAAAGGGCCAGTAGTAAGAGGGTTTTTTTGGCAATCATAAAAAAACATCTCACTTTAGTTGTGCATAACAAACAACCCTAACATCGAATGTGGTTGTCAATATCCTTAGATATGCAGTAGGTGATCAGAATAAATACTACAAAAATCCATATCTATGTAGTTAAAGACATTAAATAACAAAATTAAACAAGATTTTCTCCATACATCCAATAGACAAGACAAGAATTATTTAAGAATTTTTTGTATTATGACACCTAGGAAGGGAACAGGGAAAGATGTTACCAGTCCCCCTCAATGGGATGGGTACTTGTATGTCCTTAGCGCTTCAAATCCAAGATCTCTCTCTCTTTATGGTTTGAAAAACCCAGGAAAAATAGAACTCAAAGGGAGCTCACAAGAAAAAGTAGAAAAAATATGACAATGATGGAGGATCAAAGTTAGACCAAAAGCATAGATCAAAATGTGATCAAAAGGTGACAAAATGTAGTGAATGAATGGAAAACCCTTCTATTTATAACAAAATATTGAGTTAGTCTAGATATTGGGGCAAAACTAAAATATTATTGACCAAATCTAGATCCAACTTACTTGGAATATTTTATTTTTTTTGGTGGAGGGAAAAGGAATTTAGAATTGGTTAAATCCCTTTATTTAGAAATAATAAATAAATAAATGATTTATTTATTATTTCAAGGATGAGGTTAAGGAATAATTAAACAAATAATGATTTATTCAATTATTTATAAATGATTTAGTCAAATTTAACAAGGAATATTATTAAAAAATTATTTAAATAATTATTCCTAGAGAATAATAAGATAAATAATGATTTATCTAATTAATTCTCATGTTTTGGGTTAAATATGACCAGTAATATTAATTAAACAATGATTTAGTTAATTATCCCTCTAGGAAATCAAACAAATAAGGGTTTATTTAATTATTCCTCATGGAGTTTTCTGTTTAGACCATAAATAATTTAATAAACTATGGTTTATTAAATTATTTCTCATAGTGAAATAAATTTTACTATGGTAAATTTGGTCTTACATCGTGTACTTTAGTCCATCTAATAGTAACAGGCTAGATGATCCAAAATCGGTGTAACACATCAATTACATGATCAAATTGTCTACAGTACCTAAAATATTGTCGTGCGGGATTCAGACAGTCGCACGCATAGAGTCCAGCATCTCCACCTTCACCTCTCCCCCCTCCCCTTCACACGCATAGAGTCCTCTTCCCTGACCTACACCTCCACCTCTCCCCCCTCCCCTTCACACGCATAGAGTCCTCTTCCCTGACCTACACCTCCACCTCTCCCCCCTCCCCTTCCTCTTGATGGGGATCGTCCAAGTCTAGAGGGAGATGCTGGTGAAGATGGGTCAGTATTCACTCTATACAGTTTAGCATTATCCATCATTAGGTCAAATGTCTGAAAATGGTGCTCATCATGACCAACTGAAGAGAAAAACCTGCATCATTTTTGCTTCAGCTCTGGCACATAGCTTCCCAATAGAGGGAAATGGTCTATATCATATCATCCAGCTACCCTAAAATCAGTGCACCATAGTGTGGGAGTACCACTTGGCCCAACAACATCCCTGGGCCGCAGTGGATTCGGTCCCCCTGCTTGCATGTAATATGAGAACAAAGTAAACTAATTTTTGGTGTGGTTGGAACCCTTACAACGTATGCACCAGACATTTGCACCAAATTCCTTTCCTCAGTCTTTGCGTAGGTTCTGAATCACCAAGTGCATGGTCTCTAATTGATTTTGGATTTCCAGAGTTTTGAATTTATCATTTGCTTTGGGTGCAGCTTCCAGTTTCATAGAAAATTCTAGAGCTTTGGCCTAAGAATCGATATTTTGTTGATTCATAGGCCCACGCAGATGTGGAAAGAGCATGGAAATGAACCATTCCTTATGCTTTTTATCCTCATAAATAAATCCTCCCTCGTTGATGGTGCACTTCAGCCATTGATCAACCTCCCAAATAGATTCATTTGGCTCTTGTTTGATATCTTTTAATTTTGTCATGCACTATGAGTAGGATTTCACCTTCTTTAATTTATACTCCAAGGCATCCTTAATCTATACAACGGTGGGATCAACGTGTTGAATCACATATCCCATAAACCAATCTAATGCACGACCTTCAAACACCATAGCCAGCTGGGCTCTCTTGAAAACATCAATGTTAACATTTTGTGTAGTCCATACTACATTGGAAACAAACAAAAACCTCTCCATATCCTCGTCTCCCACACCCTCAAATGTGGGTAGCTTCATATGCGCAGCCATATCCTCTTCTAGTGGCAGTGGTGGCGAGGTAGGAGATGACTTACCCATACACAAGTTCGATCGTGGAGTAGCAGGAGGGCTACCTTCGGCACACGTAGCCTCACCACTCTATGTATCACTGTTAGGAAAATTTCACAGAGCGTTGTATACAGATTTTTCCCCTCTCTAATTAACCCAATAATACTTTCTATTGCGTGTAGTGCTTTCTAGCTTATCTGGGGTCATTCACTCAATGTGGCTGCACAAAACACCCTTTTCACACAATAGCATCTTAATCAAAAGAGGAAAAGAGTGTATGAATTTACCTCTGATTCCCTTGAAAAACCTTCTTCCAGCTTCATAATATGACACAAACTGATCTACTACAATTTTTTTCAAAAACCCACCCAAGATGTTGTCAACCTAGTGATCTACAGTCTGGGTGATGGGATTATTAGTCTACTCTAACTGTTGGATCAATTCAGATATCCACTGAGAGATCTTGTCATCCTTCAAACAATTTTGGAACTCTATTAATCTTGAAACCACTCCTAAAATTGCAAAGGTCACAAATAATATCTCGTGAACCTCTGTGAAGATATACTTCTAATTTCAATATTCCACAAACAGTTTCTTCCTTTTGTTTTCCTTAAGTGAAAATTCTTGAATTTGCTTCTCAAACTAGTCCTATAATTCAAGCTTTGATGGCTGCCACATCACCCTATCTCTCTCAAAATGATCCTGGTCCCAGCAATGGAACCATTCATTGGCTTAAAGGGTCATGACCTAGGGTCAGAGTTAAGTTTAACCAACAAAACCCTCTTACTACTGGCCCTTTCAGTAGTGACCTACTTGTGCAAGTCAAAGTATCACTCGAAGCAATATGGGGTGGTTTTGGAACCAGGTTTCCACACCCTAAGAGAGAATGAAATGATGTGGATGTCTTTAGATCTATAACAACTGTGATTTGACCTTCGCAACAAAAGCCCTAACCAGAAACCCTAACTAGGCAGATTTAGTTCAATTTACGCAGGTTATGCTGCGTGGGCACAGAAATAGATAAATCCTTTCAATAGTCTCTAATACATATCATTCAAGTTCAAAATAAATAGATAAATTCACTTATCATTCATCTAAGGCAGAAGAAAATTGCATAACCGATCCAAACACAGATATCATAGTAAACATAAATAACATATAGAACATATTCATAAAGAAGAATATAGATGCATTTGATACTCAGATTTCTTCCAAAAAATTCCTTTATTCATTCACAATTCAAATCTTCCTTACAATACTTTCAGTCTACCAGCGCACACATCCAGCGGGGTTCGCACACAACAGGAATAAGGTCTCTAAGCACATAACTAGCAAGGGCCTTCTAAACCCAGGCAAGTTCACCTTTCAGCTCATAACATACCAAAACATAGTCGAGACTTCTTACTTATTATCTACTTGACTCAATATAGACTCGTATTTACACCTTTAGCCTACTCTCATCTAAGGTCCGCAAACTATGTTTTGCGTCCCTTAGTTCTACCCTTTTTCCCATTACAACTCATTAGGGGATTTGACCCACCCCCTTAGCTTAGCATGCATGAATTAACTTACAAAAAATACTATATTTTTATCCAAAATTTGGTCCTAAGGGACCCCGCTCCAACATATACTAATTGCAAAAACTTACCAGCTTCTTAGACTTGAAGTCTTGAGCATTATCAGTGATGATCTTCATGGGACAATGAAACCTTGATAAAATATTATTTTCCATAAAATGTATGATCACTGAATCAGTAGCTTGCCTTGTAGGGACTGCTTCAATCCATTCTATAAAATAATCAGTGGCTGTTAAGATCCACCAATGTTGGCCTGAAGATGCAGGATGTATCTCACCAATAAAATGCAATCCCCATTGCTAGAAAGGGGCTTCTAAAAATATGGGTTTCAAAGGTAATGGAAGCATCTTTCTTTTTCCTTCAAATATTTGACATTCATGATAGGTAGAAATATTCTTGTAAACATATTTGAACATTGAAGGCCAATAAAAATCTTCTCTAAGTATCTTATTCGATGTTTCTTTCCAATAATGATGACCTCCATAGTCACCCTTATGAATCTCATCAATCACCTTCTCAGTTTCATCTTCTAGTAGGCAGTTTAGGAGTACCCCGCCGGTATCTTTCTGATACAATTTTTTCTTCAAAAAGTAGTACCTTAGAGATTTTAGCTTAACAAATCTAGACTTTGAATTTGTCAGTTCAGGAGGAGCTCTATGATGTTGTAAAAAAAATGACATCCTTATACTAGTCTTAGTTAATGATTTTTTCTTCTACGAGAATTAGTTCTTCATCTTCAAACACATCTGAAATTTCTGCTATAAAATTCATATCTAGATAGTCAAAATTTGATTGAGTCATCAGCTTTTCTAGTCCCTGTCCTTTCACCAATTTTGTAGGTCTGATCTCCAAATCATATTCCAGCAAAGTGGCAATCCACTTCGTCCTCTTTCCATTGGATCATCTTGGATTAATATTTCTTTTACCACAACATTAGGAGCAAAAACCACAATATGTGAATGAACAACATAAACTCTAAAATATTTGAGTGCCTTCACTAGAGCATTGGTTTGCTTCTCCATAATGTTGTACTTTAATTTAGAATTTCCAAGTGTCCTACTGAAAAAAGAAATAGGTTGTTCATTTCCTTGTTGCTTTGTTTGCAATAAAACTTTTTCAATTGTATGTTCAGAAGCAAAAGTAAAAACCATAAATTCATTTGAAAAATCAGGTTTTATGAGTACTGGAGCTTGAGTAAAAACCTTCTTGATCTATTCAAAATAATTTTTAGCCTCTGTTGTCCACTTAATATTACAATCTTTCCTAAGCATATTGGTGATGTGCTTCACAATTTCTACAAAGTTAGGAATAAATCTTCTAAAAAAGTTCACCTTGCCTATAAAAGATTGGATTTCTTTTCTATTTCTGGGCTGATGTATCTTCTGAATAGCAGCAACCTTACTTGGATCAATCTTAATTCCATATTTTGATATTATATTACCCAATAACTTTCCGGTTGTCAAAGCCAAAACTATTTTGGTGGGGTTTAGAGAAATACCAATTTTTTTTTCATTTTGAAGAATCTTTTCCAAGTGCTTGAGATGTTCTTCTTCCTTTTTTGAGATCATAGTGATGTCATCTAAATAAAAAACCATAGATCTGTCCTTTTCTTCTACAAATTCAATGTCCATTTCCCTTTGAAAGGTTGCTCCTGCATTCATGAGTCCAAATGGAATCTTTGCATACATAAATGTTCCCCAGGGTGTGGTAAAAGATTTATTCTCTTCGTCATCTAGATGTACTAATATCTGATTATAGCCTGAGAAAACATCTAACATCGACATCCTTTGTGATCCAAAAATATTTTTCAGTATGTGTTCCATCTTAGGAAGAGGATAGTTATCCTTTAGTGATGCCTTGTTCAAATTTCTGTAATCAAGGCATATACTTATGTCCCCATTTTTCTTCCTTACAAGTACCAAATTAGCCAACCAATTGGAAAACCTCAATGGAACAATGTTATTTGCTTCAAACAACTTCTTAATTTCCTTTTCAATCAGTGGCATAAGTAATGGATTGATTCTTCTCATTTTTTGTTTGAAAGGATTTTCATTTTCTTTGATGGTTATTGTTGGAACAGGGTCCCCTGAGGCACAAGCTTTAACACTCTTTTTTTCTATGTTTATATATGCACAATGTGCATGGGTATTCAAAGGGATTTTGCTCCAATTTTTGGATATATATAAGCTTAAATGTAAACTATGGGTCTCAAACCATGGTTTTAGACCATAGTATATGTGCACTAGGCATATTATAAATAGGTAGCATTTTGTCTAAGCGAAGTAGTTCGATTAAGCT
The DNA here is from genome assembly GCA_034641835.2 of Pinus albicaulis. Taxonomy (NCBI): domain Eukaryota; kingdom Viridiplantae; phylum Streptophyta; class Pinopsida; order Pinales; family Pinaceae; genus Pinus; species Pinus albicaulis. The sequence continues at coordinate 1,192,565,526 of CM076578.1, read as the reverse complement.
ATGAGATATTGATATTTGGATAATATCTATGTCTGTAATGTTTGTTGGGTTTTTGGGTTAGGTAAAAGGCTCCTGCTGGTTGTGTACACGGAGACCTAGTCTTGGTTGTGTGCAGACTTCGTTAGTTGTGTGCGTAGAAAAGATAGTAAGGGTTTTGTAAGGGTTTTGAAGGAAAATTCGATGTATTGACAAATCGAAAGAATTAATAGAAGGAACATTTTTTGCGAAGCTCTGTGTTATGTATCTAATGGTTATTTATGCTGACTATATGCTTTGATGAAATCACACTATATGTTTACTTATGAATGAAGAGGGCTAGTTGGTATAATTATGCATGAATACTGACTTATGTTAAGTAAGAGCAAGATTTGGTTTTGATTTGTTGTCTGTGTTGAAGCGAACCCTAAGTCTGTGATATTATATTTGTGTTCTATCATAAGCTATTATGCAAGATCTATGGATAACTTATGGGTAATTTCTGATACATAGTAGATATGTTTAATTCTTTGATATGATGTGACTTGGGTCGGCTTCTGTCTATATTTCTGCACCAAAGTGATAGAAATTATGAGGTATTTGTTAATGCTTGCGCAGTCTCTCTATGCACATTTGTATAAGTTTGTTGTGGGAAAGGAAGTGTGCGTAGAGATCTGGTGTATAAAATTCAAGGCTTTCGGGCACCATAAGAATCAACATCATGTTTTCACTAATTATTTAAATCCTGGAGATCCCAGCCCCTTGAAGAACCCTGTCTGGTGTACAATATGTCAGATTATTAGATTGCATGACACAGATTTATGTCCAAGGATTGGGAAGTATTAGCCTGACTTGAAGCAGTTTTTTTGCAGGTTTTGTTCGTCATTAGGGCATGACGAGCAACATTGTCGCACCTATGAGATGATGGATAAATATATAATATATAGGGTGCAAGATAATTCCTTCTCACTAGCATCCCCTTCTGGGCATGGAGGATCTCCAAGCACAGGAAGAGGTCGAGGAGGTGGATCAGCTCATCGAGGAAGAGGACAGGTAATTTGCTATAATTGTGGAGACGTTAGCCATTATTTGCACTATTTTCCAAGTCCTACGCACCAGTATTGCAAGTATTGTAGCCAACTTGATCATGTGCTTGAATATTTCCCTATCTTAATTGTGAAGATGCAGGAAAGAGAGACGCAGACCCAACACAAAATTTGTAGATGGTGCACACTGAACCCCATGGGGAGGATCCAAGTGTGAATGTAGTAACAAGGAGAAACATAGATACCAGTGGATACAAGGGAAATAAATCAACTCTAGATATCTGGATCTATAAGGTGCAAGAGCATAAAACAAGATTTGATCTTCGGTGCGCAAAAGAAACCTTTATTGAGACACATAAAGGCTTCACCGAGGGTGGTGCATCAACATCAAGTAGACCATTCCAAGGTGCTAGAGGGGATGAAGAGGTTAAAACCTTCCTATAGGCATGTATGAAATTACTGTGCAATAAGAAGGCAGTAGAAAACCTGCAAGATCTGATAGATAATTGTGCAGAAAAGGGACCACCAATGGTAGAACAACGTGTCGTCAATAAAATATACAAAAATAAGAAAAGCATGGGTATAGAGATGAGCATGACTGTGCAAATAGGAGCTTATGAGATGGGCCAGGTAATTCTTGATATGGGGTCAGATGCTAATGTTCTACCAAAACAAACATGGTAGCGCATGGGTGAACCCAAGCTTGAGTGGTCCATGATCCAATTGTGCATGGCCAATCAGCAGAGGATCATTCTTCTTGGGTGGTTGCCTCAAGTCATAGTCAGTATTGAGGGCATAAATATGAAATTTGACTTTCAAGTGATAGAGATCATGGATGATACGGATCCCTATCGTACACTATTAGGATTAGATTGGGCTATTGACATGGATGGTGTAATAGACTTGAAGAAAAGAAGGATGGAGTTTGAGAGTAATGTAGTCCAAGTTATCATCCCTCTAGACCCTACTGAAGGATACCGATATACGGAGCCTCTTCAAGCTGGGGACGACATTGAGAAAATATATAAGCTAAGCTTGCGTGAAGGGGATTGGATCAACCCAACAACAGATGTAACTCTTAAGTGGGAGAAGGAAAGTTCTTGTTTTTCAGACTTTGACGAGGAAATCGAGAATTGGCAGAACTAATTTAATGAGGTGTCTGTGTTGTGTTGTAATCATGTGACTAGATATCGGCGACGTATAACATTAGAGGTACGTGATTTCCCACATTATGATGGCTCAACGAATGTAGACATGTCTTGCCATAACTGGAAAGGACTATGTCGGCAGCACAAAGCTTCCATGCTTTTGATATTGGCTTGCACGCTACTTCAGCGAGATGATGGGAAACACATAAGGAGAATATGGGATATTGGGAGGAATGTGTGTAGGTGATGCGGCTAAGATTTGAACGACCAGTCATTAAAGAATAAGACTTATACTCTGGTGAGGAGGATCTGAGTAGACACCTGGAAAAATTGAATCAAGTATGGAGTGTTGAACCAAGACCTGAATGGGTCCACATGTTTATTCATGCCCTGGGAAAGGTGCCAACTAAATGGTACTTGGAAACAAAGCTACGCAGAGGCACTAGCAACTGGTTTGCACTGATAGATAGTTTCCTTCTTAAATTTATATTTGAAAGTGGGATCGATATCATGGGTGAATTTTTTATCATTAAGGCACTGATTAGGGATACTATGTCTTGCCAACACTTGGCACTAGTAGAGGTTTGTAACCTATGCGCGCTTGCAGGAGCATCCATCCCCTCAAACTTCAGGCAAGTGCGCTCCATGCTGAGTCTTGTGGGATACTATAGAAAGTGCGTGCCCCAATACACATTGATAACTGAGCCCATGACCATATTTCTATGCAGACATGCGACATTCCATTTGGATGATGAATATCATAGATGTTTGCAGTTACTCAGGGATATGAAGGATACCACGTGATATGCTTTTAAGTACCTGGTCAACAAGTTTGTGTTTGGGGGGGACAATTTGTCAATGGTTATACCTAGCTATGGATTATGTGTGTAGTAAGGCGTGACAAGCACGTGGTATCTACACCAGGGGATTGACTGGTGCACAGAGGTGTCAAAACTAGTCGTTGGAACAGTAAAACTGGATAAGACAGAATGATTACCATTTTTAGGAGCATCCAAGGTGCATTTAATGAGGTGATTTTTCCATATTTGGGACCATTTTTTCAGTAACGAAACCTCATTAATGCCTAAGGAGTTGTTGTAGATGCACCACGAGTATAATTATGGGTCATGGGGTCACAATAGTTCCCTTTGCATTAACTGATTTCTTGAGTTGTTAATATGTCTTTTTTTTGTTGTGTCTATGTCTAGATTGGATCCTGTATTTGAGGAATATTTGTGCCAAGCAGGTTTTTGATACGTAATTTACATCAGAATGATTGCCACTAGACCTGGAGAGGACCTTATTGTACAGGAGGCACCTGTGGTAGAGACCCCTGCACCATCTAAAACAAATAAGGGACACACTTCTGGGACGCACAAGTCCCCGAGATAAAAGACCCCCAGACCTCGCCATTTGGTTGGAGAGAAGACTAATAAAACCATGCTTGAAATCAGTGAAACTATCAAAGAAGGGGATGATGATGTCGTAGAACTAGCACCATTCATGCGGCTTCCTAGCTACATTGCTTCGCACAAACCTACAGTGAAAGTGCCAAAAGACTTGGATAATTTGCGTGTAGGTATCCAAGTTATGTTGATCCCCGAGAACATCCCAATGGAGGGGGAAATGCTGGCCAAAATCCATCATCTATGATTTGATTACTGGGATTTCGCAGACATAGATGAGTTTCTAGAGCTCACGCGAGATCAGTTTCTTGATCCAGTTCCATACGCAGGAGGGTTGGTGCACCTTTAGCCAAAGAAATAAATGCTAGGTTTGCATAAGGCAAGCCTCCTCAATATTTTACAGATCCCTCATTTTGGGCGTAGCCCCATTAATGATATCTGTGTCAGGAAGCTGTTGGCATTAGTGCATTATGATGTTCTTTGGTTGGGAGATCGCATCCCAATTGATGTGGACTGAATTCAATTAATTAACAGGTTTCCAAATAGGGGGGCCGACCCTATGGTAAATTTCAAAGGAAAATCATAGGATAAAACGTTGGCAAATAAAATCAAGAAGAAATATGATATTATGCGCAAATCCCAGGGGTTTGTGGTGGAAGAAATTAACGACCCGGTATTATGTTTTGGCACAATCCTATTGGATTGCAAACTGATGTGCAAGTTTAGGCTAAAGGAGGTAGTCGCACATGTAATTGCGCTCGCAGGGAGATGCGAAAAAGGCATCATCTACAACTAGTACACATATTTATGTAAATAATTCCTCGAAAACATGTGTTAAGTATAGGAGGAGGGCAATCATTTTTAGTATGCTTGGCTATTATTTTTAATCACGCTGATTGGGTGGAATACCCCTGAAGATACCCAATTTCTAGAACTTGGAGAACACATGTGCGAAGCTATGCACTACGCCACCCTATGGAATCCCTTAGTCACACTGCGAGCAAAGGAGAATAAAATATTTTGTGAGTTGTATGATGTAAGTTTATACGAGGTAGTGCAGTCAAAGCTGTGACTATCTCCCACCCTTTATGAGCAGTACAAAATGGTAGCTAATTTCAACACTACATTCCACAATATCCATATCTGCGCGAAGGGCATTGTGGAAGGATTCTGTTACAAGTTGCCTTACTTGGTGATCGAAGAAGATTTGATCTGAGTCATAGGAGATTAGCCACCGTCGTGGTTGACTACACCAACCTAGCCATGCACCCCCACTAGAAAATCAACGGAGAAGCCCACTATGACCGACGAGCGTTGCGATAAGGAGCCTACCCCAACGACAACGGGAGAAACCATTGAGACCACCACCATGACAAAAAATAGTAACTCAGTGCCCATAGAAACTGAAGTAGCCACCTCCAAGGGCATAAATCACAATGCGCAGACACATGTTGGATCAAGGAAAAAGCATAAGTGCTCGAAACAAACAAGATAGTAGGTCCTGAAACTGACAGAGGATGATCTCAATGAGATCGCAAATACAATCACTATTGCGTAGGAGGATTGTTGGACGGACACGGCAGTCCAGTATAAATCTGCATTGGAAGTTGTCCAGGTTCACCTTCAAGCGCTAAAAAATGAAAGCAAGCTAGATCCAGGTGAGCGTGATTCAAGCGAGCCAAACCAGTGCACCTGTTAGCAGTGCACAAATTTTAGACATAGCACTGCAATCATCCAGGGAGGGGTGATTTGTCCACATCCCCCTACCAGCATTTCAAATGGATGCGAGCCAATGCACTCAATTTACTAGTACAAGTGATGTGAATATAAATCTTGTTGTGTTGTCTATAGGAAAGCTTCATCTTCTACACTTAGTCATCATTGATGAGTTGCAGTATCGCGAAGAAACCGCGTAGACGTAGACCCAGGATGCTCAAAAACATGCTGGACAAACACATGAGCAGCAACGTCAAGTAGAAGCAGCATATCGAGTAGCAAAATCTCAACACGTTGTGCTGGAAGACAAGATTAATCAAGTATGCCAGAATATTCCAACATTTGCGTCCATCATTGTACCTGTAGAGAAGTTAGACGAACTGATGTTTCCATCAAGGCTGCACGCGCGGAAGCTCACACAGTTCAAGCTGAGTACGACCAGCGAATCGTGGACCTTCAGATCAAGCTTCAGCTGGAGACACCGCCAGAGGTTCGTGCCAAGAGAGCCACAAAATTGAGATAGACCCAAGAAAGTATTGTCACCGCAATAACCCAGTGTGACCAATCTCTGGCTAAGGCCATGGATATTTCAACATCTATCCATAATGATCCATTCATGCACTAGCTACGTGACACACTTAGCACCAAAGAGCAGTAGTTTGAAGAGATACGCATAGTCACACCCACACTTCTTTTTCAGAAAATACTTTCCTATCTGCAAGAAGGTTGTAGACTCCAGGATGAAATTTCAGATTTGCGACGAAAATAAAAAGTGCTCACAGAAATAATGCAACCATGGGTAGATGAAGCACTAAAATTTTTGCAGACACTAGCCAACACACTCAGGATCATATAGAATACATAGTTTAGTGTAGAGATGGCGGTTGAAGGGCCCACTACAGAAAAAATTTTTTAGCAAGCGCAGGGTTCAGCAGTGCAGAGCCTGGAGTTAGTGCTCCCTCTCCAAACTTCTAACAAGATGCTACAGTACAATACCAAGGATACAATCGCAGCGCCTTAGTGACTTGAATTGAGTCACATGTTTGTGTCGGGGGCCAGGGAAAATTTTAAGAACCCCCCTAAATTTATATGTATAATAAATGGTCAAATCCTCATGATACATAGGAAAAATGGAAGGCGATTTTATTAATAATATAATATGTATATATAATTTTTTTGGAGAATATCTCATGAGATTATATTATCTTGTAAAATCATGGCAAATCACAAGTACAAATGGCCAATCACTAGTACAAAATGGTGAATCATTGTCTAGTGGAGTTCGGAGTGTTGGTTCCAATGAAGATATGGTAATTGAACCAATACTTGAAGGAAGCGAACCACCGAGACCAAGAATGGCACATGGTGACTCATGAGGGAAGTGGTTCTCATGCAATTTTGAAAACGAGTTCTTCTAGTTTTGCTAAGCTTAGTGTTATTGCTCATGCTACTACTAGCACTGATATTGAGGTTGGAGAGGAGTTTGAAGAAGCATGGAAGGTAGCAGTGGTGGAGAATTACAAAGATAACCCCATGATGGGCTCCAATTTTCCCTTTGGTATTTGGGCCTGCAAGATCTTCTATCCATTAAACCAACAATTAACTGTTCAACCAACAATCAACTTGACTGAGTTGATTAGGTATGAGTCAAATTAGACTAATCTTCAAAACTATGCTTTGCACTATCCCATATTTATCACACTAATGCTACACAACATTGTGCATTTTCACCAAACTCTCATGCATGCACTTAAAATTTTCATTAACATCTATAACCCTAACCAAGTGATAATTGATCAACAATTTGCACCAAATTTTTTTATAGTGTTGAAATTTTATAAGAAATTTAGATCCATGGTACCTTAAATAAATTTTGAGATAACCTCCAATAAATAGTAAATCTTTGCTACAATGTGCTATGCCAAAAGACAGACTTACAAGTAGCTAGCCTCAATTTATAAACCATTAATGAAAAAATTTGAATTACAGTTCTCATTTCAAGTCCTTGTAAGAGTACACATAAAATATTGCAATTTTCCTTTTATTTCTTTGTCTCCATTTACATTCTATACATATAAGGAGTGAAATCCTTTGTTTAAATTTCAATCTTATAATGTTCCATTACTAATCAATAAACATGTATATAGAGAATAGTGCATCATGGACATAGGGCTTTCCCTCCTAAATAAGGTTGACAAGCATCTCCGCTTTGGCTATGATATCACATAAAATCTATATCCTTCCTATAAATATTCGTCTTGGCCGAGAATGTAAAAAATAATCCATAGCCATTTTCATAATCAGAGAGCCTATAAAGTAACTAGCTCTTTGCTCAGGTAGGTGAGGTCCTAATGTTAGAGCTTTGCTAAATTATTGTGAACATAGAAATTTGAAGTAAAATATTTACTTTAATTTGACCAACAACAAAAAATGTTGAGCTAAGCATCCTTTTTCATTTGGAATATGAGTCATCTGTAAACAGTAAATCTCTGCCTTAATTTGCCATGCCAAAAGACAGACTTACAAGTAGCTAGCCTCAGTTTATAAACCATTAATGAGAAAATTTGAATTACAGTTCTCATTTCAAGTCCTTGTAAGAGTACACATAAAATATTTCAATTTTCCTTTTAGTTCTTTGTCTCCATTTAAATTCTATACATGTAAGGAGTGAAATCCTTCATTTAACTTTCAATCATGATGTTCCATTACTAATCAATAAACATGAATATAGAGAATAGTTCATCATGGAGATAGGGTTTTCCCTCCATAGATAAGGTTGACAAGCATCTCCACTTTGGCTCTGATATCACAAAGAATCTATATCCTTCCTATAAATATTTTTCTTGGTCGAGAATGTAAACAAGAATCCATAGCGATTTTCATCATCAGAGAGCCCAGAAAGTAACCAGTATGTAACTCTAACTCCTTGATACTTTAGAATTTCTCCAATAAGCTCACCTTTGCCAGAACCCACATACCTTCCACGGATCTTGTAGTCCTGAATAAAAAGGAAAGTGGGCACTTATGTGACATTCATATGTCTTGGAAGCTCCATGCATTCATCATTCTCATCTCCTTTCATCCTTGCAAAAAGCCACATTGTAAGAAATTCTCTTGGTCAGCCTGACTACAACTGGGAAAAAATTGACACAAGGCCTGCAATTCTTTAGTCTAACATGTAGAACAACCAACTTGTGGTACTCTTTATGTTCTTTGAGAAATGCTTCCACATCTTGCCTATTATGGAGCTGATGAATAGGAGCATCATTGTCACCATAGTAGAGGACATCACCCTGCAACTAGTTTGGGCCAATGACTTATTCTTCATGAAGCTTCACCATGTTCTTGTAAAAGCTAAAAGGGGGACATATGTTATGTTTTTTTTTTTTCCTTTTTCTTTCTTTCACAGAGCTCGTTAGTCTACTCAGACTCATCTCCAATTACTAGAATGAATCTCACTTCTGGGAAAATCTTGTTGAGGTCAGCCATGAATAGTTATATTTTTTTGTTGTAATAGTTGTGACTTGCTGCATATTCCACCACTACAAGCTTTTTCTCTGCAAGCCCGAGGGATTCATCAAATTCATGTATTGTATGAACCTTCAGCACCCTATCATCATTTATGTCAATTTCAATCTCCGTCAATTGGGCAGCGCTGAAAATGGGCTTCTAATTGAATTTAAAATTGTCCACAATGAGGCCATCTACGGTTGAATCATTAATGGGCTTATTTGGCTTATTGGAAACAAAACTGAGGTGAAAGAGCTAAATTTGAATGCATGAACTAACACAAAATCTGCAAACTTGAGCAATTTTTGATGTACATTACCTCCACTCCCTCGATCTCAAGATTAATTTTCTCCCCAGCTCTAATGGAGAACTCTACTGTAGGCTTGTGAGGTCCAAAATCTACATCTTTGGTCCTGCTAAGTCCCCCATAATTTATAGGCACATTCCCTGGAAATATAAATCTACAAGTAAAATCAAGTATTAAATAAGTTTCTAGGAAATTTTCATTGAATATATCCTTCATTCTATCATATATAATCATAGTCTTCAATTGAGGTTGAGCATATTTTCACTACATCAGAGAGGGAATTTCACATACTTGTAGAAGGCCTCTGTGACTTTTCCTTCACGTGAAATTTCAAATTTTCTCTTGGTACGTTGTGTCAAGAAAGGGCTCAACATGGAGTACAGTGCACTAAAATACCATGGGAAAATGATGAACACCTGAAAAATAGAGAGAATACTAATTAAGAGGTGATTTTTCTATTTGATAAACTAAGTATAATATCCTTGCCCTTATAGGGCCCAACAAAATCCCACACTTGCAAATTGAATATAGCAAAAAGACTTAATTACATATGGAATACTTGACAATTATCAATATTGGATAAATTCTTCAACATTGTACTTGAAATCGAATCATTTTGAATTCCGGCAAAGGCAACGATAGTCGGAAGTCACAACCCAAAGGTAGTATGTTTGAGGATCTATAGTCTACAATTTATGAGATTGGAATTCAAGTCCTAGAAAGATAAAATAGCCCATTACTATACTTCATTCATAAAGTGATTTCATTTTCTTCAAATTTTTGGGATAACATAGAAAGAAACGATTTCCTCCGTAATTTTCTTGTGAAAATCCTAATTCCCTCACTGTATTATGTGACAGTGGAGGCTACATTAACACAAGGGGTTATATCTCAACTGGTTGTCACCATATTGCTGAGAATTTGTTTAGTTCCATACTAGCAGGTTCCTTGTTAAACCTCGCTGGGTAAGATGCACTAATATATGCCAATGGTATTATTTGGGAATCTAGATACCATCTTCAAATGTGATGAAGCATCCTTCTGTTTCCCATGAGATTTACCTTTGAAACAATAAGATAGAAAGAAAGGGTTCCCTCTATAAGTTTCTTGTGAAAAGCCTAATTCCCTCACTGTATTATGTGACAATGGAGGCTACCTTAACACAAGGGGTTATATCTCAACTGGCTATCACCATATTGCTGAGAATTTATTTAATTCCATACTAGGAGGTGCCTTGTTAAACCCCGATAGGTAAGGTGCACTAATCTATGCCAATGGGCTTATTTTGGAATATGGATACCATCTTCAAATGTGATGAAGCATCCTTGGGTTTCCCATGAGATTTCCCTTTGAAACAAAAACAGTGAACATTACGTTGACCATGAAAAACAAAACCCTTGAGGGAAGATTGTGACCATACAAAGAAATGACTATATACGCTCCTCCATCTCTAAAACATGTAATTCTGGGTCAAAAAGACAATGAGGTTGAACTTAAAAGGTCACAAAGTTCCACTAAGATTAAAAAAACTATGATTCAAGAAACAAAACAGGAAATGTGCTATTACAAGGAAAACTTGAGAGAAGTGTTTTTCACTTACTGAAACACCACACAAATACGTGTTAACTCCTCATACCTGTCGGCATTTCATAAACTCTCTTAATAAATAAGGAAACATAAAATAACAATTGGAGGACATAGGCACCAGAAACAGTAGCTTATAGTCATTTCACTGGTAAGATTGACATAGTGTTAAACCATTGACTAGGTTTCCATTCTAGCTGTGGTCTACTCTGACACACAAATGGTAGGAACCTCAGAAAGACAGAGGCCCAGTGGAAGCCTCGAGTGATTTTGATGAAGTAGATATCCTTCATGCACCTGAGCCAAAGGAAGACCATTCCTTGAAGTGTAGCCCATCTGGACGTGTTTTTTGAATCCTTTCGAAAGGGAGAAAGGAAAAGGAAAGAAAATTTCCATGTACTCATTATACATAATTTTTTTTAGGAATACTATAATCTATTTCATTTTCACAGTACGAGTAACTAATAACTAAATGTCCATACTCAAATATTTTTTGGGAAACTATTGTATTGTTTAATACATAATATATAAAACTAGATCTGCCTAAAGATCTCTATTATATTCCTATATAAAAGGAACCTCATTGTAAAATATATATTGTAACTTTTATCCTTTTTCAATATGGGTTGAAGATATATGTAATTTAACACCATTTGAAACTAGCAACCATATGTCAAGTAATAAATATCTAGAGATGCATCAGAAATTCCAATTTTTGGTGTGCTAAAATTATCAAAACACCAGATCTACGAGGACATCTAACATCATCCTTCTGATCATTTATAGTCATTCAGATAGATTTTTCTAGGCAAGCTCAGAAAAGGAAAAAACATTTGTGTTTTGAGTAGTTACAAACCTTTCTTGCTACCATATTTGGGTAGTTATCTTGAAAAAGTGCAAGAATTTGGTTTGATGTAGCTCTCAATTCTCTCTTCGGCATATTCTTAAGATCTGTGATCTGAATCATGGAATTGACACCACCGGGCTTGAAATCAAGGAGCTTGATGCCCTTCTCTAGAATTTGGACCCTCCATCTCAGAAACTTCTTCAACTTCTCATCATCTCCAAATATCTTCTAGTAGAGCTCCTTGTCTCAAAAAATCCCATATGCATTGTAGCACACAGGGTGGCCCACTTTATCACAACAATGCATGAGGCCACTGAATTCATATTCTCATCAAATTTCAGATCCTCTTCAACTATATTTTCATCTCCAAATGCCTTCCTCCATGCTGCACTATTCTACAACATGATGAATGCATCATTCACCTTGAAATCTCTGGCACGAAGAAATTTCAGAAGTATAACATCAGTCTTTGGGCCAAATAAGCAAGGGAACCCACTAAGGGTGAATTAATGTAGGTGGAAGGTTCATATTGATCATAATTTTTTCTCACATCAGTAAACCTATCCATGTTGTCTGGGCCTCCCACCACAGCTCCCACCATGATGTTGGGATTGGGTGCACTGTTGTACAGAGATTGGAAGACTTCTTTGCAGGGAATGGGTTGAGGATGATTGGCCTTGGAGGGTAGAGAAGAGGCTCTGTGATGAATAATTTTTGGATAGAGGGAACCATATCCAACCATGTATGACATTCTCATAGGATTATCTCCCAGTATGTAATCAAACTTCATCAACACAAAATTGATTTAGATCCCGCATACATTAGTAAATTTTTGAAATAGGCTATTATGAATCTATACCTGGCATTTTGCAAGTTCTCTTAGCCTATGAGGAGTTACTATCACTGTACCACCATAATTTACTACTTGTTTGGAGGAGCTCAATTATTTTCCATATGTCAAGAGTAAGAATGAAGAATATGTAACGTATTGAAAATTAGTATCCTGCAATGTGTAAACAAGACCTCCTGCTAACACAACAGCATGTAGTGTTAAATTTAGAAGAAGAGAGAGAAACTGTACTATATTTCAACGCCAATAAAATCTAAGAGATCACCTCAAGTATATTGAGCATGTGAATAGGGTGTTCCAAGCAGAAGATAGCAAATAAAATTGTCTGCATTCCCTTTGTATTCTTGAAGAGAGTGTACATTTCATATCAAGATTCCTGCACACAAACGACATGAATACAATCAGTCATTTACATAGAACACCCAGTAGACAATCAAACTTCCCAAAAAAGTATCCCTATAGCTAATTACAATAATAAAGAGTTATTTGAATATTAAAATCTAGTAAGGAATACATATGTGAATTTAGGAATGGGCATTCAATTCTTTTGGATTTAAACATGTTACCTCTTAAAACTAAACACATGTTATTGTACTGATTGTTGAACTTATGAGGATTGCAGATTCCAGGAATATCTAGGAATCTGACTGTCACTAGAAAGGTCAAACAATTGACCCTCTTGTAACCATCAGATTTCAAGATATTCCAAGAATCTGCAATCAACATAAGAATACCTTGCTACTAAATGTTAGGCAGCCACTGCTACCTTCCATGCTTCCCAAAACAACCTCAGTTTCATCCCGAGAAACCTGGAAAGAATCATAATAAGATGATGTGGTTCATTTGGTTCCACCAACATTGGTAGCATGGTTAGTTGTTTGTGAAACCAACATTCTATATCTACCTTGTCATTATGATCAATTGCCACAGTTCTTCCCAGGTCAGCAAACTCAGCTTCGCCCTGGTATCAAAAGTGTAATTGCATAAAAGGAATTTTGGTCTCATGCCAATATGTTTCCTATGATGAATGTGCAAGAACCTAGTACATAGACCGTTTTTTTCTTCGCTTAGCTACCCAGGGCTTATTTCCCTTTCCAAGAAAAATCTATAATAAGAAAAACATTTTACTATATTCTAAAAGGTGAAGATGTCGAAATCATGCCACAAAGTGAAAGGAAATAAAATATATTTCCTCAAACCACCAAATATATAAAGAAAACAATAATGATTATAATAATAAAACTACATCTATCGATCTATGCATGATATGAGAACCATAAGCATTCAAGGGACTAAAAATATATTTAACCAAAACAAACCAAAAATTTCAAGCTCAACAAAATCCTCTAAACAAGAAACAAACAAACCACTAAAATTTTCTAAGATATCAAAGCTGGACATCAACACAATTTCATGTACTGTAATAAGCCCATTTTTTCTTAGCGTTAGAATTATTAAATTAGTTATTTATCATTTAATACTATGACACTATATATGTGAAAATAAATAGGTCCCAACTTCATCAAATCCGATTTCATTTCCAATCAAAGATAAAAACCAACTTCATTTCCAATACCAAAATAAAATCACACATTTTCCAAATATCAATAATTATTTTCCAAGAAAATATAAAACTTGAAACTCAGCAAAATTCCCCAAACACAAGCAACATATATACCATTAAAATTTTCCAAGATGTCATAGTTAGACATCAAGGTAGTTTCATGTACTTGAATGAGCCCATTGATGCTTTGCGTTAGTCTTGTTAAATTAGTTATTTATCATTTAATACTAGTCAGACACTATCTATGTGAAAAGAAATAGGTCCCAGCCTCATCAAATCCAGCTTAAGTTCCTGTCAAAAATAAGAAACAAACAATGTAAGGATTAAATATGAAACATCAATGTTAAAATAACACGCATGAAAGAAATGTAGCTGCAATGTTACAATGAAAAATACAAAATATAGAACCCATTTTTACCTAAATTTGTCATATAGTAATCTTGTATGATCAACGGAACATGTATACGAAAATAAGAGTCCTAGGGTATCTCAATTCCTAGTTCTCATCTTGGTAATCATTTTCTACATTGTGAACATGATCTTCCCTAGATTTACTATCATTATGAGCCTCCAAAACATTATGTTATGTATCATGTTCATTAGATAAATTTTTTATATTGTTTTCTCCCCTTCTATCACAATTTGATCGCAAAAGCGCTAGTGCTCTTTCATATGGAAAATTGTTAATGTCATACTTTGTTACATATAATCTTAAACATGTATCCACATGTTTATCAAGCTTGTTCCTCAACTTTAACTTCAAGAATGATAGTGCACTAATCATTCTCTCATCCTCCACTGATCCCAAAATCATGATTTGACACAAATCTGCTAATTTGAAATATTTTGATATGTTTTCTTGCAGGTATTGGCTAGCACTTAAAGTAGTCCATAATATTTTTATAGCACCATTTTCATTAGGATTCTCCAAAAAAGATATTTCTTCCACATTGTTTTAGCAAAGCATCCACCTTGTTGATAAAATTTTGATGATTCTAAAATAGCTTCAATTTGTTCTCCATGTATCGAGACTTTCTTGCAAAAGTGGTCGACTAAAAATTTTAATATCTTTTAAAAATCAGCTTTTAAATTTCTAGGACATTGAAAATTTTTCCAATATTGAGGGTATACCACACACATGGCCTCCTATAATTCATCTCGAGGAAATATTTCTCTTATCTCTGATGATAGTGATCTTGCAATTTCTATCAAATTTTGTCTCACTTAAATCACAATGTTATCAAATTGGTCTCTTGAAATGGGGAAATATTTGGTGATTCGACCTGTCTTACTAATATAATGAAAGGGGACCATATACCCACGCACTGTGATACATAGTATCCCTTTTTCATCAAATGTCAAAAAAATTTCAGTATTTTCTATATTGATGATCTTAGTCCAACTTGTAAACTCTGAACCAGTAAAAGAGTCTGGCATCATATACAAATTATCCAATGCAAGGCATGTTGAATTTCTCGCATTTGTGTATTCGGAAATATACATTGTGTGATTCTAAGAAATTTTCACGAGTACATTCATTTCATGTAGCATAGGAAGAATTCCAGCCAATGTTAATAATGTTTCTATATCAGTTAGTCGAAAAAGAAGATCTTTATTTTTGTCTACATTGTAGTGGTTTTCATACATCAGC
The DNA here is from genome assembly GCA_034641835.2 of Pinus albicaulis. NCBI lineage: Eukaryota > Viridiplantae > Streptophyta > Pinopsida > Pinales > Pinaceae > Pinus > Pinus albicaulis. The sequence goes on along the minus strand of CM076578.1, from coordinate 1,192,549,921 downwards.
CCTACCAAAGATTTGAACTCACTAAATAGTCTTTGAGCTGGTCCATTTAATGAGATCCATCTTGTATCAACATCTTTCAGTAGTTTCTTTCCATCATGTTAGTTCCCCATAATTTCTTAGATTGGTGAGAACAAATGAATAGGGGTAACATCAGACCAATATTTGGAGTCCTAGGACCTAGCCTTCCTAGATTTAGAGAGGGCTCTCTCTATTTGTCCAAAGCATGTGAACTTGTTTGCTTTTATGGTTTGATTTTAGGCTAGTTGTTAAGTTTAGGGTTTGCCTTTTTGTTTTGGTTGGGTATATGATCAAGTAGAATAGATAGAGTGAGGAAATATTCAATTCATTGGGCTATGGAGTCAATAAAAGTCATGGAAAGTTCAATAATGAATTAGGGTGCATCACAGGGAAAATCTAGCACGGTCAAATGGATTTTCAAGGTTTGTGTGAGATGAAATGAGCATCAAGTTTGTGAACAATTAGGGCAAAGGGAAATTAAGAATCCTTTGTCAAATACTTTAACAAGAAGGGACTTCAACACTATTTAGCATAAAGAAGTAATCATAAGACAAGGCAAACCAATAACTCTTTGATTCAACTAAAGAAAATAAGCATTTAAGACAAACGATCCAATGAAATATAGAAGGCGAGAAACTCATTTAATTTCTAGTGATTTCACCTTCAAGATTAGAAAAAATTTAAGATAAACATATTAATTTTAATAAAAGAAGAGGGAACTCCTAAAAATCATTGATAATAGCCATAAATATCTCCAAAAAAACTATTCAAGCATGGAAAAAGGGTATGATCAAAACATAGCCTCTTTGGAAAAACCTAATTAGTGGTACTTCAAAGAAAGATCTCATGAACAATGTTTTAGTGACATCAAACAAGAAGGGATAACCATAAAAAATATTTGATACCTACTATATTGAACCATTCATGAGATAAACAATCTTGTGTGGGTCTAGAGAGCAACTAAGAATTCTCTAAACTGACCTAGGAGAGGAAAACATAGAGGCAGTGAAGAACAAACAAAGCTAAGGTGCCTTTGAAAAACATTTCCTGGTCAAAAAACTTTGTCCTACTGCAACATATAAGGATGAAACAACATGATACATAAGAAAACATGAACTAAATAGAAGCACATCACCATTAACCAAGCTTAGGGACCATGCAAGCAAGCCTTCTCCATCATCAATCAAAACAAGCCATTCATAAACTCCACAACACTAATTTCTTCTTCAATCTCCAAAAAAAAACATATATTGCTCTCAAGAGTCATCAAATGCCAACATTTTACAATAAGGCCCTCATGCTCTATTTATCTAGCAAAGGAGGGAAAAAACCCTAACTAGGGTTTGAAAATCTCAAAAACAGTCATAAATGTCATTTATGCCCAACAGACCATGCAAGGCCCAAGGCACAAAATATTTCATGAAATAAATGCAAAAATAACTGCTAGCACCTAAATTTGAATTTATTTGCCCCAAAAAACACTAAAATATATTTTTCCATAAATTAGTGTGTTTTGTTGACTTTTTGGCTAGAAACGCACAGTGAGGTCTAAACGCGTAGCGCCTGCACGGGAGAAATTGGGTCCATTTGTAGCCAAATTTTGATGACCTTCCCGATGTCGAAATTGTCTCTATGATGGCCCGTTAGAAATCCTGTTGAGTCTACTTTCCAAAACTGCCCGTGTTTTTCTAATTGGGATCCATTAACCTTTCCAAAAAGTAAATTTCCAAAAACTGCTCTAGGCGCAGTGCTAAGCCTGAAAATGAGGCAGAAAGGTGAAAAATAGGGTGTTTTTTACCCTTTTGGGGGACCAAAAATGCTCCAAATGCTCTGAAAATTGGTGAGCATGTTGTACTTGAGATGAGGATTCCAAAAATGAAAATATTTCCTCCTAAGGATGTCTGAGATGAAATCGTAGCACCAAGGGTGTTGCGCTTAGAGGCCTCAAAATTTGCAAAAAACCAAAATTTGTCAAAATTTTCCCAAAATTGGTGGATGTCTTCCTTATGGGAATTGAGAGGCCTTTAGAGAAGCTTCAGCCAAGATTCCAAGGTTTTCCTGGTCTTTTTTCTCTTTGAGTTCTTGTATTTTGGCATGGGCCTTTTTGAGTTTAGCCCTTGCAACTTGGTTTCTCCGGGCATAATGCTTGGTCATCTTCCTTTGGAGATCAAGATCCTTATTGGATTTCTCTATTTTAGCCTCTAAGTGTAGGTTTTCTCTTTCTATCCAAGGCTCCTGATCATGTTCTATCTCCATGGAAAGCAACTCACGTAGAGGGAGCTGCTCTGCCAAGGTTAATTCTTATTCTCTTTGTTTTTCCAAGGCCTTCTTTAAACCCATGGTTCTTGGTCTCCTCCTAGACTGCCCTTCTTCATCATCACTTTCCTCATAGGTGCCCATGAATTCCTCTAGCTTTACCAGTGCCCTTTGAGCTTCTTTCTGAGCTCTGATTTCTCTAGCCTCATAAATGGAAATTTGTGCTCCTAGTTGACTGTTCTCCATCTCAAGGACATCATTCACACTCTTGCCCTATCTAGATTTGCTTGGAGGTCTTCAATTTGGGAATTTTTGTTCTAGAGGAGTAAGTTTGAGATCCTTGCTTAATTTTCCTTGTCACTGTCAATCTAAATGATTTCAAACTCTCTCTCAACCTCATGTTGATCTTCTTCTTCTTCCTTTACCTTTTCTTTGCCTTTATCTAGTGGCTTAGTGGATGTGGAAGGCATGGCTGCTTGCCTTTTTGAGGCAACAAACACATGCCTTTCCCGTCTTTGGTATACCAATGAAAAAGGATCAATTCTGCTTACTTTGGTGTTTTCATCATGGATACTATCATTTGTTTCCATTTTTTCATCTTCATCACCTGGACTACAGCTTACCTCTTTACCTTCAACATCAGCCTCACTTTTAGCCTCTTCACTGATTTCTGCACTTTCATTTTGTTCCTCATTATAGCTACTTGCCTCATCATTGCTGTGATCTTCAATTTGACTATCAGCCTCTTCATTTTCTTCATTGTTTTCATGACTGTCATGAATTTTGTCATGACTGTCATTTTCCTTGTTGTCATGTTCCTCACTAATGCTTTATTCATTGGTGTCCATGCTATCTTCAGTCTCTTCATTTTCCTCACTGTCTTCATCTTCATTTTAGATGCTCTCTTCATCTTTTCCCTCATCTCTATCATGAATAGGAGCCTCACTATTTTGACTGTAATTAGGGATCTTAATCTCATTGTTGTCCTTAGGATCATCCTCTGTTTCTTTGTCACTTGCCTCATCTTCATTATTATCCACCTCCATGTCTTTTGCTTCGTTGTTGACCTTTTCTTCATCACTACTTAATTCATTTCCACTGTCATCTTCCTCATTTTCTTCATTGTTATCCTCTCCCTCTGTTTCCATGTTTTTTGCTTCTTGTTGGCTTGACTCATCATCACCCTCATCTTAATTTTCGTTTGATTCATTGTCACCCTCAACCTCATGGTCACTTTCTTGTTCACTTCCATTTCCTTCTTGATCTGATGCATTAGAAGAAGATGAGAGAGGGAGGTTTTATTGAGGAGAGGATATTTGTGTAGATGTTGAGGCATGATCAGTAGGAGGTGATGGAGGAGAAGAGGGAGGAGGATGATATTTTTAAGAAGGTAAATCATCTATGTGGACAGAGATGATCCCTTTAGCCCTAGAGTGGGTCTAGAAACAAAGAGATATTCTAGAGTGTTGATTCCTAATTACTAAATGAAAAGAGGACATGGTAGATTGACCTACCTATAATCCAATGCTGTCGTCATGGCTATAGTGGCGGTGGCCTCTCGCTCCTGCCTTGGCAAGTCACAATCCTTCCGCAATCATGCTTGGATACCTACACATAGAACAACAAACAAGAACAGCATACGACATAATAATTTCATTCATAACTACTAGCCAGTCAAAGAGGGATAATAATATTGCATTAAACATCTAGCATAATACAAAAATGGGAACCAAACAATAGTCACGTATATGTATTGATAGAAGGAAGAGTTGCAACCAATGCTTTGACATTGTAATGTTCCAAAATTTTAGCTTCCAAGCTAAATGGAACATTAGAGTTAGCAGCAGTTGTAGCCGGTAAATAAATGGGTAGAAAAGCCCATAAGTCTCCTAAGGAGGATGATAATACTCGCTATGTGAAAGGAGACACTCTTTCTAACCAAATAAAACACCTCCATGTGTGAACAAGGTTAAATTGAAGTTGCTTTGACTAAAGTCAACAACGCAGTTTTAGTGGAGGAGGAATCCTAGGTTGGAAAATGCAATTTTGGAGGGAAAGGTAGCTTGGGCTAGAAGCAACCTAAGTGAGTGGGGCCAAGGGAAAGAAAAATAACTTATGATATAAGGAAGATGATGGCAGAATTTTTCATCATTTTGTAGATTATTCTCATTCTTGGCTGCCAAGAATTTTTGCTGCTTGCTGCTTAGCAAGTTGTACTATTGTTTAGCACTAGGTGTTCCAGGGCAGAAATCCTACCTCTTTCCTTTGAGTAACTCATTGGGAGAGTTTTTATTCATCATTCCACATCAGGTTTTTAGGCCAAGCTTCAGCCATCTACATCAGCACAACTTTTCCGTAGATTGTGCAGTGTTGCTGGGTGCAGCAGTGGAAGGGATTGGAATCTCGGCTTCTGAGCTAGTTTGTCATTGGAGGAAGGTTTCCTTCACTTGAGAGATCTATTTGGAGAGATACAGAGCATATTTCAGATCTGTGGTATCATACCACACATTTCTCTCACCCTCCCATCTTTGTTTCAGCTAGGGAGTGTGTTTTTCAGGAGGCAGAACTTATTGCATGGTTTGGTGGCTCCATTGCTAAGTTTCCTTGTGATTGAGAGGTTCATCCTTTCATGGGAGGAAGACCTTGAGGGATCTACATAAAATCAGACATATTTAAGCCTTGTATACTCTTATTCTTCAGTATTGCAGTGATTATTCAGTCATTTCCTGAATATCACATTTGATATATAGAGTATTTGAAAAGAAACTCTTGCCGAGTCATCTTGTATTTTGTATAGGAGATTAGATCTTTGTACTTCAGCATTATTTATCAATATATGAGTATATCTATGATTCTCCTATAATTTTATGTACAAACCCTCTCTTATACTGTGCAATTCCTTCAGCAGCTGCTATGGCATTTTGCAGTCTTGGGGTTATTCACTTTTTTCAGCTACACTAGTGTGGGAGATCTGTTTAACCCACCTAGTTTCATTTATTTCTGATATCCTCTTGTATTTAGATGCTATATGGATTTTTCTATGGGATCCAAGTGATTATTTCACTATTTTATTTCATATTTTGTTGGAAATGCATTTTTCATGTATGTTTTATGAGTAGTTCTAAAAACGGAACATTACAGACGTTGCAGTCTCCTCCAATGGGGTTCAGCCGAAGTGCGTCTTAGATGCTCGTCAGGGAATTTGGACGGGATGAAGGCATGGACTCAAGCTCTCTCAATGTACTTCCTTCTTATTCTATCTCTTAAATAGTTCAGCTATAGTATGTTCAATTCTCCATGTTCAACTAGCTTATGCAAAGAGAGATAGCTTCTTTTTATAGAGAAAAATGAGGAGCTTAGGTTCCCTACAAAGGTGGGAGGGAGGACTATTCTTTAGGGAGTTCCCATAAGAGGTGGAAACCATAAACTAAAGGAGGTAGTCCATGGTTTATTCAGTTCAACCACTCCCAATGAATCATCCTCAAAGTTGTTGGAGTAGAATCTCTGCCTCTATTTTTTTAAAACATTCCATAAACAGCTCAGCGCAGGTGGCTAACTGAGACAGAGTACCAAATGGCACAGGGCATAGTGTTAATCTTCCTCTTCGGCGTGAGGGCATAACTGACAATGCATGCCAAGGCAAAAACAAAGGTTTTTAAGTCTCTGCTCAGGGAATTGTCAACAGAAGTAATATTACTCTCATGTAAAGGGATACAATGATGGTCTTTGCAAGGCATGACACTACTTATTTATCATGGAAATGACCCTCGAATGGGAGAGATGGGGATTGCAAGGACAGTGAAAAAATGTTGTATAACAGATGCTCCCTAAAGCATGAGGTTCGAGGGAGAGGGAGGGGTGAAATGCTTTATGAGAACGCGTTCGAACCAAACACCACTGTCGGAAAACCTGTAATTACAAATACAACTGATATCTTTGATACGTGAACATGTGGTATGGGCACAGTGATCCATAATATAGTACATAAAAACTGAGATCTAAGGCATGGACGCAGCCATCCAGTAATAAGGATCAACAAATAGACTCAGATATGGTCGCAGCCATCCAATCAAAGGAGTCACACAATGATAATCCTGAAAAATATGCAGCTTGGGTTTTATTAGAAAAACCCAGGGTCTTGTGCTCCATCTCGACCCGAACAAGCACAAATTCAAGCATGCGAATATATGATTTGAAGTCGAACATGCAAGAAAATCACCTGATTACCAGCCAATGATGAAAGATGTTAACAGGAACGAGAGAAACCACCAATAATGACAATGGCTCTCAAGGTACAACCAGTACAATCCACAGAATGTGAATAGTGATTTGGCATCAAACATCCATAGAATCACTCAATCAAAGGCCAATGATGAGGACCTTACGTTGAATGCGAAAAACCTGCCATTAAGGCACGCAGGCTCCAAGATACTAGAAGGGAGTCTCTAAATCAAATTCCTGGATAATGAGCTGAATTCAATAGGAAGTGGCCTAATCGAAGGCGGGCCATAACGTTTCCCACATCATCAACACGAGACAGAAGAACATGATGATAGTGAATCAGGACCAACAAAGAATCAGAGGGAGTTTGAAATCTGCAAAGGAAAACTTCTTTTGAACATATCCGCTACATGACACTGGATTTGGAAGTATTTGACATCAAAGGATATGAGGTCATGATGATGTGGCAAAGAGAAAATGAGAGGTCAAAAGGGATTACCCAAACCCATGGAGGAAAAAGTGACGAAATGAGATGTCCCCAAGCCAACACGAATGCAGACAAGTGCCATGTTCGAGAGCGACATACTTCCAACATAACTAAAACTTGGTTCCATTTTCCCCCACCATTTCTGGTGAGTACCCCAATTATTTTTTTAAAATAAGCTTGAAGGGGATAGCATATGCTTTTGTTGTAAGTTTTTCCTTCAAAAAAATCAAACCTAATACATTTTACGAGCCCTAGGAAGGAGGAACTCGAATAACTTCATGTTGACGAAGTTCAATGTCCTAAGGTTTTAACGAGTCTGACAACGGGAGAACTCGACATCTTTTCATGTTTAGAGAGTTTGAAAAGAAGGTAGAAAAGAAAACTCCATCATGGCCCTTTTCGTAAATAGTCTCTCATATCCAAAAAGATAGAAAACAATATCTGAAAGAACCTCTTAGTCACGATAGGCTAAGGTATTCCTTTTTCATAAATAATTCATCCCATCCCGAAAAAGGGATAAACGTATACTAGATAGATATCTCTTCGCAGCCATTTAAAGAGTTAGAAATGAAAAGAGTCTCAGCAATCTTTTCAATTTTCGAGAGCCAGAAAAGAGCTGAAAGATGACTCCAGTAGTGACTTTTTCGTGTTTTTACCGAGTCCGAAAAAGTATAAATTTTAACTCGTTACTTCATCACTATGGCCTGAAAATCTACCACTACACAAGAGACATATGTAAAACCCATTTCTCGAAAATAATATAATAAAATAATCGAAAAACATGTCTTTAAATATAATTAGGGTTGTGAAAAGTTATAAAATTCCTAAAATGGTAAAAATAATTACTTTTCACTTTTTACCTCTTGTGGAGCAATAGTTACCCATTTTATAGTGTGATATTGTGGTGATGATAACAGACGATCCAGCAGACCAATATCAAATATGTCAGTTCCAGGTAAGAGCCGATATCTCTCCCTTCATTTTAAGTCATCTTTTACTACCTACAACTTCCAATTTTGATTTCTGGGGGATGAAATGCAAATTTTAGGGCACAGCGATTGGCATGGGTTTCGGGCACGAACTCGTGCAAATCACCCATTTTCTTAATTAGGGCGCGCCAACCGTGCAGACCATTTTCATGCAAAAAATGAAAGTTAAATTCCCAATTTTTTACAAATCAAAGCTTCAAAAATGGCTAATACTATCCATGTGAACATGTTTGCAGGTAGAAAGCGACAAAATGGTAATCAAATGGAAAGAACAGGAACATAGCGAAGAGGACGAGATTGCCATGGAAAATGAGAGAGGCATGGAAGCTCTTAGAGACTGTGGACTGAATAATTTCTTCTTGAAAACGTGTCTCCAAGCTCAACTATAGTTGCTACAGTATTTGATCAGCATATGGGATGAGAATCAGGAAAATTTCATCCTTTGAGATTAGGAACTTGATATTGATGTTACTGATGTCTACTTCATAACAAGATTATTGCAGAGGGGAGAAGCACTGATCCTAACCAACACCCGGCCTTGCATGGAGGGAATTTCCATGGTGATTGACTGGGTATGTCTAGGGGCACAAAAGGGAACAGGAAGTAGGAAAGTCAATATCCAGACTATCCCAGAATTGGCACTAAAATTAGTGCTACATACCATCACACGAGCTGTGGGATCGCAAGCACCGCACGAAGCAAAAAAGACACAGTTGCTTCTTGTTGTAGACTTCTTGTCACCGACCATCTACAACTAGGCAAATGCCATGACAATAAACATGAAATTATAGCTAACAAAATGCAAGAATACCAAATTGAAACAATTCGGTTATGGGTCTATCTTGGTATCGTTCTTCCTAGAATGACTACCAAATTTTCAGTGTCAGGAGGTCATAATCCCAACACCACTAGAGATGGAACCATGGATGGCCTAATGGGCAGCTCTGATGCCAAGGGTAGGGGGCATTCAATAGATGTCCTGGAGACCAGATTTTTTTTATTGTCTCTACCAAAAATTGATCATCGTGGAGGACTGGCCCTACTCTGGTACAGATTTTACTAGTGATCCGGACCTCCCATTCCTGGAGGGAGAGGATTGGGATGAAGATTTGGATAAGACTCATTTTTAATTTTCATATTTGTTATGATTTTTTTAATTATGCATGTTCTAACATTAAATCCATGCATTTGCAGATGTTTTCCTAGAGAGACCTGCGGGCATGTCTCCGATAGTGAGGCGAATCCCTCGCGATTTCAACCCTCATGGCGAGGGAGGCGAGGAGGACGAGATCATGTGTAACCTAGAGGGAATCACATGTGGAGTCCCAGACTATGCATGATTCGACGATGTTCCTGGTGCCTACCAGAGACATACCGTAGGGGTGCCAAGCCGCATTCACCGCTTACTAAGGCGCCTCGTACGAGCAGTGACATGCTATCATGAGCTTCACGCCGACTAGATACCTAGGCTTTATATCTGCATATTTTGAGAGACATGGCGTCTCAGGATGTAACAGAAACACACATATTTTTTTAATTTATGATGCACACTAATGAAAACACTTGATATATATATATATATATATATATATATATATATATATATATATATAAACCTATTTTCCTACATGGATCTTTTACATATGATGATGATTTTAAAAATTATGTAAATTTCTATCTAATAAAATTTCAGCCACTATATCAGTTAATGTATTCATTCGTCTAGGAATATGTTGATATGTGATAAAATCAAAATGTCTTTCCAACAAACGAATACGTAAATACAATCACAAAATGTATGGGTTTTTGACTGAATAATGACCATTGAGTTACATAACAACAAGCTATGAATCTATATTTATAAGCAATGCGCATATGTCGAGGTTGATTTCCTTAGTTAATATTTCAAGGACAGCACTATATTCAGCGACATTGTTTGTAGTCCATCCTAGAAAAATACCTTGCAGTTCTATCAACTCACCAACAGGATCATAGATTACCCAAGCTATTGAAGACAAATTCATGGTACTGCGAGAAGCACCATCCGTGAAACCAACATAAGGGGTAATAGAAATTTTCACAAATAAACAAGACCCAATAAGCAGGAAAATGCTCGCAAAGCACACCAAATCAAAACATGTACAAAAATGAAAAAAAACACCTATGTACACAAATCATGCATGAATGAATCATGCATAATATTTTTTGAGATACAACCCATTTCTGGGTTGTTCTAGAGGATGACCTTCGTAATCAATGAGCTCATAGGCCCCAGTCTGCAACACATGTTTAATAATGTAAGGCCCATGCCACATGGTTTGAAATTTACCTGCCCCTAGCTTATCATGAGCTTGGTCATACAGGAGGACGAGATCTCCTTCAACGAAAGAACGAGGGGAAATTTATTGGTCTTAGGAACCTTGATTTCTCCTTGGACATAAACTGCTCCCTGTAATTTTGTTGTGGATGTATTTTATGAGGAGCAGGCCTCTCATCTTACCAATTTTCTATTGATAGTCACCTTGACACTCCTTCAGAAATGTCAAAATGAACAATTTACTTTTGCAGAACTTGAACTTGATAAGGTGACTTTCCTTGGAGATTTTTCTGATCTATCTTGGACAAACAGGTGTTTACTTTCTTCCACATTTGATTCAGCTTCTTTCATAGGACAAATAGAGCTCAAAAAATCAAGGATAACCCTACACCTATGAAACCCTAATGACCTAGTGGGGGGCTTTTTTGACTTGGTATTTGACTGAAAGTTTGGCTTGGGACCTTCAGGTGTAAAAAACATTGTTTTTGAAAAATTGATGTATTGAAGATTCAAAATTTGATGTACTTGATTTATCTAAAGAACCTACAGAGATAGTTTTGAGACCATCAATGCTTGAGGCACCTCGTGAATATGGGAAAGAATAGGCTAATTGGTAATCCTAGTTGGCAAGTGGAGGGGTGAGGTAAAGGAAAAACAGAGTGCTGAGGTTATGGGTGTGAAAATGGGACAAACATGAGTGGCATGAGCCCATGAGGGATCTTTTAGGAGTGGTAGTCTAACCAGGGAATGGAAGAGTAGTAAAATAGTGAAAAAAAAAAATTAAGGATAATGAAGGTAGTGAGATTTCTAAAACTCACAATATTCATGAATCTTGTTTTTAGAAATCTAGGACAAGTATTTATTCATCTACAAATAGAAAAAAATTATTGATGACTAACACATCCATAACACCATCTGCAAATTTTTGAAACTCTAAATATCGTTTGGGACTACGAGAAAAGTATGCATGAGTCTCACGTACAAGATCTTCAACTTTTGAAACTGATGGAAACTTGCTTACTATTTTAAATGCAAGATACATCCTATGAGCCATACAATGAATATTAATCATATATAGTGAAGCTGATAGTTGTAGTCTAACACAAAGACCATTCCTTTGTTCTTGGATTACCGATGTTCCATCTGGTCCAACACATACCAACTTTTTTTCAATAATTAAATGATCCATACCACTTTCCTTCAAACTATTAAGAACAAGTTCATAAATATTTCCAGCTGTAGAAGTCTCTCTCATCTTTTTAATCCCAAGTAGATAGGAATTCCTAATATGGTCATTAACCATATAAATTCTCATGCAAATCCATGAAGTATTATCTATAGCCGTAACCTCATCCAAAGGCAATGCCAAAAACCTAGCATTTGCAATCTCTTGTTTCAAATCATCATTTTGTACTTGAGCTATATATCTTGCCCATTCCCAACCACTAGTTACAGACTAATGAGAAGATGGAAATTTTGGCACGTGAAGAAAAGAAACAAATTTCATGTGATCTGGATAATCTGTCATAGGATTGCCTTTACATAAGATGTGAAATACATTGCTCAATTATATCGTCTTGGATAAAAAAATTCTTTCCATTGTCTTTTCAAATTGAGATATGATGGTTACTCCACTTGCCTCAAGTTTCCTCTTACTTATTAAATATTTTTTGTATTCTTTCACACATTGGATATGTCAACATTACTCCAAATATTTCCATCTGACAATAGATTTCTCTTTACCATTTACAATTTTCTTTTCATACACCTTTCCTGCATGCTTTTTTACTGTATCTAGCTTCATCTGAAATTTCACTACCTTGCAAATTTTCCAACTACATGCAATACATCTAACTTCTCATATATCCTTATTTGTAGGAGATATTTCTTCAATAAATGGAAAACTTGAGACCCAATCATCTTGGAATTTTCTCCCTACGGTCCACTGGCCTTTTTTCCTTTTCCGTGAATGGTTTGTGCCACCTTCCAAGGAAAAATATTTAACATTTTCATCACTAATTTCTGTTGAAACTGCATTTATCTCACCCTTATCACTTGAGGAACCTATTTTTTCATCCATCGTATGGATACTAGATGAATTTTCACAAGCTTTAACATCTCTCTCAATAACAGATTGTTCAGAGGAGCTTGAAGCATGAAGAGAATATGTATTCTTGGATTGAGGATTTTTAAAGTATGATAATACATCCATTTTCCTTGATAGTTTCTTCCTAGGATTAGCTTTTGACATCTCACTGAATATTCCAGAAGTAAAATTTCAAATCGATCTAAAACCTGCATCAATAGTTTCCAAGAGTTGAGAATTACTAGATTTGTAAGTAGCTTTCAAAGTAAAATAAGTGTAATGTTCACAAAAACCATTAAATTTTTTTTTATTAAAATGTTGTGCCAAGGCCCAAGCCCAAAATAAAATATAAATCATTATACACAAAACAATAGCATCATGATTCATCATCTATAAAATAAAGAACATCATTCAAATGTAAAATATATAAATTTCCACTAAATTAATTCATATCTCCAAATCACCTAATGAACACTTGAAAGCTTTAAACAAAACAACAAAGTATTACAATAACTTTAATCATCCTTTTCAAAACGCCTCTCCCTTAAGTTGTAAAGAATTGGTTATAAGAAGTTGAAACATATCCTCTATCATTTTCCATGATAAAGGTGAGGAGGAAGGAAACTAGTTAGTTACCAGTGATTATTTTACTTATCTTTCCCTTGATAAATTGGTTATAAGAAGTTGAAACATATCCTCTATCATTTTCCATGATAAAAGTGAGGAGGAAGGCAACTAGTCAGTTAATAGTGACATTTACACCCTCCATAGAGAAGACGGAGGACTTGGGATAATTAATAGCTATGCTCCAAGGAAGGTTTTAGCGACTAAATGGATTGCAAGGACAAATGAAGGAGAAGAAACTTACGAGGTAGTTGTCAAGCATAGGAGAGAAAAAAATTCATATATACACAACATCCAAGTCCCTAATGATTTATGATTTAATCATAGGTGCAAATTCCTTTGATTTGCCTAGATGAACAATTGTCAAAACAATTTGGAATCATTGCAAGCAATATTTCATGAGCTTGACGAGGAACTAAGGATTTTTAAGAGTGTTCTTACACTAATACACCAAGTGGGCCACATTGCTAGGTGGGCCAATGATTTGAGTTTACATGCATGGAACAGGCATGGGAAAAAGAAATTGCAAGCATTAAATCATCTAATGGGTTTGATCAGTGGAATGGACCCTTTGCAGGGTAAATCAATGGAATGGTATCTTTACACTTGTTTAATCAATAGAATTGACCCTTTCTATAGCTTTAATAAGTGAAAGGGACAAAAAACCAACAGTATGTATCAAAAAAACATAGAATAGGCCAAAAGGACCAATGATTACACCAATTGTGAATAAAAACAATAGTTATGAAAAATTGCAAAAATAAAAACTAAAAAAAATGGATATGCAAAAAGGACTAGGGAAACCTAAGCAAAAATATGATGGATGTTGTTAATGGCCTGAATATAAGAATTGGTTGTATCAATAAGCCTATAAATTTCTCTAACCACTTGGAGTGGGAAGCTCAAGGGGAATTCCAAGCAAGAAAACTCCCAATGAGTTTGAAATTGAAAAGCGCTAAAGAGACCTTGATATTGGTACGAGCACACATTGGCAATGTGAATAATTGCATCTAAAAAAGAGAGAAACCCAAGAAACCGAGAATGCAAGTAAAGAGGATATTGTTGCAAGGTGCACCTATGGTACACTCTTCATTGGAATATCTATTTATAGAGGTACAACATTGGTGGAGAGTGATCATCTTTAACCAAGTCTCCTAAGCTTATAATTATAAAATACATATTTAGGGGGGTGATCACATTTGACCAAGCCCCCCATGAAATATATAGGATGAAATTGGAAAAATAGAGTGAAAACATAATTACAATTATAATACCTAGTCTAACTAAGTCCAATGGGAGCATGGGGACGAAACCTCAATATACTTGACTAATGTTTTGTAGTACCCCTAGATACATATACTTAAATATAGTTCACTGTTCAATAGACTATACCATCATTCAGCAATGGGGGCATCTTCTACCAAGGAAAAACTTACTAAGGCTTCATCTCGTAACCATGGATTGATATCCCAATCACATGATTAGTTCTATGATTGAACAAGTTAGTTATCACAAAAGCAGTCCTAATGCCAATAGCAACTGTAATAAAATATTCACTCCAGAAAATATCATTCCTAAGGTTAGCCATAATTAATGAGTGACAATATCCCAACAACACCTTGATCAAGAATCTGAATTTGAATATAGCTCATATTTATTTCATACAAAGATTTCAAACAAACAATTAACTTCACTCTATGGCCACACCAAGGATTTTTCTAGGAATTTCAATTTAGGATTTTCACATTTCAAATGAGAAATGTACAAATATTGAAAACATGATAATATCAATTCCTAAACAAAATGAATTCAACATATATTAACATCATGTAAACACGGCATATCCAAGGTGACCTGGACTATCCCTACTAAACTAGGTTGAGAATATTCAGCTGATGCAACTTCATTGCCAACACCTCAAATGGGGACTATATGGCTTTAAGGGGGACAAGTTACTTCCAGTTCATTTTCACACCACCTGGACGGTCAAAGAATACGAAATGCAGTCACATTTGGACACATTCAACTAACAGAGACCCAAATTCACTTATGTGTGAAATTTAAATCTAAGTTTCAAACCATGAAACACTATGTTGTCTCTATCGAACCCTGCTATCTTTGAGTGTTTGCGCCCCTTTATGACATAAGTATGGGCTTCTTATTTTTTTTGTATGGGTTTTAAGAGCTATCTTAGCAGAAAAAACCCTGGAACCAATCTGCAACAAAATAGTTGTATATTGTTTATAAAATAATCTTTAATAAAGTCAATAGAAAGCATTCATTTTGAATTGCATCCAGTAAAGATACATAACCATGAGAACATACGGGACAAAATTATAATCAGTCCACTCCATTTTCATACCACAAATGAAAATGATTTCTCTTTTTTTTGAGGTAAAGTGATTCTGAAAACGTTATATTGAAACTTCTCTTCCTCACAAACCTCTCTGGTGATGGAAAGTGTCAACAGTTTGGATTTCTAGCCCCATACAAGTAATTGTATGTCCTGCTTCACTATGAAAAGTTACTTTGAACTAAATTGTTAGAGAGACGGAAATGGATCCATTATCATACCCTTTATCTCATGTAAAGGTTATGCTAAAAATCATAAACTCCTATTCCCAACAAAACTCGCCAGTGATGGAAAGTGTTAAAAGTTTGGTTTTGTAGGCCTATACAAGTAATGCATACCCTGTCTCACTATGAGAAAATACTTTGAAATTTGAATTAAATTTTCAAAGATCCAAATATGGATCCATTATTATATCCCTGATGCATTGTATAGGTTATGATACAAATCATAAAGAGTGATGTGCTTGTAATAAGCATGGTATCTATGTTCTGGAGTTTGGACACACACTAATTTTAGGCAATTAAAAAAAAAAAATGTGAGGGGTTATATTGCTAGACTTATATAGACCTCATTGGGATTTTTTTGGATGGGGAAATAACATTATATAAGCTTAAGGCTCAATTATTTTGGGCACATACACTAGCACAAATGGCAGAGATGTTTTTTGTTCTATAGGACCGAAAGGATAATTTGGTAACCTAAGGCAGAATAATGAAGGTCCTAGTATAATCTCCATTAGAATAATCTGAATAGGTGGAAAATAATCTCTCTCTAGAACAAACTTCTTGGGATATATATCGAAGTCTTGAGCACACTTTACATGCTCTAGAATCACTCCAAAATATTTTAATTATGTGTTGTTTCATAAATTTATGTTATGTGTTGTTTCAAGAGGACTGAAACCCATTTTATGAATAAAATAAACTCAAAGCCAATAATTATAAACTAAGCCATAACTCTCCTTCATGTCATCATCTTGGAGAAAGTATTTCACTAATATTACAGTAGTATGTCACATCAAATTTCGTGCTAAAGACCCTTTATTCTAGGCATATATATAGAAAATATTATTTTTAAGACTATAAGAAGTGACACCAGTCACCATGAGACCACCTCCTAAGCATAAGTATATTAAAAGGATTTAATCATAGGAACTGATATTCCCCAGATTATTTCTAAGCATAAAGGATACCGAGAGCGAAGGCTCACCAGGCTTATCATCTAGCTACAGTGACCTTAGAAGATACAATTTGTAGTATAAGTTCTATGTAGACTTTCAATGTCAAGATTGGTATATATGTATACACAACTCAAACTGATAAAATTCAGTGAGCCAAGAAAATTTTCAAGTGTATCTCTTGAAGAAATTTACAAATAAATTTTGATGAAAGCAGTCGATATCTTAAGACATGTACACCACATAACCAGACAGGAAGGATGTCTACAGTTATAATTCTTCATGTGACATTAATAAAAGGCACTATACCCCTTGAAGACAGTTTTTATGGTCATGACATGCAGGAGTACGCCTAACAACAATATCCATGATCATAAAAGAATAATATACAATCTCTAATAAGGAACTATCTCCTTGGTTCAATGATGGAAAACTTCAAGTTCTATAATAGTAAAGATGCGATGATGAAAAAGAATACCTATTATAGTCACCTTCATGAAGTATAATTCTAATTAGAATTGTATAAGACATGCATATTTATATAAATAAGCATAAATCACCATGGACCAAACAATTAGAAGGATAAAAGTTTACAAGAAATCGAGGTATATCATGAAAATGTTATGAGGATTAAGGGGTTTTTTGGGCCTATACAAGTAATGCATGCCCTGTCTCACTATGAGAAGATACTTTTAAATTTGAATTAAATTTTCAAAGATCCAAAGATGGATCCATTATTATATCCCTGATGCATTGTATAGGTTATGATACAAATCATAAAGAGTGTTGTGCTTGTAATAAACACGGTATCTATGTACTGGAGTCTGGACACACATGAAACATCCCAGTATGGAATGTCATGGAATTCACTGCATGAACAAGTTTGCAATATTCTCTTAAAGGTCATTGATCTATCATTCCTGGGGAAAAATGAAGGGCCCATATGCACAATCTATAAATATGGTAGAGTAATTAACAAAACAACAAAGTAAAAATGATGATATAAGTTGGGTTATGTTCATGACAACATATCCAATTCCATCTTAACATTGCCATGACAATCTCCCACAGTTTTCCCTCCACTACTCTGAATTTTGCATTTTTAAACTACCCATCCTCTTCTCTGCCCCACCATGAATTATGCATATTCAGTCACTAAATCCTCTTCTCTGCCCCACTTTGAATTCTTCATTGTACTATTCCAATGAAATGTAGCTAACCCTCATGTTCATGCAGCTTTCATATTATGCAAGAAACAAGTTTTCAACCCTAAAGTGCCTAGAAACAAAGACAAAGCAACAGAGAGAGAGAGAGAGAGAGAGAATAGAAGTGGCAATTATTTATATATGCAAAAATAAAAACTGAAAAAAATTGGATATGCAAAAAGGCGAGGGAAACCTGGGCAAAAATATGATGCATGTTGTTAATGGCATGAATATAAGAATTGGTTGTATCAACAAGCCTAGAAATTGCTCTAACCACTTGGAGTGGGAAGCTCAAGGAGAATTCCAAGAAAGAAAAATCCCAATGAGTTTGAAACTTTAAAGTTCTAAAGAGACCCTAATATTGGTACGGGCACACTTTGGAAATGTGAATAGTTGCATCTAAGAAAGAGAGAAACCCAAGAAACCGAGCATGCAAGTAAAGAGGAGATTGTTGCAAGGTGCACCTATGGTACACTCTTCATTGTAGTATCTATTTATATAGATACAACATTGTTGGAGAGTGATAATATTTAACCAAGTCTCCTAAGGTTATAATAATTATAAAATACATATTTAGGTGGGTGATCACATTTGACCAAGCTCCCCATGAAATAAACAGGATGAAATTGGAAAGACAGAGTGAAAACGTAATTACAATTATAATACCTAGTCTAACTAAGTCCAATGGGAGCATGGGGATGAAACCTCAATAGCCTTGACTAATGTTTTGTAGTACCCCTAGATACATATACTTAAATATAGTTCACTTTTCAATAGACTCTACCATCATTCAATAATGGGGGCATATTCTACCAAAGAAAAACTTACGAAGGATTCATCTTGTAACCATGGATTGATATCCCCACTTCCATGATTAGTTCTATGATTGAACAAGTAAGTTATCATAAAAGCAGCCCTAAAGTGATTCTCAAAATGTTATACTGAAACTTCTCTTCCTGACAAACCTCTTCGGTGATGGAAAGTGACAACAGTTTGGATTTCTAGCCCTATACAAGTAAATGTATGCCCTGCTTCACTATGAAAATTTACTTTGAACTGAATTTTCAGAGTGACAGAGATGGATCCATTATCATACCTTTTATCCCGTGTAAAGGTTATGCTAAAAATCATAAGCTCTTGTTCCCAACAAAACTCGCCAGTGATGGAAAGTGTTAAAAGTTTGGTTTTGTAGGCCTATACAAGTAATGCATACCTTGTCTCACTATGAGAAGATGCTTTGACATTTGAATTAAATTTTCAAAGATCCAAATATGGATCCATTATTATATCCCTGATGCATTGTATAGGTTATGATACAAATCATAAAGAGTGTTGTGCTTGTAATAAACATGGTATCTATGTTCTGGAGTTTGGACACACATGAAACATCCCAGTATGGAATGTCATGGAATTCACTACATGAACAAGTTTGCAAAATGATTTCAAAGGTCATTGATTTTTCATTCCTGGGGAAAAATGAAGGGTCCATATGTGCAATCTATAAATGCAGTATAGTAATTAACAAAACAAAAAAGTAAAAACGATGATAGAAGTTGGGTTCTATTCATGACGACGTATCCAATTCCATATTAACATTTCCATGACAACCTCCCACCATTTTCCCTCCACTACTATGAATTTTTAATATTAAATTACCCATCCTCTTCCTTGCCCCACCATGAATTATGCATATTCAGTCACAAAATCCTCTTCTCTGTCCCACTCTGAATTCTGCATTGTACTACTCCAATGAAACGTAGCTAACCCTCATGCTTCATGCAGCTTTCATATTATGCAAGCAACAAGTTTTCAACCCTAAAGTGCCTAGAAACAAAGACAAAGCAACAGAGAGAGAGAATAAAAGTGGCAATTAGTTATATGCAAAAATAAAAACTGAAAAAAAAAAGTGGATATGCAAAAAGGATGAGGGAAACCTAAGAAAAAATATGATGCATGTTGTTAATGGCCTGAATATAAGAATTGGTTGTATCACAAGCCTAGAAATTTCTCTAACCACTTGGAGTGGGAAGCTCAAGGAGAATTCCAAGCAAGAAAACTCCCAATGAGTTTGAAATTGCAAAGCGCTAAAGAGACACTGATATTGGTAATGAGTTCATTGTTCAATAGACTATACCATCATTCAACAATGGGGGCATCTTCTACCAAAGAAAAAATTACGAAGGCTTCATCTCGTAACCATGGATTGATATCCCCAATCACATGATTAGTTCTATGATTGAAGAAGTTAGTTATCACAAAAGTAGTCCTAATGTCAATAGCAACTGCAATAAAAGATTCACTCCAGAAAATATCATTCCTAAAGTTAGCCACAATTCATGAGTGACAATATCCCAACATCACCTTGATCAAGAATTTGAATATGAATATAGCTCATATTTCTTGCATATAAAGATTTCAAGCAAACAATTAACTTCACTCTATGGCCACACCAAGGATTTTTCTAGGAATTCAATTTAGGATTTTCACATTTCAAATGACAAATGTACAAATTTTGACAACATGATAATATCGATTCCTAAAAAAAATGAATTCAACATATATTAACATCATGTAAGCATGGCATATCCAAGGTGTCCCAGACTATCCCTAGTAAACCAGGTTAAGAATCTTCAACTAGAGCAACTTCATTGCCAACACCTCAAATGGGAACTGTATGGTTTTAAGGGGGATAAGTTACTTCTAGTGCATTTTCACACCACCTAGACGGTCAAAGCATAAGAAATGCAGTCACATTTGGACACATTCAACTAACAGAGACCCAAATTCACTTATGTGTAAAATTTAAATCTAATTTTCAAACCATGAAACTCTATGTTATCTCTATCGCACCCTTCTATCAATAAGAATTTTCATGCCTTTATCACATAATTCTGTGCTTCTTATTTTTTTTGTATGGGTTTTAAGGTCTATATTGGCAGAAAAAAACCTGGAACCAATCTGCAACAGAATAGTTTTATATTATTTATAAAATAATCTTATGTCTAACACTCACTATGCTTATCTCCATAATGAAGCTTAATACCAACCTTATCAAGCTCTAAGCTAATATGTTATGCCCATTCAAGTATGGTCTAATCGATTGTTGTAATTCACCTAACCTGTTGCCTTGAGTTAGCCACATCGGTTCAACCATCAATCTTTGTCTCCTACTTAGTGAATTTGGGCAATGTATAGTAGTCATATTAAGTCGATCTAATTGAATTACTACTCTATAAGATTAAGTAGATCTATGGGAATACTAGTCTATCATATTATAGATAACCAATGACCGAGTACAAGGATGAGACTCATGGTAGAAAAACGGGATTAGAAGAAGTCAATAATGCTTGCTACGAGACATGGTGATAGGAAAAAAATAGCTTTGATAACCCTTATTACATGTAATACTCATACCTATTAACTTATTAACATAGAATATCGAAGGGTAAAAACTCTAACATATGTTTTTGTATTCAATCAAACTAGTATGAAACCAATGTAATCGATCTCTTATGCTAAATAGTGAAAATAGCATGACTCATATGATATTCACAGAACCTACATAGTCTGTGGCGAGATCCACTTGCCGAATTAGGGAGAAGCACATTCCATCATCGATAAGTGTCAAGAAAATAAATAGGTGGGTCATGGGACCCATATCAGAGGTACAACACAAATCCACTTTCGGGGGGAGTCTGTTGGGGGAGTGTTATAAAAACAGCTCTTGGGAGCTACAGCCAAAGCCTACGGGAGACCTTTGATGTAAAGTGTCAACAATTTGGATTTCTAGCGATTGCAAGCTTAAAAGAAGGCTAGAACAAGTGTTAACTTCTGGATTTTGGCTTACCTCTTGCAATTCAGCCACAGAGCACCCGCATTCACCACTGAACAGCACTGTTAGACTCACAGAAGTAATTAGCAGCATTCACGAACACACTTTGAAGCATTCAGACTGGAAAATTTATTAAAAAATAATAATTACAAAGTGTTTTTAGACTCGTCGAAGCAATCACCAGCACACTTGAAGCATTCAAACTCAAAAAATTTATAAAAAATATATATAATAACAGTTGCAATGCAACACCACTGTCCAAACTCTTGCTCGTTGTTTTAGCTCCATGGCACTGTGGAAATGGTACTCTAAATCCATAGTTCACGCCCTTTCCGGGAAGCTACCGTCTCCCGAAACTAGATCTTGATTCTTGTTTCCCTCGTCAATGCGTCGTCGGAACTAGATCTTGTTGCCCTAGTCAATGCATCTGCCTCCCTGCATATAATCCAGGCACCGTGAGCCTTGTGTTATTCTCCTATACCAATAGGTGTCATTTTTCATGATTGTCTTGATTGAACTATGGAATATGTTCAAACCTTTTTCTTGAGCAAAGGTGTTCCATATTCTTGAAAAAAAACCAAAAAATCAAAAAAATTAAAAAACGTAAAGAGGGTATACCCTAAAAGAAAAATCAAAGGGTAAGAAAAATAAATTGGTCAAAAAGTGAAAGAAATGAACCCCAAACAAAAATAGACCAAGGAAAGTGTGCAAATCCAAATGCCACTACTATTTCATTTTTTGTAAATAAGTAATTGTGTGCAGCTTGTCAAACTTTTGCCAAAATTTATGAAGGGTCAAACTGTTTAAACTTGACTTATTCATATTTCAATTTCATGTTATAAAATAGAGAATAAATATCTGACCAAACAGTTTAATCTTGGCAGATAAGTAGATAGGTAGAGTTAATAAAAGGTGCTCAACAGTTTAATCTGAGCCCTTGGATGTAATAAGGGTAGAAATAGATGGATTTATCATGTAAAAAGAAAAGGTTGAAAAGGGTTTGCAAGTCTAAATGCACCCTAATAAAGAAGAGCAAATGGTAGCAGTAGATAGGGTAGGTAGATGGTGTTACAAAGTTTTATCTGATGAATGATGCTGCTAAATGTTTTTGATCCTTTACTTTCATCACAAATACTGAAGCAGGAAATACACTGGAAAATCACAGCAAGCAAAGTCAAAATCATTAACCTCCCTCATCACTTTCCCCTTAAAAGTTTTACTAATTTCCCCCAAAGTACTAAGGTATTTGGAGATCAAAAGGGCTCAAGGCATTTCCTTGACTTTTGGAGGGACCGGACCCTCGGCCTAATGATCGAAAAGACCTAAGTACTTGAGATAATTCATCATTATAATCATTCATCTTTAACCTTTTCCTAAGTAAAATCTCATTTTGCTTAGGAAAATTATGCAAAATTCCATAAAAATCCCTCAAAATAACTTACTATTCTAAGTTTAAGTGTTGAAGATGAGATATTGCAATTTACTTCAGAAATTATCACTTTCTTAGATGAGAAAAGTGTTTTGAGTTCCCTTGTCCCTTTGTCATATTAATGTTTAACTCTAGTTACTAAATCCCTAGTGAAAATGCCTTATCCTAAGTATATAATTCCTTTTAAATTAATATCCCAAAAACCCCTCTATTATGTTTTAACCAAAGTATTTACTTCCCAAATATTCATTAAAAACCCGCTTCATACGCCCTTTGGTTAAATATATCCTTATATCATAGTCCCGCCCCTATGGTAATTAAATAATGTTTATCTATTACCATATAAATAGAAATATCGAAATAACATTTAAACATATAATTCTATATGTTTAACACCAAAAGAATAAACCCGAAGTTTTATTTTTAAAAACAAAACTTTGGAAAAGCCCCTATGCCACCGTGGCCCATCCACCTGGCATTCCACCCGACATTTCAACCACAATTGAAACCCCGCCGCGACCCCTCTTTCCATTATACCATGGGATTAATTAATTATTAGAATTAATTAATAACCAACTATTTCCACCAATCAACTCCCGCCCGGGGTGATTAATTAACGATAAATATATTGGGCCCGCACCATTTAACTTCCCACGATCTCCCCGTCATTGCAACCGTCAGATCGGCCCTCCAAAGATCAACGCTCCTCGGCAATTCCGCTACCCATCCTTTGTCAGAGCTTTAACGCACGGGGGCTTGGTGGTATTTGACTAGTCTCCCGTCCACGTGTCGATACTCTAATGGAATCGCTGCCCGCTAGTCCAATACCACCTTTGTCCCTAAGCGGTGCGGGGACTAACCGCTTACCGCCCGGCCCCCCTGCCCCACGTCAGCCCGTACCAAAGTGACGTCACTCCTAGAAAAACTAAAAACCCCTTTTTGACTTTGGAAATAAAACAAATTCGCGTGTTTTTATGTCATTTTCATCATTTGAACGCGACTGCGCTTTCTGCTACGAATTTCAAATTTCCACTGAAATCCACTGTTCAATTCGATTTCGCTCCAGATTTCCGCCAGACCTGTGTTCAAACGTCCTCCTGCTACCGCCTGATACCTGTTAAAAGCCAGCTTTCCTCCAAGAACAAGTATTTATCCTATAGCGCTTCGAACTTCAAAAGAAAGTCTATTTTCCTTGTTTTCCACTGGATTAGTGATTAAATCTTATCACTGAGATCATTCCCTGAGGTTTTAAAACTGTGAATTGTTCCCCTGAAACTGCAATTGTGTTAATTTCCTTCATTTAAATTGAAATTTCACCCGGCCTGTGAAGAAAAACCAGAAACCTCCGTTTTGAATCCACAAGAACCAAAATGGAGGCCCCGGCAGCTTTGAATGTAACTCCACTGAATGCCCCTCACCGAGAGTTAGAATATTTACCTTTAGTAGATAAAGATTTCTAGATTAAAGACTTGCATTTTGATGAAAGCCCCCTTCTGAGTTATTGTCGCTGCAGAGACGAGTACTCGAAGGGGCAAGATCTCATTGGGTTGTGGGAATCCAATCTCCCGAGATATCTCATCCCCTCAGTCATTTCTTTCCCAGAAATCATCCACTATTGCCATTCTAACTATGATCCCACTCAGAGAGCTGTAATATCCCCTAACCAGAGTGTTCTTTTCCACATTACTCCCCAGGCTATCAATGCAATGCTACATTTTGAACCAGGTCAAGAACTAGCACCTTTGTTTATAGAAGCACTGATTGAAAAGTCTAATCAATTGACCCCAGAAAAATTGAAGTCCATTTGCCAGAATTTCATGTTGCCTGAACATCAACCTAAGGGACTTCCTCCCTATGGTTTTTATTATTTCACTAATTTGGGAAGGCTCATCCTAAATATGATATCTTTTGTCTTGGGTTTCAATACCAGTGAATATGTTGATGAGATAACCCTAGTTTTGCTGTCTATTTTTACTCCTGGGCAACCTCCTGAAGTTAAATATGACTTTGCCTCCTTCATAGCCAATAAGATCCACGATCAGTTCATGAGGCTAGATGAGGAGAAAGTTTTCAAATATTCCTCAGTTATTTATCATCTCATTATCTTCTATCAATCAGAAAAGTTCCCTTTCCCTGTTAAAAAGCTTGATGCCAAGGGAAACCCTAGGTCAGTTATATTTTGGTCTCCCATAATTCATTCTTCCTATAATTCTCCATATTCCTATACTGAGTTCATCGATCTTTTTGTATATCCTGCAACTACCTTGTTAACGGGAATCCCTCCTCCAAGGCTCAGTAATGAAATCAAGAAGACCTTGCAACTTTCAAGGACTTATAAAGTTGGAGATTGGTATTTATATCAAAACCATTCAGTCATTAGAATCTATGGATGTGAATTACATCCATTCAAGTTGCCAAGATATGTGCCCATGAGAATTTTTGCCTTGGAATATTTCAGGCAAATGAATAATTCAGATGTGATCCATTTTTGTAGTGTGAAGAAGAAATCCCAATTAAGGATCAAAAGTCAATTAGGTCCTTTCATCTGCAACTCTAGGGAGGCCGAGCAAGAAGCAGAAAACATACTGCAAAACCATTGCAAGTTCCAAAGAAGTTTTCGTTGGGTTCCTTATGACCCATTTGGTTTTATTTGTGAAAAGAGAATAAAGAACAAGTCATCCCCTTACATACACCACAAGATTCCTCAAATAGAACAATATGCCAATCAAGATGAATGGGTGGCAGAAACACTAATTGAGGAAGAAAGTGAAGAAGAAAAAATGAACAGAATAATGAAAGATCTTGAGAAGAAGTATGACCTAGAATCTTGTGGTCAAGTGCAGGTACCTGACATTGGCACTTCTTCAACAACAAATCTACAGCAGACATTACAGGAAGGCAGTTCACCAGTGGCAGCAGAATCAAAAGGCAAAGGAAAGGAACCTGAAATTCAGGTCATTGAAACTTTAGTCATGGCAGAGAAACCTCAAACTTCCAGAGCACCTGATCAAACACAAGTTTCTCCCACTCGGGTAAAACATCCTGAAGTTTCAGAATTACAAACTCCATCCAACATGGAAATAGGAAAGAAAAGGCAGGTTCCAGACACTACTCCTCCTAAAGAGCCCTCAGGAATACATCAAGCCAAAAAACATAAACCAGATCCACTTCCAGATGTGGAAATCATAGATGAGGTGTTTGATGATGGAAGAGAAGACAGTCAATTAACTGGTTCTGTTAGTGTGACCCATACAGAGCAGAAAGGAAAAACTTTGCACAAGCAGTTGAGTACTGAAGTATCCTCCTTTAGGCCACCAAAAACAGATACAGGGGATATAAAAAGAACTTTCATCAATATAAAGGCAAAGAATGATCCATTAAGAATGAAAGTATATGATCAATATTTGAAAATGGCTCCACATAATCAGGAAAGGTTAATGTCAGCATTTGACATTTCACAAGGCAAAATGATGATGAGCCACTTCAAGTCAAAGGTGCCAAAACCCATGTCAGCAGCTGATTATATTAGAACAAATTTTGAGGTCCTGGCAAAGGATATTCATCCTTTGGACCAGATAGAGCTGCATAAACAAACTAGGGAAATGGTGTATTCCACTCTTACTAATAAGGCCATGGCAGCCCTAACGCTGCAAGATTCTTTAAATAACACAAGTGCCCAATTGCAAATTGAGAAGGCCTCTTCTCAGGCCAAAGATAACAGAATAAAGTCTCTGGAAGACATAATTATCAGCTTGGGTCACAACCCCAAAGATATTAAAAGCATTGAGGCACTAATAAAGAAGAAAGATGATGAAATAGCTGCACTGAGAAAGCAGCTAAAATTTCCAGCCTCAAGGCACCCCCAGACCCAAGAAGTTTTGAAGGGGAATTCACAAGAAGAGGTAATGGAGTTGCTCTTACAAGTAACTGAGCAACTAAGTGAAACAGAGAAGGAATTGGAACATGCTTTACAGGAAAAGGAAGCTATCAAGCAGACATCCACCACAGAAGCTACTACAACCACAGGTACTACAACAGCAAAGCAACAAACAGAGCCAGAGCAGGTAAACACTTCTGGTTTAAGTTCTGATGAGTTAATAAAACAAATGGAAAGTTTACAATTAAGAGTCACAGAACTTCAAACCACAAAGTTACAATTAAAATATTTGGAGCAGAAGTATGATACATCTAAGAAGACAGTTGCTGATAATACCAGGGAAATCAAAAGATTGGACAGATTAGTTAAGGCTTTGGAAAAAGATCTTTCACTAGAAAAGCCTTTGAAGGAAATAAATGAAATTCTTTGGGGTAATATAATTGAGTTAATAAAAAGTATTTGGCCCTCTATTCAAGAAATTTTTGAACAAAATGACCTGATTAAAGTAGCTCAGGAAGAAATAAACAGAACAAGAGATGAACTAAGAGGTAGACCTGAGCAGGCCAATCAACTTATTCAATTTTTGAACACCCGAACAAAACAACAGCTTGCAAGACTAGGAATTGAAGACAGGACCGACACTATTTTGATGATAAAAAGAGTTTTCATCAAATGAACTTTTATGCAGAATTTAGAAAGGAAGTGTTCAGATATTTTGGCTGATATTAATGATTTCAGAGAAAATTTTCAAGTTTTGTTAGACAGTGGGTTACCCAGTCCAATGCTCTCACAGGACCAAATAATGGAATTGGAAACCTATGTCAAGAAAATAGATATCCATGCCTAAAATACAACTGCTAGTTCTAGCAGTTTGACAGAAACAACGTTGCTAACATGGAGAAATATTTATGACAGGTTGAAGAATTTATTTCATCTTGAACATGAAATAAAGTATTTGTTTCCTAATGAACCCACTTTTTACAAACTCACAGAGGCTGATGAGACATTGAGGAAACTTAAAAGGACTATGATACCAGAAGATCAATGGTGGAATGACCTATTGGAAATTCTATGAAAATTATCTTCAGTATGAGAATTTTATCTTTTTACTATTATGTGAAAGATAAAAATGAGCACAGATGAAAGAGTATTAGTTGAACAGGTTAAAGAGTATCCGTAAAGACAAAGAGTATCAAACAAGCAAAGAAATTACTCCAAGGGACAACACCAAGCCCTATTTCAGCACTTACCTCCAGCACATCAGCCAAATTAGGGAACAGCACATCAGCAGTTACTTATTATTCTATCCACGAGACCATTTGTCTCCTGTTTATTTGTAAATTACTCCTTAGTCACCCTAGATTATTGGCTAGGTTAGTGTGAGATTTTTTCAAGTATTTCTTGTATAAATAAACATTCAAAGAGAGTATTGAGAGTGGATTCTATTACTTTGCTGTAACATTGAGATTTTCGGAATAAAAACATTTTGGAGAAATTTATTCGTGGCTTACTGGATGACGATTTGAAGCTCAGGACTTTTTGCAGGATTCATGTGTTGGACTGCAGTTCAATAAGTCTTTCTACCCTTTGTCTTAAGTTTTATATCAGTTTATAATATCATTATGTCCATTTATGAATAATTTACATAAAGGATTGAATCAGAATTTACTTAATTGTACTCTGATTTCAGATATGATTGTTCTTAATGTTTTCCTCTAAATTGGTTATAAGCATGAATTCTTAAATGCTCTTGCTTTGCTAATTTAAACATTGTTGATTACTATAATAAAGAATTCTTCATTGCTCTTTGTTTGTAGTCATCTCATTTCTTTCTTTTGAACATGGTAAAAGATTCTTAGCTGCCTTTCATCCCTTCAAAATCATCCCATCCACTTTAAATTTTAAGGATTGTTCTCTGTCTAGCTACCTTGCCCTGTAAAGCCATCTTGTGTGTAGAATAGAAATCCAGTAAAGCCATCCTTTGACTCCATAGCCCAATGGACTGAAAACTTTCAACCTTGCCCTTATTTTGTGGATTCCACCAATTTTCAAACAAACTCTTGGATCTATACCTAGCCTAAAACCTTCTAAGAACAAAGATAAATCATAAAGAGAGAGCCCTCTCTGGATGCAGATTGGCTAGATTCTGCATCTGAAGGTTGGTTTGTGGTTACCTCGGGTATACTTTCCTTTTCCACAACTTCAAGGAAAACCTGAGTGATAACACCTTGTTTCACCTCCAACTGTCAACTTCCAAGCCCCTTCCAAGCCCCAACGAGTTGAAATGGGGGTGAATCAGTCCAATCCCTCCCCTGACCCAGTAAATTCCAGAAAATGCCATTGAAATCTTTGTTACACCTCCAACTTCCAAGCCCCAACCAGTAAAAATAGGGGCGAATCACTCCAATCCCTCCCCCTGACCCAGTAAATCCAGGTGAATGCCATTGAAATCAGCTCCAAACCAGAAAATTGGGAGGTGAATTCCACGGTTTAAGTTTTATGTGCATTTATTTTGTTGGGATAACACTTAATAGTTAATTATTTTTAAACTAATTATAGGGCTAACTATATAAAACTATAGAAAATGGGTTTTGTATAAAAAATTCACCCTACCAAAATTTAAAACCCTTTAAAATTCGCGCTTGGGCTAAAATTCACCCCTAAAATTTTCCCTATTAGGGGCATGTTGGAGGAGGGTCCCCTGAGGCACAAAATTTAATGCTCTTTTTTTGTATGTTTATATGTGCACATTGTGCAGGGGTAGTCAAAGGGATTTTGCCCCACTTTTGGGATATATTTAAACTTAAATGTAAACTATGGGTCTCAAACCATGGTTTGAGACCATAGTATCTGTATGCTAGCCATATTAGAAATAGGTAGCATTTTGTCTAAGAGAAGTAGTTTGATTAAGCTATGAGATATTGATATTAGGATAATATCTACGTCTGTAAGGGTTGTTGGGTTTTTGGGTTGGTTAAAAGGCTCCTGCTGGTTATGTGCGTAGAGACCTAGTCCTGCATATGTGTGGACTTTGCTAGTTGTGTGCTCAGAAGGGATAGTAAGGTTTTTGTAAGGGTTTTAAAGGAAAAGGCGATGTATTGACAAATATAAAGAATTAATAGAAGGAATGGTTTTGGTGAAGCTCTGTGTGATGTATCTAATGGTTATTTATGCTTACTCTATGCTTTGATGAAATCGCACTATCTGTTTACTTATGAATGTCTAGGGCTAGATGATATAATTATGCATGAATATTGACTTCTGTTAAGTAAGAGCGAGATATAGTTCTGATCTGTTGTCTACGCTGAATCGAACCCTAATTCTGTGATGATATCTCTGTTTATGTCTTAAGCTATTGTACAAGATCTGTGGATAAATTATGAGTAATTTCTGATACATAATATATTTGTTTAAGTCTTTGATATGCTATGAGTTGGATC
Source organism: Pinus albicaulis (assembly GCA_034641835.2). Taxonomy (NCBI): domain Eukaryota; kingdom Viridiplantae; phylum Streptophyta; class Pinopsida; order Pinales; family Pinaceae; genus Pinus; species Pinus albicaulis. Next base: position 1,192,519,610 of record CM076578.1, on the reverse strand, counting down.
AACTTCTTTCTGTTTGTCTATGCAAAAGTGATAGCAATTATGTGGTATCTATTAATTTTTGTGGAGCCTCTATGTGCACATCTGTATAAGTCTGTTGTGGGTGTTTACCGAGAACCACTCATCAATTTCTCCCTCAGGGTGCGAAAACCTGGTTCCAACACCCTCCCATACTTCTTCGGGTGAGAATTTGGTCTGCGCAAGCATATCACTGCCGAAAGGGCCAGTAGTTGGAGGGTTTGTTGGTTTATCCATAACTCTGAACCTAGGTCAAGACCCCTCAAGACAACTGGTATTTAATGTTGAATGATACTAGGATCATATCTTTTAAAATCTGCATAACTCCATGAAAAAACATCTATGTATTTCTTCATCAAATCAACATATCTTTGCTTTACCTCTTAAGAAACGAACTTGGACAATTTTACAAACTTGGTACTTTCTACAGTGCCAAGATTACACCTTTCAACCTCCTCCTCATCAGATTTCATATTAGTACTCTTAGCCACATCATTTTGATGAAAAAAATCTTCAAGAGGAATAAAGCCTTTAGGAATAAAATTGTTTTTCATTTGGATGACTTCTGAATTAGCTTTGGCTTCAAAAAACATGTTTTGTTGGTCAACTTGAATGGTTTCAAACTCTTCTTTCAATTCAAAAAAATTTCTGACTTGTTGATCACTGTCAAGCACTTACCAATTTGTTATGTTATCAGGAATGGTTGGCCTATGTCTAACTTCAACTTCATATTTCTTGCTAGGATGAATAGGAATGGTTAACAAGATGGTTGAGACAACCAAGGAATCTGCAATAGTATTTTGATCTCTAGACTTGATGGTGAAATTATGTTCTTCAAAATTTTCAAGAATTTCAAGGACAAGATTTCTATATTCCCTCATTCTAACATCCTTAGTTTGATAGGTTCCATTTACTTGTTTGATGACTAAATCAGAATCACCAAAGACTGAAATTCTCTTAGCACCTAAACCTTTCAAAAATTCTAAACCCAAAACCAGAGCTTCATATTTTGCCATGTTATTTGTGCAATCAAAGTTTAATATATAAGAGAAAAAATTACTCTCATCTCTTGGGCTGATTATCCAATTCTTGCACCAACTCCTTCTCTTCTCGCAGCGCCATCAAAATTCATGTGCCACCAACCCTTTTTATCAACTTCTTCAACTTGTTGATTTTATGTTTGCTGATTTTTTTCTATTTGTTGATTTTCTGTTTCATTGGTGATTTCATTGAAAATAATGGAGGATCCTAACTCAATTTCCACTACATAGACTGGGAAATTTTGAGGTTTGTCTTTTTTTCTGACCATATGTTCCATCCTAGACTCTCTATACAATCTCCTTTGCTCTCCAAAAACATGGATAGTGGCATAGGTCATGTCCATTTGCATGGTTCCCTTGATTTTTCCAGCCCAAGATCTAGATAATAGCATGCCGAATATTGGTGGAATATCGACTACAACTATTTCCATTAATATAGTCTTAGCATGTACTTCAACTAAGCTAACAACCACATCCTTAGTTAGACCAATACATTGAACCATTTTGGAATCAAACGAAAACAAGTCTTTGTAGGGTCTATTTATGTTCAAACCCATTCTCTCCATGATGACCTTTGGCATTAAGTTTTGAGATGCCCCTGAATATAACATAACATTATATAATTTCATGTCATGAATGTTTATTCTCACATAAAAAGGTGGAACCTCCTCATTTTTCTCATTTTCTACTCCTGGTCCTAAGAAAATGGTATGATGATATTCTTGCAAATTCATTATATCAGAGGGTCCATCTTTAGTATTAAGTATCTTGACAATTTGACTTACTCGCAATAAGTATAAGGACATCATCAATGTATGGGCTCGAACCCAAGGAAACATAAGCTACCATATGCAATAATAGAGGAGCATCATAGTCCCACATGTGGAACCAGCGTTGTATATCTCCTGAGTGCCTCATATATTGATATGGTAAGTGGTTTCCTCACCACTTACTTGCTACCATAGTCTTCTCACATGCTTTGATAAGGTGAGTAATGTTTTGTGCCTTTGGAGTACACCCTGAATGATATATCATCTCCCTATATCCTCCTAGGGAGTGGCCATGCTCAACACTATTTATGGCCCCAATTTGACCATGAAGTTTATGAGGGAGAATGTCCCCACTTGGAGAAATGGCCTACACACGTATGGTAAATGAATTCAAATATTCATCAAATAAATCATTATGCATATAAACATGATCCTTACCATATAATTTGCTTACACCAATGGAGTGGCTCATAGATAGATCCCCTCTCATTCCCAAAGAGGAAAGAGGTGGTTGTGATAACTCCATCAAAGAGTTATGTATCTCCTCCATCTCCACCTGATCCATGCATCTTCTCAAATGCTGGTATTTCTCCTCTTCAAAGCCTTCCAAAGTATATCCCTCCATGATGGTGTGGTATGCTCTCGTGGAATAAGTGTGGCTGAAGATAAAATCTTCATGTGTTGCTTGTAGTAACTTCTCCTTGAGCTTGGATTATCTTGTAGGAATTTATAGGGTAAGTTCCGTAGATCAAGAACCAAAGGTCGCCGCTCAAAAACAGATCACAAATCAGTACACCAATATTATCACATGGTTAAAACCCTCGAAGAGGGAAAAAGTTCATGGCCTTAGCCAACGCGGCCACTTCAGGAAATTTATTAATATAAAAATAAAGTTACATATTTTTCTCTCATAAGCAGTTATCGAAAAAATGACCCTCCATGATCTTTAAATAGAGATCATGGACCAATCAGGTGTTAAGCCATGGATCAAGTGTCGTTAATACCGAGGAGAGAGTGAACCGTCAGATCACTACAAATCGTGACCGTCGGATTATAAGTTACAAATGTACATAGTAAAGAAACACACTTTACCTACCTCTACACTAGACTAAGTTATTCTTAACTATTTCCTATGTGTCGGAATATCCTAACATCCCCCCTTAAGAACAAATTGGGATAGGATTGAAGGATTTACAAAGGTGACACAAAAGGAGCCTATTTCCTATGTGTCAAAATATCCTAGCATCCCTCTTTAAGAACAAATTAGGATAGGATTGAAGTATTTACAAAAGTTACACAATAGGAGAAGGAAGGAGGAACTAGAGCCTATCCCTCCTTAATGACAACTTTCCTAAACTCCAAGCATGGATCAAATATTGGTAAACTTCGCTTCTATGAGAGCCTTTATAAAGATATCAGCTACTTGATCATTGGTTCGACAGTACTGCACTTCAAGAACACGATCATGAATGAGCTTTATGATGAAGTGTATGTGGAGTTCAATGTTTTTCATACGTTGATACTGAACTAGCTCTTTACATAGCTAAATGGCACTTTGATTATCACACCAAAGTGTAGTTGGATGCTATTGATGAAGACGAAATTCAGACAGGATCTGACAAAGCCACATGGCTTCCTTGCTGGCTTTAACTGCACCGCGATACTTTGCTTCGCCCAAAGAAAGAGAGATGGCACTTTGTTTCTTACAAAACCAAGTAACAGGTCCTGATCCAGGAGTGAATACATATCCTGCAGTAGACTTTCGATCATCAGGGTCACCAGTCCAATTAGAACCAGTGAAACCAATCAACAATGGAGATGCTCCTGCACTGTAATGAATCTCGAACTGAATTATACCTCAAATATATCGAAGTATTCTTTTAGCTTCTTTCCAGTGAATTTCATGAGGTTGGTGCATAAACTGAGCAACAAGACCAATGACAAAGGAAAGGTCAAGATGGGTATGGGTTAGATACAGAAGTTTACCAACAAGTTGATGGTGTAAGGTAGCATCAACTTAATGGGTAGTATAAGTGACTGAAAGCTTGACTCCAGACTGAAAGGGAGAAGGGGATGGCTTACAGTCTTCCATGTGAAAGTGGTGTAGAAGATCATAGGCATACATGGACTGAGAGAGGGTAATTTCTTCTTTGGATTGCAAGACTTGCAGACCAAGGAAATAATGAAAGTGTCCTAAGTTTGTCATTTCAAACTTCTTTTTGAGGCTAGAATTCACATGGTTTATATGGTTTGGATCACTACCAGTAAGGATAAGATCATCAACATAAAGAACAAGGATGGTGAAGGATTTACCCACTTTCTTGGTTTAAACAGTGCTTTCAGAATGACACCTAGAAAATAAATTATCTAATAGAAATCTATCCATTTTGGCATATCAAGCCTGAGGAGCTTGTTTGAGACCATAGAGAGACTTCCTAAGGCAACGAACAAGGCTAGAATCGTTTTGGATAAAGCCAGGGGGTTGTTCCATGTAGATTTATTCATGCAAATATCCATGTAAGAAGGTGGATTTAACATCCATCTGATGGACTTCCCATTTAAAGGAGGCAGCAAGGGAAAGAACAAGGTAGATAGAATTCATTTTGGCATCAAGGGAGAAGGTTTTAGTATAGTCAATACCTTCAACTTGTGAAAATCATTTAGCAACAAGACAAGCTTTATGTCTATCCACTTTTCCATCTGGTCCAAAATTTGTTTTGTAAACCCATCTGCATCTGACAAGTTTTCTTCCTTTTGGAAGGGGAAAAATATCCCAAGTATCATTTGCCAATAAGGAACGATACTCTTCATTCATAGCTTCATCCCAATCTAGATCACCGGAGGCTTCTTCAAAGGTTTCTGGATCAGGATTTTCTCGAACTTGAGCCAATAAGGAAGAGGCTCTTTCGAACTGAGAACGTTTATGTTGTTGATCTGCAGGGTCACCTACAAGAGAACATGTTGCATCCCGATTAGAGCAGACCCATCTTGGAAGTGGTGGAGTAAAAGGAATAACTTCAAGAGGTGGAGGAGGATTTTCATCCTTGTTGTCATCATCTGAACTAGAAGGAATGCTATTAAAAATAGAAGAGAGAGAGAGAGGTGGCACATATGTAGAATTAGGCTTGCAGGCCAAAGGTGGCACACCCACCGAACTAGGCTCGCAGGCCGATATATTTTCATCAAATTTTACATCTGTTCTAATGATTATATTTTTTGATTTTGGTTGAAGAAGTCTATAAACTTTGACATCTTAAACAAAAATGCATTTTTCACTCTTAGGTTATAAGGCATTATGTTTCGCATCTGGAATATGGGCCCAAGCATCACTTCCAAAAACATGAAAGTGACTTACATTTAGTTTGATTGAGCTCCAAGCTTATTCTAGAGTTATATTCTTTAAAACCTTAGTAGGAGTGTGATTTACTATGTAATTTTCACAGTCAATTGCTTCTGCCCAAAAATTGAGACTAAGTCCTTTAGATTGAAGCATACAACTAGCCATTTATTTTAAGGTGTGATTCTTCCTTTCAGCTACACCATTTTGTTGTGGAGTATATGGAACAGTATGTTGCAATTGAATGCCATGCTCAGTGCAGAAGTTGATAAATTTGTTGTTAACATATTCTCCTCCATTATCTGATCTTAACTTAAGAATTGGATGTTTAGATTGTTTCTCAACAAATGCCTTAAAGGCCAAGAACATGTTAAAAAATTCACTCTTGAGTTTTAAGAAGTATACCCAAGTACGTCTGGAAAAATGATCAATGAAAGTTAAGAATTACTTGCAACCGGAGAAAGAAACAACAAGAAGTGGACCACATAAATCATTGTGCACAAACTACAAGGGGTTGAAGCGTGCCAAGAGGCATGTTTATCAAAACTATCCCGATGATTTTTTCCGAGTACACATCCAGAGAAAACACCATCTTGGTAAGATGCCATAGGAAGACCTGTCACCATATTTTCTTTACATAGAGTTTGAAGAGAGCGATAGTTTAAGTGACCAAAACATTCATGCCAATGTTTTCTCACATCATCATTATGAGAAAAAAAAACAGAGGGAAGACAGGATGACCCAAAGTTATCAAACGTATACAACCTTGTGGAATCATCAGCAATGCCAGTAGCTAAAATATGTCTAGGATCATTGGGGTCCTTGATTACAACATCATGAGGTGAGAATTCTACTATTTTCCCTTCACTTGAATGAGTTATTTGATAAACAGAGAGAAGGTTGCATGAGAAGGTAGGAACACATAGTGCATCATTAAATTGACCATTATCTAGACGAATGGTTCCAGATCCTACAACACTAAGAGATCTATCATCACCAACATAAATATGTTTGGTGTTACAATCATTTAAAGAAGAAAACATGGCTTGATTTTTGGCCATGTGGTAAGAAGCTCCAGAATAAATGAGCCACTCATGAGAATGAGAAGAAGAAGATACATTTAATGCATAACCAGATCTTGATGCTTGACAATCATAAGTAGAAAGTGCCATTCCTAAAGATGAAGGTGAAGAGTGCTCCAAATTGATGTTGTGCTTCTTCATTGTTGCTTCTAAGGCTTCCATCTTCTTAAAACATTTGGCCATCACGATTGCAAAATTTGCAATGTATAGTTGTCTTTTTCCCTTTGTTTTGATTTTCCTTATCATCTTGGTGTGTTGCTTTTTCAGTTTGTGATTGAAATTTCTTAGGACCCTTGTTTGGTTTCTGACCATACTTTTTAGGATACTACTTCTTGGGACTATTTTGATATGATTGCAGTTGGGTTGCTAAGGCTTTCTTAGAAGTGTTTCCAGAAGTGATAATACCAAGGTGTAAGATTTTTTCTTGTTCTCTTATCAAAGAATCACAAAATGCATCAAAAGAGGGGTTCTTGTAGGTGGTTCCTGAAGAAATTATGGCTTCTCTAGTGGAATGGAAGGTGGAAAAAAATACAGACTATGCAGGGCTAAGCTTAGAAAGAATGCAATAGATGAGGCTACAATCTTCATTTTTGACCTTACAACCTTATAAAATAATTATAAGGGCCTTGAATTTGGACAAAAAATCTTCAATAGAGGAGAAATTGTTGGGGTCCAAAGTAAGTAACTCATTTTCAAGCTGGTGGGCCCTGATTTGATTTTGAATGCCAAATACAGTATTGAGCTTATCCAGGGCTTCATGAGGAGTGTCAATGTCAAGGATATGAAATCGAAGATCTTGAGCAATGGACATTCCTATCAACCCTTGTGCTTAATCTTGTTTATTTTCCTATTTAGCAACTTTATCATCATTGGAAGGTTTAGTTTCTTGTCCTGTGGCTATTCTATAAACCCCTTTACTTCTAAGTATATCTACCATGTGAGGTAGCCATTGGAAATAATTGGTGTTGTTAAGAATAATCGAGCATGCATTTTCCATTTTTTTAAAACTGAAGCTAATAAAAGCTGAAATTAACTACTCCAATGGAATGATCTCGAAAAATTAGGCTTATTAAAAAAAAAACGTCTCGAAAAACGGATTTAGATGAAGAAGTTATGCCTTTGAAAACAACGAGTTGAAGATGCCTAATAGTTACAGGAACAATTTGAAATTTGATGATGAAGTTCGGCTTTAAAAAAAAATCTCACCCCTTTAACAAAAATTTTTTTACAAAAGAAGCTTGAGAAAGAGACTTGAACCCAAGACCTCTATTCTCATAAACTAACTTCTCACCAAGTGAGACAGTAAAATGATTTTGTAATTGTTTGAAAGGAGGAAGGGGTTTTTTTTTTTGTACTCTTCGGTGTGCATGCCTTTTCCTGCAAAAAAATCCGAGTAAAAAAAATGAAATGCAAGCCTTATGGCAGAATGTTAGATTTTTGGTTAGCCTTACTGGCAACTATCTATTTTTTCACTATTTTTTATTTCCCGAGATCGCACAAAGACACAGGGAAAGAGAATACGTAGCCAAAAAAATCCCTTTTTCCTATTTCTGATTTGCTGAGATCACACACAGCACAGGGAAAAGAGAATACATAGAGAAGAGGGTATACATTCGGAAAATAAATGAAACCTAAAAACCGAAAATAAACAGAAGGAACCGAAATAAGAAGAACTATCAACAAATATAACTGCAAAACAGATACTTTATACCTCCAGATCTAAATTGTCATAACTTGGGCAACCGGAAGCCTTTTCGCATGAAATGAAAGGAATTACTCACTGTAACAGACACTCCAGACACAATAGAGCAGTTTTCCAGGGTCAAAAATGTTCAGAAATAGTAGACCTAGAAAACAGCAGTCGCATGCAGTCAAACTGGCCTCGGATTTGGATCAACAACGGATGCGGCCCTCAAAATAGCTCTGATACCATGTAGTAATTTATAGGGTAAGTTCCGTAGATCAAGAACCAAAGGTCACCACTCACAAATGGATCACAAATCATTACACCAGTATTATCACGTGGTTAAAACCCTCGAAGAGGGAAACAATCCATGGCCTGAACCAACGTAGCCACTTCAGGAAATTTATTAATATAAAAAGAAAATCTACATATGTTTCTCTCATAAACAGTTACCGGAAAAATGACCCTCCGTGCTCTTCAAATAGAGATCATGGACCAATCGGGTGCTAAGCCACGGATCAAGTGTCATTAATACCGAGGAGAGAATGAACCCTCAGATCACTACAAATCATGACTGTTGGATTATACATTACAAATGCACATAGTAAAGAAACACACTTTACCTAACTCTACACTAGACTAAGTTATTCTTAACTATTTCCTATGTGTTAGAATATCCTAATAGCTCTAGATAAGAACATCCTACTCTGATAGTAGATGACCCCATCTCTTACTGAATATCCCTCCTCTAGTAGTTGGTCATCAAGTATCATGCGATTAAAAAGATCCTTGGAATAATCCACCAACAACTGGGATTTCCAATAAGGATCTACCCTCCATAGTGACAGCTGTGGTGATCTGTCATGTAAAACATATGTCATGTGGTTGCCCTCCTCTTTGACATATCCCATGAAAAAGTCACATACCAAGATGTTGTTATCCTTCCTCTGTTGCTCCTCTTGTAGCTGCTCATTCTCAAGTAAAGGTTGAAGCTTTTGGAGGTTAGTCTTCCATGGGAAGCTATCACCTATCCAAAACTTCCTGAGTTTGGCCAAAGCATGCATGAGTGGCCACCATCCTCTACCATGTGTGGAATATTTCTCCCCAAGTGAGAACATCGTCTGAGCCTCCAAAGTCAAGGAATAGTCTCCTTGCACCATGATGGTTCCATCCTCCATCCCTGTAGCATCCTCTCTCAGCGCAAGATGTGGTGTGAGAGTGGGTAATGATGATAGTGGGAGAATGCCTCCCGCCTCCTTGAGTCTACCCAAGACTCTCTGCGCTGTACCATGACCTCCCAATGTTCCCACTCCTCCTAGATCTATGAGTGGTGCAACATGTTGTGAGACATTTCTCATCACCTTCTGATCAGGTGGCCTCCCAGGTGGTTTTCCACAAAACATTAATGTCTCATGGGCCAAAGTCATATGCATAATATATGGAATTATTAGGTCCTTGCTTTCACTACAAAAATCCATCTTTTTTTTCTGTGTGTAAGTTTTTTGTGAGGGATATGTGTGCATGCCACTAATCATCTGATTTTTTCCACTCTTTCTATCCACCCATTCAATCTGCAAAGTCTCCCAATATGTGGTGACCTTCCCCAAAGTAATCGACCACTTCACACCCAATATCACATTGGTTTTAGGTATGTCAACCACAAATAAGTGATCATTCAATGTATATGTCCCCATGTTATTTGGTGGGAGTAGAACATAATGCATGCACTAGTTCTCCACAGGACAAAGCAGAAAAATCCTCAAAATCATTAGTGGGCATTGCCCTCCTGAAGTAGTTAGGCATCAATAAAGTTTTGGGTATCCCCACTATTAATCAAATTGAAACCCTACGATCTAATATAGAAGCTAAGACCCTCAAGGTCCGTGCCCAGGTACTCCTCTCGATGGTCACAAGGGCCCCTCCAATTGGAGAAAATGCTCCATTCCCACCTCTTGGTGGTGGTGGATCCTCTCCTAGTATCCCATCGCTATGACCTCCTTCTAGTTCCTCTTCTTCCTCATCTTCATCATCAAAAAAATACCTTTATATAGTGTGCCTTCCTTGCTACACATCTATGTCTATATGCCCATGATTCTTGGCATGTGAAGCAAATATTCCTTCTCCTCAAATCTCTTCAGACATCATCTGATGCAGGGTTTCTGCACAAAACATAACCTTGTGCATAATAATAGAGTGTGTGTTCTCCTTACATGAAATTCTCAATCAATATTCATCAAATTCTCATAGACAATCCATAAATACATATACGAAGAGAACAATAATAAACAAAATAAGAGTAAAATCTGACCCATTTACCATGGCAAGCCTTCCTTCCTTGGCTAAATATTACAATTGTTGGCCTCTCGGATCTCATCCTTTTACATAAAATCTCACACCATTTCTACTCTATCTCTGAAGTGTGCCTCTCTCACCTCTTAGTCCTCACACAATCCTCATATTTATACATAATTATGGATTAATTTGAATCCATGATTTCCTCCACACAAATCTCGACCAAATCCTAAAATATCTTCATCCCTTCTTTGACTCAACTAAGTTCCATTTAAGGAATTTATAATCCTTAGAATATCTACCCAGCCAAATTCCACTCATATCCTCAATTTATTAAGAGAATATTTACAATAAATCTGACACTCAGATATTTCTCTCAATTTATTAAAAATGAGCATAATAATTTATAAAATAATTAAAAAGACATCACCCCTTAATTACACAATATTTTAATGAAAATCATGCAGGATGCTCCTGCATCAGACTCCCCATGTAGAGAAGTCTCCATAGACTCTTGTCTATGAGGTCTGCCACTTTTCTATAATAATGTGACAGCCACAAGTCTCGATGACTTGTCCCCTCCAGGATTCCAAACTTTGTTTTGTCGTTGGTCTTTTAAAGTATCAACTCCCTTTTGTAATTCATCACCAACATCACTCACTCTGTGAATTGGGTTCCATCCATCAATTCCTCGGGGTAATTCTTCTTTGTTTGATGTTTCCGTCTCCAATTGCGTTGAACGCTCAACTTTTTGAAATGAAGAATAATCAAGAACTTCTCCTTGATCACAACTATAGTCATTGATTTCTCCTATAGTAACAAATTTCTCCTCTGGTGTTGTACCTGCATTCATATCAAACTATTAGTTTTAAAAAGATAAGACCTTTCGGCCTCTTTTGATGCTTCAAGCACCAATCTCATCCTTAAATTTGGATTTCATCAAATTCTCTTTTGAATAGAAATTTTGCTTTCGGGGAAAAGAAGAAGAAATTGTATTGTGGTGGAGCTAATTTTTAAGTTTCCAAAAAAAAGATTTGCCAATTTCCATTTTTTCCAAAAAAGATTCGCCCAAATTTTATAGTATAAAATTATTTTCCCTTAAAAATTGCCAAAACTTTATTCAAAGTAATATAAAATAATTATAACTCTAAATGTTTTTATAGAAATATCGCCATTTTTTTTGTAATTTTTATATTAGAAGCTAATAAGGTTCGCCAAGATTTCTAAACTTTAATATGAACTTCCATCCTTAAAATTTTCCCTGCTTCTTTCATCTTTATCCTGATGGTTCAATACTTTTGTTTCCTTTATGTCTCTATGGACATAACTTCCTTACTGCTCCTTATTTTTCATCTCATCTCCAAATACTTTCTGCTCAATTTCTCTGATTTCAACATCATATTTATTTATGTTTCCTTCTACACCTACAGCCACATTATTATTTGAAAATTTATGACATTCACTCAAATCTCTAAATGTTAAAAAAATCTCATCCCTATCATGCAGGACAATTGCGATCTCTTTTGTATCAGGTTCTGCAAGCTTCACTTCTCCCTTAGGTTCCTTAAGCCATCGTTCCAAGAACTCTATGTCCATGTGAAATCTTTCCAATATTTCATCACAACCTTCATTCCTAGTTTCATTCTTCTTCTGGCAATCCTCCTGAGTTAATCCTGGTTTCTGTATCATCACATTGCAAAATTATGTCAACAATTTCCTTAAATAAATTCATTTTTTTACCTCCTTGGAATATCACTTTGGAATTTTCATTATCATATAATTCCATATCTTCAACTACTTGTCTTACACCAAACGAGAATTCATCCATGATCTCGTTTTGCTTCAATAAATGTAATTCTTCACTTCTGCAGAAAATTCCATCATACTTCTTCTGAGGCTACATTCTGTCTCTGTGTGGGTTCTGAAAGCCAAGTCCACCAGATCTGCCTCTGTTAAACATACACAAACTATGAGTTTTAAAAAAACAAGCCTTCATAGTCTCATTTGCTTCTCTTGTCAACATATCTTTCAATTCTTCTGAACTATTCCAATAGTTCATGAGATATCTCTCATTGATCTCGTCACCTAGAATTTCATCCTATTCTGGGCCAAAAATGGAAACTTCCATTTTCAACTCAGCCTCTCTAAGTTCTTCACATCTCAATTGCACACTCATCATCTGCTCGAGCTTCCTCAACTCTTCTATCAACTGTATGTTTACCTGATGTTCCCTTTTTGCGTGTAGCCTCTGCCACTTCACTTTATTCCTCATGGTCCAACGATGTCTCTGGTTTTTCTTGTTTCTCTACAACAATTCCATCAATAACTCAAGGTGAACTATTATCTCAGCTTTCTCCCTCTCATACTCTTCATCAGTCAACTGCTTACATATGCCATTTGCCTTGGCATCTTCCTTCTTCTTTCTTCTATTGCGGTCTTTCTTAGAACCTCTGAAATGACTATCACCAGTCATCTTTTCCTCCTTTGTGAACTTCATCTGTTCACGTATGGATTTCATTTGAATCCCCTTTTGAGCAAGCCTCCATACTTTCCATTCAACAATACAAGCTCTCTTCTTGCGCTTGACCTCTTTCAGTTCTCTATCTTGGAATAATTTCTGGCAACTCTCTTGCTCCTCTTTGCTGCAAACAAAAATTGTAGTATTTCATGTGTTATAATGACCAAACTCTTTGGGTGTCGGGCTTTGCCGATCATGCACCCAATTACATTCAAACCTTTGACTTGATTTAAGACTCTTTGACTCCAGACTTGACATCAACTCTTCATCTTGGATGAAAAATGCACCCTCTTGTATAATAACTCAATGGTTTAACTTGACTCAAGCTATCCAAATTTTCATTTGACCTTAACATATTATTTGACTTCAAAGCTTGACCCAATAATTACAATAGTGGATATTTTGACTCTAATTCAAGTTATACAATATACTAATGAACATTCACCCTTAATACATTCTCATGATGTAAAATATCCCCATTACCAATTCTCTCTCGTACTCCATTCTTATGAAAATATCACAAGTCACTAATTATATCATCTCCCATTATCACTTCACGTGATACTTAAGCTTTTAAATCGAAATGCAATCCACTTTTCCCAAGATTTATTTTATGATGAAAATAAAATAAACCATTTAATTTTCAACATTTAAATTACCTTTTTGAAATGAATTATCATACCTTATGCTCCCTTCAAGGTTATTTAATAAACCTTTTCTTTGCAATTTCAACTCTCCGGATTTCACTCTTAAATTTTACGTTCTTTGAATATTTTCATTCCCCTTGAGACCATAACCTCTTCAACATGCTTTGAATCATAGCATAAACGTTTCCATATTTTCCCTGTACTTCCATGCAGCTCCTTCTTTGCAGTGACGGTTCTCATGCAACACTGTCTCTCTTCAATGCATAAAAACAATTCCTTCATATGAATTTTCCAAAACTTTCTTTTAACATGGTGGCATCAACATTTATTTGGTAGCAACAAACACCAATTGCACTATCTTTGGGACAGAAAAATGTGAACACTTTCACATGTTCTACAAGCAATGATCAACCATGATTTTTAACTCATTATCTCTCTTAAAATATCTCTCTTCCCACTCATGAATTTTGGTGAAACACTCATAAAGTGTATATGGCCTTAAGTACTATTCTTCTCAACCTGAATTACACATCCATTTTACGTTATTTAAATAACATAAAAAATCATTTGACTTACTACCTTCATAGTGTGCCCACCGATAGTTCTTGAGCTTTTGCACTACAACTCTTCTTCTGAAGTATCAATATATATAGCAGTGCAAAATATTATCAAAATATTTGTCAAATGAACAAAGAGAATGGCATTGTTGTACCAAATCTTATCCATGATACTGATGATACTGATGGCACTTTTTCAAAAATTACTTCAACATAGAGAAACTTCCCAATCTTTCTTTCACAATCACACTATTCTCAATTTACATGACCAATTTAAAAACAATACATTTCCACCTTCACACATTATAATTTTGTAACTTTTTCCCGGATAAAAACAATTGCTCGTTGGTTATAGACAAGGTTATCCAATCCCTTTTAGTGTCATATAATGAGATATTATCTTACTGTCTTTGGCCACGAAAATTCTGAAGGCTATTTTTATGAGAGAAACTTATACTGCGACCAAATTCACTTTTGGTAGGCTTCTTTGAGAATGAGTACGGGCATGTTTCTGCAGCGTTCACTAGACAACCAGCAGTCTTGTGTGTGACTCAACGCTGCTTGTTATCCCCAATTTTGACACAGAGTTTAGGCGAGGGCTTAGCATTACTAATGTAGCTTTCTTCATGGCGCTTGCTTCACTCACAGCTACCTCCTCCTTTAAATCAAATTTCATAAGGATATTCATTTTCAACGCATCTAGTCTCAGCAAGGGGAAGCGATGGTCTATCGAAAACAAATTTTGCAATAAACTTCATCGTTCTTCACTATTGCACCCCATGTAGCCACTGCACATATCACTCATGGTATTTCTTAGCGGTGGGATCATGATCCAATGCTTTTGATACGATATAGATGGTGGCCTACACAAATTCAATAACGAACATACCACTCCAAACTCCTAAAAAAAACATAATCATGTCAGATTCAAGCACCACATTGCTACTTTTGCTGGGTGACGTTGTTTGAATGTTGATCAAATGTTGCAACTTGACCGTTGCACACCACACATCCACTCCCCACACTACACACTTCCACTTCCTTAACAATCCTCACACAGATAGGCACCACGTTGTTGCCTCTCCTTCACATTCTCCGTTGCAGTACTTCGCATCCAAATAAATTCACTTAACTCTAATAAAAACTGGATTCCAAAGAACACAAATCACTGTCAGCAGCTCACTCCATGCTACAATGTTTCCCTCACGTAGAGGTATGAACAACAAACTCTAGATCCACGGCACCACTCTGCACTAGAGGCTGTCTTCGATCTTAGTTACAGACTTCTGCCCCTTAGCTACAAGCACCACCGAAGCTGTAGGTAGATAGTGACACCACAAACAAACATGCAGGCCGCTCCATCATTTCTGTTGTGTAGAGCACACACATAGGCTATGAAATCACCTCTTCACAACACAGATTGACACGCCTATTCTCAGGCCCTTCCACGTCTTCCACAGGTTCGCATTCAACTCTGATACAAAGTAGAAAATAATGGAAAAAAAAATATGAATGAAATTTGAAAATCTAAGGAGAGAGTCCCCAAGGCTATCCACAACAGTTCCTAGTGCATGCTTCAACGCCCAACACTTGGCTCAGTGATCCTCTAACTCGCATTCAGCAAAATATTTCGACCTTCCGGAAATTTGATTCGGTTTCTAAAAAATAGTCTTGGCCCAACACAAAACTCAACCCAGCAAGGAATTTAGCTTCTAGTAAATAAAACACACCCCAATAATGAATTCGGCCTCCAATAGTTCAACGGATTAATTAGATATTTGGGATTCGATACCAAATGATGCAGGGTTTCTGCACAAAATAGAACCTTGTGCATAATAATAGAGTGTGTGTTCTCCTTACACGAAATCCTCAGTCAATATTCAATAAAGTCTACTTAGACTTAATCCAAAATACATATGCGGAGAGAGCCAAACAATAAACAAAATAATTGCATAAAATACAACCATAAATTTACAAATGAAAACCCTTCCTTGGCCGAATATTACAATTGCTGGCCTCTCGGCTCTCGGCCCTTTACATAAACTCTCACACCATTTCTCTCTATCTCTTTGTGCCTCTCTCTGTCTCCATCCTCACACAAGCTTCATATTTATACATAATTATGGATTAATTTGAATCCATGATTTCCTCCACAAAAATCTCAACCAAATCCTAAAATAACTTCATCCCTTCTTTCACTCAACTTGGTTCCATTTAAGGAATTTCTAATCTCTAAAATATCTACCCAAACCAATTCCACTCAGATCCTCAATTTATTAAGAGAATATTTACAATAAACCTCACACTTAGATATTTCTCTCTTAATTTATTAAAAATGAGCATAATAATTTATAAAATAATCAAAAAGACATCACCCCCTAATTACACAATATTTTAATGAAAATCAAGCAAGATGCTCTTGCATCATCATCACTAAGAGGTACTTTGTTTTGGCTCTCTTTTGAAAAAGGAGCCTTCTCATCTTTTCCCTTTGATGGAAAAGTGGGATTTTATTGAAATGTTGCCTTTGCTTTTGGCAAGGCATCTTGTAGATCTCTAGCCCTTTCAATGGAATCTTGAAGGGTAGTGGACTTGGTATATTTAACCAACCCATGAAAAGGTTATGCTAACCCATCAATAAACATATAGACCCTCCTTGCTGCAGATAAATCAGGAACCATAACAGAAAGTTTTAGAAATTTATAAATATATGTTTCTGGATTACCTGATTGTTTGAGCTTTGCTAGCCCCATGAAAGGTGCCTCCGGATCTCTTCTATCAAACCTCTCCACCAACCTCCTTGTGAACTCCGAATATGCAGTCACATTGGCATGACCCAATGTAGAAAGACCATGAAACCACCAATCATGTGCCTCACCCTCAAGGTGCAGCGCTGCTATTTTGATGGCCTCCATCTCCGGTACTTGATTCAGCTGGAAGTAGATGTCTAGCTTCTCTACCCATGATTTAGCAATGCATTTATATGACCCATCAAAGTTGGGTAAGAAAAATCTTCCCATAGTTCGGTGTAGATCATGATTCTGTATGAATCCTTCACCTCTATTGTGATGGCGGGGTCTCCTATTGTCCTTGATATGACAAAATTCTTGAAAACTCAAATGATCCTTGAATCTCTGAGATTGAAACTCATACTCCATGAAATAGTCTTCAAGATTTTGTTGTTCTTGAAACCCTCCATCATCCACTACTAAAAATTTAGGCATTGTAGAGCATTGGGAAGCTTGTTGCTTCACTGATTGATCACTCCAGTGATGAGAAATGCCAAAGCCTTCACCATGTAGAAACCCTTTACGAGATTCTTTGTGTCTATCAATCCTCATCTCCTTTATTTCTCTTGCAATGTCTTGCATAGTTCGAAGAAGAATATTAGGGAACTCCTTCTCCTCATCTCCTCTTGATAAAGGGGTTTTACCCTTGTCTTCTCTATCATCTGTATAATCATACTTTTGGTTTCTTTTGAGATACCTCTTCTCTCTATCTGTGAGAGGATATCCTTCTTCTGATGACATATTGGCTTAAGATGCATAGGTTGAGCCAAGATTATGCTCTGATACCACTGTAATATTCCCAAATGGGAAAAGCAAGAATATAGAACAAAATGCTTGAAAAATAAGCGTATAACATCACATCAAAATATGAGACCAATATGGAGACTTCTTATTAAACATAACAACAGAAAACATATACAAAATAATGGGGCGCAAATCATACAACATGAATCAATAAGCCTCCAATAGATAAATTCCTCAAGAATGAGGTGTTGCTACTATATCAAAATGTCTAAAGACTGCTACAGCGCAGTCATCGGAGCATTGCTACAGCATATGAGTATACAAAAGATGAAATGGATGATATATTCCCCAAAATATAATGTACATGAATGTCAAGGCTCTATACAACCTCCAACAAAGAACCCAAGATGGTTTTCAGAAATACACAAATATACAAGAAATGAACCAAAGGCCTAGGGCTGAAGATTCACTGCAACAAGATAACTGGAAATATGTGGCTGATATTATGTAGCAAGAAATATAGCCTCCTCCAATAGACTCTCTAGATGAAAGGCTGATCCCTTCACTAGAAAACCTCCTCCCTAAATGGTGTACTGAAACCACCCCTGCAACTCCTCCCTCAAATAACACAGTCCAAGACAGAAACTACACTGTAGGGGAAAAGGATGGTGTGGTATGATGCCAAATGTTGCAATAAGGCTCAAGGGCCTTCCTTACTAGCCTCCCAATGGAAGGAAACCTTCATCCACTGAAATATAGATTAGAAATCACCCAGATGTATTCTCCACTGCCGCAACCTGCAACACAACACAACCCTCTACAGAAACTGTATTGTAGATGAAATATGGAGCTTGTCCTGATGCCAGAATGTGTAAATGTAGTGTAATAAATTCTCCTGTGTAGGCACTCTAAGTCCCTTAAGGATGAAGGTGGGATTCCCACTCAGGATCACCCTGTGCTAAACAACACTGTAGTCTTATCTAAACAGTTAAAGAGAGAAAAAAAATCTTAACAGACCATATCAAAATAATGATATCAAAACATGTCCTCTATGGCTTCCATCCCCTTCCTTATATAAGTGGTGAGCTTCCTCACCCTTGGCCCCACTCATTAAAGCCACTACTTCCATGCATGGATTCTCCCTCCAAAGTTGCATTGTCCCATAATGAATGTCCACTCCTCCATGACAGTGCTATTGATTTGATAAAATTTAACCCAGTCTACATGCTCCAACCCATTTTCACACATAAGAGTACTTATCAAACCACTAAAGTGATATCTGTTCACATTAAAAATGATTTTATTTCTACTAAGGAGATTTATGGGTCTCCATACCCTCTTATTCATCAAATTAAGAAGAAAAAACAAAAATTAATATTCCAACTAGCTTACAGCTAATTGGGAATATTACATGAATGGTCTAACCTCCTACTATAGTCAAGAGCTCTGTTATTTTGACAAAAATCACCCAAGATGATATAACTTTCAGACTCCTGGCAGACACACCAAAATTTTATCACTAAGCTAGAGCAAGTTTGGTTGTGTGAACTATTAACCTAGCATAACTATTTCAACCAACTTTTGACTGGATGTTAGCCGTTCTAATCATAGAGGGCTCTCTCAAAGAAAATAGTGAAATATTCTAACTAAAATTCAATTTGTAGATGCCTAACTCTGTATTGTTTTTTATGTGCTTTTTTGCAGGTGGAAGAGTGTATGATAGCCACCATTGGGCATGGAGTCAACTAAGGAAATTGTAATTTACAAACAATTGTATTCATGGAAGCTTATGAAAATTGGCTTAAACATAAACTTTTACAACAAACACAACATATGAAAGAAAATAGAGCATTTAATCATGAATTCCAAGTAATCATACTACCATGAAACTGATAACAATACACAAAATGAAGAGATAGAAACACATAATCCAAGGAGAATCTTAGGTTGTAAAACAATCTGATGCAAAATTTATATTAGCTGATAAAGAAAGTTTACATAAGTAGCTCTCTCATAACATTCATCAACCCTTTAAAAGTGAAAAAAACCCTCATTTATAGAGTGGGGCCTCTTTACAATATTCTTCCACTTGGGCTAGACTCGATACTTAGCCAACAGACCTAGTTCTAGTAGAATTACATCACATGGAGATTTTCTATGGATATTTTCTATTTGGCAGAGTTTATATACAAAAACGAATCTATCAATATTTAATAATTTCAACAAAACTCTAACAGAATATGCTAGTCATCCTTATCAAACATAACTGATTGCTGAGGTGTTAGATAGTTGATGAACTGGAATTAGGAACTCATAGGGTTGAGCTAGAATTATGAGTTGTAGTGATGAGTTGGCATAATGAGTTGGCTTGATGAGTTGTCAGCTACATGGAGGTTGACCAGCTGAGTTGTGTCCTTGAAAAATAAGATGTTGATGTGCATAATTTTGACTCATGGTTTATCCATTCCTTTACTGTTTTATTGCCCAAAAATCATCAAAAATCCATAACGCTAGAAAAAACATAGCACGGGAAGTCTGGCAGCAAACTTAAGTAGAAAATGCCAAAATCACCATTCTGCAAATTATTTTATTTTTTTCGACTGTTCCAGGGTCTTTTATGAGGTTTATGATTTAAATAAATACATTGAGTCCTCGTATTTCTGAATTTTAGACTGATGTTTTCCTCCATGGAAAGCTACAACAGTTTCGTAGCAAATTTCTCCCTTCAAGATGGAGAGTTTCTACGAAAGTGCCTAGTTTATGAGATTTTGCATTTCAATCTTTTTTCGCCTCCAAAATTCTTCTAGAAGTCTATATAAGCTTGTATATTACCTTAGGAATCTTCAGAGGTACGGGGGATTTTATATCCACCATCCTTTACTTACCATGTTCCCTTCACCCTAGGTAGGACATAGAGTGTTGTCCAAAGGAATAGGACGGTTTCACTTTAGCTTAAATCGTGGAAGAAAGAACTGTCGGATGGATTATAAACAGTATTAGCCATAGTGTAAGAAAAAATTTATGATCTTATCATACTCATGGAGCATCATCAGTTACAGTAATGAATTTTAAGCCCCTGTTTAAAAGTTCAACTTGTCTCATTTGCATTTGTGCTTCTAAATCTTTGACTTGACCCTACAACCTTCTTTTGTCTACTTACAACCATTTATTTCTCTTGTATAGATGCTTCATCATTCCGTGTAGAGGCAATGTCCTCTTTAACATCTCTCTAGATTTATCTGCAACCTCATTGTAAAATTCCAGTTGCTCTGATATGTCCTCCTTCAATTCCTAAAAAACTAATTTTGATTCTATTACCTCATTCTGAGCATCTCTCAATTGTTCTTGCAACATATCGACCTCACCTTTCTCTTGAACATGTTCCTTACCTTTCCAATTTTTCGCAAGTTCTACTTTTGTTGGAGGCAACACTAGTATCTCTTCTTCCGATGGAAACTTCTCCTTTAATAGTTGCTCAGACATCTTTTTTTTAGCTGTTGTGATCATGTGATAGGTTTTATGGGATTGAAACTAAAACATGAATCTTCTTGAGAAAAATCCAACTTCCTGACTCTTCTATTTTTATTTTGAGTTTCTACCTCCTTGATATCAACAAGCTGCACAATGAGGTTTTCTTCAATTTCAATAACCTCCAGGATATCTGATAGCTTACCTCTTCCTTCAATTTGGCTTATAGTAACCCTTGTATAAGTTTTTATTTGGATGCTTGTAGAAGTTTTCTCTGCTACCATAGGGTTATTCACATGCTCGAATTCAAGTTCTATAGGCTCTATTATAGGATCCATCTCTGCCTTATGATCAGTTAGAGGCTCTGATTTAGGTTTGTTATCTCCCCCCTGAGTACTAGACTTGGATTTTGGAGTTATTTTAGGGGTGGCAACGTCCATTTCAAAACCACTTAAAAAGAAAAATGTGGGCCACTCACTCTTCAACCTATTCAACTATGTAATGTAATATTCCCAAATTTTCACATCATATTTGGAATATTAGAGTCCTTGATTTTCTTAATAAATTAAGTAAATAAAAGGGTGGAGGGACCCACATACCTCAAAGATGAATAAAATCCACTTCTAATGTGTGTATATGGATATTCTAGACCTAGATCTAAAATCATGGAGTAGTGGAGCAGCTCCATTAATGGAGATCATGTCTCATTTATGAGATAGATTATGGAGGATGAAATAGTCAAATAAGATCATGGATCTTAAATGTAAAATCATGAGGATCTTGACAAGGTCAACTGAGATCATGGTGCATTCAAAGAAGATCATGAAGCACTTATGATAAGATAGTGGAGGAAGTGATGCATTTAATGCACATATGATGGAGAGGGTGATCACCCCATGTGAACATGATGGAGGACATGAAGCAACAGCGCAATAAAACATGGAGACTATGTCCACATGTACAACCCAGTTTTGGAGTGGGCCTAGTCTATGGAAGGCTCATGCATATAATGAAGGTGAAGGCACAATGGAAGGCATGATCTGGACTATTTCTTTTCTTGATCTGTTTAGATGTAGATTTTTCTTAGGAAATTTCTATGCAGACTTGGGTTGTTTAGCAGAGTTTGCAGTGCTGTTTAGGATAGGGTGTTCCCGAGTGGGAATCCCACCTATTTCTTTGAGTAGCTATGGAAAAAGGATTGTTCTTCAGTCCTTATCAGGCATTGGTGCCATATTCAGGAGGTTGTTTCTAGCATTCATGTAGGAAACCAATGGAGGATTCATCCTACCACTTTGTTCTTCAGATCCATCCTTTCAGGAGCAGCAAATCTACATCCGAAATCTAGGCCATTGGGTTTTACCTCCATGCAGTAGCAGTCCCTTCAAGGATTGTGTAGTTTAGTCCTGTAGATCTATAGGAGGAAGGAAGTTTCCAGTATTTCAGCTGGAAATCCTGTGAGGAATCCTCTCCTCACATTGGATCTATTTTTTCCATCATTCAGGAGCTTATTTGACATATCTAGCAGTAGGCTATTGAGCCTCCCTCTCTGAAAGCATAGTTTTCTGAAGCTGTTGTTCCTACAACAGCTATTTTTAGTGGAGGAGATTGGAGGAGATAGATCTTGAACTTTTATTCCAAGGATCTAGTGAATGGATCAACCCTTCTTGCATAGATCTAATTGTGCATCATTGCAGCCATCATATCATCATATCTAGCTTCAGATCTACATTCCCAGCAGCATATATGTGAAGCCCTGAGAAGGTGGTTTTCTTAGACTTACATATCTGAGAAATCCCTTCTGGGTTATCTTGGGAATCCATCATTGAGCCCAGATCTACAATTTCGGCATCATCGGAGCTACCATTCTTCCTAGATCTGAATTTTTATCTTTCAAGCAGTTATAGTCCCTACAGTTGGAGTAGGGACATCGCAGTTTACCTTCCAGCAGTTTAGCAGTTACGCAGTCCCTCTTTGGGAATCAGTGCAGGGCCATTCTAGGCCATCCTTGTGGCTTGAGTGTCTCATATTTTGAGCACAGTTGTACTTGCTTTTTCACCTCCTATATAATAAAAGGGCTTAGCTATTTATGTGCATTCCGATGTGTATTTAGATTTATTGTTTACTTTTTTGCATGTCTTATATTGTGTCTCAGTATTACTTCATTCTCCCTTTTGGATATTACAGTGGTATCGAAGCATGATCTTTGGCTCAGCTTGTGGACACTTCATCTTTTGCATCAAAAGAAGTAGTAAATAGATGATATCTATCATGGAGGAGGAAAATTCTACCACTCATTTATTTATATCCATGCAAGATCTCTCCAAGGAGGTCAATCAAATGAAGAAGGAAAGGCAAAAGGAAGATCCAAGAATAATATTTGATGAGGAAGACCCAAGCACTTCCTATCAGCAAAGGAGAAAACCGGAGAATCATAGATCTCCTCATAAATCCACTATGCCCACTTTCTTTGGAGAAGGTGAAAGGTGTAGAAATGAAGAAAGAAATGAACCTGAGACTCATGAGAATCTCAGTCTATATCTTGAAGAGTACAAAGCACAGTCTAGAGAATTCAAGGAGAAGCTAACTCTCCAACAATTATTCCAAATCAAAGAAGAAAGAGGATCATGTAGCAGCAATAGAAGAAACAGGCATAATAGATTATATTTGCCTAAATTTGATGGATCTTCCTCAAGCACTGTTAAGGCTTGGAGGAAAGATTTAGATGCATTTTTCAGGCTACATCCTGTAGCTTAAGGAGAGGTAGTCCAAATTGCAGCACTTCATCTTTTAGGTGAAGCAAGTGAATGGTGGTTTGGTCACATGGGGCATGTAAAGGTGACTAAATATCTAGATTTGTTTCACAAGTTGAGGAAGAAATTTGATGTGAGAAAACCAGAGATGTGTCACAAAGTGACATTTCCTAAGGAAACAAAGGAGGATGTCAATATTTTCACTCTGGAAAATAATTCACTACATTCACCACCAGCTGCAGAAGTACTTGCATCCAGAGAAGAGACACTTGCAACTTTGCAAGCTAGTCTTGAGCTCTTGACACATAGAGTCCCATGCATGATTTAGGGGATGCGTGAGGGAGAGGAGGGAGATTCTAGCACTGGTACACTTGGAGAAGAGTAATCACCACTCTTACCAGCAGTTGGAGACACTATTGTTCCAGTTGGAGGAACTCTTGTGTTCTGGAATGAGGTTCCCGCACATCAGTTGATCCAATGTATGCATGAAATTTCATCGCATATTTTTTCAGTAGATCTTATTGAAACTTATGAGGACATGCCATCAGGTCCATTGCATAACCAAGGGTTAGAACAAAATGATGATTTGAAGTAGCAACATATCACAGCGCAGAGGACCCTTGATCTAGTCAAGGAGGAGATTAATAACTATCTCAATTCATCATTGTTGAGCTACATTCAACCCTTTGAGTTGAAGTGTAGAGTTTTAGAAAATGGGATGAGCATGATCCTATGTACAATAATTGGTTATGAGATCAGTATTGTGCCTTTCTTTGAGACAGCACATGTATTACCATGCAGATCTATGGCGCTATCACTTAGTAGCTATGAAAATGAAGAGGCCCCATCATTCTTGGAGCATTCTGAAGGTAGCTTCATTCATGAAACAATGGAGGTAAAGATGATAAATGGTAGACATCATGAGATGATAAATATTTTCTCCTTTCTAGATGACACTTTCTCAATGAGCCTCTCACTGCTAAAAGATAAACTTCTACTTGCAACAGATCCAAAACTTCATTGGTTTTGGAGGGCCTTTGGTGAAAAGAGAATCTCCTTGGGAGATCTCATTGGAGGTGTACTTCAACATTTCATGAAGTGAAAATTTCTTCAACAGTTTTGGGAGGATGGTATTCTACAAAGGGAGGATACCATGATTATGCAGGACATCATTCATCATCCACAGTGGGATGAGTGGTTGAGGATGATAAGCAAGGGGTTGCATGACCACTTGCAAATATATGACATAAGCCAGCAAGCTTGGTTACGTTGGTTGCTCTTGGGAGAATGTTGTCACTACCCAAAGGCTCATATTTCTTTGATCCATGCCTTGGAAAACACTTATGAAATGAAGAAGGAGGCATGGTTGTGCTGGCTACTCTTGGGTGAGTATGGTTACCACCCAATAGCTCATATTTTTCTGATTCATGCCTTGTGTATCAATAATAGAATGCAGAAAAAGAAGGCATGTTCATTTTGGGGTTCCCTTGAGAGAGTTTGGCCACCACATGAAATCTCATATGTCTATGTGTTTTGTATTGGGTAAAACTTGGCATGATGCTCTCATGATGTGTATTGATGGTGTTTATTTGTTTTGGGCTGATGTGACATTCCACACGTCTATCAGTATGTTTTTACTCCATGATGCACATGAGGAGGAGAGAAAGAAACAAGATCTTCTATTGCTTTGGTTGCTTTTGGGGGAGTTTGGCTTGTCCATCTTACATGGAGGAGATGGAGGATGGCAGCAAAGGGCCTTACTCTGGTGGCTACTATTAGGAGAATATGGTTTGACATCTTGGTCTACCCATATATCTCCTTTTCTTCTTTTGCATAATGTTGGGATGGTGCCTGGATCCAACAAGGCCCAATCCAATTCTAAGGATGGATGAGAGCATGTCAATTCTAAGGCCCAATCCATTGACTTGCTAAGGATGAGAGCATGTCAATGCTCAATCCAATTCATGAAGCATGGGATGAAGAGATATATTGTGAGATGGAGCTTTCCCTTTATGGAAGGAGCCACTTTATTTTATGTATCTCATGTCTTAATGATGATGTTGGACATCATATGGTTGTCACTTGGTATTTCATGGTGGAAGGAGGACATCTAACCATACAGTTGGAGGTCATTCTATATATTTTTGAAAGACAACTTTGGAACCAAACATGCATAACATATTGCAGCAAATGGAGGAATACTTCCTTATGTGGGTACCATTTGGAAGGGAATAGATGGCTTTGCATCTACTTTTGGAGTTGCTTGAGGACAAGCAACATTTTGCGAGGGGGGGGGGACTGCATTGCTCCCAAATTTTCACATTGTATTTTGAATATTAGAGCCCTTGATTTTCTTAATAAATTAAGTAAATAAAAGGGTGGAGGGACCTACAAACCTCAAAGATGAATAAAATCCACTTCTAATGTGTGTATGTGGATATTCTATATCTAGATATAAAATCATGGAGTAGTGGAGCAGCTCCATTAATGGAGATCATGTCTCATTTATGAGATAGATTATGGAGGATGAAACAGTCAAATAAGATCATGGATCTTAAACATATAATCATGAGGATCTTGATAAGGTCAAAGAAGATCATGGTGCATTCAAAGAAGATCATGAAGCACTTATGATAAGATATTGGAGGAAGTGATGCATTTAATGCACATATGATGAAGAGGGTAATCACCCCATGTGAATAGTGCAATCAAACATGGAGACTATGTCTACATGTACAGTGTATTTTTGGAGTGGGCCTAGGCTATGGAAGGCTCATGCATATAATGAAGGTGAAGGCACAATGGAAGGCATGATTTGGATTATTTAATTTCTTGATCTGCTTAGATCTAGATTTGTCTTAGGACATTTCTATGCAGAATTGGGTTGTTTAGCAGATTTTGCAGTGTTGTTTAGCACAGGGCGTTCCCAAGTGAGAATCCCACCTCTTTCTTTGAGTAGCTCTGGAAAGAGGATTGTTATTCATTCCTTATCAGGCATTGGTGCCATCTTCAGGACATTGTTTCTAGCATTCAGCTAGGAAACTAGTGGAGGATTCATCCTATCACTTTGTTCTTCAGATCCAACCTTTCAGGAGCAGGAGATCTACATCTGACATTCAGACCATTGGCTTTTACCTCCATGCTGCAACAATCCCTTCAAGGATTGCGCAGTTCAGTCCTGTAGATCTATTGGAGGAAGGAAGTTTCCAGTATTTCAACTAGAAATCCTGTGAGGAATCCTCTCCTCACATTGGATCTATTGTTTCCATCATTCAGAAGCTGATTTGACATATCTAGCAGCAGGCTATTGAGCCTCCCTCCTTGACAGCGCAGTTTTCTGAAGTTTTTGTTCCTACAGCAACTATTTTCAGTGGAGGATATTGGAGGAGTTAGATCTTGAGCTTTTAGCCTAAGGATATAGTGAAGGGATCAACCCTTCTTGCATAGATCTAATTTTGCATCATTGCAGCCATCATATCATCAAATCTAGCTTCAAATCTACATTCCCAGTAGCATATATGTGAAGCCCTGAGAAGGTGGTTTTCTTAGACTTACAGATCTAAGAAATCCCTTCTGGGTTATCTTGGGAATCCATCATTAAGCCCAGATCTACAATTTCAACATTATCAAAGCTCCCATTCCGCCTAGATATGAATTTTTATCTTTCAGGATATTGTAGTCCCTACAATTGCAGCAGGGACAACGCAGTTTACCTTCTAGCAGTTCAGCAGTTACGCAGTCCCTCTTTAGGAATCATTGCAGGGTCATTCTAGGCCATCCTTGTGGCTTGAGTGTATCATATTTTGAGCACTGTTGTACTTTCTTTTTCACCTAGTATATAATAAAAGGGCTCAGCTATTTATGTGCATTCCGATGTGTATTTAGATTTATTGTTTACTTTGTTGTAAGTCTTATATTGTGTCTCAGTATTACTACATTCTCCTTTGGGATATTACATGTAACCACCAGCAGCTTGATAAGAGCATGATGAAAAATTGATGTGTCACTAGCATCAGGTTTGACCTGAACCTTGTCAGCCATTTTTCCCAAGCTTCTAAACAAATATAAAGGTATATATAAGCATTGTTTACTTGTGAAGTGCAACAAAAATTTGAACTGGTATTGATATACCATGTGGAATCTACCCTCACAAGTGAAGTATTTCTGGATCACCATCAAAAACTTAGAAAAATACTCTTTAAGGCAAGTTCTGGGAATTCCTAAAGCCATATCAATGCCTCTTTGTTCTTATTTTAGGAACTCATCACAATTATGCACCTTGAACCATAACTCTCCTGACCTAGGGATATCTATGGCTTGAGAAATGGTATCAAGGGACACTGCAAAATTTAGTACACCAACTTTAGATCATGTTCCTATAAAGTTAATGAAAAATTATTTTTAAATTTTCCCATGATACCCCTGCAATTTTTGACAGAACTGAAGGCACCCTACACTGGAAAATGCTTGGGTGAATGTGGGGTCTTGTTCCAGCAACCTTTTTCCATGGGCTCATGCCTTACTATAGACCCTCCTTTATACTTCTTCCTTCGAGCTGCCATGGCTTCAACACGCAGTGAGCAACTTCTTGACACCTACAAAAGACTTTAAGGAAAAAAAGCTATCTATTGACACTAACACGACTTACCCTGAGACAACTAGACAGACCACAAGACAACAAGACCGATGGTATAGTAAGCAAAAGAAACTCGTAAGGAGATGATAATTGGTTTTGTGATAGAAAATCTATTAAAAAAGGTGGAAAAGGAATGGAACGAATGAGCAACTATGTGGTGCACGCATTTTTCAAAAGATGTATAAAGACAAAAAAGGAGTAACCATGACCCAGTAACCTCTCACCATACTGCTTTTCAAATTTATGTACTGTTTCCATACCGCTATAGAAAAACATACTTTCATAGAAAAAATTGTGTTGGGGAAGGCAACTTTTCTACGGAAGTGTCAGGAACTTCCGTAGAAAACCCTGACCTATTTGAACTCGAGTTGTTGTGAAAGTTGGAAAAAGTGTCAAATTCGTAATAATGACTAGATAAGCTCGAGGGACATGAAATTTTGGATTTTCCCTTTATGATGACACACACTATGACTCATAATGACCTTGCAAAAGAACCAAATTAATACCTTTCTACATGTGATTATTTTGAAAATCAAAAGACTTAAAAATCCTATTAAACCCTAACTAACCTAACCATCTTGACTCAAAGTAAACCTACTTGTTATCTTGGATAACAGGAACAATTTTTAATCTACATGTCACTTTTCGATAAAATTTATATCACCGAAAAGCTCTTGATGAGCCGAATCCAATCATGTTTTTTGTTTTAATTTTTTATGATATTTGGAAAAAAAGGATTTTTCTAACCCCATCTTTAGAATAAACTGAGAGGGTTGGGCTAAGTCATAAGTAACACCTTTCACAAATCTAGATATTACAAGGGGGTTAGAGGGAGTGTTATAGTGTAGAATTAATGGTAGTTTTAATTTCCACAAAATCCTTTTCTATTTTTTCATTCCAAGAAAATACTTGAATTTGTTTAAACAAATTATGAATGGGTTTAACCATTCTAGAAAAACCAGAAATGATTCTCCTTAGAAAACTAATTTTACCTTTAAAGTAATGCGGTTTCTTTTTTGAGGTAGGAATTAGGAGATTGTATGGAAATTACTCTTTCTGGATCAATACTGATTCCATAATTTGATACTATATGTCCAAGAAATTTTCTTGCAATAACACCAAAAATGGATTATGTATGATTTAATGATATTCTGATTTTTTTCAATGAAGAAAAACTTGTCTAAGATGATTAAAATGATCTTTTCAGATGATATAATAAAATATTAATTCAACAAGATAAATTTGAATAATTTTTATGATTACATCTTCATAAACTATTTGTGTAGCTCTTTGGAAAGTGGCACTTGCATTGATTAAACCAAAATGATGCATTCATAAGCAAAGGTTCCTCAACAAGTAGTAAATGTTATTTTTATATTTGTGATCCCTTTTTAGGTGTATTTGATTGTATCTTGAAAATCCAACAAGGAGTGACATTGATATCTTGTAACTTATTGTAGAATTAACTCCATATTAGTAAGTGGAAAGTTATCTTTAATGCTAGTGTTTTTCAATGCTCAGAAGTCCACACATAATTTAATATCATAATTCTTTTTCCTTATCCGAAAATGGTTCACAACCCATTCAAAATATTTAATAGGGAAATTTTATGAGTTTCTAAGATTTCATCCACTTCTTCCCTAATAGTTGTCCAAATGCAAGGTTTATTGGTATTTGTCTTTATCTTACTAGTTTTGTATATTTTTTAATAAGTATTGCGTGTTGAATTATAATCAAATCGAAACCACAAAAAATATTATAAGAACATGCAAAGGCATGACAAAATTCATGAAACAAGATGATAAATTTATGCTTTTCTTCGTTTGAACATTGAGCTCCAATCTTTAAAATCTTTGGGTCTTCTTAAAACACAATTTTCATTGGAATGGTTTCACCTATTTTTCCTTTTGACTATAAATTATTCTTATGAATAACATCACTTTATCTAAATGAGTTAATCATTTTGGGAATTTATTATCATTTAAAGAAAGTTTTTTAAGAGACTAATTTTGCAAAAAAGCAGATATGCTTTAATTTTGCAAACAAGGCAATATAGAGATTTGAAAGTATAATTCAGTCTTTCACAGAGTAATTTTCTTGCAAGACTGGCCGAAAAAAAAAACTAATTTGTCAACCATTAAATTCAACTCCCTACAAATGTATAATATCAAAATACAACAAATCCAAAATTTACTTTCAAACTACTTGTATATATTTTTTCAATAGATTATTTGATGGATTGTAATTTTCCTTAACCATGTTGATTTAAAATTCAAATATCCCAAAACAAGAAAATGATAACATCCTAAATTAAAAGCATTCTCTACTCTAAGCATAACAACTTCAAATTCTGTTACATTTGTTGTACATGCAAATTCTCGTGTGTAGGAAAAATTTAAAAAAACTCATAGATGAGAAAATAATACAATAGTAGCTCCATTATATTCGCTTGATATGCACCATCAAAGTGCATATCAAGAAAAATAATATTCTTACCATCTTTTGGAGGAGACG
Source organism: Pinus albicaulis (assembly GCA_034641835.2). Classification (NCBI taxonomy): domain Eukaryota; kingdom Viridiplantae; phylum Streptophyta; class Pinopsida; order Pinales; family Pinaceae; genus Pinus; species Pinus albicaulis. The sequence continues at coordinate 1,192,488,767 of CM076578.1, read as the reverse complement.
TAAGTTCCATCCATAGAAACTTACCCTCCAATTAAAGCTTGTCAATTTCTTCCGAGCATAATTTAATAATTGCTATCATATCAATGAGTTATATATTATAATTGGTTATTAGTTTAGGTTGCACACACAATACCGAATTACATATTTAATTTTACCAGTGTTATATTCTTCTTGATTATTATAAAATAACATATCCTTGGGATTCTCATTGGTTCAATAAAAACCTAATTCTTCCACTACAATCCTTGACATAACATTTGGACAAAATCGACTATCGATTAGACAACAATGGGAAATTTTTTCCATGATCTTCATAGAAACATGAAAGGAAAGATTTTTAATTAAATTATATATCTAACACTTTATTTTTAGATGATTCTTATTCATATTCTCTTTCTGGAAGTGGTAGCAGTATTTCCTTCTATAAAAAAAATTTAAGACACTCTTGTTGCATAAGAGCAATTGCTATATCTAGTAATGAAGCATCTACTTTTATGTTAGTTATTTGTTTCAAAATATTAGATTTTGAAATTATGAGGAAGATGGAGTAGGGTTTGCTAGAAATACACAATGATATTGAGAGGGGTAGTGAATCAATATCACATATATTTAAAATAGTTTTACTTTATTAATCTTAAAATAGAAATTGCATTACATCGTTAACCATTAACACAATACTTGAATATATAGCTAATGTGGAAACCTAAAATGGGAGAAAATCCAATTGAATGCCTTTCTAACAATCTATCATAGGCATTAGGAAGGCCCATGGATTAAGAGTACTCAAACATTTTTAAGGAAATTATGTATTAAAAATCTATAGTGATAGGATTGACCTTTTCCATCAAATTAGAACTAGGTATGTAGTAATTATAAATAGAATATATTCAATGAAATGGAATAGTTTCTACATTACCTTGGATTGAAATTGGAAATCTATGACTTCACCCTATAGTAGGACAACTAATCCATCAACTAACTTGTCTCCTTTCATTTATTTTTAGTAGTATGAGGGAACGGAACTTCCTATTGGCATGCTATATTGGCATAAAATATCTACTAGGTAATATACCATGTAGGGTTAATATTCATCTAAGCAGAACTAACGCTGAATATAGTATATTGGCCTATTTATAATATATTAAACTTTGTATTTTTTCTTGATTCTATAAAATCCTCCTTTTCAGCCTTGCTTATGTTATCTAGTTCTTATACATTTTTAGGCTCGATGTCATAGCAATCTTGCTCACTCGATTTTTTCCATCTATATCCTCTTTTGGTTTTTCTAGCACTTTTGCATATGCCCTAGAAGGTTTTTCTCTTAAATATGATTCTCTTTCCTTTTGGACAACTTCAAGCACTTACTTTAACTATTTGATTTCTCTAGACAGGGTCTTCCAATCCTATTGCTTCCACTTGATTTGGAGCTTTAAGAGATTTTCTTTGTCTTCACTAAAAGCTTGCATATCTTCCTATTTATTTGGTTGAGAACCATAAATCTCACTAGGATTACAGTGTCTTGGATTTTTTTACATAATTTTTGTTAGAAAATAAATAATAGAGAAATGGAACACATAAAATAATAAAACAAGAGAGACACAAATATATGTGGTTCACCCAATTTGGGTTATGTCCACAGAGAAAGAACCAATCCTTCCTTGTATGTTACCCAACAAATTGAAGGGATACAACCTACAACAAATTCGTTGCAACTTCCTCTTTGCACTCACATTGTATCCTCACCTTGGGGTGGCGGGGTGGGGTGGGGTGGCAGGGTGGGGGATAAAAGGGTGATACTTCCCTCTACACCCCCTCGTTAGGGACTAGGATCCAAGCACGTCTGAAACAATACCTCTAAATTATACATATAATCATACTCCATACCCAACACTTTCAATAACTTATTGTTTCTTCACTCTACTTAACCAATTTAAGAAATGACTTCTTTTTCATCTTGGAGATGGTTGTGAATGTCATAATCTAAAACAAGTATTTAACAAGCTTAGCATCAATTTATACAATACACTTTGTAGGTGACTTTTTGGAGGATGAAAATAAGAAAATGGAAAGATATTGGTAAGTTCTACCCCTCAATTTAAATATTTTGAGTCAAAAGAGAAGAAAGAGCAAGGATCAAGGAATGGACAAGAAGAATGAAAAATTTATTTATTGGAGAATTCATCAAAAGATGAAAACAAATTTTTTCTTGAAGGTTGATCGAAAGAATAACATAATTCAAAATCCCACCATTCAAGATCAAGGTTATTTGTAAGAAGGGTGACAATAATATTATTTGGAAAATCGCTCACCAAATAATCACTTTTATAGCAAACAAAGATTTTTTCAATTTTAACATTAATCTTTCTTTCAATGACAAATTAAGAAAACAACTTAACTTTATTAAGAGTAAATAAATTTAGAAAAAAATCTTAAATCTAAAATAGACAATATAATATTATTGTTTACCACATATGAATTTATTTTTGTAATTTGATATCCCCTATTATATACAACGTCTCAACACAATGCCAAAGTATACATGGAATCGTGTTTATTTTCTACTTTATTTTGATGAATAAAAGCATAAAAAATTAATCTGAAACATTTTTAAAAAACTTAAATAAAGAAAACATAGAAAATTCATATCAACACACAACTTTATATTAAAAAGAAAAACATTTGTTAAAATAAAATATGTTAACATCATTTAAATGGTGTGAAAGCACATGAATAATATGATAATAGTTCCAATTAAATCATAAAATGTAATTTTTTTAATTTTTTGGGTATTTTTCTATCAATTTTTTTTGAAATTTGGTAGGGATTTGTTGAAATAGCAAGTTTGAGTTATATAGTCTATATAATTTTAGTGCATTGGGGTTTTCTTGGGGATTGATTCATTTATACATTTTTTTTTGTGAATCAATTTATTTTTCTATTAATTCAAAGTATTACATCTTGCTATGATGCTACTCTAAATATTGTTGGCCTCTCTCTTACTAGATTATTGGCCAACAATTATATACCCAATTACATAGTGAATTGCCAAACTAGCATTGTTTTACATAAGTTAACAAGAAAAAAGTGCCAAAACACCCATAAAACAAAGAGACAACCAATACAAATTAGACATCATTTGAGTTTATTGGGGCTAGATGAGCTAAACCTAATTGAGGGGATGATAGAGGTTTGAATCCACAATGTGTGTGCCCCTCCATTTGAGCCAAATAGGGTTCCAGACAGTTAAGCTACTCATGAATGCACCACTACTCTCTCCAAATACTGACAAATATATCATGCGAATCCCACAAGTTGTGTTGGATATGATTCATAAAATCCATGGTATCACTCTGATCATCTTTCTAGTCCTGATTGAGCTAGTCTAATGCAACACTTAGTTTCCAAAACACACCACCAAGGTCTTCTGTTATGGTATGGTTTTCCATAGAATGAAAGCAATGAGAGAGTAGCAGGTCAATTGTTTCTCCATGGATCTATCCATGGTGTAGTTTCCTACCCTAGACTCCCCTCCCCTCCATTCCTCTACGAGCCTAATCATGTTGGGGAAGCATCTTCACCACCCGTCCTTGAATATCTTGGCTTGAAGAGAACATGTCTATGTTTCACTATCTAGGTGACCCTTTTGTCCCATGAGAGACCTCAATCAACCATGACCCCTAATGCAAATGATATATGGAAACAAAACCCCCACAATCCACCCCAAAAGTCACCCAAACATGTGCAATGACACCTATTGTTAGGCATTGGATAATGCAACGCTCCCTTTGTGTTTCACGACATGTGCTTAACTGCCTCTCGAGGATAAATTAAATTTGGGTTGTATCTCGTTAATAACACCTATGTCTTTTGGTGTAATGACAATTGTGATTCCAACAAGTGGCATCAGAGACAAACATCTAGATTTCAAAACACACTCAGGTCACATTGGTGGGGAGATTTTCAAGCATTGGATAATACAACACTCCCAATTTGTTTCGCAACATGTGCTTAACTGCCTCTCGATGATCTGTTAAATATGGTGGCGTGTTCGTTTCCTAAAACCTGCTAGTTTTGGTGTAAGGGAAATCATGATTCCAATTGGATTCCAACACCTACAATGGCACACAAAATTGACAAATCTCCAAACAATAGGAAAAGAAAACCAAAATTCAAAAATGGCATGGAACTTTCTAGATTGACCCTTCAAACAAAGTAACAAGAAGAAAATTTACAAATAAACCCAAGAGGCCCACCAACTAACCCTTTTGTAGTTTCCAGAGCCTAGAATTCCAATTCAGAAAGAAATTTATTCTCCCAAGCCACAAATACCCTCAATATTCTAGCACCAAGCCCAACTAGAATTCCCAAGAATATACCCACCAAACCAACAGACATGCAATATAACCAATGAAGGAGGAAAATATAAACCAACCTTAATACAAGGTATAGATATTTTACCAAAAAATTGTGAGCCAACAATTTCTCTAGTAAGTCCACCGCTTCATCTAAGTTTTGCCTCAACCACCTGTTGAAATATGTAACTAGGTTTGATATTCATAATGACATATGTAGTCATGATTTTATGTATTTTATGTAATAAGAAAAAAAAATTATTATTGTTGATCTTGAGGAATGAGTTTCATGCTCAAGGAAATTTATTTTTAGATCAAGCTCCCATTGAGAGCTGAATCTAGGGCTTATGAGTAATTTTCATATATGAAAGACCCATTTGTGCATGTTATATATTTTAAAAAGAAAAAAATATTTGAGTCAAATTCAAGTCAAAGTAACCCTCCAAGACCTTGTTAAGTGCTAATTATCAAGTCAACCAACAAAGGAGCAATCAAACTATCTAGAAGGACATGTCGGCCTAGGAATGATGACAATTCAACCTAATAGCATGGAGAAGAGCCTATATAAAGGTGAAATATACCTCACTAAAGGATCACTCTCACACATGAAGAAGAGTTCGATCAAGGAAAATAAAGGAGCTAAATACCTAGCGAAGGAAAGAGAAAGAAGACAAAATAATTTTTTCTCTATTTTAAGCTAAAAATCCTCCACACATCTGAAGATTAGGGCTTCATCCCACAACAGTAGAAGCCAAAAATTGCAGTCACTCAATTAGGGTTAAAGAAAGTCTATTATTGTCAATAGAAGGAGTTAAGGTCAAGCGATGTCAAAAGGAGGAAAATTCCAGCCACACGTGTGACCTAAGGTTTCTGCAGAAGAAGTCGAAATTGCAGGTCTGCAACAACTAGCCGAAATTCTTAATTAGGGGCCGAAAATTGAAGTTATGGCACAATTTTGATTATCATTAACTTCCAGAATAATAAATACATCCAGAAGAGGCATTTACTTGGTCTTGGAGGGGTTGTTGGTAAAGGGTCTAGGTCTTGGAATTCGTCAATTGAAGATTCTATAAGAAGAAGAATTATGTGGATTTTCCTCTAAATATTGGAGAGGTTTTGGCCATGGTTGATCGCCTATATCTTGTGTCCTTTGTCTCATTTTATTTATGGTATAGTAGTTGTTTGATGAATAAAACACAATATTAATCAAGCTCAAAGAGAAAATAATCAAGAAAAGTAAAAATTCTTCACAAACAAATATCATTATAAGAGAAATCACCTACACTTATTGCTCCTAAATTTCTCAACATGGTATCAGAGCTAAGGTAACAAGTCAAGGAAGTGAAAATTAAAAAACGACACTGAAGGACTGAAGCACTAGAAGATCGCCAAATCATTAATCATCAAGAAGGATCACTCATATAAAAGGCACTACAAGGACATGTATTACATCATCATCTTGAATGAAGTAACAAAATAAGACCTCAAAACCCTAGTTTATTAAAAGAAGGATTCTACACTTGAAGCACTCTTGGGAACCTTGCATAATCATCACCTTAAGAATAAGGAAACATCAATGACCCTACTAAAATAAATAAGGACTAAAAAAATTGGACCATCTTGAAGCCCCTACATCAAAGAAAAATAAAAAAGGAGGTTGCCGTTTTCAATGAACTATGGTCATTGTGAAAAATTTAAGAAACAACACGGAAGGAAAAAAGTGATGTAGGATCAAATGAGCAAACAAAAGCATTTGCTGCCATGGCAAAGAGAAAAGGAAAGTTTGGAAAATTTGGGCCTCATAAAAGTAAAAATAATATGGAGAAGGTTCAATTCTATGGATGTCAAGAATATGTAAACTACAAGAGATATTGTCCCAATCTCAAGAAGGAAAGAAAAAAAAGAGGAAGGGAAGAAGCCCATATCTCTGAAGAAGTCGAAGATGCTTAGAAGAAGAAGCCAAAGAAGGAAGAAGTGAAAGATATCTACTATGATTGAGATAATCTTCTTCACCAAGTTATTTTCAATTTTTTTAAAGTATAACTATCATGGTAGTAATCATTAGAAGCATGATAGGATGTATCATTCTAGGAGATGACATCATGGAACACGATGAAATCAGGAGCTCATGACATCAAAATAAGAATGAAATATAGCTGGAGAAAAAGTCTGTGGAAGTCATCATTAGAAGGAAGTAGCTCTTGATAACCTCATTAAAAGAATCAGTAGTAGTTATGGGTAGAAGGAAGCCATCGAGTATCGAGCTCATCATACATAATTGGAAAGGAACATTTGCAGGATGAGGATAATCAAGATCCTCCATTGGAATCTTCATTAGAAGGTTCATCTCTTGGAAAAAGAAAGTCTCTCACTAAGAATACCACCTTGGATGGGATTCACTATTTGGAAGAAAGATGGTATTATTACAAGGGAATGCAACATTTCGAGATGATTGAAATACTCTCAATCAAGGAAAGGAAGCTACTGAAGGAAGTCTAGATGACCAAAAGAAGGAAAGAGGTATGTATGCATATGTTTTAAAATTTAGGTCATGCTAGCATATAGTTGTAGATAACTCGAATAGATACTCTACTTTATGAGTATGATCAAAAGGAAAGGGTTCTCTTCTATGCATGAAAGCATGGTTCACATATTGACTAGATGAAGTCTACATAATATGTCCTCATATAGAATATGAGTTGGTTGACAAAAATGGAGGAACTATGGCTAGAAGTTTCAGGGAAACAATGTGTGAAGAAAGAAAGAAGAGATCGTGAAATATGAAACTATGATCACATAGGAAAGGTGATCAACATCACATGAATAGAATAATTGACCATGATATCTCCATGGGAAATATATGAAGACCGACAGAAATTTTGGTAAAAAAAGAAAGACCCTTAACAATTGAATATCTTGGAAATGTGTCAATATGTATGCAGGAAGTTGAATTTGTAGCAAGAAAATGACGTGATAAAGGGCCATCACAAAAGGAAATTTATTATGGTCATTTTTTATTTTGAACAATATCTAGATGGGGTAATATAGGGCTACCAAATGGGAGTTGTGGATGTCACCTACAACTAGCACTCATGTGGAGGTTGAAATATCCTAAAGGAAAAATGATAGGGAAGAGGTAGCAGTATGAAGAAAATCGAAATAAGTTCTAGCATATAATTTTCCAATGAAAGGAAGGATGACATGACTAACATGGTTCGAGAAGGAAAGTGATGGATAGTCGATGCCCCACAAAGAAGTCCCAAAAGATGAAGGCTCCATAATATTAAAATAAAACTCATTACATCAAATGGAGGAGCTCTTCAAGCAGCATAAGGTCCCATGATATAAACCAAAGGAAAACATCTACTATTTAAATTAAGTCCCTGGATAAGAGGGAGCTTGGACAAGTCCTTGGTTAAGAGGGATCTTGGGTACATTCCTTTTATAGGAATAGGTGTATCCTCCCTAGTCGACAGGGAGAGATATGCACAACATTCTTTTATTCACTTGGGAATAAATAATGGAGGATTGGGTAAGAATTTGACAGCTAATACTCTTTGAGGACGTGGTAGGGCATCCAAGATAATAGTAGTTGTAGAAGACCAATTTTCTTTGAGGACTGGGAATCCAAGATAAGAATAGTAATAGAAGGACATACCCCGTGAACACCCAAGTGGGGTATGTTCCTTATGAGACGATGATGATGGTGTCTATAAATCATTGGTCTTGCCAAAATTGTGCTTTGATCTTTTGTAGAGATAGATTTGTTAGTCAAGGCCTTGTTATGTGACAATGTTGGTTGATATGATGCTAAATAGATGGGTTATCAATCGGATTATTCTTATGAAAATTATTAAGATTAAGAATTTCCAAGTACCTTGTATGGATTATGAATACCTCCCTAGTTAAGAGGGAGTGTTGAAATATGTAACTACGTTCAGTCTTCATAATAACATATGTAATCATGATTTTATGTATTTGATGTAATAAGAAAAAGAAAATTTATTATTGTTGATCTTGAGGCACAGGTTTCATGCTCAAGGAAATTTGTTTCTAGGCCAAGCTCCCATTGAGAGCTTTTAGGGCTTATGAGTCATTTTCATGAATGAAATACCCATTTGGGCATGTTATATATTATAAAAAGAAAAATTATTTGAGTCAAAGTCAAGTCAAAATAACCCTCCAAGACCTTGTAAAGTGCTAATTATCAATTCAGAAAACAAAGGAGTAATCGACCTATCTAGAAGGACATGTTTGCGTAGGAATGACGATAAGTCAGCCTAATAGCATGGTGAAGAGCCTATATAAAGGTGAACTCGACCTCACTCAAGGATCACTCACGCACAGTAAAAAGAGTTGAACCAAGGAGAAGAAAGGAGCCAAATACCTAGTGAGGGAAGGAAATAAAAGGAAAAATCATTTTCGATATTTTTTGGGCTAAAAATTCTCCACACGTGCAAATATTAGGGCATCATCTTGCAACAACAGAAGAAAAAAATTTCATTCTTTCAAAGGAGCCAAATTTTAGGCCAAAGAAGGTTTATTTAGCAAGTCGAATTGTCAAGGGGAGTCAAGGTCAATTAAAGTCAAAAGGAGTAAAATATGTCCATATTCCAGCCACACATGTGACCTAGGTTTTTTGTTGAAGAAGTCGAAATTGCAGGTCTGCAATAGCTAGCCAAAATTTTGAGATAAGGGCTTAAATCTAAAGTTGTGGCACAAGTTTGACTAGCATTGACTTGAAGAAGAAGTACATCCAAAAGAGGCATTGAATTGGTCTTGGAGGGGTTATTGGTCAAGGGTCTAGGTCTTAGAATTCATTAATTTAAGATTCTATAAGAAGAATGATTTTGTGGGTTTTCCTCTCAAGATTGGAGAGATTTTGGCCCTGGCTGAGTGCCTATATCTTATGTCACTTGTATCATTTTTATTTATGTTATGGTAGCTATCTGATGAATAAAACACAATATTAATCAAGCTAAAAGAGAGCCTAATCAAGAAAAGTAAAAATTCTTCACAAGCAGTTATCATTATAAGAGAAATCACTTACACTTGTTACCCTTATATTTCTCAAAAGAACCCAGGTCCCAAATTTGCTTGCATCAAACCACAACACAGATTATAGCAACACCAGCTTAACCAAATTAATATCCTTCCAAAATTTCCATTGCTTGAGGAGCAAGGAATAACACTGTAAGAATGCCCCCCTATGCACTCAAACATCTAGCTTCCCTCGCCACCTTAACTCCCATACCCTTACTCGTCCAACATTTTTTTGTAGAATCAATGCTACCCATTATATCCCCATCCTTCTCTAGGAGGATCACCTAGAAATCGTAGTAGGAAGCATGCTTGGCACACATCATTAAATCCTTTGACAAGTGGATGAGGGTGGCAGGGCCCCCATTGTCCCTTCGATTCCACCAATATTCACCCCCATCAGGGAGTTTCATTTATATATTCAAAAACACATTTTAAATAACTAAAAAGTACAATTTGACTAAAAACTGTATAGCAAAAAAAAACAAAACAAAACATAACTTAGTGTTACGTAAATTTAACATACTGAAAGAGTTAAGGTTCATAGGTCAATAGTGGTGGTTTCATGCACTAGTATTAGTGACCTATGGTATAGAACCTATGGTATTAAACCTATGTTGTAAATAATTTAAAAGGTTTGAGGATTTCCATTGTAATGAGCCAAATTTGAGTAAATGGAAAGTTCACTTGGTAGGGGCTACGGTGTTAGTTGGGTTAGATGTATTTAAGTTGAAAGATAATAAAATTATTACTAGGTTGACTTTTCCCCATTGGCATTTTCCATAGTAAATCATGTTGTGCATGGTCTGTGCATGTTGTTGTTATGCACGGTTTGTGATCATTTATTTCTCTAGCAATTTTTATCTCCAAGACTGAATTTAAAAGGCTTGAGGATTTCCATTGCAATGAGCCAAATTTGAGTAAATGGAAAGTTCACTTGGTAGGGGCTAGGGTGTTGGTTGGGTTAGATGCATTTAAGTTGAAAAATAATAAACTTATTACTAGGTTGACTTTTCCCCATTGGTATTTTCCATAGTAAATCATGTTGTGCGTGGTTTGTGCATGTTGTTGTTATGCATGGTTTGTGATCATTTATTTCTCTAGCAATTTTTATCCCCAAGACTGAATTAAGAAAGTGTAGCATTAAGAAAGTCTAAATAGGTTAAGTGCCCAAATAAAAATAAAAATAATTTTTTTACAAACATATAATTGTTAAATTTGGTTAGATATACTTACAACTACCAACAAATTCTAAACAGAAACTTAAATAATAAAATAGAGAACATGTTAATGGATTAAAAAACAAACTAATTATGTTGATATTACATACTATAAAGTTTTAAAATTCATGTTCACCTTACAATAATTATTTTTCTTTATTTATTTATTTTTAAATAAATTATATTTTATATATTTTAACTTCATAATCACTTTATATCTTAATTTTTACTATTTTTTATAATTATTTAAATTTATTTATTTGTAAAGAGATTGGGTGAAATCTAGTTTTCTTTATTTTTAATTTTATTTATAGTTTTTCTCTTTATTATATTATTTCCATTTTCATGGCTTGTAATTTTTTCTCCATATTTCCAATTTAAAATGCCTTCTTATTATTTTGTTAAATATATGTGTGTGTGTGTGTTATATAATATAAATAATATTAGTTAATCATATTTTTTAATTTTTGGAGATGACATTTAACAATACAATATTTTAATAGTTGTTTTATTTTTGTAATGAAATCTTTATTTTTATTGTTTTTTAGTTTAATAAGCTATATTTAAGCTAAGATGCAAGTACTAGCTACCATGTAGCTTTTGTTATCATTTAATTTTCTGATAGTTTTTTCTCAATGGCACTCATAATTTGAGATAGAGAAGTTACCTCTAGAAAACAAAAACTATAGTTCCATGTCTTATTACACCAACATAGATCCATCTTAAGTGAAAAAAATTAAAGTGCAAAATACAATGTGTTATTTTTCATTGTTTAAATTGCATTTTTGAATGCTAAGTAGAGTATATATATAAGACTAAATAAAAATTATAACCATACAAACTTTTTTTTTAAAACTTTTATATATAGATATATATGAAGTTGATATGGACATAAATTACTTAACATAGTTCTTCAAATAGTTAACATATTTTTATGTTCGTTTTTACTTTTTATTTTAAAGGGCACTAGGTTATAGACAAACTTACACATCCCCTCAAACTGGGCTGTAAAATGAGCCTCTAAGCTCAATCATAATTGTTTTATATTAAGTAGAATGATGTTGTCTAATCAATTATATGAGTTGACGTTTTTTTGGAAGTTGGAATATTTTAATCAAAATTTGATCTTTGTTTTTTAAATTTGATTTATAATTGAGTTATATATGTAGTTTCTTAAAAAAATTGTGATATCTCTTAAACATATCAAAACCTATAGCAACTAGATTACTTAAGCAAACCACATTTTTTATAGAAGTGTGAATTTAGTTAGATAACCAAAAATAACTGCAATATGACCATTTTTTTTCAAAAAATCTGGTAGTGTTGTTTTTATGGTGGAAATAGATTCAACTTCAAAAAAAATATTAATATCCAAAATCTGAAACTTAATAACTATATGCAGATTTCCCAAAAACATTTATAAATTTTATCAAAATCATACCAAAATTTATATTATTTTTTAAGGAAAAAAAAAAACAGAAAGAGAAAAATAGGTTGCCCGTTACACTACCTCCCAACTGGACACATTGAGTGACCAAGTACGAATGCTTTCTTTTCTGCCAACTAGAAGTAATTGTTTAAGGAAATATTAATTCTGACGGTTTCACGACAAGAAGAGTGACCAGAGATTGAAATATTAATTCTGACAGTTCCACGACAAGAACAGTGACGAGAGATTCCATTAACATGAGTCACTCTTTTCAGAGCGCTCATGAATTATAACGATCAGTAACGAACAAAATCGGCTCAACTTGCTAATCCGCTCTGTCATTTACAGTCTCGCAGAATCCATGTGCCAACCTATGGTTCAACTTGCAAATCCACTCTGTCATTTACAGTCTCGCAGAATCCATGTGCCGTGTCCCTCCTGCGGGTTTTTCCTCAATTCAGATTTCCTTAAAAACACAAAACCCACTCCGAATAATAAAAGCCTTACCTGTCCCGAGTCAGGCCCCGACCAAAAAACCAAAGCAGAAGAGCCATGACCTCAGCGTTCAAGTGCAGAGGGTACGGTGCAGCGCTCTAGGTTTAGGCAAGCCTTATTTCCACTGCCATAGGCCCATAAATGCGCCTAGGCAGGGAATGGCCGCCGTTAGATTAAAGCGGTAGAACATCGTACGGTGGCTGTTCCCTGCCTGGGCGCATTTATGGGCCTATGGCAGTGGAAATAAGGCTCGCCCTAGGTTTAAGTAGCTGACAATGACCCATCTCTGCCAGGGGCCGACATGAGACTGTTTAACCGTTCCTGATTTGATTTGTGTAGCAATTGTTGTCTGTAAAAGCATTTAATAGTAGGCAAGTGGGAGCTTGGGGATTTGTTATATCGAAATGACAGGCACAGACTATAAATGAGATCTTCATGTATAATTGTGCTACCAAATCTTATAGAAGTTGTCTATAGTTTGGCAGTTATTTGATGAATACTGTAAAATAAAATTTAAAAAATCAGGTAGTGGAGTGTTTGGAATCCATTTTTGATAGTGGAAATGGATTCAGCACTATCAAAAATCTTTAAAGCACTCAAAATACTAAAGTTTAAAAACTGTAAACAAGATTCTCATAAAATCTTTGCTGGATTTTTTCAAAATCTTTGCAGGATTCTAGACCATTTCGCTGCTTTTTTAGACTACGTGAATCTTATATGTAGTAGTACTTCATCATCACTCACAAATGACATGACCTTCTCACACAAGCCTAGATATTCAAATTTATCTTTAGGTCAAGCCAAAATTTGATGACAGTAGTAATTTGATGATGGTAATTCGTTTTTAGTGATTTATAGGTTGCATTGATATGTAATTTTTTTATAATAATCTAGGGGAGGGATGCTAGTTGTTGGGCGCCTTTCGTTCCACAGTGGCAACGGGCCATGTCAACACGTGGGTGCATATACGAAACATGTCGGACTGCGCCAAGTGTTGTCGTTCGTAACCACCATATATTCGATCTATTTCCGTACGCCTAGGGTTTGTTTGAGTCTGTTTACCACCATGCCTTGTTTACCCTTCGCATTCTTGTTCAGGCCCAGAGGTTGGCCACTCTTGTGCACCTGGTCCGCCATTGTCACGACGTTCTTATGACTTGCTTGTTCACTCTGGAGGGGTGATTGTGTGCTTACTGTTTCAATCTTGTTGTCCCTGCGCTCAGTTGTGGACCTCTTCGTTTCCTTGAACCTTTCTTATTTGCTCCTCGACTATTCTTCTTTTCTCCTCAACTATTCTTGGCTGCGCGGATTTATCGACCTATTCGTTTGCAGAATTTCATGGACGGTCCAGGTTTGCTTGAGGTCCATTCACGTAAATTTTGGTTTTTGTATGCATTTTTTCGAATTGCTCTACATTTTTCCTGTTTTCCCTATTTTATGTTCTGGGTTTTTATGGGCTTTTGCTCATTTGTGTTCATTTGTGTTTTGTTGTAGATAATGCCGAAGTCTGGCGAGGTCTGGCGTTTGCGGCTCTCCAATTGGCTTCTGCACCTCCCCGGTAGGAATTCTATTCCTACCAGCCAACTATTGTGTTTTTTAACACTTTAATTCCTTTTTGGAATATTTGGCTCTCTCGGTTTTAGAATGGGTTTTAGTAATTTGTGATTTATGACTTGTTGCTTATGATATGTACATGTTTTATGGGTTTTAGAATAGGGTCTATATGTATAATTTTGTAGTAAAGTCGCCGCTTTAGATATATGGTTTTAGTAATTTGTGATTTACAACTTGTTGCTTCTGATATATACATGTTTAATGGGTTTTAGAATAGGGTCTATATGTATAATTATGCAATAAGGGCATCGCTTTGAATATATGGTTTTAGTAATTTGTGATTTACGACTTGTTGCTTCTGACATATACATGTTTTATGGGTTTTAGAATAGGGTCTATATGTTTAATTCTGCAGTTAGGCCGCCGCTTTGGATATATGGTTTTAGTAATTTGTGATTTACGACTTGTTGCTTCTTATATATACATGTTTTTATGGGTTTTAGAATAGGGTTTTTAGAATTACTATTTTGGGTTTTTAGAATAGGGTTAACTTCAATAATTACTTTTATGTGATGCTTTGATGCTCAATCAAACTCTGTCATCAAATTATGTGACGCTCAATCAAACTTAAACAACTCTTAAAATAGTTTAATTCCTCAGGTTAAATATAAACTTTAAAAGCTTAAACACAAAAAGTACTTCATCATTCAACTCTAAAATTGTGACATAAAGTAAAATTCAATATTCACATGTTAAAAGTAAAAAGCCACCAACAATCTGTATATTTTGAAGTAATTATAGCTTTATGTCCCCTTTATGGATCACTAAATGATTTATCATGAGATGCCATTGGTCTATATATTAGTGATTGTTTATGGATGTTAGTGGTTAATATGATATTTGAGATTGGATCTGTTGGTTGATTAGGTTTATAGTAGGAGTTGAGTGATGATGATAGAGTGCCACTAGGGCTCTTTCATTATCAATTCACAACCACACTAATGGTTTCCCGAATTCGTAACCTCCCTTCCCCTTTAAGGAGGAAAGTAACTGTTGAACGATGTTCTCGGATTGCATATGTATAATTGCATTGTATGTATAATTGCACTGTGTGTATACTTGCACTTTATATTTGCACTGTAGAATTTATTTATCTGTCAAGTACTAAGATGATGAAGGGAAATGGTTAGACAAACAGGAATATGTTCTTGAACTTTTAGGTCTGCATTGTGTTTTTCATCTATCAGACAAACAGGAATGTGTTATTGGACTTTTAGGTTTGCACTATATATTTGCATCCAGTACTATAGCTATATGTATAATTGCATTGTATACATGCACTATTCTCGGATTGCATATGTATAATTGCATTGTATGTATAATTGCACTGTATATTTGCACTGTAGAATTTATTTGATGATTTATTTGCACTGTATATTTGCCTTGTAACATTATTTTCTTTATGTTACTCTTTGATGATTTATGCTCCTCTTAACTTTAAGATATGTTTTCCTATCTTTTGATGGATTGCCCCTTCTCTCTTGTGTGGATGGGGTGGACATAGCTATATGTATAATCCTATTTTGAGGTTGCAAATATTTCTTGTTGTTTTGTGTTCACAACAACCATCTTATCATTGTGAATTTGCTTGTTATTATGAGGCAATATAGTTATGCGTGTTAGATTAGTTTTGGTTAAGATATCAGACTCTGATTTGTTTGCAAGGATGGAAAGGCATGTTTTATATCCATCTTGAAGTTGTTCCATCTTTAGTTCCTTTTTGAGGATTCAATTACTTTTTTATGATTTATGCTCCTCTTAACTTAAAGATATGTTTGTATGTCTTTTGATGGATTGCCTCTTCTCTCTTGTGTGGATGGGGTGGACATAGCTATATGTAAAATCATATTTTGAGGTTGCAAATATTTCTTGTTGTTTTGTGTCCACAACAACCCTCTTATCATTGTGAATTTGCTTGTTATTGTGAGGCAATATAGTTATGCATGTTAGATCAGTATTATTTTTTTTTAAATTGATTTGATAATATCTCAATCACTCTTTCACCCCAAGCAAAGCTACAGAGCTTGTGACTCAGAGTCCTGCCACATACTTTAAGTACTAATCAGTTCAATACAATTATTCTATAATTGAAACATATTGTTTTCTTACAAAAATAACAATTAATTTATTTGTACAAAAGGCAATATTGCATCAAATATTCATCTTCACTAATAAAAAATATTGCATCAAACCAATGGATACACAGAGATAATTTTTGTATTTTCATATCTACCAAATGAGGTGATAGGCACACCCTCAAGCATAAATCTTTTCTATTTTACTATTTCTGAACTTCATAATATTTAAATTTTATTATGTGGACCTATTTTCAGTCCACCTTCAAACAACAAACCCCTCAATCATTTCACTTTTCAAGGAGGAAATGGATTTACAATGAAATGAGCATCTCCATCCCCATTTTGTCATCATGTTAAAACACAAATTTCCACTTTTCAAAGAGGAAATGAATTTACAATGCAATGGGTATCTCCATCCCCATTTTGTCATCATGTTAAAACACAAATTTGGAGAAAGGAGTCTTGTCATTTGGCCCACCCTTCACAAAATCATAGAATTCTTTTCATTATTGAAATGTATTTTGTGAAATGCAAGAATCAAAGTTAGGTGCATTGTTTGAGATATGGTCTCAGACACTATATGTCATGATTCAATTACTATTACTAAAATTACTATTACCATTCATGTGTTGATATAATAAATATTACTAATGTATGAACATGCTTATACCTTTGATCATCTTACACTCTTCATATTACTAGTATTACTTGAATTAAGAAAGGTTATGTATAGATTAATCAGACTATGGCAGTGATATAGCAATGAGCTTCATACTATTTATCTATGAAATCAACAGGACTATGACCTATAATATATGATTGTTCAATGTGCTATAGTAATTTGTGTTCAATGGTGAGACTATAACCATAAATAAGTAATGTGTGATTGTAACAAGGTGTCTCTCTTGTTTATATCACTATGTATATTTAGTGTCTATTATATTGACAATGATGTAGTCACGACGACAAACACTGTTACCGGTGAAATAGGTAACCTGACCTCAAAATAGGAACTCTAGCCCAAAAAGATTCAAAAAACATGAAAAAACACCCCCAAAACAAAAAAAGTGTATTCCAGAACACACTTGGTTTTTTTTTAAGGTCAAATTTCAACATTTTATAAAATTATGCTAAAAACAAAATTGTTTCTTGAAAAAAGGATTGAAAAAACACCCTCAAAACAAAACCAGTTGATGCTGGAATAACAAAAAAAAAATTGTGTCATATTTTTTACATTTTTAAAAATAGAAATAACATTTTTTAATTTTTAAAATTCAAACATTAAAAAAAAACCTAAAATTTAAGAAAAAAAATAAATTTAAAAAATAAAAACATTTTAAAGCTTAAAATTTAAAAATATATAGGAATAAAAAAATAAAAATAAAAACGAAAAAAAAAAAAATTAATTCAAACATTAAAAAAAACCTAAAATTTAAGAAAAAAATAAAAAAAATTTAAAGATTAAAATTTCAAAATATATAGAAATAAAAAAAGAAAAATAAAACAAAATTAAAATATGAAATTAAAATTAAAAAATTTAAAAGAAAGAAAGAAAGAAATTATAAAAAATAAAATATAGAAATTAAATTTAAAAAAGAAAAGAAAAAGAAAATGTTTATTAAATTAAAAATTTAAAAAAAAAAATTTAAAGAAATATATTAAATTTTAATAAATTTAAAACTTTAAAAAAAAAATTGAAAAAAAAAAAAAAACATTATTGAAATTAAAAGTAAAAAAATGAAAAATCAATTAAAAATAAAAATGAAAAATAAAATACAATAAAAATATTAAATTTAAAAAAATATATATTAAAAAAACAAATAGATTTTAAAAAATAGATTAAATTTAAATTATAAAAAATAATATATATATATATATATATACTTAAATTAAAAATATATATATATATATATATATATATATATATATATATTATATATATATATATATATATATATAATATTAAAATAACAAATTAAATTTTTAATATATATATATATATATATATATTAAATTTTAATAAATAAATGAATAAACAAATAAATTTTGTATTAAAAAATAAATTTTAAATTTAAAAAAAAAAATAATAATAATAAATTAAAAATCAAAATTAAAAAACTTTAAAAATCAATTAAAAATTGAAAATTGAAAAAAATAAATCCAAAAAATATATTAAATAAAAAATAAAATAAAAAACAAATTAATTTGAAAATATTAAGTTTAATTTATATAAAAAAAAAATCTAATTTTAAATACACAATTTTAATTGAAATATATATATATATATATATATATATATATATATATATATATATATATATATATATATATATTATTATTATGTAATTAAAATAATAATAATAATAAATTAAAAATATTAAAAATAAAAATTATTAAATTCAATAAAAATACAAAATTTATTAAATTTTAAAAAATTAAATGAAAAAACTAAACATAAAATTTAATAATAATAAAATATGAAATTTTTTTTTTTAAATCAATTAAATAAAAAAAAAAGATACAAAATACAAAATACAAAATTTAATAAAAATTATTAACAAAATTTAGAAAATAAATAAATAAATAAATAAAATTAAAATTAAAATTAAAAAAAAAAATGAATAAAATTAGAAAAAAAAAACAAAAAAAAAATTAAACAAATTAAATTTCAAATATAAAAATTAAATTTAAAAAAAAAAAAATCAAATAAAAAAACAAAAATATTAAAAAAAAAAAAAAAAAATTTAAAAAAGAATTTTTTGATCGTGGTGGCACTGCCAATCGGCTTCTCGCCCAAGTGGCGACGGAGGCCGATTCCAGGAATCGGCCTCCCGCGGCAGGTGGGTGATTCCGGGAATCGGCCTCCCGCCGCAGGAGGCTGATTCCCGTCCTCCCGCCGCGGGTGGGCGATTCCAGGAATCGGCCTCCCGCGGTGGGAGGCCGATTCCCGGAATCGCCCTCCAGCAGCGAGAGGCCGATTCCCGGAATCGCCCTCCAGCCGCGAGAGGCCGATTCTCGGAATCCCCCACCCGCCGTGGGAGGTCGATTCCCAGAATCTGCCTCCGCATCGGGAGGCTAATTCCCGGAATCGTCCTCCCACCGCGGGAGAGTGATTCCCAGAATCGGCCTCCCGCCCAGGTGGCGGCAGAGGCCAGCCGCTGGGCGGCCGAGCATCCGGCTTCTGCTGCCACCTGGGCGAGAGGCCGATTGGCGGCGCCACCATGATCAAAAAATTCTTTTTTATTTTTAATTTTTTTAATTTTTAATATATATATATATATATATATATATATATATATATATATATATATATATTTTTTTTTTTTTTTTAATTTGATTTTTTTTAATTTTTTATTTTTATTAGTTTTATTTTTTAATTTTTTTTTTAAATTTTTAATATTTTTTTAATTCGGAACATTTTTTTTTTAATTTTTTAATAATTTTTTTTTTAATTTGATTTTTTTCTTTTTTGTTTTTAATTTTTTTTAACTTTTTAATATTTTCTTTTATTTAATTTAATAATTTTTTTAATTCAAATTTTTTATTTTAAATTTAATTTTTTTAAATTTAATATTTTAGATTAATTCTTTTTTAAAATTTAAAATTTATTTATTAAATTTATTAAATTTATTTTTTTTATTTTTTTTAAATCTTTTAGTTTATTCAGTTTTTCATTTTTAAAATTTATAAATTATTTCATTTATAAAAAAAAGCAGTAAATTTATGGATATTTGCTTTTTTTTTAATTTGCACGTGGTTTTTTTCTTTTTGTTTTGTTTTTTAATGATAGGTTTTTTTATTTTAATTTTCTTTTTCAATTTTAAATTTTGTTTTTTGTTTTTTTATTTTTTTTTTTTTGGTTAATTTTAAAATTTGTATTTTTTTTTCCTATTTTATCATTTTTTTTAATTTAAATTTTTAAATTTATTTTTTTCTTTTTTGTATTTTATTTTTTTTATCTAAATTTTAATATTGTCATTTTAATTATTTTTAAATTTTCTATTTTAAATTTATTTATTTTTAATTATATGGTTTTTTTTCATAACTTAGAAAAAAATGTTTTTGATGTTTTTTTTTTTTTTTTTGGTTAATTTTTGTTTTTTTTTAAATTATGTGTTTTTTTTTTCAATTTTTGTCATTTTTTTTAATATAATTTTCGAATATTTTTTTTTGTATTTATTTATTTATTTTTGTTTAAATTTTTTTATTTTTACGAGTTAATTTTGTTTTTTTTTACATTTTTATTGGTTTTTTTATTGTTTTTATATATTTTTTTTAATCTAAGTTTTGTGTTTTATTACCAACATGAAAATCACCACTCTAAAAAAAAAGGGTTGATGTTGCATCAATGCGTTTCAAAATTAGCATGAAAATCACCGCTCTAAAAAAAAAAAAATTGATGCTGCATCAATATGTTTCAAAATTAGCATGAAAATCACTAACATTTTAAAACAAATTTTCATACTTAATAAATAAAAATATTAGAGTGTCAAAAATGTGCACAAAAAAAGGGGTGATTCTGCATCACCACTTTTCAAAATCGGGTGCTTTTTATGCTACCAAAAAAAAGTAGGTAACAGTGCGGTTACCTATTTCATCGGTAACAGTGTTGACAGTAAAACCTGTTATGGAATTGACCTTGATATGACTGTTAATTATCTTAGTATGGCATACTTGGCATTAACTCTATATTTGGGAGTACCCTTGTGAATGGAAATAGCCATTTATATGGCAGCGAACCTTCATAACATGGTTTATGAGAACTCCATAACATGGCTATGTATTAACTGTTTATGAGAACTCTATATTGCAGTTTTATATTGCACATCTCACTGTGCTATTACAATGGTTGTATAAAGAGGTATGCTTTGTTGCATGTTGTGTGTGGATAGATATGTGAGATATGGTTTGCAAATTATGTTGAAAGCATTTGAATTATACTTAGTGTAGTAGAGGAAATCTTGGAGATATTAAGACAAAAAAGTCCAAACATACAGAAATTTAGAAAATATTCATAGATTACCAGAACTAACAATATACAATATCAAAAAAATAATAGATCTAACAACATTGTCATGTCATTCTGTCATAATGTTCCATTATAATAGACTATAGATGTTCCTTCCTTACAGTGCCGCATACAATATGGAATAAATCAACCTTCATGTGACAAGAAAAATAGATAGTCCATTGAAAATCCACATCATAATGTGGTTACAACCAAAAACATATAACACCCCTATTCTTTATGGCCTTGAGAATCTTCAGTGCCAAACCCTGAGTTGCTTGATTGAGCCAAGTAGGTTGGCCTCCCTAAGAAGGGTTGATTAGGTTGTGGTTGATTTCTGCCATATAGTTGATACAAATTTGTTCCTTCCAAACATGGAGGATTTGAGTACCCATACCTCACACTTGCACTAAGTGGAGGTGTGTGATGAGCATACATTGAATTCACACCTCCTGTGATAGGAATAAGGAAAGTGGGTAAACCCCCATTTTGATATTGAGACACTTGAATGTTTATGAGGTCTTGGAATAATGGTATATTATTTGCAATATTATTCAATGTGTTGGACATGTCCCTGGTTTCATTTTCATCAACTATGCTTGCATTTATGTCAACCATATAAGTCATCCATTGTTCCTTTTAAAGCATTTGTTTAGCTTTTCTTGCTTCCTTTTCCTGTCTTGACATTTGTTTTTATTTCTCCTTCTCTTGCCTTGCTCTCTCTCTTCCAAGCCTTTCATATGCTCGACGTTGTGCTACAACAACCCTTTCTTCCTTCTTCTCCTTGGCTTGATCCTTTTTTTTTGTTTTAATTCTTGAATTTCAACTTTTTTCTTTTCAAAATCAAATAAGAGTTTTATATAGTCTTCTGAAGTGAGTAACTGTGAAATTCAGCCCAAACAAATACTATCGGGTGTTCTTTGTTTATTTTTCATTGACACTCTTTCTACTGGTAGCTTTAGGAACCACCCAAGTAACTTCTCCACCCCCCCACCTGCATGTCATTGCTTGGTACTTTCCTTTCAGTATCCATGGCAAGTGGTTGAACTATATTGTTATCTTCATCTGGTGCCTCATTATGTGTTTCATCTTCTTCTATTAATCTATTGTCCACAAAAAATTGAACAATTTCACTGTTCAATTCAGCCAGTTGTGAAGGCATGTTCATGCTTTGTTCATTGGTTCTTGAGACACTATGTTCGTTCAAACTAATCATGGCTTTTGTCAGCCATGATGGTGGGTTTACTTGGCTTTGAAATGTCAATTGGTCATTTTCAATGTCATTAAAAATATCAACAATTTCATTTTCAACTACATCTACATTAACAATATCAGCAATTTCATTTTCAACTACATCTGCAATGTCTACTGCATGTTCAACATTGTCATTAACAATATCATCAACAAAAGTTCCATGTGCTTGAGTTGGTAGAACAACCTCCATGTTGCTATCAATTTGTTCATGATTATATTTTGTTTCACATACCTGCTCATCGTCATCAACATATAACTGTCCTTGAGAGAGGGAAATTATATTACCAGCTGCAACCACATCAACATGTTCATGTACTTTTTCTTGCACTTCAACATTTTTTTGGGCATGTGCTTCTTCCAAGCCATCCACATGAAATGCTTGGCTACAACCAGTATCATGCATAAGAGCATCATAATTCAATGGATATATTACTGTCCTCCTTAAGCCAACCTTGATATTTGATGGTGTCAGAGCCATTTTAAAAGCCTTACTTGCAAGCTCTGCTAGCTTGAACCTTTTCACCTAAACCCCTGAATTCTTTGCCATCCATGCAGCATGCTCTGACTTGAAATATTTCTTGAAAGGGAAAAACACGCTAATATCAAGGGGTTGCAATCTATGAGTGGTATGAGCGGGAAATGTTAAAAGGTTAATGCCCAAGTTGTTTGCTTCCTCAATTTTTTGTACAGCCATGTGGATTCCATGGCCGTCTAATATCAATAAGTGTATGTTATTATGTGAAACACCACCTAGCACAGATGTAGAAAAGTGGCAAATCCAATTAAAAAAAAAGTTCTTTAGTCATCCATGCATGGAGATGTGCAGCGACGCATGCACCTGGTTCATAGTTTTGTATATAGTTTTTCAACTAATTTTTACCTTTGAATAGATAAAATTCTGGGATTGAAGCACCAATTACATTGGCACATCATAAAATGGTTATCCACTCCTTGCTCTTAGGCAAAATATTTGGCACATTTCGGCTCCCTCTCTTGGAAATTACCCACATGCCACAATTCATTCCCGTATGTAAACCTGTTTCATCACAGTTCCATATATGGTTCGCACGATAAGAATGTTTATCTTATGCACTATAAAGAGTGTCATAGAACTTACATACAATTGCAAGGCGCAAATTTAATGCTCTATCTCTGTCAAGGCCCTCAACTATAAGCAATACAAGGTCTAGATGCCTTTTTTTAACCCAAACCACCATGATTTACCAGGAAACCCATCTTTGAATGGGTTTGGCCTCCCTTGACAAATTTGAGCAACTATGGATTTGAGTCGTATCAAATCTAGCCCATGTCCCACCTAGGCCATTTCTTTACACCATTCAACCACCTCGGCCTCTTCCTCTTCAGTCATAACTGTAAGAGGCCCTCTACATGTAGAAATTTAATACAAATTTTTTATTTCCTGGATTCTCCTGATCTAAAAATTATATGCTATTGTTAAATACATAATCGCTTCCACAAAAATATTTGTGGAATTTAAAACACAATCGCCAATTGCAATATCATTAAGAAATGTCAATCACACATAACACAGATGTTTTTACCAGGAAAGCATAAAGCTAAAAAGCCCACTATCATATATTATGTATATATCATGTATCATAAAAAAATATCATACAAAACTCTAATCCAAGAGCTCTCAGTACAATATACAATCATCTCACACTGTCATACAAAAATTGGAAAATTCATGTGCCAATTTACTGCCTCTAGAAAACCTTCTTCCACTACGCAATCGCAGCATATAGCAATCCATGAATGAATGGAATCCTGCTTGCCTTGACTGTGAAATCCTCATGGGTACATCCAATGTGTGTGTCGTTGCATGTGTGCACCCACTAATGTCACAACTGATAGTCAAACTGTACATTTCACCTACATCTCAACTGGGTCTCCACTGGATCTGACATGCATGTAGTTAACAGTAGTAAATATTTACTTGCATGTGAGACCACTAATTTTGAATTAATTAATAATTAATTCACTGATCTCTCACTAGTGTAACTTCGGTTACAACTAGCACAACTGAGTTTAACTCACTTAATTGAGTTAAACTACTTTACAACTCTCCTAACTACACTTCCAACTCTGATACAACTTTAAATCACTCAATCACAACTAAGTCCACTTGCATGTCCCGCCAACCAACCTCTGAACTCGAATTTCCTAGCTAACTGATTTTCCACTTTAGTTAACTATTTCCAAGTGCTCATTGAGAATAGATTATTGTTTATTGTCCAACTAATATTAAGGGATAATAATAGTCGACATGCATCTATAAATAGGACTTGCACATACATCTATAAATAGACCTCATCTATAAATATAATTTTCTCATGCATCTATAAATAGACATCCACCTAAAAATATCCCGAGGGTCCATCCTAGTGTAGGTGCATAATTTTCACTAGGATATTCTTGTTGAATCTCAACACTCCCTCTATATAAGAAAGGGATTATCCTTCACCCTAGTCATATCTCTATGGTATTCGAATTTTCTCTTGGTGAGTGCCTTCGTCAGAATATCTGCATCTTGATCTTCCGTAGGAATATACCGAAGCAACATGATCTTCCACTGCACGCAATCTCTGATATGATGATACGGAATATCTATATGCTTAGATCAATCATGAAACACATGATTAATCAAGAGTTTAATGCAACTCTGATTATCACAATGAATCATTGTCGGATCTAAATGAGAACCAAACAAACCAACCAAGATCTTTCTCATCCAGATAGCCTCACATGTAGCTTGACTCATTGTCATGTATTTTTTTTCCGCTAAACTGAGTGGCATGGATCTCTGCTTCATGTTGTACCAAGAAACAACTGTAGCTCCGATACTAAAGATTCCCCTTGATGTGCTCTTTCCATCTGTTGGGCTACCTGCCCAATCTGCATCAGTGAAGCCATGCAACTTCACCTGATCTGTATGTCTGTACCATAAGCCATACTCAGATGTGCCCCTCAGGTATCTCAAGACATGCTTGCCCTCCTTCCAAAAGAGCTTGGTAGGCTTAACCATCACTTGAATTAGCTGGTTAACCGCATAGAAAATGTCCAGTCTCGTGTTCACTAGATACATTAGAGAGCCCACTAACAGTCGTTAGACAGTAGCATCCACTACCTCTCTAGATGTAGCATCCTTTTTTCCTTCAATTTCGTGGAAGAGGAGTATCCATGGATTTGCAACACTCCATTTAAAACTTACCCAGTATCTTCCTTGAATGCTTTCCTTGAGACACAAAAATTTCCCCATCTCGCTGCCATATTTCCAATCCAAGGAAATAATGAAGGAGACCCATATATTTCATCTCGAACCCCTTTGCAAGTTCCTCCTTGCATGAGTGTATCATATTCTCATCACCAGTCAATATTAAATCATCAACATAAAGAACAATGATTAAAAGCTTACCCTCCACCACAATTTGGTATAGGTTTGCATCTGTCTCACTTTTGGTGAAGCCCATTCCAGTGAAATAGCTGTCTATCTGAGTGTACCAAGCACGGGGTGCTTTCTTCAGCCCATACAACACTCTTTTGATTCGGCTGAACACAAGAACACATATTTTCAGTTTGGGAGAATATTTTCTTGATTTAAAAAGAAGAAATAAAGCTCTTAAAAATTCCTCATCAAGCTGAAGTTCTAATATCTCATCCCTCAAAATAGCTAGTGATTGTTTTGTGAAATTATCATAATTATCATCATATTGATCATGTAAGTCTGAAAAATCTTCTAAGAACCTTGATTTTATTAGGAATAGGTCATTTTGTAATAGCTTGCATCTTTTGAGGCTCCAACTTCACTCCTTCCTTTAAAAAAATATGAACCAAATACTCAAATTTTTATTTCCCAAAAGCACATTTGGATATTTTTACATAAAAATGATTGTTCTCAATAATTTATATAACTTTTCCACATGTTTACTAGTGTGGTATTCCCATGATTGATTATAAATATGTGTATTATCAAAGAAAACCAACAAAAATTTTATAATATGGGATCAAACAAAATTGTTTTTAAATCGAGCCCGCCGAACTTCAAATGGCGATAAACCATAATTCAAACCAAATTCGCGTTCCAAAATAGCCTGCTGACGTCGGCCAATTTTGTGACGCGAAAACCAAATGAATTCCGCCCTAATATTTTTCGGGTCCGAAGTTGGGCTGGCGTACGGAGGGAGAGTTGTGACGTGAATTTCTTATCAAATTCGCCCTAATATTTTTCGGGTCCGGATTTCCACTGCGCGAGCGGCCCAAACAAAGATCCGCTCCAATCAATTTCTGCCATGTGTCCTCAATCAAATGTTGCCCTGTTCCCAGATGCAGGTGCATTCGATGGCGTTTAAGGCGATGGGACATGGATGTGGCGATTTCATATCAATCACATTAAGTTTTAACGTTGTTCAATTAAGTTCCAAGGTTTTCACATCTAATCGCATTAAGTTTTAACACTGTTCAAGATCGGACCTCCACTCCTGTTAGCGATTCTGCATGCTCCAATATGATCCAGCCTTCGGCTCTCATTAATGATCAGAGATTAATTATGACGGGCGTCCTTCGATTGCATTGCAGTCGGGTCGATAAAATGGCATTTCGCTATGGTTTTTCAGACGAGCCGGTTGCTGGGTTACACTGCCTGCTCACTGTGACGAGAAGGAGAAGTGGCTAGCTGAACTATTGCGTAGACCTTGCTGCATATCTGCATTTCTCTCGGTCTGGTCCTTGTCTGTCTTCCTCTGTTTCTTGGAATTCTGCTTCTCCGTCTCCTCTTGTGCCCACTGCTAGTGAGACTGCACCCATGCCTCACGTGCGTCAAAGGATGTGTTGCCACAGTGGGAGCACTAGAGGTCAACTCCTGTGCGCTCCCTCCAGCCCCTCAATCGAGTTGTCTTCTGGCCAGTCCAGTGATTATTACGCAGGTCGCTATCCAAATACTAGGAGTGGGTGGGGTCGGGTTGTAGGATCTGGCTACCGTATGGATTCCCCTACTCCTCGTTTCCTCACCGCTAGTTCACCTTCTCCCACGACGCGCACTGCACAATTTTCCTTTAATTGCTCTCTCAACCGCCCATGAATTACAGCTTCATTCACTGTGGTTTTCCATGAGGAGGCCCAAACGGAGGAATAATGCACCCGTCCGGCAGGTCTGAGCTCGGAAAAAGACAGCCAGCATTTGGGCCTTCAGGAGGGGAGCCGTGGCATGAATGTGGAGGTAGCACCTAGCGATCCTGGACCTTCCGAAGGATGATGCCGAATCGTCGAGGAGCCGGAGGAGTAGTTTGGTTAATTTGTTTTTCTTGCTTCGCGGCCCACTTAATTGGGCTTCTTTTAGATTATTTTACTATGATGGGCCTTTGTAATATTTTTGAATTCTGTAAATTAAATGTTCAAGACTGGTTTCCCCATATGAGGGCAGTCTTCTTAATTTTTTGATTTTTTGATGACAAATTTGCCATGAGTCTGGGTAATGATTTTAACTTCGGTGTAATTTTATTCCCACTGTTAATAGATTAACTTTACTTAGAAAAAAAAAATTGCCCTGTTTCTATTTTAAACCTGTTTTTTGAAATACAAAGCCATGTTTATATGGTCTACGTATTATACTCTTTCTCTGTACATCTAGTACAGGAACCTTTTTGCTATGAACAGGGTGGATGCTGTAGTGGGCTACTAATGGAAACAAGTGAGCCTGAACCTTACATCTCGGATGCAACAGATGGTTACCAATTTGGGAATCAAGCGAGCCTGGGTTTTTGCAGATGGTTATCACACTCCTCACATGATTAGCGTTTTTCTCTGTTCAAGGATTTTGGGTACTTTAATTTGTATTTGGAACAATGGACGTCGGTACTCTATCTGTTGCTTTACTATTCTACATACTACTATTTCACTTTCTTATAGATGCCTCCGGGATATTTGGATGCTTTCTCAGATTGTCAATAATCTCCATGTGGACCGTTACTGGGTTTTATATCATGTCCCTATATGTGACATGGGGTATTTTTCTATCATTGTCTGGGGTGGGACTTCCACTTTTCTGGATGGATATTTGGGTTCCAATCTTCAGATGTGAAAATGTAAAGACTTCATGGACTGTTTTACTTCATATAATATATTCAAAACAACGTTTTTTCTCTTGTGAAAAAAAAATGATTAATGTTTATCACTCTGCCTTCAAAACTAGCGATGTTGGTCTATGTTGCTGGTTTATTGATATGTTCTGATGGTCTTTTTATATTTTGGACATATCACACTCCTCACATGATTAGCGTTTTTCTCTATTCAAGGATTTTGGGTACTTTAATCTGTATTTGGAATAATGGACGTCGGTACTCTATCTGTTGCTTTACTATTCTACATACTTCTATTTCACTTTCTTATAGATGCCTTGGGTATATTTGGATGCTTTCTCAGATTGTCGATAATCTCCATGTGGACCGTTACTGGGCTTTATATCAAGTCCCTGTATGTGACATGGGGTATTTTTCTATCACTGTCTGGGGTGGGACTTCCACTTTTCTGGATGGATATTTGGGTTCCAATATTCAGATGTGAAAATGTAATGACTTCGTGGACTGTTTTACTTCATATAATATATTCAAAACAACGTTTTTTCTCTTGTGAAAAAAAAAATGATTAATGTTTATCACTCTGCCTTCAAAACTAGCGATGCTGGTTTATTGATATGGTCTGATGGTCTTTTTATATTTTGGACTTATCACACTCCTCACATGATTAGCGTTTTTCTCTGTTCAAGGATTTTGGGTACTTTAATTTGTATTTGGAACAATGGACGTCGGTACTCTATCTGTTGCTTTACTATTCTACATACTGCTATTTCACTTTCTTATAGATGCCTCGGGCATATTTGGATGCTTTCTGAGATTGTCGATAATCTCCATGTGGACCGTTACTGGGTTTTATATCATGTCCCTGTATGTGACATGGGGTATTTTTCTATCATTGTCTGGGGTGGGACTTCCACTTTTCTGGATGGATATTTGGGTTCCAATCTTCAGATGTGAAAAATGTAATGACTTCATGGACTGTTTTACTTCTTATAATATATTCAAAACAACTTTTTTTCTCTTGAGAAAAAAAAATGATTAATGTTTATCACTCTGCCTTCAAAACTAGCGATGCTGGTTTATTGATATGGTTTTATGGTCTTTTATATTTTGGACATATCACACTCCTCACATGATTAGCATTTTTCTCTGTTCAAGGATTTTGGGTACTTTAATTTGTATTTGGAACAATGGACATCGGTACTCTATCTGTTGCTTTACTATTCTACATACTATTATTTCACTTTCTTATAGATGCCTCGGGCATATTTGGATGCTTTCTCAGATTGTTGATAATCTCCATGTGGACCGTTACTGGGTTTTATATCAAGTCCCTGTATGTGACATGGGGTATTTTTCTATCACTGTCTGGGGTAGGACTTCCACTTTTCTGGATGGATATTTGGGTTCCAATCTTCAGATGTGAAAATGTAATGACTTCATGGACTGTTTTACTTCATATAATATATTCAAAACAACGTTTTTCTCTTGTGAAAAAAAAAATGATTAATGTTTATCACTCTGCCTTCAAAACTAGCGATGCTGGTCTATGTTGCTGGTTTATTGATATGGTCTGATGGTATTTTTATATTTTGGACATATCACACTCCTCACATGATTAGCGTTTTTCTCTGTTGCAGGTTTTTGGGTACTTTAATTTGTATTTGGAACAATGGACGTCGGTACTCTATCTGTTGCTTTACTATTCTACATACTGCTATTTCACTTTCTTATAGATGCCTCGGGCATATTTGGATGCTTTCTCAGATTATCGATAATCTCCATGTGGACCGTTACTGGGTTTTATATCATGTCCCTGTATGTGACATGGGGTATTTTTCTATCATTGTCTGGGGTGGGACTTCCACTTTTCTGGATGGATATTTGGGTTCCAATCTTCGGATGTGAAAATGTAATGACTTCATGGACTGTTTTACTTCATATAATATATTCAAAACAATGTTTTTTCTCTTGTGAAAAAAAAATGATTAATGTTTATCACTCTGCCTTCAAAACTAGCGATGATGGTCTATGTTGCTGGTTTATTGATATGGTCTGATGGTATTTTTATATTTTGGACATATCACACTCCTCACATGATTAGCGTTTTTCTCTGTTCAAGGATTTTGGGTACTTTAATTTGTATTTGGAACAATGGACGTCGGTACTCTGTCTGTTGCTTTACTATTCTACATACTGCTATTTCACTTTCTTATAGATGCCTCGGGCATATTTGGATGCTTTCTCAAATTGTCGATAATCTCCATGTGGATCGTTACTGGGTTTTATATCAAGTCCCTGTATGTGACATGGGGTATTTTCTATCATTGTCTGGGGTGGGACTTCCACTTTTCTGGATGGATATTTGGGTTCCAATCTTCAGATGTGAAAATGTAATGACTTCATGGACTATTTTACTTCATATAATATATTCAAAACATCATTTTTTCTCTTGTGAAAAAAAAATGATTATTTATTTATAATCAAACATTGCAGAGGTGGTTTATTATATTAATATTTCACGGTCATTGGAACGCCCACAATTCATAACAAATATTGGAGATTTACTGTCCTGTTTTAAAGTTTCATTTTTTTTTTAAATTGAACCCGCCGTCGGTATATCGATGCCTTGTAAGCGTCGGAATTGCGACAGCTTAAAAACGTCAGACCACATTTCGTCGGAATTGTGACAGTTTACAAACGTCGGAAGAGCGATGTTCAAAACGTCGGACCACATTTCATCGGAATTGCGATAGTTTACAAACGTTGGAAGAGCGACGTTCAAAACGTCGGACCACATTTCATCGGAATTGCGACAGTTTACAAATGTCGGAAGAGTGACGTTCAAAACGTTGGACCACATTTCGTCAGAATTGCAACAGTTTACAAACGTCGGAAGAGCGACGTTCAAAACGTCGGACCACATTTCGTCGGAATTACGACAGTTTACAAAAGTCAGAAGAGCAACGTTAAAAATGTCGAACCACATTCCGTCGAAAGTGCGACAGTTTAAAAACGTCGGAACTGCGACGGTTTGGGAAATGTCGGAAGAGAGACGCTTGTTTGGAAGCGACGGAAAAAGTGTCGGTAGTGCGACACTTTGTGAATGTGTCGGAATTGCGACCGCATGGAAAACCACGCTTTGCCCGTCCTCGAACTGTCACTCTTGCGACAACTATGTGTCTAAATAGCGACGATTTGGCCGTCAAAAATTGCGCCAAATTTTCTAGTGTTCAGATCCAAATCAATTCACCTAAATCTGATCAAAACTAGATGATTCCAAAGAACACAAATCACTGTCAGCAGCTCACTCCATGCTACAATGTTTCCCTCACGTAGAGGTATGAACAACAAACTCTAGATCCACGGCACCACTCTGCACTAGAGGCTGTCTTCGATCTTAGTTACAGACTTCTGCCCCTTAGCTACAAGCACCACCGAAGCTGTAGGTAGATAGTGACACCACAAACAAACATGCAGGCTGCTCCATCATTTCCATTGCATAGAGCACACACATAGGCTATGAGATCACCTCTTCACAACATAGATTGACACGCCTATTCTCAGGCCCTTCCACGTCTTCCACAGGTTCACATTCAACTCTAACACCAAGTAGAAAATAATGGCAAAAAAAATATGAATGAAATTTGAAAATCTGAGGAGAGAGTCCCTAAGGCTATCCACAACAGTTCCTAGTACATGCTTCAATGCCCAACACTTGGCTCAGTGCTTCCTCTAACTCGCATTCAGCAAAATATTTCGACCTTTTGGTAATTTGATTTGTTTTCCAGAAAATAGTCTTGGCCCAACACAGAACTCAACCCAGTAAGGAATTTAGCTTCCAACAAATAAAACACAGCCCAGTAATGAATTTGGCCTCCAATAGTTGAACTCATCTATTGCATTTACAACGCACTCATCTCTCATCTGTGGTTGCATGGATTAATTAGATCTTTGGGCTTCGATACCAAATGATGCAGGGTTTCTACACAAAATAGAACCTTGTGCATAATAATGGAGTGTGTGTTCTCCTTACATGAAATCCTCAATCAATCTTCAATAAATTCTACTTAGACTTAATCCAAAATACATATGCAGAGAGAGCCAAACAATAAACAAAATAAATGCATAAAATAAAACCATAAATTTACAAACGCAAACCCTTCCTTGGCTGAATATTACAATTGTTGGCCTCTCGACTCTCGGCCCTTTACATAAAGTCTCACACGATTTCTCTCTATCTCTTTGTGCCTCTCTCTATCTCCATCCTCACACAAGCTTCATATTTATACATAATTATGGATTAATTTGAATCCATGATTTCCTCCACACAAATCTGAACCAAATCCTAAAATAAATTCATCCCTTCTTTCACTCAACCAAGTTCCATTTAAGGAATTTCTAATCTCTAAAATATCTACCCAAACCAATTCCACTCATATCCTCAATTTATTAAGAGAATATTTACAATAAACCTCACACTCAGATATTTCTCTCTTAATTTATTAAAAATGAGCATAATAATTTATAAAATAATTAAAAAGACATCACCCCCTAATTACACAATATTTTAATGAAAATCATGCAGGATGCTCCTGCATCATCATCACTAAGAGGTACTTTGTTTTGGCTCTCTTTTGAAAAAGGAGCCTTCTCATCTTTTCTCTTTGATGGAAAAGTGGGATTTTACTGAAATGTTGCCTTTGCTTTTGGCAAGGCATCTTGTAGATCTCTAGCCCTTTCAATGGCATATTGAAGGGTAGTGGGCTTGGTATATTTAACCAACCCATGAAAAGGTTATGCTAGCCCATCAATAAACATATAGACCCTCCTTGCTGCAGATAAATCAGGAACCATAACAGAAAGTTTTAGAAATTCAAAAATATATGTTTTTGGATTACCTGATCATTTGAGCTTTGCTAGCCCCATGAAAGGTGCCTCTGGATCTCTTCTATCAAACCTCTCCACCAATCTCCTTGTGAAATCCGAATATGCAGTCACATTGGCATGACCCAATGTATAAATACCATGAAACCCCCAATAATCTGCCTCACCCTCAAGGTGCAGCGCTGCTATTTTGATGGCCTCCATCTTCGGTACTTGACTTAGCTGGAAGTAGATGTCTAGCTTCTCTACCCATGATTTAGCAGTGCATTTAGATGACCCATCAAAGTTGGGTAAGAAAAATATGCCCATAGTTCAGTGTAGATCATGATTCTATATGAATCCTTCACCTCTATTGTGATGTCGGGGTCTCCTATTGTCCTTGATATGAAAAAAATATTGAAAACTAAAATGATCCTTGAATCTCTGAGATTGAGACTCATACTCCATGAAATAGTCTTCAAGATTTTCTTGTTCTTGAAACCCTCCATTACCCACTACTAAAAATGTAGGCATTGTATAGCATTAGGAAGCTTGTTGCTTCACTGATTGATCACTCTAGTGATGAGAAATGCCAGAGCCTTCACCATGTAGAAACCCTTTACGGGATTCTTTGTGTCTATCCATCCTCATCTCCTTTATTTCTCTTGCAATGTCTTTCATAGTTCGAAGAAGAATATTAGGGAACTCCTTCTCCTCATCTCCTCCTGATAAAGGGGTTTTACCCTTGTCTTCTCTATCATCTGTATAATCATACTTTTGGTTTCTTTTGAGATACCTCTTCT
This sequence comes from Pinus albicaulis, assembly GCA_034641835.2. Lineage (NCBI taxonomy): Eukaryota > Viridiplantae > Streptophyta > Pinopsida > Pinales > Pinaceae > Pinus > Pinus albicaulis. Next base: position 1,192,454,516 of record CM076578.1, on the reverse strand, counting down.
CTCTATTTGTGAGAGGATCTCCTTATTCTAATGAAATATTGGCTTAATATGCATAGGCTGAGCCAAGATTATGCTCTGATACCACTGTAATATTCCCAAATTGGAAAAGCAAGAATATAGAACAAAATGCTTGAAAAAGCAGTGTATAACATCACATCAAAATATGAGACCAATATGGAGCCTTCTTATTAAACATAACAGCAGAAAACATATACAAAATAATGGGGCACAAACCATACAACATGAATCAATAAGCCTCGAATAGATAAATTCCTCAAGAATGAGGTGATGCTACTATATCAAAATGTCGGAAGACTGCTACAACGCAGTCATAGGAGCACTGCTACAGCATATGAGTATAAAAAATATGAAATGGTTGATATATGCCTAAAAATATAATGTACATGAATATCAAGGCTTTATACAACCTCCAACAAAAAACCTAAGATGGTTTTCAGAAATACACCAATATACAAGAAATGAACCAAAGCCCTAGGGCTAAAGATTCACTGCAACAATATAACTAGAAAGATGTGGCTAATCTTAAGTAGTAAGAAATATAGCCTCCTCCAATAGAATCTCTAGATGAAAGGTTGATACCTTTACTAGAAAACCTCCTCCCTAAATGGTGTACCGAAACCACCCCTGCAACTCCTCCCTAAAAGACAGAAATTACGTTGTAGGGGAAAATGATGGTGTGGTCTGATGCCAAATGTTTCAATAAGGTGCAAGGGCCTTCCTTACTAGCCTCCCAATGGAAGGAAACCTTCCTCCACTGAAATCTAGATCATAAATCACCCAGATGTATTCTCCACTACCGCAACGTGAAACACAACACAACCCTTTATAGAAACTACGTTGTAGATGAAAGATGGAGCTTGGCATGATGACGGAATGTGGAAATGTAGTTCAGTCACTTCTCCTATGTAGGAACTTGAATTCCCTTGAGGATGAAGGTGGGATTCCCACTCAGGAACACCCTGTGCTAAACAACATTGTAGTCTTAGCTAAACAATTGAAGAGAGAAAACAAGTCTTAATAGACCATATCAAAATAATGATATCAAAAAATGTCCTTTGTGGATGCCATCCCCTTCCTTATATAAGTGGTGAGCTTCCTCACCCTTGGCCCCACTCATTAAAGCCACTACTTCCATGCATGGATTCTCCCTCCAAAGCTGCGTTGTCCCATAATGAATGTCCACTCCTCCATGACAGCGTTGTTGATTTGGTCAAATCTGACCCAGTCTACATGCTCCAACCCATTTTCACACATAAGGGTGCTTATCAAACCACTAAAGTGACATCCATTCACATTAACAATGATTTAATTTCTACTAAGGAGATTTATGGGTCTACATACCCTCTTATTCATCAAATTAAGAAGAAAAAACAAAAATTAATATTCCAACTAGCTTATAGCTAATTGGGAATATTACATGAATGGTCTGACCTCCTACTACAATCAGGAGCTCTGTTATTTTGACAAAAATCACCCAAGATGATATAACTTTCAGACTCCCGACAATCACACCAAAATGTTATCATTAAGCTGGAGCAAGTTTGGCTGTGTGAACTATTAACCTAGCATAACTATTTCAACCAACTTTTGATTAGATGTTAGTCGTTCTAATCATAGAGGGCTCTCTCAAAGAAAATAGTGAAATATTCTAACTGAAATTCAATTTGTAGATGCCTAACTCTGTATTATTTTTTATGTGTTTTTTGCAGGTGGAAGAGTGTATGATAGCCACCATTGGGCATGGATTCAACTAAGGAAATTGTAATTTATAAACAATTGTATTCATGGAAGCTTATGAAAATTGGCTTAAACATAAACTTTTACAGCAAACACAACATATGAAAGAAATTAGAGCATTTAATCATGAATTACAAGTAATCATACTACCATGAAACTGATAACAATACACAAAATGAAGAGATAGAAATACATAATCCAAGGAGAATATTAGGTTGTAAAACAATCTGATGCAAAATTTATATTAGTTGATAAAGAAAGTTTACATAAGTAGCTCTCTCATAACATTCATCGACCCTTTAAAAATGAAAAAATCCCTCATTTATAGAGTGAGGCCTCTTTACAATAGTCTTCCACCTGGGCTAGACTCGATACCTTAGCCAACAGACCTAGTTCTAGTAGAATTACATCACATGGAGATTTTCTATGGATATTTTCTATTTGGCAGAGTTTATATACAAAAACGAATCTATCAATATTTAATAACTTCAAAAAAACTCTAACAGAATATGCTAGTCATCCTTATCAAGCATAACTTATTACTGAGGTGTTAGATAGATGATGAACTGGAATAAGGAACTCATAGGGTTGAGCTAGAATTATGAGCTGTAGTGATGAGTTGGCATAATGAGTTGGCTTGATGAGTTATCAGCTACATGGAGGTTGACCAGCTAAGTTGTGTCCTTGAAAAATAAGATGTTGATGTGCATACTTTTGACCCATGGTTTATCCATTCCTTTACTGTTTGATTGCCCAAAAATCATCAAAAATCCATGACACTAGAAAAAACAGAGCACGGGAAGTTTGGTAGCAAACTTAAGTAGAAAATGCCAAAATCACCCTTTTGCAAATTATTTGATTTTTTTTCGACTGTTCCAGGGTCTTTTCTGAGGTTTATGATTTAAATAAATGCATTGAGTCCTCATATTTCTGAATTTTAGACTGATGTTTTCCTCCTTGGAAAGCTACAACAGTTTCGTAGCAAATTTCTCCCTTCAAGATGGAGAGTTTCTACAAAAGTGCCCAATTTCTGAGATTTTTCATTTCAATCTTTTTTCGTCTCCAAAATTCTTCTAGAAGTCTATATAAGCTTGTATATTACTATTACCCATAGTGTAAGAAAAAATTTATGATCTTATCATACTCATGGAGCATCATTAGTTACAGTAATGAATTTGAAGCCCCTGTTTAAAAGTTCAACTTGTATCATTTCCATTTGTGCCTCTAAATCTTTGACTTGACCCTGCAACCTTCTTCTGTCTGCTTACAACCATTTATTTCTCTTGTATAGATGCTTCATCATTCCGTGTAGAGGCAATTTCCTCTTTAACATCTCTCCATATTTATCTGCAACCTCATTGTAAAAGTCCAGTTGCTCTGATATGTCCTCCTTCAATTCCTCAAAAAATAATTTTAATTCTATTACCTCATTCTAAGCATCTCTCAGTTGTTCTTGCAACATATCCACTTCACCTTTCTCTTGAACATGTTCCTTACTTTTCCAACTTTTCACAAGTTCTACTTTTGCTGGAGGCAACACTAGTATCTCTTCTTCTTATGGAAACTTCTCCTTTAATAGCTGCTCATACATCTTTTCTTTTAGCTGTTGTGATCATGTGATAGGTTTTATGGGATTGAAATTAAAACATGAATCTTCTTGAGAAAAATCCAACTTCCTGTCTCTTCTGTTTTAATTTTGAGTTTCTACCTCCTTGATATCAACAGGCTACACAATGCAGTTTTCTTCAATTTCAATAACCTCCAGGATATCTCATAGCTTACCTGTTCCTTCAGTTTGGTTTATACTAACCCTCGTATAAGTTTTTATTTAGATGCTTGTAGAAGTTTTCTCTGCTACCATAGGGTTATTCACATGCTCAACTTCAAGTTCTATAAGCTCTATTATAGGCTCCATCTTTGCCTCATGATCAGTTACAGGCTCTGCTTTAGGTTTGTTATCTTCCCTCCGAGTACTAGACTTGGATTTTGGAGTTATTTTAGGGTGGCAACGTCCAATTCAAAACCACTTAAAAATAAAAATGTGGGCCAATCTATCTTCAGCCTATTCAACTATGTAATGTAATATTCCCAAATTTTCACATCATATTTGGAATATTAGAGTCCTTGATTTTCTTAACAAATTAAGTAAATAAAAGGGTGGAGGGACCCACAAACTTCAAAGATGAATAAAAACCACTTCTAATGTGTGTATGTGGATATTCTAGACCTAGATCTAAAATCATGGAGTAGTGGAGCAGCTCCATTAATGGAGATCATGTCTCATTTATGAGATAGATTATGGAGGATGAAACAATCAAATAAGATCATGGATCTTAAATATAAAATCATGAGGATCTTGACAAGGTCAACTGAGATCATGGTGCATTCAAAGAAGATCATGAAGCACTTATGATAAGATAGTAGAGGAAGTGATGCAGTTAATGCACATATGATGGAGAGGGTGATCACCCCATGTGAACATGATGGAGGACATGAAGTAACAGCACAGTCAAACATGGAGACTATGTGCACATGTACAGCACATTTTTGGAGTGGGCTTAGGCTATGGAAGGCTTATGCATATAATGAAGGTGAAGACACAATGGAAGGCACGATTTGGATTATTCCATTTCTTGATCTGATTAGATCTAGATTTGCCTTAGGACATTTCTATGCATACTTGGGCTATTTAACAGAGTTTGCAGTGTTTTTTAGGATGGGGTGTTCCCGAGCGGGAATCCCACCTCTTTCTTTGAGTAGCTCTGGAAAAAGGATTGTTCTTCATTCCTTATCAGGCATTGGTGCCATCTTCAGGAGATTGTTTCTAGCATTCAGCTAGGAAACCAGTGGAGGATTCATCCTACCACTTTGTTCTTCAAATCTAGCCTTTCAAGAGTAGCAAATCTACATCCAGAATTCAAGCCATTGGGTTTTACCTCCATGTAGTAGCAATCCCTTCAAGGATTGCGCAGTTCAGTCCTGTAGATCTATAGGAGGAAGGAAGTTTCCATTGTTTCAGCTGGAAATCCTATGAGGCATCCTCTCCTCACATTTGATCTATTGTTTCCATCATTCAGGAGCTTATTTGACATATCTAGCAGCAGGATATTGAGCCTCCCTCTTTGAAAGCACAATTTTCTAAAATTGTTGTTCCTACAACAACTATTTTTAGTGGAGGAGAATGGAGGAGCTAGATCTTGAACTTTTATCCCAAGGATCTAGTGAAGGGATCAACCTTTCTTGCATAGATCTGATTGTGCATCATTGCAGCCATCATATCATCAGATCTAGCTTCATATCTGCATTCCCAGCAGCATATATGTGAAGCCCTGAGAAGGTGGTTTTCTTAGACTTGCAGATCTGAGAAATCCCTTCTGGGTTATCTTGAGAATCCATCATTGAGCCCAGATCTACAATTTCAGCATCATCAGAGCTCCCATTCTACCTAGATCCGAATTTTTATCTTTCAGGAAGTTGCAGTCCCTACAGTTGCAACAGGGACATAGCAGTTTACCTTCCAGTAGTTCAGCAGTTACGCAGTCCCTCTTTGGGAATTATTGCAGGGTCATTCTAGGCCATCCTTGTGGCTTGAGTGTCTCATATTTTGAGCACTGTTTTGCTTGATTTTTCACCTCCTATATAATAAAAGGGCTTAGCTATTTCTGTGCATTCTGACGTGTATTTAGATTTATTTTTTACTTTGTTGTATGTCTTATATTGTGACTCAGTATTACTGCATTCTCCCTTTGGGATATTATAGTGGTATCGAAGCATGATATTTGGCTCAGCTTGTGGACACTTCATCTTTTACATCAAAAGAAGAAGTAGATAGATGAGATCTATCATGGAGGAGGAAAATTATGCCACTCATTTCTTTAGATCCATGCAAGATATCTCCAAGGAGGTCAATCAAATGAAGAAGGAAAGGCAGAAAGAAGATCCAAGAAGAATATTTGATGAGGAAGACCCAAGCACTTCCTATCAGCAAAGGAGAAAACCGGAGAATCATAGATCTCCTCATAAATGCACTATGCCCACTTTCTTTGGAGAAGGTGAAAGGTGTATAAATGAAGAAAGAAATGAACCTGAGACTCATGAGACTCTCAGTATATATATTGAAGAGTAAAAATCACAGTCTAGAGCATTCAAGGAGAAGCTAACTCTCCAACAATTCTTCCAAATCAAAGAAGAAAGAGGATCCTGTAGCAGCAATAGAAGAAAGAGGCATAATAGATTATATTTTCCTACATTTGATGGATCTTACTCAAGCATTGTTAAGGCTTGGAGGAAAGAGTTAGATGCATTTTTCAGGCTACAACCTGTAGCTGAAGGAGAGGTTGTCCAAATTGCAGCACTTCATCTTTTAGGTGAAGCAAGTGAATGGTGGTTTGGTCACATGGAGCATGCAAAGGTGACTAAATATTCAGATTTATTTCACAAGTTGAGGAAGAAATTTGGTGTGAGAAAACTAGAGATGTGTCACAAAGTGACATTTCCTAAGGAAACAAAGGAGAATGTCAATCTTTTCACTCTGGACAAGAAGTCACTACATTCACCACCAGCTGCAAAAGTACTTGCATCCAGAGAAGAGACACTTGCAACTTTGCTAGATAGTCTTGAGCTCTTGACACATAGAGTCCCATGCATGATTTAGGGGATGCGTGAGGGAGAGGAGGAAGATTCCATCGCTGGTACACTTGGAGAAGAGTAGTCACCACTCTTACCAACAGTTGGAGACACTATTGTTCCGGTTGGAGGAACTCTTGTGTTCTGGAAAGAGGTTCCCGCACATCATTTGATCTAATGTATGCATTAAATTTCATCACATAGTGTTTCAGTAGATCTTATTGAAACTTATGAGGACATGCCATCAGGGCCAATGCATAACCAAGGGTTAGAACAAAATGATTATTTGAAGCAGAAACATATCACAGTGCAGAGGACCCTTGATCTAATCAAGGAGGAGATTAATAACTATCCAAATTCATCATTGTTGAGCTACATTCAACCCTTTGAGTTGAAGTGTAGAGTTTTAGAAAATGGGATGAGCATGATCCTATGTACAATAACTGGTTATGAGATCAGTATTGTGCCTTGCTTTGAGACAGCACATGTATTACCATGTAGATCTATAGTGCTGTCACTTAGTAGCTATGAAAATGAAGAGGCCCCATCATTATTGGAGCATTCTGAAGGTAGCTTCATTCATGAAGAAATGGAGGTATAAATGATAAATGGTAGACATATTGAGATGAGAAATATTTTCTCCTTTCTAGATGACAATTTCTCAATGAGCCTCTCACTGCTCAAAGAGAAACTTCTACCTACAACAGATCCAAAACTTCATTGGATTTGGAGGGCCTTTGGTGAAAATAGAATCTCCTTGGAAGATCTCATTGGAGGTTTACTTCAACATTTCATGAAGTGAAAATTTCTTCAACAATTTGGGGAGGATGGTATTCTACAAAGGGAGGATACCATGATTATGCAGGACATCATTCATCATCCACATTGGGATGAGTGGGTGAGGATGATAAGCAAGGGGTTGCATGACCACTTTCAAATATATGACATAAGCCAGTAAGCTTGGTTATGTTGGTTGCTCTTGGGAGAATGTTGTCACTACCCAAAGGCTCCTATTTCTTTGATCCATGCCTTGAAAAACACTTATGAAATGAAGAAGGAGGCATGGTTGTGCTGGCTGCTCTTGGGTGAGTATGGTTACCACCCAATAACTCATATTTTTCTTATTCGTGCCTTGTGTATCAATGATAGAATGCAGGAAAAGAAGGCATGTTCATTTTGGGGTTCTCTTGAGAGAGTTTGGCCACCACATGACATCTCCTATGTCTATGTGTTTTGTATTGGGTAAAACTTGGCATGATGCTCTCATGATGTCTATTGATGGTGTTTGTTTGTTTTGGGCTGATGTGACATTCCACGTGTCTATCAGTATGTTTTTACTCCATGCTGCACATGAGGAGGAGAGAAAGCAACAAGATCTTTTGTTGCTTTGGTTGCTTTTGGGGGAGTTTGGCTTGTCCATCTTACATGGAGGAGATGGAGGATGGCAGCAAAGGCCTTACTCCGGTGGCTACTATTAGGAGAATATGGTTTGAAATCTTGGTCTACCCATATATCTCCTTTTCTTCTTTTGCATAATGTTGGGATGATTCTTGGATCCAATAAGGCCAACAGGGCTAAGGATGAGAGCATGTCAATGCTCAATCCAATTCATGAAGCATGGGATGAAGAGATTTATTGTGAGATGGAGCTTTCCCTTTATGGAAGGAGCCACTTTATTTTATGTATCTCGTGTATTAATGATGATGTTGGACATCATATGGTTGTCACTTGGTACTTCATGGTGGAAGGAGGGCATCTAACCATACAATTGGAGGTCATTCTATATATTTTTGAAAGACAACCTTGGAACCAAACATGGATACCATATTGCAGCAAATGGAGGAAGCCTTCCTTATATGGGTACCATTTGGAAGGTCATAGATGGCTTTGCATCTACTTTTGGAGTTGCTTGAGGACAAGCAACATTTTGCGAGGGGGGGTGGGGGGGCACTGTAATATTCCCAAATTTTCACATTATATTTTGAATATTAGAGTCCTTGATTTTCTTAAAAAATTAAGTAAATACAAGGGTGGAGGGACCCACAAACCTCAAAGATGAATAAAATACACGTCTAATGTGTGTATGTGGATATTCTATGTCTAGATCTAAAATCATGGAGTAGTGGAGCAGCTCCATTAATGAAGATCATGTCTCATTTATGAGATATATTATGGAGGATGAAACAGCCAATAAGATCATGGATCTTAAATATATAATCATGAGGATCTTGATAAGGTCAACTGAGATCATGGTACATTCAAAGAAGATCATGAAGCACTTATGATAAGATATTGGAGGAAGTGATGCATTTAATGCACATATGATGGAGAGGGTGATCACCCCATGTGAACATGATGGAGGACATGAAGCAATAGCGCAGTCAAACATGGAGACTATGTCCACATGTATAGAAAATTTTTGGAGTGGGCCTAGGATATGGAAGGCTCATGCATATAATGAAGGTGAAGGTGCAATGGAAGGCATGATTTGGATTATTTCATTTCTTGATCTGTTTAGATATAGATTTTTCTTAGGACATTTCTATGCAGACTTGGGCTGTTTAGTAGAGTTTGTAGTGTTGTTTAGCACAGGGTGTTCCCAAGCGAGAATCCCACCTCTTTCTTTGAGTAGCTCTGGAAAGATGATTGTTCTTCATTCCTTATCAGGCATTGGTGCCATCTTCAGGATGTTGTTTCTAGCATTCAACTAGGAAACTAGTGGAGGATTCATCCTATCACTTTGTTCTTCAGATCCAACCTTTCAGGAGTAGAAAATCTACATCTGACATTCAGGCCATTGGCTTTTACCTCCATGCAGAAACAGTCCCTTCAAGGATTGCGCAGTTCAGTCCTGTAGATCTATTGGAGGAAGGAAGTTTCCAGTTTTTCAACTAGAAATCCTGTGAGGAATCCTCTCCTAAAATTGGATCTATTGTTCCCATCATTCAGGAGTTGATTTTACATATCTACCAGCAGGCTATTGAGCCTCCCTCCCTGACAACACAGTTTTCTGAAGTTGTTGTTCCTACAACAACTATTTTCAGTGGAGGAGATTGGAGGAGCTAGATATTAAGCTTTTAGCCCAAGGATCTAGTGAAGGGATCAACCCTTCTTGCATAGATTTGATTTTCCATCATTGCAGCCATCATATCATCAGATCTAGCTTCAGATCTGCATTCCTAGCAGCATATATGTGAAGCCCTGAGAAGGTGGTTTTCTTAGACTTACAGATTTGAGAAATCCCTTCTGGGTTATCTTGGGAATCCATCATTGAGCCCAGATCTAAAATTTCAACATCATCAAAGCTCCCAATCTGCCTAGATATGAATTTTTATCTTTCGGGTCATTGGAGTCCCTACAGTTGCAGCAGGGACAACACAGTTTACCTTCCAGTAGTTCAGCAGTTACGCGGTCCCTCTTTAGGAATCATTGTAGGGTCATTCTAAGCCATCCTTGTGGCTTGGGTGTCTCATATTTTGAGCACTGTTGTACTTGCCTTTTCACCTAGTATATAATAAAAGGGCTCAGCTATTTATGTGTATTCCAATGTGTATTTAGATTTATTGTTTACTTTTCTGTAAGTCTTATATTGTGTCGCAGTATTACTGCATTCTCCTTTGGGATATTACATGTAACCACCAGAAGCTTGATAAGATCATGATGAAAATTTGATGTGTCACTGGCATCAGGTTTGACCTGAACCTTGTCAATCATTTTTCCCAAGCTTCTAAACAAATATAAAGGTATATATAAGCATTGTTTACTTGTGAAGTGCAACAACAATTTGAAATGGTATTGATATACCATGTGGAATCTACCCTCACAAGTGAAGTATTTTTGGATCACCATCAAAAACTTAGAAAAATACTCTTTAAGGCAAGTTCTGGGAATGCCTGAAGCCATATCAATGCCTCTTTGTTCTTATTTTAGGAACTCGTCACAATTATGCACCTTGAACTATAACTCTCCTGACCTAGGGATATCTATGGCTTGAGAAATGGTATCAAGGGACACTGCAAAATTTAGTACACCAACTTTAGATCCTATTCCTATAAAGTTAATGAAATATTCTTTTGAAATTTTCCCATGATACCCCTACAATTTTTGACAGAACTGAAGGCACCCTACACTAGAAAATGCTTGGGTGAATGTGGGGTCCTGTTCCAGCAACCTTTTTCCATGGGCTCATTCCCTACTACATACCCTCCTTTATACTACTCCCTTCGAGCTTCCATGGCTTCAACACGCAGTGAGAAAATTCTTGACACCTGCAAAAGACTTTAAGGACAAAAAACTATCTTATGACACTAACACGGCTTACTTTGAGACAACTAGACAGACCACAAGACAACAAGACCGACGGTATAGTAAGCAAAATAAACTCGTAAGGAGATGATAATTGGTTTTGTGACAACAAATCTATTAAAAAGGGTGGAAAAGGAATGGAATGAATGAGCAACTATGTGGTGCACGCATTTTTCAAATGATGGATAAAGACAAAAAAGGAGTAACCATGACCCAATAACCTCTCACCATACCGCTTTTCAAATTTATGTACTGTTTCCTTACCGTTATAGAAAAACATACTTTCATAGAAAAATTTGTGTTGGGGAAGGCAAATTTTCTACAGAAGTGTCAGGAAATTCCATAGAAAACCCTGACCTATTTGAACTGGAGTTGTTGTGAAAGTTGGAAAAAGTGTCAAATTCATAATGATGACTAAATAAGCTCGAGGGACATGAAATTTTGGATTTTCCCTTTATGATGACACACACTATGACTCATAATGACCTTGCAAAAGAACCAAATTAATACCTTTCTACATGTGATTATTTTGAAAATCAAAAGACTTAAAAACCCTATTAAACCCTAACTAACCTAACCATCTTGACTCAAAGTAAACCTACTTGTTATCTTGGATAACAGGAACAATTTTTAATCTGCGTGTCACTTTTAGATAAAATTTATATCACCAAAAAGCTCTCGATGAGCCGAATGAAATCATGATTTTTGTTTTAATTTTTTATGATATTTGGAAAAAAAGGATTTTTCTAACCCCATCTTCAGAATAAACTAAGAGGGTTGGGTTAAGTCATAAGTAACACCTTCCACAACTCAAGATATTACAAGGGGGTTAGAGGGAGTGTTATCGTGTAGAATTAATGGTAGTTTTAATTTCCACAAAATCCTTTTCTATTTTTTCATTCCAAGAAAATTCTTGAATTTGTTTAAACAAATTATGAATGGGTTTAACCATTCTAGAAAAACCAGAAATGATTCTCCTTAGAAAATTAATTTTACCTTTAAAGTAATTCGGTTTCTTTTTTGAAGTATGAATTAGGAGATGGTATAGAAATTACTCTTTCTGGATCAATACTGATTCCATAATTTGATACTATATGTCCAAGAAATTTTCTTGCAATAACACCAAAAATGGATTATGTATGATTTAATGATATTCCAATTTTTTTTTAGTGAAGAAAAACTTGTCTAAGATGATTAAAATGCTCTTTTCGGATCATATAATAAAGGATTAATTCAACAAGATAAATTTGAATAATTTTTATGATTACATCTTCATAAACTATTTGTGTAGCTCTTTGGAAAGTGGCACTTGCATTGATTAAATCAAAATGATGCATTCATAAGCAAAGGTTCCTCAACAAGTAGTAAATATTGTTTTTATATTTGTGATCCCTCTTTAGGTGTATTTGATTGTATCTTAAAAATCCAACAAGGAGTGACATTGATATCTTGTAACTTATTGTAGAATTAACTCCATATTAGTAAGTGGAAAGTTATCTTTAACGCTAGTGTTTTTCAATTCTCAGAAGTCCACACATAATTTGATATCATAATTCTTTTTCCTTATCCGAAAATGGTTCACAACCCATTCAAAATATTTAATGGGAAAATTATATGAGTTTCTAAGATTTCATCCATTTCTTCCCTAATAGTTGTCCAAATGCAAGGTTTATTGGTATGTATTTATCTTACTAGTTTTGTATCTTTTTTAATAAGTATTGTGTGTTTAATTATAATCAAATCGAAACCACAAAAAATATTGTAAGAACATGCAAAGGCATGACGAAATTCATGAAACAAGTTGATAAATTTATGCTTTTCTTCTTTTGAACATTGAGCTCCAATCTTTAAAATCTTTGGATCTTCTTAAATCCCAATTTTCACTAGAATGGTTTCACCTATTTTTCCTTTTGACTATAAATTATTCTTATGAATAACATCACTTTATCTAAACGAGTTAATCATTTTGGGAATTTATTATCATTTAAAGAAAGTTTTTTAAGAGACTAATTTTGCAAAAAAACAGATATGCTTTAATTTTGCAAACAAGGCAATATAAAGATTTGAAAGTATAATTCGGTATTTCAGAAAGTAATTGTCTTGCAAGACTGGCTTAAAAAAAAACTAATTAGTCAACCATTGAATTCAACTCCCTACAAATGTATAATATCAAAATACAACAAATCCAAAATTTACTTTCAAACTACTTGTATATATTTTTTCAATAGATTATTCGATGGATTGTAATTTTCCTTAACCATGTTGATTTAAAATTCGAATATCCCAAAACAAGAAAATGATAACATCCTAAATTAAAAGCATTCTCTACTCCAAGCATAACAACTTCAAATTCTGTTACATTTGTTGTACATGCAAATTCTCGTGTGTAGGAAAAATTAAAAAAAATTCCTAGATGAGAAAATAATACAATAGTAGCTCCATTATATTCGCTTGATATGCACCATCAAAGTGCATATGCCAAATACCATCATCGGGATTAAAAGATTTGGTAACAATTTTATCATCATCTTCTAAAAATATAGAATATGCATTGATATCTTATTCAACAAAATTTAGGCGTCGTTGTGGAACACTTTCACAGTTTCATTATATGGTGAAATACATCCTTCATGAAGAAAAATAATATTCTTACCAGCTTTTGGAGGAGACGTAAGTTCCATCCATAGAAACTTACCCTCCAATTAAAGCTTGTCAATTTCTTCCGAGCATAATTTAATAATTACTATCATATCAATGAGTTATATATTATAATTGGTTATTAGTTTAGGTTGCACACACAATACCGAATTACATATTTAATTTTACCAGTGTTATATTCTTGTTGATTATTATAAAATAACATATCCTTAGGATTCTCATTGGTTCAATAAAAACCTAATTCTCATTGGTTCAATAAAAACCTAATTCTTGGACAAAATCGACTATCGATTAGACAACAATGGGAAATTTTGTCCATGATCTTCATAGAAACATGAAAGGAAAGATTTTTAATTAAATTATATATCTAACACTTTAAATTAAGACGCTCTTGTTGCTTAAGAGCAATTGCTATATCTAGTAATGAAGCATCTACTTTTATGTTAGTTATTTGTTTCAAAATATTATATTTTGGAATTATGAGGAAGATGGAGTAGGGTTTGCTAGAAATACACAATGATATTGAGAGGGGTAGTGAATCAATATTACATATATTTAAAATAGTTTTACTTTATTAATCTTAAAATAGAAATTGCATTACATCGTTAACCATTAACACAATACTTGAATATATAGCTAATGTGGAAACCTAAAATGGGAGAAAATCCAATTGAATGCCTTTCTAACAATCTATCATAGGCATTAGGAAGGCCCATGGGTTAAGAGTACTCAAACATTTTTAAGGAAATTATGTATTAAAAATCTATAGTGATAGGATTGACCTTTTCCATCAAATTAGAACTAGGTATGTAGTAATTATAAATAGAATATATTCAATGCAATGGAATAGTTTCTACATTACCTTGGATTGAAATTGGAAATCTATGACTTCACCCTATAGTAGGACAACTAATCCATCAACTAACTTGTCTCCATTCATTTATTTTTAGTAGTATGAGGGAACGGAACTTCCTATTGGCATGCTATATTGGCATAAAATATCTACTAGGTAATATACCAGGTAGGGTTAATATTCATCTAAGCAGAACTAACGCTGAATATAGTATATTGGCCTATTTATAATATATTAAACTTTGTATTTTTTCTTGATTCGATAAAATCCTCCTTTTCAGCCTTGCTTATGTTATCTAGTTCTTATACATTTTTAGGCTCGATTTCATAGCAATCTTGCTCACTCGATTTTTTCCATCTATATCCTCTTTTGGTTTTTCTAGCACTTTTGCATATGCCCTAGAAGGTTTTTCTCTTAAATATGATTCTCTTTCCTTTTGGACAACTTCAAGCACTTACTTTAACTATTTGATTTCTCTAGACAGGGTCTTCAAATCCTATTGCTTCCACTTGATTTGGAGCTTTAAGATATTTTCTTTGTCTTCACTAAAAGATTGCATATCTTCCTATTTATTTGGTTGAGAACCATAAATCTCACTAGGATTACAGTGTCTTGGATTTTTTTTACATACTTTTTGTTAGAAAATAAATAATAGAGAAATGGAACACATAAAATAATAAAACAAGAGAGACACAAACATATGTGGTTCACCCAATTTGGGTTATGTCCACAGAGAAAGAACCAATCCTTCCTTGTATATTACCCAACAAATTGAAGGGATACAACCTACAACAAATTCGTTGCAACTTCCTCTTTGCACTCACATTGTATCCTCTCCTTGGGGTGGCGGGGTGGGGTGGGGTGGCGGGGTGGGGGATAAAAGGGTGATACTTCCCTCTACACCCCCTCGTTAGGGACTAGGATCCAAGCACGTCTGAAACAATACCTTTAAATTATAAATGTAATCATACTCCATACCCAACACTTTCAATAACTTATTGTTTTTTCACTCTACTTAACCAATTTAAGAAATGACTTCTTTTTCATCTTGGAGATGGTTGTGAATGTCATAATCTAAAACAAGTGTTTCACAAGCTTAGCATCAATTTCTACAATACACTTTGTAGGTGACTTTTTGGAGGATGAAAATAAGAAAATGGAAAGATATTGGTAAGTTCTACCCCTCAATTTAAATATTTTGAGTCAAAAGAGAAGAAAGAGCAAGGGTCACGGAAAGGATAAGAAGAATGAAAATTTTATTTATTGGAGAATTCATCAAAAGATGAAAACAAAATTTTTCTTGAAGGTTGATCGAAAGAATAACATAATTCAAAATCCCACCATTCAAGATCAAGGTTATTTGTAAGAAGGGTGACAATAATCTTCTTTGGAAAATCGCTCACCAAATAATCACTTTTATAGCAAACAAAGATTTTTTCAATTTTAACATTAATCTTTCTTTCAATGACAAATTAAGAAAACAACTTAACTTTATTAAGAGTAAATAAATTTAGAAAAAAATCTTAAATCTAAAATAGACAATATAATATTATTGTTTACCACATATGAATTTATTTTTGTAATTTGATATCCCCTATTATATACAACGTCTCAACACAATGCCAAAGTATACATGGAATCGTGTTTATTTTCTACTTTATTTTGATGAATAAAAGCATAAAAAATTAATCTGAAACATTTTTAAAAAACTTAAATAAAGAAAACATAGAAAATTCATATCAACACACAACTTTATATTAAAAAGAAAAACATTTGTTAAAATAAAATATGTTAACATCATTTAAATGGTGTGAAAGCACATGAATAATATGATAATAGTTCCAATTAAATCATAAAATGTAATTTTTTTAATTTTTTGGGTATTTTTCTATCAATTTTTTTTGAAATTTGGTAGGGATTTTTGAAATAGCAAGTTTGAGTTATATAGTCTATATAATTTTAGTGCATTGGGGTTTTCTTGGGGATTGATTCATTTATACATTTTTTTTTGTGAATCAATTTATTTTTCTATTAATTCAAAGTATTACATCTTGCTATGATGCTACTCTAAATATTGTTGGCCTCTCTCTTACTAGATTATTGGCCAACAATTATATACCCAATTACATAGTGAATTGCCAAACTAGCATTGTTTTACATAAGTTAACAAGAAAAAAGTGCCAAAACACCCATAAAACAAAGAGACAACCAATACAAATTAGACATCATTTGAGTTTATTGGGGCTAGATGAGCTAAACCTAATTGAGGGGATGATAGAGGTTTGAATCCACAATGTGTGTGCCCCTCCATTTGAGCCAAATAGGGTTCCAGACAGTTAAGCTACTCATGAATGCACCACTACTCTCTCCAAATACTGACAAATATATCATGCGAATCCCACAAGTTGTGTTGGATATGATTCATAAAATCCATGGTATCACTCTGATCATCTTTCTAGTCCTGATTGAGCTAGTCTAATGCAACACTTAGTTTCCAAAACACACCACCAAGGTCTTCTGTTATGGTATGGTTTTCCACATAATGAAAGCACTAAGAGAGTAGCAGGTCAATTGTTTCTCCATGGATCTATCCATGGTGTAGTTTCCTACCCTAGAATCCCCTCCCCTCCATTCCTCTACAAGCCTAATCATGTTGGGGAAGCATCTTCACCACCCGTCCTTGAATATCTTGGCTTGAAGAGAACATGTCTATGTTGCACTATCTAGGTGGCCCTTTTGTCCCATGAGAGGCCTCAATCAACCATGAACCCTAATGCGAAAGATATATGGAAACAAAAGCCCCACAATCCACCCCAAAAGTCACCCAAACATGTGCAATGACACCTATTGTTAGGCATTGGATAATGCAACGCTCCCTTTGTGTTTCGCGACATGTGCTTAACTGCCTCTCGAGGATAAATTAAATTTGGGTTGTATCTCGTTAATAACACCTATGTCTTTTGGTGTAATGACAATTGTGATTCCAACAAGTGGCATCAAAGACAAACATCTATATTTCAAAACACACTCAGGTCACATTGGTGGGGAGATTGTCAAGCATTGGATAATACAACACTCCCAATTTGTTTCGCAACATGTGCTTAACTACCTCTTGATGATCTGTTAAATATGGTGGCGTGTTCGTTTCCTAAAACCTGCTAGTCTTGGTGTAAGGGAAATCATGATTCCAATTGGATTCCAACACCTACAATGGCACACAAAATTGACAAATCTCCAAAAAATAGGAAAAGAAAACAAAAATTCAAAAATGGCATGGAACTTTCTAGATTGACCCTTCAAACAAAGTAACAAGAAGAAAATTTACAAATAAACCCAAGAGGCCCACCAACTAACCCTTTTGTAGTTTCCAAAGCCTAGAATTCCAATTCAGAAAGAAATTTATTCTCCCAAGCCACAAATACCCTCAATATTCTAGCACCAAGCCCAACTAGAATTCCCAAGAATATACCCACCAAACCAACAGACATGCAATATAACCAATGAAGGAGGAAAATATAAACCAACCTTAATACAAGGTATAGATATTTTACCAAAAAATTGTGAGCCAACAATTTCTCTAGTAAGTCCACCGCTTCATCTAAGTTTTGCCTCAACCACCTGTTGAAATATGTAACTAGGTTTGATATTCATAATGACATATGTAGTCATGATTTTATGTATTTTATGTAATAAGAAAAAAAAATTATTATTGTTGATCTTGAGGAATGAGTTTCATGCTCAAGGAAATTTATTTTTAGATCAAGCTCCCATTGAGAGCTGAATCTAGGGCTTATGAGTAATTTTCATATATGAAAGACCCATTTGTGCATGTTATATATTTTAAAAAGAAAAAAATATTTGAGTCAAATTCAAGTCAAAGTAACCCTCCAAGACCTTGTTAAGTGCTAATTATCAAGTCAACCAACAAAGGAGCAATCAAACTATCTAGAAGGACATGTCGGCCTAGGAATGATGACAATTCAACCTAATAGCATGGAGAAGAGCCTATATAAAGGTGAAATATACCTCACTAAAGGATCACTCTCACACATGAAGAAGAGTTCGATCAAGGAAAATAAAGGAGCTAAATACCTAGCGAAGGAAAGAGAAAGAAGACAAAATAATTTTTTCTCTATTTTAAGCTAAAAATCCTCCACACATCTGAAGATTAGGGCTTCATCCCACAACAGTAGAAGCCAAAAATTGCAGTCACTCAATTAGGGTTAAAGAAAGTCTATTATTGTCAATAGAAGGAGTTAAGGTCAAGCGATGTCAAAAGGAGGAAAATTCCAGCCACACGTGTGACCTAAGGTTTCTGCAGAAGAAGTCGAAATTGCAGGTCTGCAACAACTAGCCGAAATTCTTAATTAGGGGCCGAAAATTGAAGTTATGGCACAATTTTGATTATCATTAACTTCCAGAATAATAAATACATCCAGAAGAGGCATTTACTTGGTCTTGGAGGGGTTGTTGGTAAAGGGTCTAGGTCTTGGAATTCGTCAATTGAAGATTCTATAAGAAGAAGAATTATGTGGATTTTCCTCTAAATATTGGAGAGGTTTTGGCCATGGTTGATCGCCTATATCTTGTGTCCTTTGTCTCATTTTATTTATGGTATAGTAGTTGTTTGATGAATAAAACACAATATTAATCAAGCTCAAAGAGAAAATAATCAAGAAAAGTAAAAATTCTTCACAAACAAATATCATTATAAGAGAAATCACCTACACTTATTGCTCCTAAATTTCTCAACATGGTATCAGAGCTAAGGTAACAAGTCAAGGAAGTGAAAATTAAAAAACGACACTGAAGGACTGAAGCACTAGAAGATCGCCAAATCATTAATCATCAAGAAGGATCACTCATATAAAAGGCACTACAAGGACATGTATTACATCATCATCTTGAATGAAGTAACAAAATAAGACCTCAAAACCCTAGTTTATTAAAAGAAGGATTCTACACTTGAAGCACTCTTGGGAACCTTGCATAATCATCACCTTAAGAATAAGGAAACATCAATGACCCTACTAAAATAAATAAGGACTAAAAAAATTGGACCATCTTGAAGCCCCTACATCAAAGAAAAATAAAAAAGGAGGTTGCCGTTTTCAATGAACTATGGTCATTGTGAAAAATTTAAGAAACAACACGGAAGGAAAAAAGTGATGTAGGATCAAATGAGCAAACAAAAGCATTTGCTGCCATGGCAAAGAGAAAAGGAAAGTTTGGAAAATTTGGGCCTCATAAAAGTAAAAATAATATGGAGAAGGTTCAATTCTATGGATGTCAAGAATATGTAAACTACAAGAGATATTGTCCCAATCTCAAGAAGGAAAGAAAAAAAAGAGGAAGGGAAGAAGCCCATATCTCTGAAGAAGTCGAAGATGCTTAGAAGAAGAAGCCAAAGAAGGAAGAAGTGAAAGATATCTACTATGATTGAGATAATCTTCTTCACCAAGTTATTTTCAATTTTTTTAAAGTATAACTATCATGGTAGTAATCATTAGAAGCATGATAGGATGTATCATTCTAGGAGATGACATCATGGAACACGATGAAATCAGGAGCTCATGACATCAAAATAAGAATGAAATATAGCTGGAGAAAAAGTCTGTGGAAGTCATCATTAGAAGGAAGTAGCTCTTGATAACCTCATTAAAAGAATCAGTAGTAGTTATGGGTAGAAGGAAGCCATCGAGTATCGAGCTCATCATACATAATTGGAAAGGAACATTTGCAGGATGAGGATAATCAAGATCCTCCATTGGAATCTTCATTAGAAGGTTCATCTCTTGGAAAAAGAAAGTCTCTCACTAAGAATACCACCTTGGATGGGATTCACTATTTGGAAGAAAGATGGTATTATTACAAGGGAATGCAACATTTCGAGATGATTGAAATACTCTCAATCAAGGAAAGGAAGCTACTGAAGGAAGTCTAGATGACCAAAAGAAGGAAAGAGGTATGTATGCATATGTTTTAAAATTTATGTCATGCTAGCATATAGTTGTAGATAACTCTAATAGATACTCTACTTTATGAGTATGATCAAAAGGAAAGGGTTCTCTTCTATGCATGAAAGCATGGTTCACATATTGACTAGATGAAGTCTACATAATATGTCCTCATATAGAATATGAGGTGGTTGACAAAAATGGAGGAACTATGGCTAGAAGTTTCAGGGAAACAATGTGTGAAGAAAGAAATAAGAGATCATGAAATATGCAACTATGATCACATAGGAAAGGTGATCAACATCACATGAATAGAATAATTGACCATGATATCTCCATGGGAAATATATGAAGACCGACAGAAAGTTTGGTAAAAAAATAAAGACCCTTAACAATTGAATATCTTGGAAATGTGTCAATATGTATGCAGGAAGTTGAATTTGCAACAAGAAAATGACGTGATAAAGGGCCATCACAAAAGGTAATTTATTATGGTCATTTTTTATTTTGAACAATATCTAGATGGGGTAATATAGGGCTACCAAATGGGAGTTGTGGATGTCACCTACAACTAGCACTCATGTGGAGGTTGAAATATCCTAAAGGAAAAATGATAGGGAAGAGGTAGCAGTATGAAGAAAATCGAAATAAGTTCTAGCATATAATTTTCCAATGAAAGGAAGGATGACATGACTAACATGGTTCGAGAAGGAAAGTGATGGATAGTCGATGCCCCACAAAGAAGTCCCAAAAGATGAAGGCTCCATAATATTAAAATAAAACTCATTACATCAAATGGAGGAGCTCTTCAAGCAGCATAAGGTCCCATGATATAAACCAAAGGAAAACATCTACTATTTAAATTAAGTCCCTGGATAAGAGGGAGCTTGGACAAGTCCTTGGTTAAGAGGGATCTTGGGTACATTCCTTTTATAGGAATAGGTGTATCCTCCCTAGTCGACAGGGAGAGATATGCACAACATTCTTTTATTCACTTGGGAATAAATAATGGAGGATTGGGTAAGAATTTGACAGCTAATACTCTTTGAGGACGTGGTAGGGCATCCAAGATAATAGTAGTTGTAGAAGACCAATTTTCTTTGAGGACTGGGAATCCAAGATAAGAATAGTAATAGAAGGACATACCCCGTGAACACCCAAGTGGGGTATGTTCCTTATGAGACGATGATGATGGTGTTTATAAATTATTGGTCTTGCCAACATTGTGCTCTGATCTTTTGTAGAGATAGATTTGTTAGTCAAGGCCTTGTTATGTGACAATGTTGGTTGATATGATGCTAAATAGATGGGTTACCAATCGGATTATTCTTATGAAAATTATTAAGATTAAGAATTTCCAAGTACCTTGTATGGATTATGAATACCTCCCTAGTTAAGAGGGAGTGTTGAAATATGTAACTAGGTTCAGTCTTCATAATAACATATGTAATCATGATTTTATGTATTTGATGTAATAAGAAAAATAAAATTTATTATTGTTGATCTTGAGGCACGGGTTTCATGCTCAAGGAAATTTATTTCTAGGCTAAGCTCCCATTGAGAGCTTTTAGGGCTTATGAGTCATTTTCATGAATGAAAGACCCATTTGGGCATGTTATATATTATAAAAAGAAAAATTATTTGAGTCAAAGTCAAGTCAAAATAACCCTCCAAGACCTTGTAATGTGCTAATTATCAATTCGGAAAACAAAGGAGTAATCAACCTATCTAGAAGGACATGTTTGCGTAGGAATGATGATAAGTCAGCCTAATAGCATGGTGAAGAGCCTATATAAAGGTGAACTCGACCTCACTCAAGGATCACTCACGCACAGTAAAAAGAGTTGAATCAAGGAGAAGAAAGGAGCCAAATACCTAGTGAGCGAAGGAAATAAAAGAAAAAATCATTTTCGATATGTTTTGGGAAAAAAATTCTCCACACGTGCAAATATTAGGGCATCATCTTGCAACAACATAAGCAAAAAATTCCATGCTTTCAAAGGAGCCAAAGTTTAGGCCAAAGAAGGTTTATTTAGCAAGTCGAATTGTCAAGGGGAGTCAAGGTCAATTAAAGTCAAAAGGAGTAAAATATGTCCATATTCCAGCCACACATGTGACCTAGGTTTTTTGTAGAAGAAGTCGAAATTGCAGGTCTGCAATAGCTAGCCAAAATTTTGAGATAAGGGCTTAAATCTAAAGTTGTGGCACAAGTTTGACTAGCATTGACATGAAGAAGAAGTACATCCAAAAGAGGCATTGAATTGGTCTTGGAGGGGTTATTGGTCAAGGGTCTAGGTCTTAGAATTCATTAATTTAAGATTCTATAAGAAGAATGATTTTGTGGGTTTTCCTCTCAAGATTGGAGAGATTTTGGCCCTGGCTGAGTGCCTATATCTTATGTCACTTGTATCATTTTTATTTATGTTATGGTAGCTATCTGATGAATAAAACACAATATTAATCAAGCTAAAAGAGAGCCTAATCAAGAAAAGTAAAAATTCTTCACAAGCAGTTATCATTATAAGAGAAATCACTTACACTTGTTACCCTTATATTTCTCAAAAGAACCCAGGTCCCAAATTTGCTTGCATCAAACCACAACACAGATTATAGCAACACCAGCTTAACCAAATTAATATCCTTCCAAAATTTCCATTGCTTTGAGGAGCAAGGAATAACACTGTAAGAATGCCCCCCTATGCACTCAAACATCTAGCTTCCCTCGCCACCTTAACTCCCATACCCTTACTCGTCCAACATTTTTTTGTAGAATCAATGCTACCCATTATATCCCCATCCTTCTCTAGGAGGATCACCTAGAAATCGTAGTAGGAAGCATGCTTGGCACACATCATTAAATCCTTTGACAAGTGGACAAGGGTGGCAGGGCCCCCATTGTCCCTTCGATTCCACCAATATTCACCCCCATCGGGGAGGTTCATTTATATATTCAAAAACACATTTTAAATAACTAAAAAGTACAATTTGACTAAAAATTGTATAGAAAAAAAAAAACAAAACAAAACATAACTTAGTGTTACGTAAATTTAACATACTGAAAGAGTTAAGGTTCATAGGTCAATAGTGGTGGTTTCATGCACTAGTATTAGTGACCTATGGTATAGAACCTATGGTATTAAACCTATGTTGTAAATAATTTAAAAGGTTTTAGGATTTCCATTGTAATGAGCCAAATTTGAGTAAATGGAAAGTTCACTTGGTAGGGGCTACGGTGTTGGTTGGGTTAGATGCATTTAAGTTGAAAGATAATAAACTTATTACTAGGTTGACTTTTTCCCATTGGAATTTTCCATAGTAAATCATGTTGTGCATGGTTTGCGCATGTTGTTGTTATGCACAGTTTGTGATCATTTATTTCTCTAGCAATTTTTATCTCCAAGACTGAATTTAAAAGGCTTGAGGATTTCCATTGTAATGAGCCAAATTTGAGTAAATGGAAAGTTCACTTGGTAGGGGCTAGGGTGTTGGTTGGGTTAGATGCATTTAAGTTGAAAAATAATAAACTTATTACTAGGTTGACTTTTCCCCATTGGTATTTTCCATAGTAAATCATGTTGTGCGTGGTTTGTGCATGTTGTTGTTATGCATGGTTTGTGATCATTTATTTCTCTAGCAATTTTTATCCCCAAGACTGAATTAAGAAAGTGTAGCATTAAGAAAGTCTAAATAGGTTAAGTGCCCAAATAAAAATAAAAATAATTTTTTTACAAACATATAATTGTTAAATTTGGTTAGATATACTTACAACTACCAACAAATTCTAAACAGAAACTTAAATAATAAAATAGAGAACATGTTAATGGATTAAAAAACAAACTAATTATGTTGATATTACATACTATAAAGTTTTAAAATTCATGTTCACCTTACAATAATTATTTTTCTTTATTTATTTATTTTTAAATAAATTATATTTTATATATTTTAACTTCATAATCACTTTATATCTTAATTTTTACTATTTTTTATAATTATTTAAATTTATTTATTTGTAAAGAGATTGGGTGAAATCTAGTTTTCTTTATTTTTAATTTTATTTATAGTTTTTCTCTTTATTATATTATTTCCATTTTCATGGCTTGTAATTTTTTCTCCATATTTCCAATTTAAAATGCCTTCTTATTATTTTGTTAAATATATGTGTGTGTGTGTGTTATATAATATAAATAATATTAGTTAATCATATTTTTTAATTTTTGGAGATGACATTTAACAATACAATATTTTAATAGTTGTTTTATTTTTGTAATGAAATCTTTATTTTTATTGTTTTTTAGTTTAATAAGCTATATTTAAGCTAAGATGCAAGTACTAGCTACCATGTAGCTTTTGTTATCATTTAATTTTCTGATAGTTTTTTCTCAATGGCACTCATAATTTGAGATAGAGAAGTTACCTCTAGAAAACAAAAACTATAGTTCCATGTCTTATTACACCAACATAGATCCATCTTAAGTGAAAAAAATTAAAGTGCAAAATACAATGTGTTATTTTTCATTGTTTAAATTGCATTTTTGAATGCTAAGTAGAGTATATATATAAGACTAAATAAAAATTATAACCATACAAACTTTTTTTTTAAAACTTTTATATATAGATATATATGAAGTTGATATGGACATAAATTACTTAACATAGTTCTTCAAATAGTTAACATATTTTTATGTTCGTTTTTACTTTTTATTTTAAAGGGCACTAGGTTATAGACAAACTTACACATCCCCTCAAACTGGGCTGTAAAATGAGCCTCTAAGCTCAATCATAATTGTTTTATATTAAGTAGAATGATGTTGTCTAATCAATTATATGAGTTGACGTTTTTTTGGAAGTTGGAATATTTTAATCAAAATTTGATCTTTGTTTTTTAAATTTGATTTATAATTGAGTTATATATGTAGTTTCTTAAAAAAATTGTGATATCTCTTAAACATATCAAAACCTATAGCAACTAGATTACTTAAGCAAACCACATTTTTTATAGAAGTGTGAATTTAGTTAGATAACCAAAAATAACTGCAATATGACCATTTTTTTTCAAAAAATCTGGTAGTGTTGTTTTTATGGTGGAAATAGATTCAACTTCAAAAAAAATATTAATATCCAAAATCTGAAACTTAATAACTATATGCAGATTTCCCAAAAACATTTATAAATTTTATCAAAATCATACCAAAATTTATATTATTTTTTAAGGAAAAAAAAAAACAGAAAGAGAAAAATAGGTTGCCCGTTACACTACCTCCCAACTGGACACATTGAGTGACCAAGTACGAATGCTTTCTTTTCTGCCAACTAGAAGTAATTGTTTAAGGAAATATTAATTCTGACGGTTTCACGACAAGAAGAGTGACCAGAGATTGAAATATTAATTCTGACAGTTCCACGACAAGAACAGTGACGAGAGATTCCATTAACATGAGTCACTCTTTTCAGAGCGCTCATGAATTATAACGATCAGTAACGAACAAAATCGGCTCAACTTGCTAATCCGCTCTGTCATTTACAGTCTCGCAGAATCCATGTGCCAACCTATGGTTCAACTTGCAAATCCACTCTGTCATTTACAGTCTCGCAGAATCCATGTGCCGTGTCCCTCCTGCGGGTTTTTCCTCAATTCAGATTTCCTTAAAAACACAAAAACCACTCCAAATAATGAAAGCCTTACCTGTCCCGAGTCAGGCCCCGACCAAAAAACCAAAGCAGAAGAGCCATGACCTCAGCGTTCAAGTGCAGAGGGTACGGTACAGCGCTCTAGGTTTAAGTAGCTGGCAATTACCCATCTCTGCCAGCAGCCGACATGAGACTGTTTAACCGTTGCCTGATTTGATTTGTGTAGCAATTGTTGTCTGTAAAAGCATTTAATAGTAGGCAAGTGGGAGCTTGGGGATTTGTTATATCGAAATGACAGGCACAGACTATAAATGAGATCTTCATGTATAATTGTGCTACCAAATCTTATAGAAGTTGTCTATAGTTTGGCAGTTATTTGATGAATACTGTAAAATAAAATTTAAAAAATCAGGTAGTGGAGTGTTTGGAATCCATTTTTGATAGTGGAAATGGATTCCGACACTATCAAAAAATCTTTAAAGCACTCAAAATACTAAAAGTTTAAAAAGCTCTAGTCAAACAAAGATTCTCATAAAAATCTTTGCGGATTTTTTTCAAAATCTTTGCGGGATTACAGGCTATTTTATTTGCTTTTTTTAGACTACGTGAATCTTATATGTAGTAGTACTTCATCATCACTCACAAATGACATGACCTTCTCACGCAAGCCTAGATATTCAAATTTATCTTTGGGTCAAGCCAAAATTTGATGACAGTAGTAATTTGATGATGGTAATTTGTTTTTAGTGATTTATAGGTTGCATTGATATGTAATTTTTTTATAATAATCTAGGGGAGGGATGCTAGTTGTTGGGCGCCTTTCGTTTCACAGTGGCAACGGGCCATGTCAACACGTGGGTGCATATACAAAACATGTCCGACAGCGCCAAGTGTTGTGGTTGGTAACCACCATATATTCGATCTATTTCCGTACGCCTAGGGTTTGTTTGAGTCTGTTTACTACCATGCCTTGTTTACCCTTCGCATTCTTGTTCGGGCCCGGAGGTTGGCCACTCAGCTCCGTCGGTCGCTGCTGGGTGAGACGCCAGTGCTTGTGCACCTGGTCTGCCATTGTCACGACGTTCTTATGACTTGCTTGTTCACTCTGGATGGGTGATTGTGTGCTTACTGTTTCAATCTTGTTGTCCTTGCGCTCAGTTGTGGACCTCTTCGTTTCCTTGAACCTTTCTTATTTGCTCCTCGACTATTCTTATTTTCTCCTCAACTGTTCTTGGCTGCGCGGATTTGTCGACCTATTCATTTGCAGAATTTCATGGACGGTCCAGGGTTGCTTGAGGTCCATTCATGTAAATTTTGGTTTTTGTATGCATTTTTTCGAATTGCTCTACATTTTTCCTGTTTTCCCTGTTTTCTGTTCTCGGTTTTTATGGGCTTTTGCTCATTTGTGTTCATTTGTGTTTTGTTGCAGGTAATGTCGAAGTCTGGCATTTGCGGCGCTCCAATTGGCTTCTGCACCTCCCCGGTAGGAATTCTATTCCTACCAGCCAACTATTGTGTTTTTTAACACTTAAAATCATGTGTTTTTTAACACTTTAATTCCTTTTTGGAATATTTGGCTCTCTCGATTTTAGAATAGGTTTTAGTAATTTGTGATTTACCACTTGTTGCTTATGATATGTACATGTTTTATGGGTTTTAGAATAGGGTCTATATGTATAATTCTGTAGTAAGGTCACCGCTTTGGATATATGGTTTTAGTAATTTGTGATTTACAACTTGTTGCTTTTGATATATACATGTTTTATGGGTTTTAGAATAGGGTCTATATGTATAATTATGCAGTAAGGGCATTGCTTTGAATATATGGTTTTAGTAATTTGTGATTTACGACTTGTTGCTTCTAACATATACATGTTTTATGGGTTTTAGAATAGGGTCTATATGTTTAATTCTGCAGTAAGACCGCCGCTTTGGATATATGGTTTTAGTAATTTGTGATTTACGACTTGTTGCTTCTTATATATACATGTTTTTATGGGTTTTAGAATAGGGTTTTTAGAATTACTATTTTGGGTTTTTAGAATAGGGTTAACTGCAATAATTACTTTTAGGTGATGCTTTGATGCTCAATCAAACTCTGTCATCAAATTATGTGACGCTCAATCAAACTTAAACAACTCTTAAAATAGTTTAATTCCTCAGGTTAAATATAAACTTTAAAAGCTTAAACACAAAAAGTACTTCATCATTCAACTCTAAAATTGTGACATAAAGTAAAATTCAATATTCACATGTTAAAAGTAAAAAGCCACCAACAATCTGTATATTTTGAAGTAATTATAGATTTATGTCCCCTTTATGGATCATTGAATGATTTATCCTCAGATGCCATTGGTCTATATATTAGTGATTGTTTATGTATGTTAGTGGTTAATATGATATTTGAGATTAGATCTGTTGGTTAATTAGGTTTATAGTAGGAGTTGAGTGATGATGATAGAGTGCCACTAGGGCTCTTTCATTATCGATTCACAACCACACTGATGGTTTCCCGAATTCGTAACCTCCCTTCCCCTTTAAGGAGAAAAGTGACTGTTGAACGATGTTCTCGGATTGCATATGTATAATTGCATTGTATGTATAATTGAACTGTGTGTATACTTGCACTTTATATTTGCACTGTAGAATTTATTTATCTGTCAAGTACTAAGATGATGAAGGGAAATGGTTAGACAAACAGGAATATGTTCTTGAACTTCTAGGTCTGCATTGTGTTTTTCATCTGTCAGACAAACAGGAATGTGTTATTGGACTTTTAGGTCTGCACTATATATTTGCATCCAGTACTATAGCTATATGTATAATTGCATTGTATATATGCACTATTCTCGGATTGCATATGTATAATTTCATTGTATGTATAATTGCACTATATATTTGCACTGTAGAATTTATTTGATGATTTATTTGCACTGTATATTTTCCTTGTAACATTATTTTCTATATGTTACTTTTTGATGATTTATGCTCCTCTTAATTTTAAGATATGTTTGCCTATCTTTTGATGGATTGCCCCTTCTCTCTTGTGTGGATGGGGTGGACATAGCTATATGTATAATCCTATTTTGAGGTTGCAAATATTTCTTGTTGTTTTGTGTCCACAACAACCATCTTATCATTGTGAATTTGCTTGTTATTGTGAGGCAATATAGTTATGCGTGTTAGATCAGTTTTGGTTAAGATATCAGACTCTGATTTGTTTGCAAGGATGGAAAGGCATGTTTTATATCCATCTTGAAGTTGTTCCATCTTTAGTTCCTTTTTGAGGATTCAATTACTTTTTGATGATTTATGCTCGTCTTAACTTAAAGATATGTTTGTATGTCTTTTGATGGATTGCCTCTTCTCTCTTGTGTGGATGGGGTGGACATAGCTATATGTAAAATCATATTTTGAGGTTGCAAATATTTCTTGTTGTTTTGTGTCCACAACAACGCTCTTATCATTGTGAATTTGCTTGTTATTGTGAGGCAATATAGTTATGCATGTTAGATCAGTATTATTATTTTTTTAAATTGATTTGATAATATCTCAATCACTCTTTCACCCCAAGAAAAACTACATAGCTTGTGACACGGAGTCCTGCCACATACTTTAAGTACTAATCAGTGCAATACAATTATTCTAGAATTGAAACAAATTGTTTTCTTACAAAAATAACAATTAATTTATTTGTACAAAAGGAAATATTGCATCAAATATCCATCTTCACTAATAAAAAATATTGCATCAAACCAATGGATACACAGAAATAATTTTTGAATTTTCATATCTACCAAATGAGGTGATAGGCACACCCTCAAGCATAAATCTTTTCTATTTTACTATTTCTGAACTTCATAATATTTAAATTTTATTATGTGGACCTATTTTCAGTCCACCTTCAAACAACAAACCCCTAAATCATTTCACTTTTCAAGGAGGAAATGGATTTACGATGCAATGAGCATCTCCATCCCCATTTTGTCATCATGTTAAAACACAAATTTCCACTTTTCAAAGAGGAAATGAATTTACAATGCAATGGGTATCTCCATCCCCATTTTGTCATCATGTTAAAACACAAATTTGGAGAAAGGAGTCTTGTCATTTGGCCCACCCTTCACATAATCATAGAATTCTTTTCATTATTGAAATGTATTATGTGAAATGCAAGAATCAAAGTTAGGTGCATTGTTTGAGATATGGTCTCAGACACTATATGTCACGATTCAATTACTATTACTAAAATTACTATTACCATTCATGTGTTGATATAATAAATATTACTAATGTATGAACATGCTTATACCTTTGATCATCTTACACTCTTCATATTACTAGTATTACTTGAATTAAGAAAGGTTATGTATAGATTAATCGGACTATGGCAGTGATATAGCAATGAGCTTCATACTATTTATCTATGAAATCAACAGGACTATGACCTATAATATATGATTGTTCAATGTGCTATAGTAATTTGTGTTCAATGGTGAGACTATAACCATAACTAAGTAATGTATGATTGTAACAAGGTGTCTCTCTTGTTTATATCACTATGTATATTCAGTGTCTGTTCTATTGATAATGATGTAGTCACGACGACAAACACTGTTACCGATGAAATAGGTAACCTGACCTCAAAACAGGAACTCTAGCCCAAAAAGACTCAAAAAACATGAAAAAAAAAACAAAAAAAAGTGTATTCCAGAACGCACTTGGTTTTTTTTTAAGGTCAAATTTCAACATTTTATAAAATTTTGTTAAAAGCAAAATTGTTTCTTGAAAGAAGGATTGAAAAAACACCCTCAAAACAAAACTAGTTGATGCTGGAATAACAAAAAAAAAAAATTGTGTCATATTTTTGACAATTTTAAAAATAGAAATAACATTTTTTAATTTTTAAAATTCAAACATTAAAAAAACCTAAAATTTAAGAAAAAAATAAATTTAAAAAATAAAAACATTTTGAAGCTTAAAGTTTAAAAATATATAAGAATAAAAAATAAAAATAAAAAAATTGAATTCAAACATTAAAATAAACCTAAAATTTAAGAAAAAAAAAAAAAAAAAAAATTAAAGATTAAAATTTCAAAATATATAGAAATAAAAAATAAAAATAAAAACAAAATAAAAATATTAAATTAAAAAAAAAAAAAAAAATTATAAAAAATAAAAATTGAAATTAAATTTGAAAAAGAAAAAGAAAATGTTCATTATATTAAAAAAAAAAAAAAAAAAAAATTTAAAGAAATATATTAAATTTTAATAAATTTAAAACTTTAAAATAAAAAATTAAAAAAAAAACATTATTTAAATTAAAAGTAAAAAAATTTAAAATTAATTAAAAATAAAAAATAAAATACAATAAAAATATTAAATTTAAAAAAATATATATTAAAAAAACAAATAAATTTTAAAAAATAAATTAAATTTAAATTATAAAAAATAATATAAGTTCATATATATATATATATGAACTTAAATTAAAAATATATATATTAAATTTTATTAAATTTAAAAAAATAAATGTTAATATTAAAATAACAAATTAAATTATATATATATATATATATATATTAAATTTTAATAAATAAATGAATAAACAAATAAATTTCGAATTAAAAAATAAATTTTAAATTAATATATATATATATATATATATATATATATTAAGAATGAAAAATTGAAAAAAATAAATCTAAAAAATATATTAAATAAAAAATAAAATAAAATAAAAATTAATTTGAAAATATTAAGTTTAATTAAAAAAAAAAATCTAATTTTAAATACAAAACTTTAATTGAAATAAAATATAAATAATTTTTATGTCATTAAAAAAATAATAATAAAAATTTAAAAAAATATTAAATATTAAATATTAAATTCAAATAAATTTAAAAAAAAAAATACAAAATTTATTAAATTTTTAAAAATTAAATGAAAAAACTAAACATAAAATTTAATAATAAAAAAAGTATGAAAAAAATAAAAAATCAATTAAATTAAATTAAAAAAAAAATGAATTTAAAAAAAAAATAAAAAAATAAAATAAAAATATTAAAATTAAAAATAAATTTAAAAAAAAAAGAATTTTTTGATCGTGGTGGCGCCGCCAATCGACCTCTCGCCCAGGTGGCGGCGGAGGCCGATTCCAGAAATCAGCCTCCCGCGGCAGGTGGGCGATTCCCGGAATCGGCCTCCCGTGGCGGGAGGCCGATTCCCAGAATCGCCCTCCAGCCGCGGGAGGCTGATTCCCGGAATCCCCCACCTGCTGTGGGAGGCCGATTCCCGGAATCTGCCTCTACATCGGGAGGCTGATTCCTGAAATCGACCTCCGGTCGCGGGACGACGATTCCCGGAATCGGCCTACCGCCCAGGTGGCGGCGGAGGCCAGCCGCTGGGTGGGCAGGGGGCTACATGCAACCTCCCTGCCCGCCGAGCGGCTGGCTTCTACTGCCACCTGGGCGAGAGGCTGATTGGCAGCGCCACCATGATCAAAAAATTCTTTTTTATTTTTAATTTTTTTTAGTTTTTAATATATATATATATATATATATATATATATATATATATTTTATTTTATTTTTTAATTTGATTTTTTTTTTTTTTTTTTTTCTAATAATTTTTTTTATTTTTTTATTTTTTTCTTTTTTCTTCTTAATTTTTTTTAAACTTTTTAATATATCTTTTTTTTATTTTTTTTATTTTTTTTTTCAAAAAATTAAAAATTATTTTTTTAATTCAAATTTTTTATTTTAAATTTAATTTGTTTTAATTTTTTTGTTTTTTTTTTAATTTAATATTTTAGATTAATTATTTTTTAAAATTTAAAATTTATTTATTTATTTATTTTTTAATCTTTTAGTTTATTCAGTTTTTCATTTTTAAAATTTATAAATTGTTTCATTTAAAAAAAAACAGTAAATTTATGGATATTTGTTTTTTAATTAATTGCGCGTGGTTTTTTTCATTTTTTTTGTTTTTTAATGATAGGTTTTTTTATTTTAATTTTCTTTTTCAATTTTAAATTTTTTTTTTTTTAAATTTGTTTTTTTGTTAATTTTAAAATTTGTATTTTTTTTCTTATTATTATTATTTTTTTAATTTAAATTTTTAAATTTATTTTTTTCTTTTTTGTATTTTATTTTTTTTATCTAAATTTTAATTTTGTAATTTTAATTATTTTTAAATTTTCAATTTTATTTTTTTATTTTTTTAATTATATGGTTTTTTTTAATAACTTAGCAAAACATGTTTTTGATGTTTTTTTTTTTTTTTTTTTTGGTTAATTTTTGTTTTTTTTGTATTTATTTATTTATTTTTGTTTAAATTTTTATTTTTACGAGTTAATTTTGTTTTTTTTACATTTTTATTGGTATTTTTTATTGTTTATATATATTTTTTTTTTCCTCTAAGTTTTGTGTTTTATTACCAACATGAAAATCACCACTCTAAAAAAAAAGGGTTGATGTTGCATCAATACGTTTCAAAATTAGCATGAAAATCACCGCTCTAAAAAAAAAAAAAATTGATGCTGCATCAATACGTTTCAAAATTAGCATGAAAATCACTAACATTTTAAAACAAATATTCGTACTTCATAAATAAAAATATTAGAGTGTCAAAACTGTGCACAAAAAAAAGGGGTGATTCTGCATCACCACATTTCAAAATCAGGTGCTTTTTATGCTACCAAAAAAAAGTAGGTAATAGTGTGGTTACCTATTTCATCGGTAACAGTGTTGACAGTAAAACCTGTTATGGAATTGACCTTGATATGAATGTTAATTATCTTAGTATGGCATACTTGGCATTAACTCTATATTTGGGAGTACCCTTGTGAATGGAAATAGCCATTTATATGGCAGCGAACCTTCATAACATGGTTTATGAGAACTCGATAACATGGCTATGTATTAACTATTTATGAGAACTCTATATTGCAGTTTTATATTGCACATCTCACTGTGCTATCACAATGGTTGTATAAAGAGGTATGTTTTGTTGCATGTTGTTTGTGGATAGATATGTGAGATATGGTTTGCAAATTATGTTGAAAACATTTGAATTATACTTAGTGTAGTAGAGGAAATCTTGGAGATATTAAGATAAAAAAAGTCCGAACATATAGAAATTTAGAAAATATTCATAGATTAACAGAACTAACAATATACAATATCAAAAAAATAATAGATCTAACAACATTGTCATGTCATTCTATCAGAATGTTCCATTATAATAGACTATAGATGTTCCTTCCTTACAATGCCGCATACAGTATGGAATAAATCAACCTTCATGTGACAAGAAAAATAGACAGTCCATCCAAAATCCACATCATAATGTGGTTACAACCAAAAACATATAACACCCCTATTCTTTATGGCCTTGAGAATCTTCAGTGCCAAACCCTGAGTTGCTTGATTGAGCTAAGTAGGTTGGCCTCCCTAAGAAGGGTTGATTAGGTTGTGGTTGATTTCTGCCATATAATTGATACCAATTTGTCCCTTCCAAACATGGAGGAATTGAGTACCCATGCCTCACACTTGCACTAAGTGGAGGTGTGTGATGAGCATACATTGAATTCACACCTCCTGTGATAGGAATAAGGAAAGTGGGTAAACCCCCATTTTGATATTGAGACACTTGAATGTTTATGAGGTCTTGGAATAATGGTATATTATTTGTAATATTATTCAATGTGTTGGACATGTCCCTGGTTTCATTTTCATCAACTATGCTTGCATTTATGTCAACCATATCAATCATCCATTGTTCCTTTTAAAGCATTTCTTTAGCTTTTCTTGCTTCCTTTTCCTGTCTTGCCATTTGTTTTTATTTCTCCTTCTCTTGCCTTTCTCTCTCTCTTCCAAGCCTTTCATCTGCTCGACGTTGTGCTGCAACAACCCTTTATTCCTTCTTCTCCTTGGCTTGATCCTTTTTTTTTTGTTTTAATTCTTGAATTTCAACTTTTTTCTTTTCAGACTCAACTAAGAGTTTTATATAGTCTTCTGAAGTGAGTAACTATGAAATTCGGCCCAAACAAATACTATCAAGTGTTCTTTGCTTATTTTTCATTGACACTCTTTCTACTGGTAGCTTTAGGAACCACCCAAGTAACTTCTCCACCCCCCCACCTGCATGTCATTGCTTGGCACTTTCCTTTCAGTATCCATGGCAAGTGGTTGAACTATATTGTTATCTTCATCTGGTGCCTCATTATGTGTTTCATCTTCTTCCATTAATCTATTGTCCACAAAAAATTGAACAATTTCACTGTTCAATTCAGCCAGTTGTGGAGGCATGTTCATGCTTTGTTCATTGGTTCTTGAGACACTATGTTCGTTCAAACTAATCATGGCTTTTGTCAGCCATGATGGTGGGTTTACTTGGCTTTGAAATGTCAATTGGTCATTTTCAATGTCATTAACAATATCAACAATTTCATTTTCAACTACATCTACATTAACAATATCAGCAATTTCATTTTCAACTACATTTGCAATGTCTACTGCATGTTCAACAATGTCATTAACAATATCATCAACAAAAGTTCCATGTGCTTGAGTTGGTAGAACAACCTCCATGTTGCTATCAATTTTTTCATGATTATATTTTGTTTCACATACCTGCTCATCGTCATCAGCATATAACTGTCCTTGAGAGAGGGAAATTATATTACCAGCTGCAACCACATCAACATGTTCATGTACTTTTTCTTGCACTTCAACATTTGTTTGGGCATGCTCTTCTTCCAAGCCATCCACATGAAATGCTTGGCTACAACCAGTATCATGCATAAGAGCATCATAATTCAATGGATATATTACTGTCCTCCTTAAGCCAGCCTTGATATTTGATGGTGTCAGAGCCCTTTTAAAAGCCTTACTTGCAAGCTCTGCTAGCTTGAAACTTTTCACCTAAACCCCTGGATTCTTTGCCATCCATGCAGCATGCTCTGACTTGAAATATTTCTTGAAAAGGAAAAACACACTAACATCAAGGGGTTGCAATCTATGAGTGGTATGAGCGGGAAATGTTAAAAGATTAATGCCCAAATTGTTTGCTTCCTCAATTTTTTGTACAACCATGTTGATTCCATGGCCGTCTAATATCAATAGGTGTATGTTATTACGTGAAACACCACCTAGCACAGATGTAGCAAAGTGGCAAAGCCAATTAAAAAAAAATTTCTTTAGTCATCCATGCATGGGGATGTGCAGCCACGCATGCACCTGGTTCACAGTTTTGTATATAGTTTTTCAACTAATTTTTACCTTTGAATAGATAAAATCCTGGGATTGAAGCACCAATTACATTGGCACATCATAAAATGGTTATCCACTCCTTGCTCTTAGGCAAAAATTTTGGCACGTTTCGGCTCCCTCTCTTGGAAATTACCCACATGCCACAATTCATTCCCGTATGTAAACATGTTTCATCACAGTTCCATATATGGTTCGCACGATAAGAATGTTTATCTTATGCACTATAAAGAGTGTCATAGAACTTACATACAACTGCAGGGCATAAATTTAATGCTCTATCTCTGTCAAGGCCCTCAACTGTAAGCAATACAAGGTCTAGATGCCTTTTTTTAACCCAAACCACCATGATTTACCAGGAAACCCATCTTTGAATGGGTTTGGCCTCCCT
The DNA here is from genome assembly GCA_034641835.2 of Pinus albicaulis. Lineage (NCBI taxonomy): Eukaryota > Viridiplantae > Streptophyta > Pinopsida > Pinales > Pinaceae > Pinus > Pinus albicaulis. The sequence continues at coordinate 1,192,418,066 of CM076578.1, read as the reverse complement.
TGAATAATTTGAGCAACTATGGATTTGAGTCGTATCAAATCTAGCCCATGTCCCAATTGGGCCATTCCTTTACACCACTCAACCACCTCGGCCTCTTCCTCTTCAGTCATAACTATAAGAGGCCCTCTACATGTAGAAATTTAATACAAATTTTGTATTTTCTGGATTCTCCTGATCTAAAAATTATATGCCACTGTTAAATACATAATATCTTCTACAAAAATCTTTGCGGAATTTAAAACACAATCGCCAATTACAATATCATGAAGAAATGTCAATCACACATAACACAAATGTTTTTACCAGGAAAGCATAAAGCTAAAAAGCCCACTATCATATATTATGTATATATCATGTATCATGAAAAAATATCATACAAAACTCTAATCCAAGAGCTCTCAGTACAATATACAATCATCTCATGCTGTCATTCAAAAATTGGAAAATTCATGTGCCAATTTATTGCCTCCAGAAAACCTTCTTCCACTACGCAATCCCAGCGGATAGAAATCCATGAATGAATGGAATCCTGCTTGCCTTGACTGCAAAATCCTCATGGGTACATCCAATGTGTGTGTCGTTGCATGTGTGCACCCACTAATGTCACAACTGATAGTCCAATTGTACCTTTCACCTACATCTCAACTGGGTCTCCACTGGATCTGACATGCATGTACTTAACAGTAGTAAATATTTAGTTGCATGTGAGACCACTAATTTTGAATTAATTAATAATTAATTCACTGATCTCTCACTAGTGTAACTTCGGTTACAACTAGCACAACTGAGTTTAACTCACTTAACTGAGTTAAACTACTTTACAACTCTCCTAACTACACTTCCAACTCTGATACAACTTTGAATCACTCAATCACAGCTAAGTCCACTTGCATGTCTCGCCAACCAACCTCTGAACTCGAATTTCCTAGCTAACTGATTTTCCACTTCAGTTAACTATTTCCAAGTGCTCATTGAGAATAGATTATTGTTTATTGTCCAACTAATATTAAGGAATAATAATAGCCGACATGCATCTATAAATAGCACTTGCACATACATCTATAAATAGACCTCATCTATAAATAGAATTTTCTCATGCATCTATAAATAGACATCCACCTAAAAATATCCCGAGGGTCCATCCTAGTGTAGGTAAATAATTTTCACTAGGATATTCTTGTTGAATCTCAACACTCCCTCTCTATAAGAAAGGGATTATCCTTCACCCTAATCATATCTCTATGGTATTCGAATTTTCTCTTGGTGAGCGCCTTCGTCAGAATATCTACATCTTGATCTTCCGTAGGAATATACTGAAGCAACATGATCTTCCACTGCACGCAATCTCTGATATGATGATACGGTATATCTATATGCTTAGATCAATCATGAAACACATGATTAATCAAGAGTTTAATGCAACTCTGATTATCACAATGAATCATTGTCAGATCTAAATGAGAACCAAACAAACCAACCAAGATCTTTCTCATCCAGATAGCCTCACATGCAGCTTGACTCACTTCCATGTATTTTTCTTCCGCTGCACTGAGTGGCATGGATCTCTGCTTCATGTTGTACCAAGAAACAACTGTAGCTCCGATACTAAATATTCCCCTTGATGTGCTATTTCCGTCTGTTGGGCTACTTGCCCAATCTGCATCAGTGAAGCCATGCAACTTCACCTGATCTGTATGTCTGTACCATAAGCCATACTCAGATGTGCCCCTCAGGTATCTCAAGACATGCTTGCCCGCCTTCCAAAAGAGCTTGGTAGGCTTAACCATCACTTGAATTAGCTGGTTAACCGCATAGAAAATTTCAAGTCTCGTGTTCACTAGATACATTAGCGAACCCACTAACTGTTGCTAGACAGTAGCATCCACTACCTCTCTAGATGTAGCATCCTCTTTCCTCCAGTTTCGTGGAAGAGGAGTATCCATGGATTTGCAACACTCCATGTAAAACTTACCCAGTATCTGCCTTGAATACTTTCCTTGAGACACAAAAATTTCACCATCTCGCTGCCATATTTCCAATCCAAGGAAATAATGAAGGAGGCCCATATATTTCATCTCGAACTCCTTTGCAAGGTCCTCCTTGCATGAGTGTATCATCTTCTCATCACCAGTCAATAGTAAATCATCAACATAAAGAAAAATGATTAAAAGCTTACCCTCCACCACAATTTGGTATAGGTTTGCATCCGCCTCACTTTTGGTGAAGCCCATTCCGGTGAAATAGCTGTCTATCTGAGTGTACCAAGCACAGGGTGCTTTCTTCAGCCCATACAATGCTCTTTTGAGTCGGCACACATGCGATTTGCTGCTAAGATCTCAAATCCTTCAGGTTGCTCTATGTACACCTCTTCCTCAATGATCCCATTTAGAAACGCAGTCTTCACACATTCATCTGATGAATGTGCCAACCCATCTGCGCTGAGAGAGCAAGGATGGTCTTTATGGAAGAATACCCTGCGATAGGTGCAAAATTTTATTCATAATCAATCCCCTTGATCTATGAGAAGCCCCGGGCCACAAATTTGGCCTTGTATTTCTCAAAACTCCCATCAATGGCTTGCTTTACCTTGTAGATCCATCTTGAACCTACCATTGATTTATCCACCGACCTTGGAACAATTTCCCAAGCACTGTTTTTGACAATGGAGTCATACTCCTCCACCATTGCATCTACCCATGTGGGCTCGTGCACTGCTTCTTGAAAGGAAGATGGCTCACTCACAATACATTTTCTCATGAGAGCCATGTATCCAATAAATAGGTCAGGAGATTTTCTTTGCCTGCACTGTGAATTAGGGGCTCCTACATTCTACGCAACATCAAGTCTCAGCCTATCAGCTTCTGTGGTACATCTTCTGCCAGTTTCGATGTTTGGCTCTGCGTGAGTGGAATCCTCCACTCCATGAACCTCCTCCTATGGCTGATCCACATCTAGAGACTCATATTTGGGAACCAAAAACTTCTCTTTTACATGCAATTCTAGCTCCCTCTCAAGCAACAACCGCATGGTTTTCCCTTCATTGAATTTTATATCTTGTCGTATAATAGTCATCTTACTATTAGGAAAATACACACAATAATTATGGGTTTTTTTTGTGTACCCCACAAATATCCCAACTTCATCAGTCAGATCCAACTTCTTCCTGGAATTGTTGGTCACATGCACATAAACAGATGAGCCACAAATCTTAAAGTGTGAAACATTCAGTTTCTTACCAATGAAAGCTTCTTCAGGTGTACTCATGCCAAGTATTCTATGAAGACAACAATTTTGCACATAAACCGCAGTGTTGCATGCTTCATTCAGCCCAAAAATGCATTGGTAGGCCCTGATCATGCAACATCGCTCATGCTGCACCCATGATCGTTCTATTCTTTCTCTCTGCGACCCCATTTTGCTATGGGTTATGAGGCGCTATGAGTTCTCTTCGAATTCCTTATTTGCTACAGAAGTCTTTGAATTCATTAGAGATGTATTCTCCACCATTATCACTCCTCAGATCCTTCACTTGCTTCCCCAACTCTTTCTCCACCAATGCCTTACTCTCATAAAACTTTGAGAATGTTTGATCCTTCTTCTGCATGAAGAAGATCCAACATTTATGAGAAAATTCATCAACAAAAATAACATAATACTTATGTTTTTTTGTTGAAGCAACCAAGAATGGTCCACACACATCTGTGTGAACTCTCTCCAGGATCACCGAAGCACGATTCTCCTTTTCATGAAAGGTGGACTTTACATACTTCCCCGTGGTGCAACCCTTACACTGATCTAACTGAGAAAGTGTTCCCATTGGAAGTCCAATAGATATTTGCTTCATGAATTTCAAGCCTCCATGATGAAGATGGCCCAATCTCTTGTGCCATAATTCACCCTCATCCCAACTCACCACTTTTTCCACCTTCCCCGTCATGGTAGGGCAACCATCTACCTTTAGCTTGCAGATATTCTTAACTCGAATCCCTATCCTCTTGGCTTGACCTGTTTTTTTATTTCGCTGGAAATATGTTCCATCGCTGAAAAGAACGTCATAGTCTCTGTTCTCCAACATTGTGATTGAGACCAAGTTTTTCTTTAGACCTGGAACATGCATAACATCTTTCAATTGAAATGGTTTACCCAAATCCCTCTGAAAGGTAACGGTACCAATGCCAGTCACACTGTATCATCCATCGTCGCCCATCTCTATATGCATTTGGAGATCTTTCTCCTCCAAGTCATTGAAAATCCCTTTATCTCTCGTCATGTGGAAGGAAGCGTCACTATCCAAATACCACACTGATCCCAATGCGCTTGACACCATGAATGCTATCAAGGAGAAGTAAAGTTCAAATTTTGAGGCAAGGGCCTCACCAGCTGTAGCTCCAGCAACCGTCTTATTCTTCTTCCTCTATGGACAGTTAGTAGCAAGATGCCCATGTTCGTGATAGTGAAAACACTTCACCTTGGACATATCCAACTTCTTGCCTTTAGACTCAGATTTAGAATGGAATTTCTTCCCCTTCCCCTTCTTCACCTGGGCATCTAAATCACAATCCTCTTCATCATCATGCTTTGATGAAGAGCCATCTCTGGTGTTCTGCCTGAACTCCTCCTACACCAGATCCGACCACAATTGTTCCCAATCTGGAAATTTTTCCCGTCCATTGACAGAGTCTTCATAACTGTGCCAACTCTTAGGAAGTCCCAAGAGAGCCAAGCTCACCAAATCATCATCAAAAAAAATTATTCCCACACTCCCTAGTTCATCTCGACATTGGACAAACTTCGTGAGATACTTTGGAATGTTGTCGCCCTTTTCCATCTTGACCTTCCTAAGTTCATCTTTGAGCACCAATTTCCTATGGTCCTTGCTGCTTTGGAAAATATCTGTCAAAGCCTTCCACATAGCATATGGTGTGTCTTTCCCATGAAGGCTTGAGACAATGTGGTCTCTGACACCTTCCAATAGAATCCTCCTCGCCTTTGCCACTTTCTTTTTCCATGCATCAAGTAATGTAGCATATGTCGAAGTGGGCTTAGGAACATCGTTGTCAATGAATTCCCTCAAGCCATTATCTTCGAGCACCACCTCCATCATGTCCTTAAGAAATGTATTTTGAGCTACCCTCGAGTGCATACTCTAGCCGCAAGCCATTGAAAGCCATTTCTATGTTTATTCAACTGTAGCACCAAGAAAATATTTCTGCAAATTTGAATTCTTTCCACCAACAAACTCAGCTCCTACTTCAAAATTGCAATCTTATGTGCTCCGATACCATGTAGAAATTTAATACAAATTTTGTATTTCCTGGATTTTCCTGATATAACTACTATATGCCACTGTTAAATAAAAAATCAATTCTACAAAAATATTTGCGTGATTTAAAATACAATCGCCAATTGAAATATCATGAAGAAAGAGAAATCACACATAACACAAATGTTTTTACCGGGAAAGCATAAAGCTAAAAACCCCACTATCATATATTATGTTTATATCATGGATCATGAAACAATCTCATACAAAACCCTAATCCAAGAGCTCTCAGTACAATATACAATTGTCTCACACTGTCATACAAAAATTGGAAAATTCATGTGCCAATTTACTGCCTCCAGACAGCCTACCTCCACTGCACAATCCTAGTTGATAGAAATCCATGAATGAATGTAATCTTGCTTGCCTTGACTGCACAATACTCATGGGCACATCCAATGTGTGTGTGGTTGCATGTGTGCACCCACTAATGTCACAACTGATAGTCAAATTGTCCCTTTCACCTACATCTCAACTGGGTCTCCACTGGATCTGACATGCATGTAGTTAAAAATAGTAAATATTTAGTTTCATGTGAGACCACTGATATTGAATTAATTAATAATTAATTCACTGATCTTTCACTAGTGTATCTTCAGTTACAACTAGCACAAATGAGTTTAACTCACTTAATTGAGTTAAACTACTTTACAACTCTAATAACTACACTTCCAACTCTGTTAGAACTTCGAATCACTCAGTCACAACGAAGTCCACTTGCATGTCCCACCAACCAACCTCTGAACTCGAATTTCATATAGCTAACTGATTTTCCACTTCATTTAACTATTTCCAAGTGCTCATTGAGAATAGATTATTGTTTATTGTCCAACTAATATTAAGGGATAATAATAGCCGACATGCATTTATAAATAGACATGCAATCTGTAAATAGAACTTGTACATACATCTATAAATAGAATTTTCTCATGCATCTATAAATAGACATCCAGCTAAAAATAGCCTAAGGCTCCATCCTAATGTAGGTGCATAATTTTCAATAGGATCTTCTTGTTGAATCTCAACATTATGTTTGGTATGAGTGAGCCCAATTATGCAATAATGTATTGATGAGGGGGGAATACCATGTTTCTTTGCAGATGCATGAACTGAATATCCATTAAAATTTATGTCGTCAATTGTAGATAAAATTTCTTCTTTTTTCCAACCTCTTATAGCACTGATATTTTTAGTTGAACTTGCCCCTTGGACTATGGTTGACGGTGGCTCTGTGAGTGGTGGTGTGACAACATCAGCTGTAGCCATATGGTCATCCTCAACAACATTGCTTGGAGCATTGTTGACATCTGCATCACCTTTCCTTTCCTCATCTAATGAAGTGCATCGCAGCTAGGCACCCCTGGTCACTCTTTTGCCACTTCTCCTTGTACGAGCTACATAACTAATTCTTGCCATGGATGCAACTACCTGTAGAATTATTGCATTCATTTATTTAAGAATAATTTGCTATTAATTTGTAGTTTATGTGGTTAACAAATCATCTAGAATCAGTATGGTTAATAAAAGTATGATATAGAGCTCCTTTATAAGGAAGAAATAGCATTATTTTGATTAAGATAAAACAATTTGAGTATAAAAATGTTATGTTATTTTTATTAAGATAAAACAATATGTGTAGAAAATTTTGAGGAGCTCACCCAGCATTAGAAAATTCCAAACGAGCATAACTCCATAGAAGCATTTTAAGCTTTGATTAGTGTGTGTTCATGCCCAAGGTTTCTAAATGCCTTTCCTTTTGTTACCCTTTTCTTATTTTTTGTCTTGTCATCTTTGATTCATATGCTCAGCTATTGCAGAAAGATATGTTGACTAGTTCAAATGATACACCTTCTATGCTCAACTATTGCAGATAGATATGTTAACTTCAAATGCTACAACTTCTATGCTCAGCTACTCAGATATTTTCCGCAAGCTAACTTAATGATACAATTTTTTACACAAATGATGCAGCTCCTTAAATATTGTGAATGGTTTTCTTCTGCTTTTTTTTTTGTTATTTTTTTCCAACTTCTATGCTTAGCATGCATTTAAACCTTCATGGGCTTTCATAAAACACTTTGGGACTAGATAGAAATATATAAATATGGGGTATATAGTGCAATTTAAGCTATCCTCATGACACCTTTTGATTATTTTATTAGTTTCTCTAATTTAGAATTATTTCTTTACAACTTTGTAAGATTGAAGTGTAAATAATATGGCTCACATGCAAACAAGAATTTCGAAATCTAATTTTCTCTTAGATGTGTCCAAACCCCTTTGCATATTTCTAATTTGCAATTCCATTCACCATAAAACCCACTGCATTCTAGACTCTAGAGGATCATTTATTTTTCCGCTTATAAGGATGCAGCTATTGGGAAGCAATCCCAACAATGGACATTGCAACAACACTAGGTAATGTTTTCACTTAAAGAATTCTAAGATTGATTCCCCTTGTAGTTGTCTTCTGATATCTTCTAGGCTTTGGTTGTCTTTAGCTCTGCATTCAACTACCATGAAAAACCCATGACACTCAGATTGTAGAGAATTCACAACTCAAATTTATGATTTCAAGAAATATTTACCTCATTCTAACTAATTTCTACTAGAAATTAGTACCATAAAAGTGCCTATTATAGTACTTGTTCAGGTGTTTCCAGTTGTTGTACTACTACTCCAGGTTTTTCCAGCTATTTTACTTGGCCTATGAGATTTTGACTGGATTTTTTACACTGAGGGATTTAGCCTTTTGGATTATTGAGCTTGAAATGAATTCCAGTTAGTACAATTCTGATCTTTGTTTTTCATTTGAAGTCATTTTGTACCCTTCCTTCCCTAGATAATATGACCTACGTTCTTCCTTTGCACTGGTCATAAAATGGTGGTATTCCAACTTCCCAAAATTCCTCGAAGTTTAAGGCTTAGGAAGGCTAATTATCTTGGTGGATTCATTAGTCGTTGAGTTTAGAAATGGTTTTGGTGGTTGTGGATTTGGCTGAACATTTCTTCACCTAAAAGTTCACAAGACATTAATTTGCAAGCTCTTCACCGCCTTCCTGAAATGGAAGCATTTCTATTAATGGAATCAAAACTTTAAAACTATTGTTATTTTGTTTTTCCAGTGAGTGTGCTTTGGCTACTCAAAAACTATTGAACTTAAAACGTAACTATCTAGTGTTTCATAACTCCACATCTATGTTTTCATCAGTTATTTTTAAACAAATGGGAAGTTAGGAAAAACCCTTTCCAAATACTTTCAGACTACAACAATCTCAAAAGAAACACTGGGGAAAGTGTCCAAAATTATTGCACTAGGTTCAATAGTGTTTATAATGCACTGCCCCCAGACTTGAAACCTCCACAAGGCTCGGCTTTAAACAAATTTCCTGAAGGATTTGATCCTGAAATGGCTTATTAGTAAGGTAGATTAGAATAGAAAAATGAAGGTTCAAACAAGCTCAAATATTGAACCTATGAGATTGATGAAGAACTGGTTCTAAAAGCTCAAAACTTGAACCAGGAAAGAAAGAGGAAGCAGCTCAAACCAAATTCAAAACAGAGCTGAAGAAATAATGAAGGATGTTTTAGTTTTCAGATCTTAAGCCTTCACAAAATTTTGTTTTACTTTTCTGCAAATTTTAGTCTATGTGTAGCTTGTTTTTATGCCATAGATCAATAACAAGGTACACTGCTTAATCCTGGCTTGGCTGCTTTTAAATTTCCTGTTTTAGAATTGAGAGAATAAAAGTTTGTCAGACAGTCTAATCTTGACAGATAGTATTTAGGTAGAGGAATTTATGAATTCAACTGCTTAATCTGAATTCATGGAGAAATAAGAGTATACTTAGACTAGTTTTACGTTTTCAATAAAAGAATAAAATGATTGATGAAAAGGTTTTGAAGTCCAAATGCGCCTGCTGAAGAAAAAATGTTAGGAAGTAGGTTATGTAGGTAGTTGTTTGGGAAATACTTTTGCTGATGTAACAAGTTCTAATCATTTCTGTTAGCAACTGATAAAAAAATTATCAAAGTGCAAGGCACTACTCAATTTCCAAAGAAAATTGTCTGAAGTTCTTGACACCTTCAAGAAGATGCCATCCCCATGTGGAGCCATTGTTAGCCACCTATAAAAATTTGTCATACCAAATGGTGGCTAAATATTTTTTAGCCTTCAAGAAACAATTTATGTCCAAATTGTGAGTTCTTGAAGTCTTATGATGATAACTATCCTTGGAATTAATCTTCACTGCTGTTTCACTATTAGTCCTTGAAATAGAAACTATATAAGATTCGATGTGATATTACTGAATAGATACTACATAGATGCCTGGATCACATATCCTAAAATTTAAACTAAACTTAATACTACTTACTTCTGCTAAACCTAGCCAATAGTGCACCTTGTTTTGTATACGACCTATCAATTACACTGCCGAATACTTGGAACAAAAATACTTTTGATTAATGACCATCTTCAGAATGCGTATTTAAAATTCAGAAATACAGCCTCGACACTGCAACACAAAAAAAAAAAAAACATATAACTTCGCATCATTATTCTCTTAACAAGCACAAAACAACACATGTTCTTTAGTAAATTAAGGACTTCAAGTCAGTGTTACCTTCAAGTAGAGACGACAGCACCGAAAACGTCATTCAAAGGCGTGGTGGAAACCAGCGAAGCCCATAGAAGCTCCAGTGCCTAATAAACATAAAATGATAATGGTGTTAATCTATAATGTTCTTCACATTAAAAACATTATGAGCACAAACTATAAAGAACAATAGTATCTCCTTACCTCAATGGGACCGACACTCGAATTTCGCTCCGCCAAATCGGATAAATATTTGACATTGAGCTTATTCAGCAAGTTAAGGCTGGTGATGGTTGACGAGGGAGATATCTGTAAGTCATTGGTGATTATGTATGTAACTGTATCCTTCACATAACCTCCCCCGCCGCTTCCACTTCCACTGACTCCTGTGCCATCAGCTCCATCTCCCATGTAAGGGTTCTGCAATTACACCGTATAACTCAAAGAGCTCACCAGAACGATCTTCTAGTGCCTGGTGCTCAGGGTGCCGACATAGGTGCAATAGTTGCGAATACATTGGAAAGGAGTGCTTTTGGTGCCTGTGCTCAGCGCCAGTGATCTAAAATTGTGTGAACAAAGTATTTCTTATACAGAGATTGACAATAGGGGCTTTTACTGGTTATTTCACCTTTACTAGAAAGGATGAAACCAGAAGCTTCTGGCCCACATACTGGCTCTGCCTAAAGAAATATAATGTAAACACTAAATAGATCTGATCAATGAAAGTATTTGTTTATGTGAAAAGTATTCATTAATCAAAATTTTATGTGTGAATAAGCAAGTTCAAGTATTCTGCAAATGAAGTAATGTGGTTTGAAGATGAACTAATGAGTTTTGTTCACTGTATAAGTCTGCTTGGGAAAAGTGTACTTATGAAAAGTTACTGTTTAATGTAGCAGAATCTGAAATTTAACAGTAAAAATGCACAGCATAACAGTAAGCATTTGTTTAAGCAGTTCACCCCTCTCTTGGGCTACCTCTGCTGGGTCCAAAAGCCTCTAATTAGGCTTTTCCCTCTTTCATTAATGCTCAAATTAAGAATTACACTGTGTAGAAAGCCTCAAAAGGAAAAATTAGCTGCATATTTAGAAACAGAAGACTGAAATCAGTATAAATCGACTATTCATTCACCTCCAATGGATGAGTATAGTCCAACACAGCTGATCTTTCATTAGGCCCTGGTGGCTCCACAACCAAAATCGCTGGTAAAATCATTGATAGAGTGCCCTGATGGCTCTGCAACCTATCCCAACAGCTCCATAATGCTTCAATACCCCAAAATCAAAAAAAACTTCGTCCCAAATGGACTTCCCTAGCCAAATTTATGGCTAACTGAAGTTTGCCCAGTGTCACCTAGAAAAACTCCACTAAATGTGGAGAACTAGAGTTAACTCCAGTTAAAAATGGAAAAAAATGCCATATTCTGCGGCGCACTCCAACTTTATTGGGAGGTTAAGTTTAATGCTGTGGACGTGGTCACATGCACCACCGTCCAACCTGCCGCGATTAATGTTATAACAAACAGTTTGATAACCACAATGTTTGATTTAACCACAACTTGTGCCACCGATTCCGTTCACATGTTAAACAGTGTATTAAATGTTATCATAACCATTTGGTTTTGCGCGCCAAGTCTAAGCTACGGTTCCGAGCGAACGGTTATATGATGGAGGGGGCTGGCCCTTGGGGCTAGCCCCCTTTCAGGCTCACCCAAAACAAATTTAACGTGTAAATATAAGTTCAATCCATTAAATGATAAGAAAAATAGCTGTGGCCTGTTGGTCGGGCCTCTCTGTTGCTTCCGACCCGACCCACGTTCGAATCCTGCCGCGCATCACAAAAATTTTAATTGCCATTTCTGTTGGACCTTGGAGCCACGTGGTGGCCTCTGGGCTAGCCACGTGGCGCCCTTTCATTGGCTGCCTGGGGAATATTCCAAAGAATATTATGTGGAATATTTCATGGAATATTCCCAGAATATTCTATGGAATATTGTTTTTTTAATAAAAAAAATTTATAAAGTCAATTTTGGCCATTTTTTAATTGAAATTGGCAAACTTCAAAGCTGAATATCTTCTTCATATGGCGTCGGTTTTCAGTGCCGTTCGCGTCTACAGGATTTTTTTTCCGAGCTCTTTCCATTCGATCTAGTTCAGACCAATTATAAGTAACTTAATTTTTGAGAATTTTTCTACAAGAGACTTGATCTCCTGATCACACCTCCCAAATGGGAAGCTTTTGGACCCCAAAAGCTCTTTGATTACTGAAACTGATGATGTGGAGACTGATTCTCCACTCTTCCACCCTTGAATAACTGAAATCTACCTGATTTCATCAAATGAAGCTTTTGAGAAAATGATAATCTGTCTCTGGAATCAACTGATCGACCATTGCTAAGATTGACGGAGTCATGATGCAAATGATTAAAATTTGCAGAACAACAATTGTAATCTGCAGAAAACAAACTTTTTCTACACTGATCAAACTTCCCAGAAGACTTAAAATAACTTTCACCTTGCAAATTGTTCCCATGGCGAATTCTACCATTCTGAAACCAACTTTTTCCCATGCTGAATTGTGTGTCCTCCTTGCTTGCACTGCTTTGCTTTGACACTTCATTCACTGCATTGGCTGACCCAAAAGGTAATTTGTGCAACATAACATCATCTTCTTTCAAAGACAAACTGTTATTAAACTGAGACAAATCATTAGCAACATCATAAAAAGGTGAATGCTCAAAATCTGGTTGTTTCAACATTAACAAAGTTAGACTTTGACTTGCATTAACCAGTCTTTTCAATTGAATTTCATGGAGTAAAGAAGATTCCAGCTTCTTCTTGTGAGCTCTCACAATGTACTCTTTACCATCTTTGAACAAGTGATACTTGTTTTCATGGCGATGAAAGATGGCCTTCCTGTCAAATAAATAAGGACTTCCCAAAACAATACCTGAGATATCAAGCAACACCACATCAAGTTCTACTGTGTCAATAAAATGTGCAGTTATTGCAAAGCGCAATATGCACTTCCTTGAAACTTGCAAATTGGCATCCTTACATATCCATCCAAGTGGATAAGGCTTCGGATGTGGAATGGTCTCAAGTTTAAGCTGCTTGACCAAGTCTCCAGATATAAGATTCGCTTATGACCCACTGTCAAATAATGTGTCAATTTTGGTATGTTTTGAAATTACCCTCAAATGGAAAAGCTCTATCCTCCTCTTTTCTTCATGAGTATCTTTGTGACAATTCAAAGAGCTAAAACTAGGAGTTGTGTCTTGCACCATTTCTTTTCCCTTAATGTTCTTTAAAACCATGGCGATGATTTTTGTCTCATCACCTGAGTCTGACCCTAAGTCTTGCTCAATGGTTGCTACAGTTTTCTCCTTTTCTTTGGTCTTGTTTTTGTTCTTGTATTTTTCTGGTTTCAGTTCAGGATGAAGCTTCCAACAATGATCTTCATCATGACTTGTCTTCGAACAGTTCTTGCAAAAGAACTTTCCTTTTTCTTTTCTTGAATTTGCAACTCTCTTCTTTCCTTTGTTTTTGAAATTACTATCCTCATCAAAAGTATTATTTCCTCTAGCTTCTAAATGTGTAGCCTGCACACAGACTTCATCTAAGCTATTAGGATTGAACATTAGAATAGTATGTTGTAGATAATTGTGCAAACCTCCTATGTATTTCAACAAGGTGTCTTGACTTTGTAAGTCTACCCCAAGTAGAAGTGCTCTCCTTCTAAACTCTTGGGTATAATCTTGCACATTTTGACCCTTAAGTTGCCTAAAATTTTGCCAATTCATGATTGCTTTCTGAATATGAGCAAGAGGATAAAATTGTTTCTTAATAGCTGTAATAAACTCATTCCAAGTTAGAGTTATCTTACCATGTTTTTTAATTTCCTCCCTGGTCTTGGCTTCCCACCAAACCAAAGCTGCTCCATCCATTCTCAAAGAAGCTAATTGGATTTTTGTGTCATCATCATGCAAATTCTGAATCCTTAGATAGACTTCCAGCTGTCTAATCCAGTTATCCAATTTTTCTGCATTCACATCATCATTAAACATCAGCAACTCAAACTTCACATCAAGCTTTAACAAAGGATTTTTAAGAGATGTTTTTGTTTTGTGTGATTGATTAACAGAAGTTGAAGAGGATGATGTGGAGGAAGAGGATGATGATGGAGATGGTGGATCACCATTTCCTCCATTTCCTTTCTTAGACTCATATTTGGCTTTCTTTCCTCTTGAAGAATCTCCTTCTTCTTTTTGGTTTCTAGACCCTTCTCCAGCAATCCTATCATTTCTCTCCTGGTATAGGATCCTAACCATCTCAGTCATGTCCAAGAAAGCTTTTCTAAAGACTCTTTCTTCTTCCTTGGAATCCATTCCCTCATGTAATTCTCCTTCTCTGGAAGACATGTTTGTGGCTGATTCTAAGGCTAATGAGGATGAAATGGAAGGTGGAGATAATGGCACTCTAGCCCTCCTTGGTTGAGGATCAACTCGTTCTCTAACCAATTGACCTTCCCCTCTTTTCAATTTCAGCCTAGTAAGCATCAAATTTTGTAGAATAACACAATTTACTTGCACAAATTTCACAAACTCTTAAGCAAAACCTAGAGCTCTGATACCAATCTGATCTGAAATTGTTGAACAAAGTATTTCTTATACAGAGATTGACAGTAGGGGCTTTTACTAGTTATTTCACCTTTACTAGAAAGGATGAAACCAGAAGCTTCTGGCCCACATATTGGCTCTGCCTAAAGAAATATTATGTAAACACTAAATAGATCTGATTAATGAAAGTATTTGTTTATGTGCAAAGTATTCATTAATCAAAATTTTATGTGTGAATAAGCAAGTTCCAGTATTCTGCAATGGAAGTAATGTGGTTTGAAGTGAAACTAAGGAATTGTGTTCACTGTATAATTCTGATTGGGAAAAGTGTACTTATGAAAAGTTACTGTTTAATGAAGCAAAATCTGAAATATAACAGCAAAAATGCACAGCATAACAGTAAGCATTTGTTTAAGCAGTTCACCCCTCTTTTGGGCTACCTCTGCTGGGTCCAAAAGCCTCTAATTAGGCTTTTCCCTCTTTCATTAATGCTCAAATTAAGAATTACACTGTGTAGAAAGCCTCAAAAGGAAAAATTAGCTGCATATTTAGAAACAGAAGACTGAAATCAGTATAAATCGACTATTCATTCACCTCCAATGGATGAGTATAGTCCAACACAGCTGATCTTTCATTAGGCCCTGGTGGCTCCATAACCAAAATCGCTGGTAAAATCACTGATAGATCACCCTGATGGCTCTGAAACCTATCCCAACAGCTCCAGAATGCTTCAATACCCAAAAATAAAAATAAAAATCGTCCCAAATGGACTTCCCTAGCCAAATTTATGGCTAACTGAAGTTTTCCCAGTGTCACCTAGAAAAACTCCACTAAATGTGGAGCACTGCCAGATAGCTCCGACAAATATGGGGCAGTTGCTAAATTTGAGGGGTCTACCGAAACTTCCGCCAGTCGTGGGGCTAAAGATTAGGTCCACGTGACCGGACTGAACAGAAATAGTTGAATAAACTTTGAGTTTTTAATGTGGAATATTAAAGTTTGAACCATATATTAAACGCATTGGAAACCACTTTGGCGGAATTCACGTGACCATACTCAACATGTGCGCGCCAATGATTTGAAGACACGGTCCCGAGCAGAGGTCACATCGTAGAGGGGGCTGGCCCCCTTTCGGGCCCGCCCAAAACAAATTTAACATTTAATTATAAGTTCAATCTGTTAAATAATAAGAAACATAGCCGTGGCCCATTGGTCAGGCCTCTCCATTGCTTCCGACCCGACCCACGTTAAAATCCTGCCGCGCATCACAAAAATTTTAATTACCATTTCTGTTGGACCTTGGGGCCACGTGGCAGCCTCTAGGTTGGCCACGTGGCACCTGTTCATTGGTTTCCTGTGAAATATTCTGCAGAATATTCTGTGGAATATTCCCAGAATATTCTTTGGAATATTCTTTTTTAAATAAAAATATTTTTTATAAAGTCAAATTTGGCCATCCTTTTACTGAAATTGGCAAACTTCAAAGCTGAATATCTTTCTCATATGGCATCGGTTTTCAATGCCATTCACGTCTACAGGATCGTTTTTCTGAGCTCTTTCCAGTCGTTCTGGTTTAGACCAATTCTGAGCAACTTCATTTTTGAGCATTTTTCTACAAGAGACTTGATCTCCTGATCAGCCAGAGGCCGAATTCATTAATAATTCCAGGCTATTCAAAAACCTGTTGCAGGAATTAAGAGGGAAAATTTGAAATTTGAACACATCCACAGATGGCTGGAATGGCCGCTACCGGGGCATTAAAGGCCCGATAGCAGGTTGTTATTGTTGGCCTTAACTCGCCACCTTCGCCTTAACTCACCCAATCTAGATAGTCACATCAGACTCCCATCGGATGGTTAGACATCCCTACACGTCGGAGTGGTGTACACGGTAGGTACAGTCAAGCAGATCCTTCTGCCCGTCTTGATGATCGATGCCATGGGCATGGACATGGCATGCTCAGTAGTACTCTTAACAGCATTAATGGGTGAATAGCAGTGGAAATAGTGGTTTCCGGCTGTTATTGCTTTCCTTAACTCGCCACCTTCGCCTTAACTCGCCCAGTCTAGACAGTCACATCAGACTCCCATCGGATGGTTAGACATCCCTGCACGTCGGAGTGGTGTACACAGTAGGTACAGTCAAGTAGATCCTTCTACCCATCTTGATGATCGATGCCATGGGCATGGACATGGCATGCTCACTAGTACTCTTAACAGCATTAATGGGCGAATAGTAGTGGAAATATTGGTTGCCCTATACATAGCTGAACTAAAGACTCCTCCTTCATATAAACTCCAATATTCACAAGAAAATTCTAATGTGACGTGCCTTGAAATCGCTTGTCGTCTGTGACAGTACCTGTAATTTATTATATGTATATTTCATTTATATTCTCCATTCACTGAAGGCCATTTGAATTTGAAATTGGCTTTCCTGTCTTGTTTTGAAATTTGTTGTCCAGTTATCTGATAATTGTTTCTCTCTTGCATCTTTTTTTCAGTAAAAGAAAAAACCTTGTTTTTCAACCATTCTCTCTTTTATGTTCATATTGTAGGGCTGAAAGCACTGCGGGCTCTGATGGATAAACTACTTGTGCCTAGATCTTAATCGTGGAAGCTTCTACGAAGATAAAAATGAGCTCATCAACAAACTTCACTCAATTCTGAGTAACAAGTTTGTAATTTCATAGCCTCTTTTGCTTCAATAAATTCTGTTACAAATAAGCACTAATATTTATATTAAACACTGATTTGCTATGAGTGAAGAGGTTTCTTGATGCTCCAATCCCAATCCTGAGCGCAACTTTTAAATATAGACTAGACTGATTTTAATAACTCTTTAAAGATGTGCAGGTAGTCTCTTATTGCAGCAAGATTACTGACTGACAAGGAGATCAAGAATAACTGGAACTTGAACATGAAGAGAAATTTGGTGAGCTAGGAAATCAATCCCTGGTCCCATCGACCCCTTTTCCCTCCCCGCAACAACAAAACTACGTCTTCATCTTGGCTTGTTCCCAACCACGAATTTTCTGCAATACAGAACCTTAGAATGCCAGAGATACGAGACTTCTTCCAGCACCACCGATCGAAAAGCGGAAGCATTGGATGCGGAAGAGGATCTGGACCTTAATTTGAATTTGTGTATCAATTTTAAGTCTAATTCACCTCCCATGAGAAATAGAGCTTCAAGCGTCAGTATTTTGAGTCTGTTATTTATATTGTTTTGAATATTTTAGAAATTTAGTTTCTGAACCAAAGTGGTTCATGAAGTTTGGTATCTAATCAAAGTGTGATGCTAATATTTAACAACTAAACCATTGGTAAATTTTCATTTCAATTGGAAATGAAACCATTTTTATCTTTGCTAATATTTAGCAACTAAACCGTTGGTAAAATTTCATTTCTATTGGAAATGAAACCATTTTTATCTTTTGCCACACTAAATTTAGATATTTCTTTGATCATTATTGACTTTTATCCATTTTAAAGCTAAATAAGACAATCTATTGCAACTTAAAATCTAAGCTAAATAAGACAATCTATTGCAACTTAAAATCTACTGCAAAATAGCAAACTGAAGTTAAGAACCTGCAAAATCACAAACTGTAGTTAAGAATCCTGTGTTATTAAATGCAACCACTCACTACTTATTTGATAAAAATAAGAAACACTCACTACTTATTTGAAAAAAATCATTGTTTTCTGAAATCACTCGCAATCAAAGTTGAATATCAAATAATTGAATATTAGTTGTTAGAATATCTAATCTAGTCATTACTATGGGAAAATAAAAACCATTGGCCTCATCCATTTATTGATGGGAAATAATAATAATAATAATAAAGAATTAAAAAAAAATACATGGATATAATTAATGATTTCTATAGAATCATGGATTTAATGATCTTTATAGAATTATAGAGAAGTAACTATTTTTGTTGTAAAGTCCATGTTTAGAGTTAGAGTTGTTGTAAACTAAGGCAATATGGACTATAAGTAAATAGAGTGCTAGATAAAAAACAACCATTGTTATCCAAAAAATTAAGTAGCTATTGCTTTTATATCTAATTACCATTTAAAGAAATTGATCTATTGCAGTTCTAAGTGTCCCATTCACTAGACATTGGAGAATGGGGACTCATTGGTGAACAAAAATAACTTACCTTGCCACCAAATCAAATTAAAAGTGAGAAGAAAGAATGTGTTGTTGTTTAGAATGTCACTTAAAAAATAAAGGGGAAATAATATTCTATGGTTGATGGAGAGGAGGTGTTTTTGAAAACACATTTGAAAGGTCTTGACTCTAAAAATAAAATCAATTATTGAATTACCAATTTAAAGTTAGGCTTATTTAAGCAAGATAAACATTACATCATATATTTCTTACATGAATTAGGGTTAATATATTATATATTGCGACCAAAATATTTGTAAGGTGAAGAGTAGTATATGGTGGTAAATATAAAATTCTATATAAATAAGTAATAAGAGCTGTATTTAATAAAGGTCTTTTTGGAAATTCGAAGTTATTTATAAGGTCTTAACATTTATAAAATGAAATGGGTGTTAATTAAAAAGCAAATCACCTAATAGACCAAAGGATCATTGAAAGGTGATAAAAAAGTATAAAAAGTTTTAGGTTTTTATTAAAAATTTTATTTCAAATTTTTATTATAGGAAAGTACCAAAGGTTTGGGTTATTATTAGAATTAAAGAAATTAAAATTATTATTTCAATTTTTTTTATTATAGGAAGGTATCAAAGGTTTTGGGTTCTTATTAGAATTAAAGAAATTAATATTTCAAATTTTTAGCAATCATGATAATATCAATGGAAACGGATATAAATATTGTAAATGCATTTTTAATCATTAGATATAATCATATTGAAATGTGAGCAAAGTAGATTCCTTGACAATAAAGAAAATTACTTAACATAAGAATTGAAAAGTGACAAGGAACCTATAGCTTCATAATCAAATAATATGAAATCCAATTTGTAAATCAAGCACTAAACATTGTCTCTACAAAACATCACAATCAAATCTACCTAAAAATTGTAGTTAGAAATTCAAAAGTAATCACATATTAAAAAGTAGAAGACACCATAGCCAAACTTTAATAAAATAAGAAGGTATCGAAATAAAAATATAATGATTTTAAGGGTATTATGAGGGTTTAAAATAAAAGGACAAGGAAATTTCTCATTTAAAAAAGCATAGTCCAAAATTATTTGCACAAATCCAGAAGAAAAAGGATACGAAGCAATATAAAAAAAGATAAGGACAAAATAAGGAAAACATCAAGAAAGAATTCAACAAGAATGTGTTAAAATGTAGCAAGAAAAGGCTTCATTTGACTTGTGCCTTAGTCAAATGGAGAAATTCGATTTCCACATCAAAAAAATGACTTGGATTGCAATTAGTTCGATGACATGTCTTTGTGTCCTAGTTAAGTCAGTAAATTCGAGTTATAGGCTAGAAGTACAATTGTGCATGGGTTGAAATAGCAAGTTTGAGTTATATAGTCTATATAATTTTAGTGCACTGGGGTTTTCTTGGGGATTGATTCATTTATACATTTATTTTTGTGAATCAATTTATTTTTCTATTAATTCAAAGTATTACATCTTGCTATGATGCTACTCGAAATATTGTTGGCCTCTCTCTTACTAGATTATTGGCCAACAATTATATACCCAATTACATAGTGAATTGCCAAACTAGCATTGTTTTACATAAGTTAACAAGAAAAAAGTGCCAAAACACCCATAAAACAAAGAGACAACCAATACAAATTAGACATCATTCGAGTTTATTGGGGCTAGATGAGCTAAACCTAATTGAGGGGATGATAGAAGTTTGAATCCACAATGTGTGTGCCCCTCCATTTGAGCCAAATAGGGTTCCAGACAGTTAAGCTACTCCTGAATGCACCACTACTATCTCCAAATACTGACAAATATATCATGCAAATCCCACAAGTTGTGTTGGATATGATTCATAAAATCCATGGTATCACTCTGACCATCTTTCTAGTCCTGATTGAGCTAGTCTAATGCAACACTTAGTTTCCAAAACACACCAACAAGGTCTTCTGTTATGGTATGGTTTTCCACAGAATGAAAGCACTAAGAGAGTAGTAGGTCAATTGTTTCTCCATGGATCTATCCATGGTGTAGTTTCCTACCCTAGACTCCCCTCCCCTCCATTCCTCTACGAGCCTAATCATGTTGGGGAAGCATCTTCACCACCCGTCCTTGAATATATTGGCTTGAAGAGAACATGTCTATGTTGCACTATCTAGGTGGCCCTTTTGTCCCATGAGAGGCCTCAATCAACCATGACCCCTAATGCGAATGATATATGGAAACGAAACCCCCACAATCCACCCCAAAAGTCACCCAAACATGTGCAATGACACCTATTGTTAGGCATTGGATAATGCAACGCTCCCTTTGTGTTTCGCGACATGTGCTTAACTGCCTCTCAAGGATAAATTAAATTTGGGTTGTATCTCGTTAATAACACCTATGTCTTTTGGTGTAATGAAAATTGTGATTCCAACAAATGGCATCAGAGACAAACATCTAGATTTCAAAACACACTCAGGTCACATTGGCGGGGAGATTGTTAAGCATTGGATAATACAACACTCCCCATTTGTTTCGCAACATGTGCTTAAATGCCTCTCGATGATCTGTTAAATATCGTGGTCTGTTCGTTTCCTAAAACCTGCTAGTCTTGGTGTAAGGGAAATCATGATTCCAATTGGATTCCAACACCTACAATGGCACACAAAATTGACAAATCTCCAAACAATAGGAAAAGAAAACCAAAATTCAAAAATGGCATGGAACTTTCTAGATTGACCCTTCAAACAAAGTAACAAGAAGAAAATTTACAAATAAACCCAAGAGGCCCACCAACTAACCCTTTTGTAGTTTCCAAAGCCTAGAATTCCAATTCAGAAAGAAATTTATTCTCCCAAGCCACAAATACCCTCAATATTCTAGCACCAAGCCCAACTAGAATTCCCAAGAATATACCCACCAAACCAACAGACATGCAATATAACCAATGAAGGAGGAAAATATAAACCAACCTTAATACAAGGTATAGATATTTTACCAAAAAATTGTGAGCCAACAATTTCTCTAGTAAGTCCACCGCTTCATCTAAGTTTTGCCTCAACCACCTGTTGAAATATGTAACTAGGTTTGATATTCATAATGACATATGTAGTCATGATTTTATGTATTTTATGTAATAAGAAAAAAAAAATTATTATTGTTGATCTTGAGGAATGAGTTTCATGCTCAAGGAAATTTGTTTTTAGATCAAGCTCCCATTGAGAGCTGAATCTAGGGCTTATGAGTAATTTTCATATATGAAAGACCCATTTGTGCATGTTATATATTTTAAAAAGAAAAAAATATTTGAGTCAAATTCAAGTCAAAGTAACCCTCCAAGACCTTGTTAAGTGCTAATTATCAAGTCAACCAACAAAGGAGCAATCAAACTATCTAGAAGGACATGTCGGCCTAGGAATGATGACAATTCAACCTAATAGCATGGAGAAGAGCCTATATAAAGGTGAAATCTACCTCACTAAAGGATCACTCTCACACATGAAGAAGAGTTCGATCAAGGAAAATAAAGGAGTTGAATACCTAGCGAAGGAAAGAGAAAGAAGACAAAATAATTTTTGCTCTATTTTAAGCTAAAAATCCTCCACACATCTGAAGATTAGGGCTTCATCCCACAACAGTAGAAGCCAAAAATTGCAGTCACTCAATTAGGGTTAAATAAAGTCTATTATTGTCAATAGAAGGAGTTAAGGTCAAGCGATGTCAAAAGGAGGAAAATTTGTCCATATTCCAGCCACACGTGTGACCTAAGGTTTCTGCAGAAGAAGTCGAAATTGCAGGTCTGCAACAACTAGCCGAAATTCTTAATTAGGGGCCGAAAATTGAAGTTATGGCACAATTTTGACTATCATTAACTTCGAGAATAATAAATACATCCAGAAGAGGCATTTACTTGGTCTTGGAGGGGTTTTTGGTAAAGGGTCTAGGTCTTGGAATTCGTCAATTGAAGATTCTATAAGAAGAAGAATTATGTGGATTTTCCTCTAAATATTGGAGAGGTTTTGGCCATGGTTGATCGCCTATATCTTGTGT
Source organism: Pinus albicaulis (assembly GCA_034641835.2). Classification (NCBI taxonomy): domain Eukaryota; kingdom Viridiplantae; phylum Streptophyta; class Pinopsida; order Pinales; family Pinaceae; genus Pinus; species Pinus albicaulis. The sequence goes on along the minus strand of CM076578.1, from coordinate 1,192,395,341 downwards.
CCTTTGTCTCATTTTATTTATGGTATAGTAGTTGTTTGATGAAGAAAACACAATATTAATCAAGCTCAAAGAGTTATAATCAAGAAAAGTAAAAATTATTCACAAACAAATATCATTATAAGAGAAATCACCTACACTTATTGCTCCTAAATTTCTCAACATGGTATCAGAGCTAAGGTAACAAGTCAAGGAAGGGAAAATTAAAAAAAGACACTCAAGGACCGAAGCACTAGAAGATCGCCAAATCATTAATCATCAAGAAGGACCACTCATATAAAAGGCACTACAAGGACATGTATTACATCATCATCTTGAATGAAGTAACAAAATAAGACCTCAAAACCCTAGTTTATTAAAAGAAGGATTCTACACTTGAAGCACTCTTGGGAACCTTGCATAATCATCACCTTAAGAATAAGGAAACATCAATGACCCTACTAAAATAAATAAGGACTAAAAAAATTGGACCATCTTGAAGCCCCTACATCAAAGAAAAATAAAAAAGGAGGTTGCCATGTTCAATGAACTATGGTCATTGTGAAAAATTTAAGAAACAACACGGAAGGAAAAAAGTGATGTAGGATCAAATGAGCAAACAAAAGCATTTGCTACCATGGAAAAGAGAAAAGGAAAGTTTGGAAAATTTGGTCCTCATAAAAGTAAAAATAATATGGAGAAGGTTCAATTCTATGGATGTCAAGAATATGTAAACTACAAGAGATATTGTCCCAAGCTCAAGAAGGAAAGCAACAAAAGAGGAAGGGAAGAAGCTCATATCTCTGAAGAAGTCGAAGATGCTGAGAAGAAGAAGTCAAAGAAGGCAGAAGTGAAAGATATCTACTATGATTGAGATAATCTTCTTCACCAAGTTATTTTCATTTTTTTTAAAGTATAACTATCATGGTAGTAATCATTAGAAGCATGATAGGATGTATCGTTCTAGGAGATGACATCATGGAATACGATGAAAGCAGGAGCTCATGACATCAAAATAAGAATGAAATATAGCTGGAGAAAAAGTCTGTGGAAGTCATCATTAGAAGGAAGTAGCTCTTGATAACCTCATTAAAAGAATCAGTAGTAGTTATGGGTAGAAGGAAGCCATCTAGTATCGAGCTCATCATACATAATTGGAAAGGAACATTTGTAGGATGAGGATAATCAAGATCCTCCATTGGAATCTTCATTAGAAGGTTCATCTCTTGGAAAAAGAAAGTCTCTCACTAAGAATACCACCTTGGATGGGATTCACTATTTGGAAGAAAGATGGTATTATTACAAGGGAATGCAACATTTCGAGATGATTGAAATACTCTCAATCAAGGAAAGGAAGCTACTGAAGGAAGTCTAGATGACCAAAAGAAGGAAAGAGGTATGTATGCATATGTTTTAAAATTTATGTCATGCTAGCATATAGTTGTAGATAACTCTAATAGATACTCTACTTTATGAGTATGATCAAAAGGAAAGGGTTCTCTTCTATGCATGAAAGCATGGTTCACATATTGACTAGATGAAGTCTACATAATATGTCCTCATATAGAATATGAGGTGGTTGACAAAAATGGAGGAACTATGGCTAGAAGTTTCAGGGAAACAATGTGTGAAGAAAGAAATAAGAGATCATGAAATATGCAACTATGATCACATAGGAAAGGTGATCAACATCACATGAATAGAATAATTGACCATGATATCTCCATGGGAAATATATGAAGACCGACAGAAAGTTTGGTAAAAAAATAAAGACCCTTAACAATTGAATATCTTGGAAATGTGTCAATATGTATGCAGGAAGTTGAATTTGCAACAAGAAAATGACGTGATAAAGGGCCATCACAAAAGGTAATTTATTATGGTCATTTTTTATTTTGAACAATATCTAGATGGGGTAATATAGGGCTACCAAATGGGAGTTGTGGATGTCACCTACAACTAGCACTCATGTGGAGGTTGAAATATCCTAAAGGAAAAATGATAGGGAAGAGGTAGCAGTATGAAGAAAATCGAAATAAGTTCTAGCATATAATTTTCCAATGAAAGGAAGGATGACATGACTAACATGGTTCGAGAAGGAAAGTGATGGATAGTCGATGCCCCACAAAGAAGTCCCAAAAGATGAAGGCTCCATAATATTAAAATAAAACTCATTACATCAAATGGAGGAGCTCTTCAAGCAGCATAAGGTCCCATGATATAAACCAAAGGAAAACATCTACTATTTAAATTAAGTCCCTGGATAAGAGGGAGCTTGGACAAGTCCTTGGTTAAGAGGGATCTTGGGTACATTCCTTTTATAGGAATAGGTGTATCCTCCCTAGTCGACAGGGAGAGATATGCACAACATTCTTTTATTCACTTGGGAATAAATAATGGAGGATTGGGTAAGAATTTGACAGCTAATACTCTTTGAGGACGTGGTAGGGCATCCAAGATAATAGTAGTTGTAGAAGACCAATTTTCTTTGAGGACTGGGAATCCAAGATAAGAATAGTAATAGAAGGACATACCCCGTGAACACCCAAGTGGGGTATGTTCCTTATGAGACGATGATGATGGTGTTTATAAATTATTGGTCTTGCCAACATTGTGCTCTGATCTTTTGTAGAGATAGATTTGTTAGTCAAGGCCTTGTTATGTGACAATGTTGGTTGATATGATGCTAAATAGATGGGTTACCAATCGGATTATTCTTATGAAAATTATTAAGATTAAGAATTTCCAAGTACCTTGTATGGATTATGAATACCTCCCTAGTTAAGAGGGAGTGTTGAAATATGTAACTAGGTTCAGTCTTCATAATAACATATGTAATCATGATTTTATGTATTTGATGTAATAAGAAAAATAAAATTTATTATTGTTGATCTTGAGGCACGGGTTTCATGCTCAAGGAAATTTATTTCTAGGCTAAGCTCCCATTGAGAGCTTTTAGGGCTTATGAGTCATTTTCATGAATGAAAGACCCATTTGGGCATGTTATATATTATAAAAAGAAAAATTATTTGAGTCAAAGTCAAGTCAAAATAACCCTCCAAGACCTTGTAATGTGCTAATTATCAATTCGGAAAACAAAGGAGTAATCAACCTATCTAGAAGGACATGTTTGCGTAGGAATGATGATAAGTCAGCCTAATAGCATGGTGAAGAGCCTATATAAAGGTGAACTCGACCTCACTCAAGGATCACTCACGCACAGTAAAAAGAGTTGAATCAAGGAGAAGAAAGGAGCCAAATACCTAGTGAGCGAAGGAAATAAAAGAAAAAATCATTTTCGATATGTTTTGGGAAAAAAATTCTCCACACGTGCAAATATTAGGGCATCATCTTGCAACAACATAAGCAAAAAATTCCATGCTTTCAAAGGAGCCAAAGTTTAGGCCAAAGAAGGTTTATTTAGCAAGTCGAATTGTCAAGGGGAGTCAAGGTCAATTAAAGTCAAAAGGAGTAAAATATGTCCATATTCCAGCCACACATGTGACCTAGGTTTTTTGTTGAAGAAGTCGAAATTGCAGGTCTGCAATAGCTAGCCAAAATTTTGAGATAAGGGCTTAAATCTAAAGTTGTGGCACAAGTTTGACTAGCATTGACTTGAAGAAGAAGTACATCCAAAAGAGGCATTGAATTGGTCTTGGAGGGGTTATTGGTCAAGGGTCTAGGTCTTAGAATTCATTAATTTAAGATTCTATAAGAAGAATGATTTTGTGGGTTTTCCTCTCAAGATTGGAGAGATTTTGGCCCTGGCTGAGTGCCTATATCTTATGTCACTTGTATCATTTTTATTTATGTTATGGTAGCTATCTGATGAATAAAACACAATATTAATCAAGCTAAAAGAGAGCCTAATCAAGAAAAGTAAAAATTCTTCACAAGCAGTTATCATTATAAGAGAAATCACTTACACTTGTTACCCTTATATTTCTCAAAAGAACCCAGGTCCCAAATTTGCTTGCATCAAACCACAACACAGATTATAGCAACACCAGCTTAACCAAATTAATATCCTTCCAAGAGTGCTAGGGAATTGTTGAACCAAAGTTTAAACTCGAGAGGGGGGGGGGGGGGGGTGAATCGCCTTAACACATTCTTGATCTTTTAGAACTTTTCATTAAACTTATTTACACCTCCATTTCATATCCAATTTAGTGTGTGAGTAATCTTAGAATGTAAGCAGCAAGTGTTAGTATAATATAGCAATAGACTTAATATGAGATCAGCATGTATTAAGCAGATGATACATATCAGATCAATACATAAATATCATGCACAGAGACACCAGATATAAGTGGAAACCCATAAAGGGAGAAAACCACATCTTATTATTGTAGTGATGCAAAGGCAAGCTCCAACTCCCTCTCACCACTGTTTTTCTGCAGGCACCAACCTACAGGAGGCTCCTACCTCAATTCTGCAAGCTACAACTTGCAAGGAAGCACCAACTCCTTTCAATTTTCTGCAGGCACCAACCTACAGGAGGCTCCAACCTCAGTTAGCTACAACTGACAGCTATCAAGCTGCAACTTGATAGGGAAGCTCCAACTTCCTCAATTTATCAACCTGAAGGTTTGCTGATTTACTCCAGATATTAGCTCTATTATGTATCTGCTCTTCTTCTCTTAATCTTCTCTGCTTTATTCTTCTATATTCTGCCTTCTCTATATTTTCTCTCTCTCTCACACCTCTCTCTTTTTGCATATCAAGTTGATATTACTTATAGAAATTTCTTGATGACTGTTTGTTTTCCTCTAGGAATTCGAAATGGATGGTCATACCCCTTGGTCTTCTGCCTCCTCATTTCTTTATCCAACTCAATTTAAAAACATAAAAATATGTACAAAATTTCATGCTACAGTGGGATTTTGACTTTTCCTTAGGATACTTTCCTTTGCATCACAAACAATAAAAAATTAATTCCAACATTTACATTCACATTTTTAATTACATATTTCAATTTTACTCAGCTCCTTTTCTGGATTTTGGCTTTACTAGATTTGTCTTTTCCTACTGCTGTTAAGAACCTGTTCTGCATACTCTTTGTTCACTGTCATCTGCATATTCCCTGTTTTCTGTGCTTATTCTCCTGTCCAACTCATTCCTGTACATATTCCTGTCAAACCTGTAATCTCTGTGTATCTCTGCATGCTCTCCTCTTCTTTTTCCTTTTCCATAATTGCATTCAAGTTTTATGCCCAATCATTTCCCAATCCGGGCAATCTCACACTTCTCTTTAATTCCACGCTGGCAATTTATATAAACAAGTCTGGGTTATTTTAATATCTCAATTCAGAGAATTGCGATATTAATTCAATACTCCTCTATAGTTATAACCTGACAATCTCTTATGTGTACATATGCGCTAATTCTGCATTTACAACCATTCTATGCAACATAATAATTGACCCTCGGCGTATTAAACCATATTCACAAATTCCATGTTTCGCCACTTCACATATACAGTCATTATACATAATATATCCACACATATATTACGCTTTCTTTAATATTGGAACCATTACAACAGAGTCTAAAGATAATCGGCAATCTTTTATTAATTATAAACCTTAGTCTTCCACCGTATGTTAATAACCCGTCAAACTTTAATAAACATCATTAATATAGACCAAATTCATTGTATATATCTCCGCCCCGGGCCCACAGTACAATTGTGAATGCATAGACTGTACCTTTGTTAACTCACGCGCCCATCTGACGGCTGTCATTGCATTGCCCGATCCAACGAATATCGCATGGGCAACTTGCACGAAAGATAACGCGCGATGGCGCGTCACATCTGGACTATCGTTCGTGCACCTTGGTTAAACTCCAGGAAAGTCCGACGCACGATCACCGTCCGATGGCCCTCTTCCAGATCAACGGCTCGTGTCAATTTCGCTCGGCGTCTCTGGTCGATAGTTAATGCACGATGGCACAAGTTAAACGGTGGTTTTACTATTCATCCAGGGACACGCGTCGATCAATCAATGGAATCGCTGCGAAACTCCAAAATACCGCCTTCCGTATAATAGTGGTGCGATGAAATCCACCGTTCACTCCAAACCACTACTACTGTTCATCGGGTCATGGTTCCACTTCCCCGATCATGGTTCCATCCGTCTTTATTATTTAAAAAATTGCTTACTTTTCAATGTATTATTATGATTCGAAATCGTTGTTGACGCACAGTTCTACCATATATACAACCCTTGTTTTGGTTTCGCCTCCATTCATGATTATGGTTCTTATACATGGGTTAGTGAGATTCGATTTCTTTGACGCAGAGCTCACTACAATGTACAATTTAAAACACAACATCAACCAGAAGTCGAGTTCTTCAACTAAATAAAGAGCATTTGAATATAAAGTCCAGAAATTAATTTATATTATGTGCAACGCCCGACTGTATAAAAGATTCTCGGAATTTATATATATATATATATATATATATATATATATATATATATATATATATATATATATATATATATATTTCGAATAACTGCTTCATGATATTACACAACAGCTTGTGGCTACCTTGTCTTTTCTCTCACATCTCCGTCTCTCTCACTCGTGGATAATAGCTCGTATCCCTATTTGGCTTCCTTCCGCTTTGCATTTTTCTCCTTTATATTCATTTCCTCTTTGTTGCCTCCATTTTCTGTCTTTGTCTCCTTGTAATTGTTCCTGTCTCTGCATCTGCTACCTCATTTGCCATCAATGACAACATTTCCAATGTGAATAACACTGTAAGAATGCCCCCCTATGCACTCAAACATCTAGCTTCCCTCGCCACCTTAACTCCCATACCCTTACTCGTCTAACATTTTTTTGTAGAATCAATGCTACCCATTATATCCCCATCCTTCTCTAGGAGGATCACTTAGAAATCGTAGTAGGAAGCATGCTTGGCACACATCATTAAATCCTTTGACAAGTGGACGAGGGTGGCAGGGCCCCCATTGTCCCTTCGATTCCACCAATATTCACCCCCATCGAGGAGGTTCATTTATATATTCAAAAACACATTTTAAATAACTAAAAAGTACAATTTGACTAAAAATTGTATAGCAAAAAAAAACAAAACAAAACATAACTTAGTGTTACGTAAATTTAACATACTGAAAGAGTTAAGGTTCATAGGTCAATAGTGGTGGTTTCATGCACTAGTATTAGTGACCTATGGTATAGAACCTATGGTATTAAACCTATGTTGTAAATAATTTAAAAGGTTTGAGGATTTCCATTGTAATGAGCCAAATTTGAGTAAATGGAAAGTTCACTTGGTAGGGGCTACGGTGTTGGTTGGGTTAGATGCATTTAAGTTGAAAGATAATAAACTTATTACTAGGTTGACTTTTCCCCATTGGCATTTTCCATAGTAAATCATGGTGTGCATGGTTTGTGCATGTTGTTGTTATGCACGGTTTGTGATCATTTATTTCTCTAGCAATTTTTATCTCCAAGACTGAATTTAAAAGGCTTGAGGATTTCCATTGCAATGAGCCAAATTTGAGTAAATGGAAAGTTCACTTGGTAGGGGCTAGGGTGTTGGTTGGGTTAGATGCATTTAAGTTTAAAAATAATAAACTTATTACTAGGTTGACTTTTCCCCATTGGTAATTTCCATAGTAAATCATGTTGTGCATGGTTTGTGCATGTTGTTATTATGCATGGTTTGTGATCATTTATTTCTCTAGCAATTTTTATCTCCAAGACTGAATTAAGAAAGTGTAGCATTAAGAAAGTCTAAATAGGTTAAGTGCCCAAATAAAAATAAAAATAATTTTTTTACAAACATATAATTGTTAAATTTGGTTAGATATACTTACAACTAACAACAAATTCTAAACATAAACTTAAATAATAAAATAGAGAACATGTTAATGGATTAAAAAACAAACTAATCATGGTGATATTACATACTATAAAGTTTTAAAATTCATGTTCACCTTACAATAATTGTTTTTCTTTATTTTTAATTTTATTTATAGTTTTTCTCTTTATTATATTATTTCCATTTTCATGGCTTGTAATTTTTTCTCCATATTTCCAATTTAAAATGCCTTCTTATTATTTTGTTAAATATATATGTGTGTGTGTTATATAATATAAATAATATTAGTTAATCATATTTTTAATTTTTGGAGATGACATTTAACAATACAATATTTTAATAGTTGTTCTATTTTTGTAATGAAATATTTATTTTTATTGTTTTTTAGTTTAATTAAGCTATATTTAAGCTAAGATGCAAGTACTAGCTACTATGTGGCTTTTGTTATCATTTAATTTTCTGATAGTTTTTTCTATATGGCACTCATAATTTGAGATAGAGAAGTTATCTCTAGAAAACAAAAACTATAGTTCCATGTCTTATTACACCAACATAGATCCATCTTAAGTAAAAAAAATTAAAGTGCAAAATACAATGTGTTATTTTTCATTGTTTAAATTGCATTTTTGAATGCTAAGTAGAATATATATATAAGACTAAATAAAAATTATAACCATACAAGCTTTTTTAAAAAAACTTTTATATATAGATATATATGAAGTTGATATGGACATAAATTACTTAACATAGATCTTCAAATAGTTAACATATTTTTATGTTCGTTTTTACTTTTTATTTTAAACGGCACTAGGTTATAGACAAACTTACACATCCCCTCAAACTGGGCTGTAGAAGTAATTGTTTAAGGAAATATTAATTCTGACGGTTTCACGACAAGAAGAGTGACCAGAGATTGAAATATTAATTCTGACAGTTCCACGACAAGAACAGTGACGAGAGATTCCATTAACATGAGTCACTCTTTTCAGAGCGCTCATGAATTATAACGATCAGTAACGAACAAAATCGGCTCAACTTGCTAATCCGCTCTGTCATTTACAGTCTCGCAGAATCCATGTGCCAACCTATGGTTCAACTTGCAAATCCACTCTGTCATTTACAGTCTCGCAGAATCCATGTGCCGTGTCCCTCCTGCGGGTTTTTCCTCAATTCAGATTTCCTTAAAAACACAAAAACCACTCCAAATAATGAAAGCCTTACCTGTCCCGAGTCAGGCCCCGACCAAAAAACCAAAGCAGAAGAGCCATGACCTCAGCGTTCAAGTGCAGAGGGTACGGTACAGCGCTCTAGGTTTAAGTAGCTGGCAATTACCCATCTCTGCCAGCAGCCGACATGAGACTGTTTAACCGTTGCCTGATTTGATTTGTGTAGCAATTGTTGTCGGTAAAAGCATTTAATAGTAGGCAAGTGGGAGCTTGGGGATTTGTTATATCGAAATGACAGGCACAGACTATAAATGAGATCTTCATGTATAGGGGAGGGACGCCAGTTGTTGGGCGCCCTCCCGTCCACCTCAGCAACCGAAGGGATAAACCACGTGGACGTTGTACGACAGCTGCCCACTCGGACCGGCCACGTGTTGGGTTGGTGGGTGTATTGAATGCGCGGGTTTTAACGCCAATTAGGGTTTGTGCTGTCCATTTCCCCGCGATGTCTATCAGCTCGCGTTCATTCTTGCTCGGGACCGGTCTGTGGGCGTTCGGCTCCGCCGGTGGTGGTTGCTGCGGGTTCCAGAACCTGCGCAACCTGTTGCCATTTCCTGTTAGTTGTTATGCCTTTCAATGCCCACTGGTACATGTTAGTTGTTTGTTGCAGTATGTAAACCTGTTCGCCGGTTCCGGGTTCTTGAGATTGTTGGGTATATGCGTTTGTTGGTTGCTAGATGTTGCAGCTCGCCGGCGCCTCCTGTTCTTGGACGCAAAGTCTGTCGTTGTGTCCATGAATCCTCTGATGCTGGACCGCCAGGGTTTCGGTTCGTTTGCTCTTTTTCGTCGAATTGTTCAGGTATTCTTGCATTTCTTTTATTTTTTACTGAGAGAATGCCAATTTTGATGATAAATTGCTGATTTTCTTGTAATTTTGCAGGCACAGGGTTCCATGGTTGGTGTTGGCGATGGCGAGGTTCATTGTGGCGGCTTCTCTGCATCCTCGGCGGCGGCGGACCTTCGGCGACCTCTGGTAGGATTCTCTGAATCCTACCAATCATTCTCTGTGTTATTTAACACTTTCTCACTGTGTTTATCAACACTTTCAGTCGCTGTTCGGTGGAATTATGTTTAACTGTTCTTGTTTTCTTGGGTATTGTTGGTATTAGACCTTTATATGGATATGTTCTTGTTTTCTTGGGTATAGCTGGTATTAGACCTTTATATGGATATCTTGCAGGTCTGGTCATGAATGAGGTGGGTGTTTTGTTATGAAGCCCTGTTTCAGATACTTCACAAGAGCCGTAACCCTGTCTTCATCTATTTTTGTCAACCTATAAATTGTTATCTTGGAATTGGAACCATTTATCACTTGCATTAGTGGTTGTTAACCCAATGGGACTCAGCTGGACTAGAAACAGAGACCCCATGCGAAACTTTGCCTTGAAACAACCGATTCAAACTGAGTGACTTAACCAACTTTTTTTGATATTGGAGAACTGTATCATTGGCATGCATCACTAAAAAATTTGGAGGATTTCTTTGTTTTTGTCCTTTTCATTTTGCTCATTAATTGTTATCTGTATTGCCCATGCAATTTGTCCCCTTTCTTTTTATCCAAAATAGTTTTCTGGGACATACATTTCTATAGGTGCTGTTTAGATCCGACATCATAATGGATCTTTGTTGGACCAAAGGAGGGTGCTTCCTATAACTTCCTAGATCTTGCATTCCAGCAGGAAATTTTGCTTGTATTGTTGAAGTTCAATTATGGGGTCTGAAAGAAGATGAATTCTATGCTAAGTTATCCAAGAGTGGGATGTGTTTTGCCAGAAGGATGAGTTCTTTCTGCATCAAGAACATTCTTAATTTGTCCCATATTTTCGAGTGGTCTTATACATGGCAAATGTTGTCATAGTGGATAGCAGTTGGAGTTCACTATCTTAAGTTCGTGCTGTTTTCTGCAATTTTTTGTTCAAACCTTGTAACGGGATTTGGAGTTCTGTATTCCCGTATAAAGTCCATTTCTGGGGTGTCAGATGGTTAGCGTTATAGCAAGAACCCGTCATGAACTTAAAACTCATCTCCATTCACTTCGTTACCTTTTTCTGGATAGTATGCATCATAGCAGAGTTGAATTCTAAAATTAACAGGTAGTTAAAGAAAGTGTTGTTGCGTTGGTCTGTAATAGTTTGGACTAATAGCCCTTAATCAGTGTTCTACTTTTGGGCTTAGTATTATATCTGTGGTAGCTCTCCTATGATTAGTAGGGATGAGAATCAACATTTTTAAGTTTGTGTTTTCTTTGTTTCTATCTCAAATACATGAAGGAGACGTGCAATATAAGATTGAAGGTATTCATAGGTCAGCCTTTCAGAATAATATAACGTAGTTCTCTGCCAAAAAGACTTAAATGGTTCTGAGCTAATGACATAGATATAATTTGACAAGGCCACAACAGCTATATAATATACTAGTCAGTATTAATGCAAGTTTTCAACAAGTATTTATAGGTTTGAGATGGGCCATTTTTATGGTATTGTTCAGGGCAAAAAGGTCCATGAAAAGGGAATAGCACAAGAGTGTCTATGCTCACAAATTATGCTCGTCTTGACAGAAAAATTGTAATAGGTCATCATTTAACTGGCGTTACAACTGCTCTTAGTAAGTCTTTGTAGCATCAGGTAGATGCAACATATATTAGCATTTACCATGGGTATTCCTCACTCTTACAAGTTTGTTTCAAATGTGTTCCTGTAGCATTAACTCATGTTGGTTATTTTGATAGAGATTCATGTAGTGTTACTCCTATTGAGCTTGAGAGGATGCTAGTTATAGTAGGCCTGTGATATCTTGAGCCTTCTACTACAATTTTACATGAATTAGATTGTGCACTTTTTGCTA